>OX457014.1:13310000-14019874 GCA_949752705.1 Callimorpha dominula
ATAGAGACATTGTGTTTGTCAAAATAACGGTATGTGTACACATACGCTCAACTCTCTCGATGACACAAGACACTCGAAAAGTCGAGAGCGTGGCAAACACTTCAGCCAACTCCACAGTGACATGATGGAGATGCCGTCGCGAGAGCTACACCACGTTTTTTGTCAAAACATGTCTTGTATCACTATCGCATGATTATTACAATTTTTATATTTAAACGGACTAATGACGAAACAAGAACACAATGTTGCAGTAAGTCATAGAACCGTCAAATGCGCTAGTGCGCAATGTAAAATGTATGTTTATACAACCAGCTCTCAGACAGGAATGGTCCTGGAGGTTTATCCAAGGACCGCAATGTGCGTTCGAAATGTCGATGTTCAAAGTGTTGCATTTCACACTGTGACGCGCAGTTAGCTGCGTTCTTCATCGACCCGCGAGCCAAGTGATCCACCAAATCAGGGTAATGTTTTAAACAAAAATGTCTGGTAAATTGTTACAAAACATAAATAAAATTCTTCTTGTTCAAAGTTCTTAGTAAATTTTTTGGCGCCTTGTCGCCGCAAAAAATTTCTTATGCTGCAAGCAGTTTAATGCTTTATATTTATTTTATCTTTTTGCAAGTTTTTTTGAATCGGATGTTTAATCAGTAAACATTGTATAGATTAGACAAGTCATATTTGTTCAGAGTAGATATTGCACAATTACATGCCCACTTCATGCAATCGATACAGCTATTAACGTCGCGGCACGATTCGACTGAATCACTCTGAACCATGTATATGTGGAACTACAAGTTTATACCATCGGTTATATCATGGACATAAACCCCATGGTAAAAAAAAAATAACATATTTATTTAGAACTCAGTATAGATGTACTGGTAGGTACATAATAGGCGTTCTGACAAGTTGCTATTTTAAACCAACATGTCTTAATATCAGATTCTTTACATGTGTGTGATAAAATAATACTTGCCAAACACTTTTTTTACCTATAGTCCAATAATAAGCTACCATGTATTCTATTTTCTCATTTTTCTCCATACAACATACTCATTTCACAACCATTTTCGCGATTGCACAACCTATAATTACCTATGTCTATTAAGTATATTTGATTCTTTTTAAACCAGATTCTGAACTAAACAAAATATGTACTTATTCTAAAAAAAAAAGAATAACAATAGAAATCTATGACAGCAAAGTACATTTATCTCCTCTTCATTTTATAAGCACGTATTTAACGTGTGGTTTGATATGGACGACAGCGCACGGTAGGTAATATTGGAGTGCCCTTGAGATTTATATTTAAATAGGTACCTAATATATTATATAGAACCTAATTTTACAATCAATTTAACTTTCTATGAATCTTTCTTTCTTCAGTGTCTGTGTGTTGTTCTTTTGTTGCGTAAGTATACCAAAAACGCCTGTATATAATAAATCGCAACACTAATTTCAACTCATTTTGATAATATAAGATAAGACAAAATTATCTGTTAAGTATATAAGATAAAAAAACCGGACAAGTGTGTGTCTGAGTCGTTTGTCTATCTCAGGAATCGATTCTCAAACATGTTTGATTTGTTCTATAAATACTCATCTATACGTACATGTCACAGTCAATTCTCCAAGCGTAATATAAGTTTGTAATCACATTTTTTTTCTGTGAAATAACAACAAATGAACACCTTTAGGTTTTTGATTAAGTTTAAACCGTCGTGGATTTTTTCAAAATTTTTAATTTTGCTTTTATTTCAGACTTTACAGACAGATATATATATCATTGAAGAGTTTCAGTATCCACCTCTTGGCTTCCTCATCAGATCAGTTTAACGTTGCCAATTTATAGTATTGACATGTAAACCACATATAACTGCAAAATTTCAAACTGACAGGACGATCCAACTCAGCAAAAACTCAATTTTTGGAGATAAAGTGCAACATTGGTTTGCACAAACAAGTGTTTACTGCAGCGCCCTCTAGTGAGTTGAAACCGTAACACCCATCTAAGAACCAGCACCAATCAACCAGGAACCCATTACTGAAAACTGCATCAAAATGGGACTATTAGTGTTCGAGATAAATGGCAACAATGGTTTGCACAAACACACAAAAATCTCTCACCCTAAACCCATAAACCTTCTCCGTGCCGTTGTAGGTAAAAAGTAAACAGAAACACTAATTTTACCCGTGGTTCGCTAGGTATCTCGTGTGGGCGGAACTCTTCTTTACTGTTATTTTTTGTGAAGGTAAGAATGTTTGATAATTATTAAATAAATTTCTCAGTTGGTTATTTAATTCAGGCCAAAACAATAACTCCTTAGCTATTAGCAAACACTTTCCAAACCCTAAATGTGCAAAATGTAATTTGTTTAACATATCCCTATGTAAATTCTGCGGTATTATTATTCTATTACCTCTCTATAACAAACCACAAGCCTTTGACAACTCATGCCTATAATTCTAATATGTTTTATTATTTAATTCGACCTCGTAATTGTCTAACGGCCAACTTTTTACAATATATTGTTTAAATTTTTGTAATTCCGTTTCTTTTTACAATGCGATGAAGTGTGAATCTGTTATTTCGTTTTTTACTGTTATTGAACGTATTCTGTAGATTGTTATCAAAATTGTTACATGTACAATGTACTTGGTTTGTAAACTAATTATTAGTATATGGTTGAAGACGCAGTAGCACACGTTGCAATCTCGGGGGACAGTCAATGATCGGTTGCTTAATAATTGTTACGAGAGGTTTATTATCAGATTCTATTACTATATCTGTACGTCCGTATAATTCAACGAAATTTTCCGTAAGCAAAACGAATCGTTTCTTGAATATAGGAACGCGGGATAAGCATAAATGAATGAATTTTTCACCAAAGTCGACAATCTGATATACGTTACACATACGAGAGAAGTGATTCATACGTGTGCACCTCCCACTTTGTTTACCACACGCCGGGCAGGAGTTCCTCGGGTGTTGCATGCCACATCTGGTACTTCTATAGCTTGACACCGTTCTGTCTCTGTAGCTGCTCGCGCTACCCGGTGCCAACGTTCTAGGTACATTGTTGTATTATATTAAAAAAATAATATCAAGAAAAATATCTATTTATGGCCTGTTGGCCTAGTGGTTACTGACCCTGACTATGTGGCTATGCCATAGATCGTTGGTTCGATTCCCACCCGATTCTGGGTGTTCTTTGTGTCCGTTGTTTGTATGTTTGTAAAGTCCCCCGCGACACAGGAGTTCCTAATGCGGGACGCTAGTTGTCTTAATAAAAAAACGATACACATTAATCTCTTCTCTGGAACTACCAATCGGATTCGAAAATTCTTTTTATTTACGGTAGCCAGATTCGTGAGAATACTAATTCTCATACTATTCCTCATGAATCCTAATGCCAATAGGCTATCTAACATTAGGCTACACCTCTCAGCTAGCCTTAAGTATTGATTTTTGTTAAAATATTGGTCCTCACTACATATAAACAAAAGTACCACGGTACCATACAGTTATCTTTTATAAGTACACTAGCTGCGCCCCGCGGTTTCACCCGCGTAAGTCCCGATGCCGTGGGAATATCGGAATAAAAAGTAGCCTATGTGTTAATCCAGATCTCCAGCTATCTACATACCAAGTTTTATCGCAATCGGTTCAGTAGTTTTGGCGTGAAAGAGTAACAAACATCCATACATCCTCACAAACTTTCACGTTTATAATATTAGTAGGATAAGCCACAATAAGATTTTTTTTTAATTATTTAATTAAGTGATTTATGAGCATTTATTATTAAGCATGGTATATTAATCCTTACGCACGAAAATATTTTATTCTACTAATATTATAAACGTGAAAGTTTGTGAGGATGTATGTTACTCTTTTACGCCAAAACTACTGAACCGATTGCGATGAAACTTGGTATGTAGATAGCTGGAGACCTGTATTAACATATAGGCTACTTTTTTATCCAGATATTGACACGGGTTCAGGACTTACGCGGGTGAAACCGCGTAGCGCTGCTAGTTATTAATAAACCTATTTTTATGAAGATTAACTTTGCCCTTTATAGCACGTTATTTGAACTCACAGTTGAGGAGACAATTGGGTCTATAACTGTAGTGGTGCGAACAAGCCGTGTAACGGATAAACTTTTTTATCGTATGGAAACCCCCACGGGTCGTTCACCTCACCGGGGTTAACGGTGAAGAGGTTTGCCGGGATCGAACCGACTAAAACCACACGGTGTTCCGTCACAAGTGAGTCTGTTGCAAGGAACTCAAGTTTACCCTAGGAAGGAAGACCCCGAAAACCCCGGCTGACCTTAGCCGCCTCTTAAACAGTCGCAGGCAGCCTCACCGTTCCTGGCGGAAGGCCTGTTTGTCTTCCAGTTTAGATAGACGCGAAAGCCCGTGCGAGGTTGTCGAGGCCTTCTTCGGCCGACAGCCACATCACAAAAGCACAGTTTAGTTGGTGCCATGTTCTGGGCGCCGCCTGATCAAACATCTATGGTATATAATGATCGAAGATCTGACATATATTTGTAAGAGGTGCAAAGCATGGCCTACTAATAGGGCAAAATCAGAAATAAAAAAACGTGGAATTTATATAAGAATCTCCTTTATTAATATAAATAGAATTTCAATATTATCACAAGTTTATCACTTAACACGATATAATTATCTCTGTGTATCCTTTAATTTCTGTATGACCACAGTATAAACAGTATTACATCTCTCATCCGAGACGTACGAGACTTCACACTAACCAAACCACTGCGCAATAGGTATGTGTGTTTAGTTGTTTTTAAAGTTAATTGATGTAATTATTTTGTAATGTACTGAACTACAGAGACACCGCTTCTACAACTATTTTTGGATAATTTTTTTTATGTTATATGAGGCAAATGAACTGACGGGTCACCTGATGGTAAGTGACTATCGCCGCCCATGAGCACCTGCAACTCTAGAGTCACAAGTGCGTTGCTGGCCTTTAAGGTGGGAGTAGGGGAAAGATGGAAGGGGGAGAGGAGAGGGGGGACGGGGTTTAGGGCTTTCGGTAACCTCACTCACTCGGCGAAAAGTAATGAAGGTTTTCTGTGAGGCCGTGGTATCACTCCAGTCGAGCCGGCGGATACGTGCCGAGGCATGGCTCTTCCAAGTAAAAAATGTTTGTGCCTTGGTGGGAATCGAACCTCCAATACTCGGCGCAGGCGATCACTTTAAGCATTGTGCTTAACCACTGTACACACACCTTCAGTCAAGTTTACATTAAGATTACAAACGTCCCGTTGACGTCATGGATCCGACACCGTCGCATATGTGCCCAAGCTGTAAGTATATTTTCTTCGAATAGACCGCGAACAATAATTAGTACGGGGCTTGAACAAGATGCGTGATGTCAACATTTTTGTCCACGACTATATTAAATGTATGAACATTGTACTATTTACAAAACCGTCTGAATGTAGACGCTAAAAAGAAACCCTGTGCCCGACAGCCACGAAAGAGTTGTACCTATATCAATTACTTACTAACAAATTATTGTCTGTTACACTGTGGCACATCTTGTGTTATCTTTATACAAGTATTCCAATAATTATCAATAGACCCTAAACCACAATACCCACCCTTAAAAATAATATTTATAAATTTGATCGCACGCCTTTCACTTGTTTGCTTTTGAGCCGCCATAAATCCTGCAATAATAAAAAAATATATTTGATAATATGATTATAATAATAACTTGACACATCTCACACCCGGCCGTCTGATCCCAAACTAGGCAAAGCCTGTACTATGGCAGCCATCCTACTGTTAAATATACATATATACAGCGTTAAAGTTTGAGATACGGGAAAAAACTTACAATAACCTCTATCTGTTTATACTTAACACAATACAAAAGTAAGTTCATTATAAAAAAATTGGCGCTACGCAATGTACATGCAACATGCGTAGGTATTCTTTTTGTGCGGTACGGTGAATGATCTAAAACGTTCGGCGCAGTCAAGATTGCACTGATTGCATACAATGTTTAAATGTTGTTTGATTGATTACATTGCCGTTTTTGGCCGGATGCGGTTTTTATTGATTTTTTCGATAAAATGTTCTGTTTACTCATTGTGATATCACTTTTAAGCAAAAACAATGTAAACTACTTTTATAAAAAGAATTATGAATTTTCCGGCAGAAAATTCCATCGATTTTCGACTCAGAATGATGGTCTAAATACACTATTTCAGGATTCAGTACGGTGTCACTTACACCCTGTATATTTCTAAATACATATGTATTTAAATAGATTTATATAGATAAATTACACCCAACTACAGAATAAATGATCATGCTCATCTCACAATTATTTCTCACGACCTCTGACTCAGCAGTCAGGATCACACACACACACACACACAAAAAACATTTTGAAGCAGTTTTTTTTCCTTCGACGATTACGTTAATTGTTGTCAATAATTTGACAAATTTTGGTCGAATTTTGGAAGTCGGACAACAAGTACTATAAATAAATATTTTATAAAATACTAACAGTATAGTCTATTTCAAGTCCTATTGTTTTTGATAACTCTTGCACTTCTTCGGCCAAATGTTCTTGTACCGTGTTCTTGACATCGATGTAGTGACAGGAACTGTTCGCAAAGTGGAATGTTATCGCTTTCCGGTAATTCTAGAATTAAAAAATACAAATTATTTATCGTCACTGAAGTTCTAACAGTGCGTAAGGCAATAATTATCTTTTAAAAAAAGTGTCACCGACTTCAATGTGCTTTTTAGTGGAAAGTAGATGTATTTTGTTTAAATATAATATGGGTAGGCCAACTAAACGCACTGCTCCAATGTGACAGCGAGGTTTCGGAGCAAACGAAAATATCATCGATGTCTACTATTTTTAGATATTTTGTTGATTTTTAAGAAACCGCTCGACTGATTTCGATAAAATTTAAATGGGACCACCTGTCAAGTGTAGGGTCAAGGCGGCAACAGTGGTTATAGCGGCAGCAGTGGTGCAGTGGCCGTTGTCTAGAAAGTATCAGAGATAGCTTTCTATCTTTCTCATTTTTCCGAATGTCTCTCGATAGGTACATGTTACATCCAGTTCGACCAGTTCGCTCGCGTCGGCGGTGTAACTAATATGTGTATTAAGTGGTTTTTTTGTTTTGACGAAAGAAAAAGTGAGTTTTAAGGTAAGATGTACTTTGTATTTGTTCACGAACCTTTCGTTATATTAATAAATTAATATTTTTCCTAAGAAATAAGTTTAATCGAGGTCATTTTGGCGTATAATTCACTTCGACTTACGAAAATACGACGTGTGTGGCATAGGTTAAATCCAAAATGGCAGTTTTGTACACAGTGGCTCAATCCCTTGAGTACACAGTGGATCATGATCCAGTGTGTACTATACTGATAATAACAGTTACCCACACATTCATTTAATTTCAGAAAAATGAACAAAATGCTATAATTTTTGTTTACTTTCCTTTTAAGGGTGGGTCGTCTTTTTTGGTAAAGTTTTCAACTAGCAATAATCGCACCTCGGAAAAACCTCATTGGTTACAATATTGCCTCTGGCATCGTAAAATCGGGAAACACAGCTGATGACGTCGAGACTGAAGTAGTCAAGCTAAAGTTACTTGATTATTAATTTTAAGGCTAAAAGAGTTTCATAAAGACAAAAAGGACTTAGGTTGCGTTTTTTTTTGCAAAATACTGAATAAGTAGTGTTAGGCACTTAGTTTATGTTGAAGTAACCAGTTGATTACTTAATAACTAAAAGAGGGAAAAGCTAAATTATTTGATGTTTAAATTTTAGGACTGAAAAGTCACTTTTAGACTGAAAAGTCATGTTAAATTACCTGATTATTATTTTAAGGCTAAAAGAGTCATTATGTTTCACGTTTCATATATTGTTTGAATAAAATAATAAATAAAGATTGATAAAAAGCCAAAAACTGCATTATTATTTGGTTTATATTATTGATGATTCACTGTGAACTGAGGGTCGATTCACTGTATCCGACCCCCGGAACACAGTGGCTCAAATTAGTTTTATTTTTAATACTGTTTATCTCCAAATATACTGCTTTCTTGAAATAAATCGATTAAAATTATGAATATACATTAGTTACACTATATATTAAACCATTCACATCTTCCCAATACCCTTCCAAATCAAGTGCAGGTCACTAAAAAAGAAAAGTGAACCACTGTTGCCGCCTTGACCCTACCCTTTGAAACAAAAAAATAATTTCCAAAATTGGTTCAGGCGTCTTCGAGTAATCGGTGCACATACATAAAAAATAAGATTCCGACGAATTGAGAACCGCCTCCTTTTTTTAAATCGGTTAAAAACGTTCTACAGGAGAGCAAAATAGTTGTTCCACTGAAGGTGGAGCAAAATCTCTAGTTACACTTGCGTTTTTGGTGATTGCTCCGCTCTTAAAGGTCATAGCGTGATCCAACATAGCCTATAACCTTTCTTAATGGATCTAATACAAAAATATTTTTTAGAATCATACTGGTAGTTTAAGAGATTAGCGCGTTTAAACAGACAATAAAAAACTAAACTACTAAACTAACTAACTAAACTTCAGCTTTTATTAGTATATAGTTGCGACGCTATTGGTAAGTTATTATTAGTTAGACGTTGTGGTACAGACAAAAAAAATAAAATGAGTTATTTTTTTTAATTCTAAATTTAGAAATTTGCTATTGGCAAATTGACCCCAGCATATCAACGAACTTCTGAATGAACGATTTGTTTTGTAATAGTTTTTTTAGACACTTTTAAAACTTTTTAGGAAATTTCATTTGATTTCGTTACCGAGTTCATATTGGTTCATATATAGATGTGTAAGATAGAGATAGATATATAGGTACTCCTTATTGCACACCAGAAATACATTAAAAACAATGGGCGGCTACTGCAAAGTATGTTTAGTGTCAACTTCTATAAGTAATTGGGTTGTTGAAAAAAAAAACTATTATTTTAAATCTCACTAATATCATAATTGTGAAAGTCTGGATGGCTGGATGGATGGATGGATGTTTGTTACTCTTTCACGCAAAAACCACTAAACCGATTGCGATGAAACTTGGTATGTAGATAGCTGGAGACCTGAATTAACGCATAGGCTACTTTATATCCGGATCGGGACTTACGCGGGGCGCTGCTAGTAATTTATAAATTTCGGTAAGTTAGTTAGACTTAGGGTTCCCGGGAATTTACTTGATATTTTTAAAAATTAATAAAAATAAGTTTGTACGGAATCCTAATGGTGAAAAAAGTCTAGTCACACTTTTTAAATCCTTTTTCTGAAGTTTTTAATGCTCTTTTTCTTTCAATGTTTACTTTATTTAATACACTACTGTGGCGACTTCCACATATAGCAGAAAGAAACATGTACAACCTGCTAATCCTGCATCGCGCTATGAGAGTTCTCGCGCCGATTAGTATATATACAACTTCCCAACATCAACCGTTGGGCCGCGGCCCGCCAGGCATGATCACCTCGCCTGGTCGGAGGATCCTCCCTTTGTGTTGGAGGGACATAAGACCCGTTCCTCCACAACTACATATTATAAAATAAAGTCCCTCGCCGCGTCTGTCTGTTCGCGATAAACTGAAAAACTACTGAAAGGATTTTAATGCTGTTTTCACTAATAGACAGAGTGATTCATGAGGAAGGTTTAGGTATATAATTTGTACCCGTGCGAAGCCAGGTCTGGTTGCTAGTTTTCTATAATATAGAGTTGTGGTAATAGTATGGCCAACCTTAGAGCGATTAGGTCCCGACCCGTGGACAAGATAAGGGTTCAAGAACACGGTGTCTCCAGGGCTCATCTCCAAGTGCACCTGCTTCTCTGAGGGGGCGAGGGTATCCTCGTCCAAACCGTGGTACATCTTCAGGGTATTCTGGAAACATTTGATGTTTTATTACCAACTTGAGGAGCTTGGGTATAAGAATTTGGGGAAGTGCCTCTTAATATAATAAATTCTTATTTAAATACTGACTTTTGCTAACGGTTTCACTCCCATTAAAGTTATTTTTCTTTTAAAACACTGATTTTTATTTATATAGATAAATGCTTATTAAAAATTATTATTATTATATTTAGAGTACCGGTCTCCCTCCGTGTCCGTACAGCTTCTTCTCTTTATGTGACCCTGGTATCGCGTATAGACACCCATTCTCGTAGGTGACGTGGTCTATCGCTGTCCAAGCCCCTATGATCTGCTCTGCGGGTCGAAATGGGAAGTAGAATAAGTCCTGAAACATTATTATTAGATACATACATCTATACTTATATTATAATATTATAAAGAGGAAACATTTGTGTGTATGTTTGTAATGTTTTCACACAAAAACTACTGGACCGATTGCGATGAAAGGCGTCAGGCACTGGTGGGTGCCTGACGCTGGTTTTCAACTGGGCCCTTTTTTTTTTTTGTGTGTGTTGCTGGTGTGTGTGTGTGAGGATGTTGTGAGTGTGGTGATATTATGCTTGAATCTACAGAGTACAGCTAATATGATAAATGTTATGTGCATGCTAATGCAATACATCAATATAAATAAATAAAATTAAAGTATCTAAATTAAAGTAAACTGAACTGCTAATATAAAACATTTACCCACTACGTGTAGGTAGGCAAATATTCCATATGTGTACTTCTACCGTTCATTATGCTGGAAGCATTCATCTGACAGCTCGCGAGCGCGCGAGCGAGACGTGCTTATGCGGGAGCTTAGATGTGGTAAGAGAACATGGTTCAACGAGGTAAAGAGGTAAAGTTTGTGAGTTTGCATATTCTGGGTAATCTCCGATGCTACTCGTATATATATCGTAGTTAGACTGAAAGCCGACCCCAACTTAGTTGGGAAAAAAGGCGCGGAGGAGGAGGATGGCTTCGGAATATGTTTTTCCTGGTATAGGTTGATATTTTTTTTTTTATGGTATAGGGGACAAACGAGCAGACGGGTCACCTGATGGTAAAAGACTACCACCCATGGGCACCTGTAACTGAAGAGTCACAAGTGCGTTGCGCCCTTTAAGGTGGGAGTAGGGTAAGAGGGGGAGAGGGGGGAAGAGTGGGAAGACAAGAGAAAGGGATTAGAGGGGAGGAGATACGTCAATTTCCGCGATTTTGTTCTACTTTTATGCAAACATCCGTCAGGCGGCGGAACGAGTGGTATAGTGCACGTTAGAAGGGGCCTATCCAGCAGTGGACTGCCATAGGCTGTTGGATTGGACATTAGTGTTATACATTTATAGTTTTACTAGCAACCCGCCCTGGCTTCGGGTAGCAGAGACCTTTTCAACAATCATTATCATATTTTAACCAATTTACACAAAACGTTAACAAATTATACACCTAAACCTTCCACATGAATCGTTCTGTCTACTGGTGAAAACCACATGAAAATCCGATTAGTAGTTTTTCAGTTTATCGCGAACACTTTGGGACTTTGTTTTATAATATGTAGTGATTCATGTCAGTCCAGACTCTTACGCAATATTAGCTTTATCGGTGAATTCAGAAGTTCAATTTGTCTTGATCTTCTGAACCACCTTATACATTACCTGATGCCCAGGGTGTCTGCTGGCTCCAGGAGGTTTGTTGATGAACATGCTGTTCACTGCGGTGATGTCGTCTCCAATCAGCTGTGACAGTACAGACAGTAGAAGCGGGTGTTCTCCATATGTGATGAATACATCATCGTAGAGGAGTTCTTGAAGCTGGAACATTTTATATATGGTCACTTTTGCTGTGTTGTTTTTATTTAAAAACCAGTTGACTGGCTTGTTGATCTAGTGATTAGTGATCTTGACTGCTGAGTCAGAAGTCGTGGGTTCGATTCCCACCCAGGACAAATAATTGTGTGATGAGCAGAATCATTTGTTCTGAGTCTGGGTGTAATTTATCTATATATACATACATATCACAGATGGCGTAAAAAAAACATCAACTCGCGGTCAGCATTTTTCGTTTCGTTAACACTTTTCTAGCTCTCATACGACGAGCGGCTGAAGTGTAAAGTACAATAAAGAAATTCCTTCTAATAAATGACGTCACATGTTGTTATGACATTAAGTAGGTATTTTACAGACCTTACTGTTTTGAGGTTTCATAAAGATAAGCTGATGTGTTCACGGTCAACGACATTATTGAGCAATAATGACGTGATGCTTACCTTGTTAATGTACTCTTCGGGTTTCAGGTTTTGCTTGATCAGGGCCGGTTCCTTCACAACCCTTATGTTGCCGGCGGGGACGATACCTTTGCATATTTGTAGAAAGCGTTGTCTGTAAATTAAAGAGGATATATTACGCAACTAGATACTACGGCCTCACAGAAGATTGCATTGCTTTTCGCCGAGTGAGGTTACCGGAGGCCCTAACCCTTCTCTACCCCCCCCCCCCTCCCCTACTCTCACCTTAAAGGCCGGCAACGCATTTGTGACTCTTGCAAGTGCCCATGGGCGGCGGTAGTCATTTACCGTTAGGGGACCCGTCTGCTCGTTTGCCCCCTATACCATAACAAAAAACAAAAAAAAAAACAGTGCTGTGCGTGTTTTTAACCGACGAAAAAAAAAGGAGGTTCTCAATTCGACCGTATAATATTTTTTTTTTTTTTTTTTTTATGTCTGTTCAGCCCTCACTCCGTTATTAATGAACCGATTTTTATTATTCTTTTTTTGTTAGATAGGGTATACCTCAAGGGTGGTCCCATGTCAAGGAAGTCAGGTTCTGATGATGGGATCCTGAAAAAATTGAGAGAAACCCTCGAAAATTGTAGGAGCGAATAGTGTTTCTGTTTATTTTTCATTACTTTATCAGGTATTGCGTTTAGAAATCATCATCATTTTTTATCATCATCTTCATGATGATGAAAAAAACCATAAAATAAAATCTTTTTAACAAATAATTAAACCGTCGAAAAGAACTAAAAAGCAAAAAATAAGTAAACCTTAAGTCTTAAGTATTGAGCTTATTTACATAAACTATCTAATTTTATATAAACTTATTTTGAGTCGGCGCCAAATAAAATTTTGATAATTAATCAGTTTGTCGTTTGGCGCCGACTCGAAATAAGTTTATATAAAATTAGATAGTTTATGTAAATAAGCTCAATACTTAAGACTTAAGGTTTACTTATTTTTTGCTTTTTAGTTCTTTTCGTCGGTTTAATTTTTTGTTAAAAGTGGTTTTCTGCACCGTGAACATTTGTATACAGGATGTATTTGAAAAAGGGACACTTACTTAAATCATTGAAAGAGCTTGACTCTAGAATGCAGTAACAATAAGAATTTTTGTTACAAGTTATGACGGTGTGTATGTGTAGATATAGTTTCAAACAGATATGTAGGTCAAGGAAGAATCTTGACCATAAATGGACAACCAGCAACTGCAGCCACGCAGCGATAATTCTATAAAATTGTCCCAGATCGGCTGGTGGTGACGGGAAGGGCACCCTGTCATCCTACCACCGGATCAGAGATGGCGGGGCGCTACCGTGCGATTTTAAAGAGCAAGAGAGCTGCAAGAGAGCTCTTGAGGTTTAGAAGACAACCAAAACTTCTAAACAATCCGAAAATATGACGAAATAAGTAACTAACAACGAACATGGTACCTAATATCTATATAATTCGGATAAGATTAATTAATTTAATGATAAGAACATCAAATGCCACGTAGTTATCTAAACCGGTCTGGCCTCCGCTTGGCAGCGTTCGCGAATACTTTGCATTACATTGTTAGCACGGACTTCGGACCTCTGTAACACGAGGTTTGAAAGCCACGCTCTGTTCATTTATCACTAGCTGCGCCCCGCGTAACTCCCGATACCGCGGGAATATCGAATAAAAAGTAGCCTAAGTGTTAATCCAGGTCTCCAGCTATCTACATACCAAGATTCATCGCAATCGGTTCAGTAGTTTTTGCGTGAAAGAGTAACAAACATCCATACATTCTCACAAACTTTCACGTTTATAATATTAATAGTTCTAGTAGGATATGTTTATATATTATCTTTATACAGTCATGTTGTTTGTTTGCGATGAACTCCTAAACCACAGATAAGATAATAGTTACTTCGTAACAGATACATCACTCCCATACAAAACTCAAAATACCTACGTTATAATAGCCTACAAAATTTAAATAATAATACCTGGCGTTAGCTGCGACCAGAAATATATCTTATTTACGCTTTTCGAAAGTTGAGAACGCCTTGCCCACCGCGCGACCTTCGTCTGTGTGTGTAGCCGAACTGCCGGACACTCTAGGGTTGTACAAAGTACACAAATAATGAAATAAATTATTTAATCGGAACATACCCCGTTCCGATATACACTGCGAGCACTGTTCAGTGCTCTTACCGCGCAAAAATTAGTTTCGTTATGGACTGACAGTATACTGCCGCAGTATCCTAGTGAATATATGACGTCATAAACCGTCGCCATTTTTGTACTATGAGCACTGGCGTTTTCGAGGGAAGGTGCTTTCAGTGCTTTGATTACGTGATCAACTACATTTTTTTACCAGTTAAATAGTAAACAATTATTTGTCGAAATATGTTCATCACTTTTAACGTACATAGCCCCATTTAAATAATTCGGTTATAAAGTTATTATGCATTCGGTTACTTGAAAAACAATATTTTCTTTTAATAAAAAGTAAACTTACTTACAATTGACAATTGACTTAAATATTAAATTTTTAAATATAACTACATTCAAACAATAATTTTTCTTGTTGAACAGATAACTTGTAATTATATATGATAATTATTTTCACGTCAAAACAGCGCCAAAAAACAAAGATGACAGTATACTGGACTGCGTTCCGTATTAAACAGTAACCAGTATAGCTAATTATAAAGGAACAGCTTCGCAGTATATTAAATTGACGTCACTCCTTATAGTGCTCGCAGTGCATATCGGAACACACACTTGATAATCGAATTTATGGGTGAGTTTTATATAGTGATAAATAAAATTATTTCAAATATGAAATTTATATCTTTAATTTTTATAGGTAATTAAAGTATCCCTTAAACCTTCGATAGTAACATAAAATGTTGATGCTGTAGACATATACATCACTACATCACTACATATTTTCAAACAAAGTCCAAGTCCAAAAACTACTTAACAGATTTTCATGTGGTTTTCATCAATAGATAGATCAATTTATGAGAAAGGTTTAGGCATGTAATTTGTTAAGGTTTTGTGTAAGTTGGTTGAAATATGATCACGATTGTTAAAGATGTCTCTGATACCCGTGCGAAGCTGGGGCGGGTTGCTAGTAATGGCTGTTGCGTAGACTAGAGAAAGATACTCTGATAATTTAAACTTTGTATAACATATTATGTTACACAAAAGTATTAAATAACAAATAACTACCTACTCAAATAAAAACCTCAATCCGTGCCGATCTCAATAATTATGTTTTATATTTCAGTAGCTCTTATTGTTATTTTCACTATATTTCTAACTATATTACAAATTGTGTGAGAGAAGCAGCCGTCAGTTCGCCTTGCCTACAAGTTACAATAAATGAATACGCTGGCAGTCCACACCTACTAAGTTCGTCACCTTTCGTAGAAATTATGGGTTTATTATTGACGGTTTAATAGACTACATTTATGACATCATCATCATTTATCAACATCGTATAGAATTTATATAGGCAACATTTATTTTTTTGTTGTGAAGATAACTATTATTTATTATTAGTACAGCCACGCGGCAATGGTGAGTAAAGAATAAACACCTGAAGTGGAGATGTTTTTCTATTATATTGACAAAAAAGTAATAGCTAAAATCATTTTTGCAACTTATTTTTAAAGGATTTCACAGATCACTAACGTCTAACAATAACGCAATTTAACGTAATAAATACATACCTATAGCAATAACAAAACATCTCCACTTCATAATAAGTTCGATTTGAAATTTTGTTTTTATTTACGGAGAATAGCGTTCTGCCGTGCGTGCGTGCTCTCAGCTACGTATTGTCGCCCCTACTGACACTTTTACCGTGGACGGTGAGCTAAATTGATAGGTATCTAAAACGCGACCTCGAGCGAGTGATGTAGCCCTGCCTAAACTAATGTACCAATTTTAATGCAATTTTGCATACTGTGTGCAGTTTCGTCCAATTTGAGAGATAGGATAGTTTTTATCTCAATTTATAGTCACAATATTTCTTATTGCAAATTACTTTTGGTTGGAGTATCCCCCCTGCAATAGACTCACTTGTGACGGAACACCGTGTAGTTTTAGTCGGTTCGAGTCCGCATAACCTTTTCACCCTTGGCTTCGGTGAGATGATGACCCGTTTCCATACAATAAAAAAAAGACAATTTCTCACTCAATTCTCTTCGTTAATAGAAAATAATACTAGAATAAACAAAGAAATAATGCTGAAATCAACAGCATGCACTATACACAACATCGACTGTCAACAAGCAATTGACGTCACTTCACCTTCTACCAATCATGGATTAAGGAGAAAATTTTATAATTTTAGTAATGTTTTTTTAGGAAAAGTATTAGGTACATATTTTTAAATGTTATATTCAATAAAATGTTTACTGTAACTAAAAGCATCCTTATTTTAATCTATATTTTCATCATAGTAATACCCTATTCCAGGGGTGCTCAAACTTTAACTGCTGGCGATCTACCTCAATATGTTAGACTACGATCGATCGACTCTGACAGCCTGCAAGTATGTGTGATGCAGGATTGTCGTCTAGGTAGGGTGTATCGTGGCCTAGATATTAGTTTTCCGCACAATATGCATGCAGTCAAGGTAAGTGTAGGTCTGCTCTAACTAATTTGTAATTTTGGATACATTGTGTTTAATGAGTAGTAGAATACATTTGATTAGTAAGTAACTAGATAGAAGTTTGAGATTGTAAGAATATGTGTTTGTTCGGATTTGGAAAGCGATTGAGGGAGAGTGTTGATGTAGCAATCGCCCTTCAATCCGAAGTCTATGCCAATTAAAAAGTTGAATTGTTTAATCTATGGGCTGTAGAAAAATGTCAGTTGATTGTCACTTAGGATTGATATATATGATTAAAAAGGTGTAATGTTGTTAATAGTTAAAAGAAGAAATAAAAGATTAAAAAGGATTTTATTGAAACGTGCAACCGAAATCAACATATCTGATGTAATCTGCACTAACTCATTTTCAACAGAACAATATGGGTCCATGTTAAACTGACTTGCTATTTCAGAAGCTAATTCCTGAATGTTTTTACACGAAAACTTCATAAATGATGCGATTCAATTGAGGAATCCTTGCTTTCAATGACGAAAAAATTTATATCGGCGCGAACGAAGTATCGAATGTTCCCGCCAAATACGCCACCCGAAGGTTCTAGAAAAATCGGCGGGAATCAAAAACTCGGCTTCTATTTGACAAAGCCGCCTTTTGTCGCTAGTAGGGGGTTATTACGGATTAGAGAAAGTAATGAGGGATTCTGGCCTAGTTGTGGATCGAATTAATTTTAGTTGTTTATTCATTTTTCTTTAGTTTCAGTTTTTTTATGGTTAAGGGGGCAAACGAGCAGACGAGTCACCTGTTGGTGACTACTGCCGCCCACAACTCAACAATCACAAGTGCGTTGCCGGCCTGTCCCACAAGGTGGGAGTAGGAGAAGAGGGGGAGAGGGAGTGAGGGGGGGGGGTTAGGGCTCCGGTAACCTTACTCGGCGAAAAGCAAAGAATTGCTTCACTGCCGGTTTTCTGTGAGGCCGTGGTATATCTCCGGACGAGCCGGCCCATACGTGCCGAAGCATGGCTCTCCCACGAAATAGATCTCTTTCTCTAGATCGACTCAAAAAGCACTCGCGATAGACCCTTTGAGCCCCCCTGCGGCCTATTATGTCTATGTATATCTGTTGTGTTTCTTGCATTAATAAGTACCTATTATTATAAGTCTAATGAGTTAATGACAAAGTTGTACAATCGATAATGTAAACAAAGTACTTCTGAACAAAGTCCCTCTAATTAAATAAATACCTATTTATCACAACATTTGTTTTCTTCTATGACAGTAAAAGATAGTTTTTGGCATGTATATATTTTGTCTATTTTATTGTTTGAGTGCTTACTGCCACCTCGACCATTTCTGGTCTTTTGTAGCGCACTTTTTGCTTTACAGTTCACTGCTCAGACTTATGGCTTCGAGAAACCTCCAGATCCTTTCAGCAGTGATTGTTTGTATTTCCTGTGGTTGCATGATGTGTGACCCTAGGATAATACTTCGGTGCCGCATTAGTGGGCCACAAGAGCATAGAATATGCATTGCAGTTTCTTCTGCCTCTTGACAGAATCTCCATATTCTGTTCTCGCGTGTTTGTGAAGCCACTGTGATACAGAAATATTCGTAATGTGAGAAGTTTTCCTTTTAAAAAAAAAATATATCTGTAACTAGGATGTATACAAAACAATGCAGTACCTATTTGTTCCCAGTTTGTCAATTGACTTCCTTTTTTCTTGACAAGTAGTTATGAATAAAAAAATAATTAAAATAGTTTTTGCCTCTTTGATAAATAATTGTGTGTGAACACTAGTAAACAGTAATTATCCTTACTTGTAATTGTATAATGATGCAAAGTCAATAAGTTCCTTGAGAATCAAGTAGCCATTGTCTTCGTAGAACTTGAGCTGTTCCGGCGACAATGTGTAGCTGTCTGAAGACTCATCGGAGACTCTACAAAAGAGGTGCAGGTTTAATGGTTTTAAACACTCAACTAAACTTTGTTGCCTAAGAGTTGTGCAGTAATTACGAGAACCTCATTGTTGAGACTACTTCCATATTTAAAAATAGTTAAACAGGTTATGTTCTTATATAACACTAGCCGTCCCCCCAGCTTCACCTGTGTTTATGGTCCTATCGCTCGTAGCGAGATGATATTGTCGATATATGGGCCATCTAAGACTCAAAGAGTTTTTCAAATCGGACCAGTAGTTCCTGAGATTAGTGCGTTCAAGCAAACAAATAAACAACTCTTCAGCTTGATATATTAGTATAGATATTTATAGAATAGACTAGTGACACAAGTCAACCCTGCATTATGCCTAATATATTTAATACAAGCTAGGGAACAAAACTTTTTCCAAGATAAATGTTTGTTCAAAATTTTATCATAATTGGAGGAATAGTTAAGGTGTGAAAGAGTAACAAACTCATTTCACAGTGCAACCTGATTAAAAAATTTATAAATCA
This sequence comes from Callimorpha dominula, assembly GCA_949752705.1. NCBI lineage: Eukaryota > Metazoa > Arthropoda > Insecta > Lepidoptera > Erebidae > Callimorpha > Callimorpha dominula. The sequence continues at coordinate 13,329,276 of OX457014.1, forward strand.
TATCTTTATAATTATATGGGGTAGACTCTATGCGAAAGGCAGATGACCGAGTGCTGTGGCGCACATTGGGAGAGTGTATTTATGTCCAGCAGTGGACTACAATAGTCTAATTGATTGGAATTCTATTTAAATTAAGAGGTCATTGTCATCTTGCACTCTTTATCTAATAATCTTAACTGAATAATGGCTTGTACATTACCTATACATATTAAAATTATAATATTAAACATTTGAATTAAGAACTCTGGCTAAAAAAAATATTTTTTTTTTATTTGATCTCTGGTCATTTGTTTTTATGTTTCCATTAAATTTGTTTCTGTGTATACTAGGTATTTGTATCCATTATTGTATAAAACTTTGGAAAAACAATTGATTTATTTATTTGTATCAATATTCTAATAAATTTGAATTAACTTTTTACATATTTTGACCACTTAATATCTATCTAAGTATACATAAAGATTGTTGGCTAAAAAAACGATTTAAAAAAATGTACAGAAACATTTTGACGTATGAAACTGATAAAACAATGAAAATAGTACCTATGACCTCAATAATTAACAACGTTAAACATAAATAATTACAAGTGAGGAAACTAAAAAAACAAAAACCTACGGCATAGAAAGCACTTTTGCACCAGCCAGCGATCTAACTAGATCCTTTTTAGACATTTTCTAATCACACAAAACAAAGTTTTCGTTTTGATACACAAGCTCTGTTGACTAATTATAGAAGTACTCTGTGAATGTGATAGAATATCACAGATTATTATTATTGAATATTGACTGTAGTGTCATCCATGTTTATCTGGACGTCAGCAGCCACAGAACACTTATCAGCAGCTTATAACACAGAGTAACTTATATATGGCTTATAATAAATGAATGTAGAGATAATATACTGGGTAGTGTTGTTGCAATAGCGATAGTCTATCGATAGTATCGCAATACTATCGAAATTATCGACTTCGATAATACTTTCGATAAACAACATTAAGAAAATCCTATTCTCTACCAATCATCGAAATAATATGTACTAGAGAAGCCACTCAGAACGAAATACATGTTCCGTTTATATTTGAATCAAAACTAAATAGCGCTGCAGCGCTAAAACAATTATTTGTATTGAAATCCAACAGTAGTAACAAGTAGCGCTCGATCGCTTTTGAGCTGTAGCTGTAAGGTCGTAAGCGCCGTGATTTACATCGTGCTTACGCGTTTTACCAACAAACTGCTGCAACCATTTGTTTTTATAGATTTAGAGCCAAGCTACAAAATAGAACGGATAAATAGTTTATACCTATAAAGCTTTATTAGAATTGAAACTTATAAAAGTAAATAGTATGTTTAGCAGTAGTTTTGCAGGTTTCTATTTTTTGTAGAATGCATCGAGGTATCCTACTGATACTGAGAACCGAGAAGTTTGTGAGGAGGTATGGATGTATGGATAACTTGTCCTTGTCCACCTTGTCGTCGGATTGTGCACATTGCTTAAGATACGTCCGCCCTGCCTTTCTAATATTTGCCTTTAAAATATATTTATCATCATCTTTAAAACGCTCAGAACGGTTCACTTCTATATGGTTGATCTGTACGATGGCTTGCGTGAGCATCATGCTCGTGAACGGATTCCGTTGGTCGGGGCTGGTCATCTCCGGACTGCTATTACTTAAATATGTATAGTAGTAATTAGTGCGTCTACTTATATTTTAGAATAATAGGTATGTTACATTGTCCTCACATTTCATTTACCCTTATAAGCAATGTAACCAGAAATTTGTAAAAAACATTTTGAAAAAGAGTGTCCTTGGAGTTTCTTGCCTGTTCTTCTCCATAGGATCTACATATTGGAACAGGCAACTAGCTTCACGACCGACTTAGTTTGACTGACTCCTACTCCTGACAATTCAAAAATATTACAATAAAAACTTTCGTGAGTGGTATTCATATTTATTAAAAACTATACGGTTTTACTCACGTTTGTATTTCGGGTGTTGTATTTCCAGTCGGGTTTGGGTGTTGTATTTCCAGTGTGACACCTGACACCGTCGCGGCAGGATGCTTCACTCCTTGAGAAAGGGTACGAAACTAGTCGGGCATCCCCGAAATACAAACCTATATAGTTTTTAATAAATTCAAAAATACCTATTAATTGGTATAATTGAAATAATGGGTTTTGATTTTGATTTGATTTTATTTATGAATGCCCACTCGGTAGCGATGTATCTCCATTCCGATTTTTTTGGACAAATTTTATAAATTTTTCTGTTTTCGTGACCGATTTGAAGAAATCTAAAAAAAAAGGTTTATAATACCAGTAATGTGTAAGTTGCTAGTATTCTTTAAAAAAAAACTCCTGTTGTGATCTGCGTGCATTTTTTTGTTGATCTATGATGTACTTAGAAAACGGTGGCGCTGCCAAGCCCAAACTATGATTTATTTAAGGTAGATTTTTCGAAAAAAGAAAATTTGCCGTTTTTTGTTTCACTTACAGACGTATAACTCATCTGTCATCTCGCCACTATGTTAGTAGTACAATTTCTATGCAAGTAACTCTCATAGAAAATCACTATTATAACACTATTAGTATAGCTATGTTACTCTGGTCTATAGATTCACACATATGAAATCAAGGACAGCAAACATTCTGCGTTTGATTGAAAAAAAGCTAATAGTAGACTTTTGTGGAAAGTATTCGATATTGAAAAATATCGCTGTTTTCAAGCGATATATCGATAGAACTCGATGTTTTTTTTTAAGTGGACACAAACGTTTTGTGGAAATTATTCGACATTGAAAAAACATCGATGATTTCAAGCGATATATCGATTATCATCGATTCTTGGATCCGATGTTTTACATCGAATATAAATATCAATATATTTTTTAAGTGGACACAAACGATATATTTTTTAAGAGGACACAAAGTGTAGGCACAGTCGTGCCCCAACAGACACCATAGAGGTATTATAGCTAGAGGCGGGGAACAAGCCACGAGCTGTCGACTTCGGTAGAAAGAGATAGAAGACAACAGTTTACATGCATCTCTTTCGCACCTCTTCGCTGATCTAACTATAATATATCTGTATGAGTAACCATTTGATAAAGAAGATAATAGAAATAAACAATTTGCTTCTTTTGGAGGCCAAATCTTCCATTCTATACATATATTTATTTAAAGCTTTACTGTCTTGTTGAAAATTATTTAAAAATTATAAATAACTACAACACAGTCCTCTGATGATGTTTACGCATAGATATACTTTGAGCCAACCAATCAGCGAAGAGGTGCGAGAGAGATACATGTAAAACACTGTCTTCTTTCTCTTTCTACCGACGTCACCAATTCACATTCAGGGAATCCAATACCTTCCCCCCTTTACGGCAGACACCCCTACAATAATTTAACAGGGCTTTTTGAAATCTTGCGTTTACCGTTGCAAGGTGCAATTAGGAGCCAGATGTTTTGCGATCAATAATTTAAAATGCCGTTGAAAAGGTGACAAGCAAAATCAGCTGAAGCAAGCAATTTAGTTTTCATGTAATCCCACTAACATTATAAATGTGAAAGATTGGATGGATGGATGGATGTTTGTTTGTTTGTTATTCTTTCACGCCAAAACTACCGAACCGTTTGCGATCAAACTGGTATATAGATAGCTGGAGACCTGGATTAACATATAGACTAAGTTTTATTCCGATATTCCCACGGGATCGGGACTTACGCGGGTCAAACCGAGGGGCGCTGCTAGTTCTATCTAATTAATAATAAATTAACTCAGTCTGAACTTTGACCTGAGATAATATTTTTATACTCAACAAAAGTAATTTAATAACTTTGTGGCGACTTCCACATACAGCAAAAAAAAGAAACATACTCCAACATCATCTACAACCTACTAATCCTGCATCGCGCTATGAGAGTTCTCGCGCCGATTAGTATATATACAACTTCCCAACATGACATTTACGCCAGGGGCATCATGCAACCCCAGAATGCTCGGGGAAATATTTATTTACTGGCAACACTCAATGTTAAGCAAGGTCTAATTGAATTACTACAATATATGATGATCGGCTAAGCAGATGTAGTATATTATCTATGGACCGGCTAGTCCGATTACATTATCTCATTATATCTCAGTAAGGTAGGCATATTCCATTAGTGCAAAGTCCGATTATAAAGCCTTTCAAAAGAGGCCGTGAATTTTTCAAGACTATGTGGATTAGAATTATTTAATTAAGATTACATGGAATAGAAGATTATTTTTTGTAGGTTACGTGAAACGTGTAACGTGGATCACTTTACTAGACATCTAGCTGACCTCCTGTTTGTAAATTTTCCCATTTTTATTTTTTACAAAAATTTTCATTGATGCTCCGCTCCTATTGGTCGTAGCGTGATCTTATATAACCTTCCTCGATAAATGGGCTAACCAACAGTAAAATCATTTTGCAATTCGAACCAGGAGTTCTTGAGATTAGCGGGTTCAACCAGACAAATAAACTCTTCAGCCATATAATATTAGTATAGATAAATACTAAATACGTATTTATGTTTCAATTACAAGTAATAATTCAAATAATGCCCAGCCCTAGAGATGGGTTATCACCCGGGTTAAAACCCAAGACTGGGTAAAACCCAGCCCTGACCGTAGCCACTGACAGAAGAAACTTTCGCTTTTTAATGGCGCATATTAGTGTAGGCGAGTTAGCGGCTGGGGCCCCATTCTTTAAATAAAATCTCTCTCCCAATTTTTTCACGGAAAATAACAACAAAAAATAGTGTAAAGACAAAAAAAAAATATTTTTTGAGTCCATATCGGTCCATAAATTTTGGTACCATATTTATACGGTCAAATTGAAAAAATTCTCATTTTTGCGTCGGTTAAAAACGTCTATCTTTCTGTAAAAGTGTTTCTTTTTCCTTCTGAGTAAAATTTCGGTAGGTAAATGTTTTAATTTTATTAAAAAACGTCATGAACAAACAATATGAAAATGTTCAGCACCGACTTAAAAACTTATTTAGGTAGAAATGTACCTTCCTTCTTTCGTTGGGTTGATAAAAAGTTTTTAAATATTAGTATGGATTTGAGTGAGTATGTTTTTATAACTTTGAAGTTAAAAACAAATTAAATAAATATGAATATAAACAGTCTTTGTTTGGGTAGTTCTCCTGACAATTAATTTAAAAAAATTAAGCTCTTAATTATTTCATTTCTCCATTTGGTTTAAAAATATGAATGTTTACTGTTATATTTGGACTGGAACACTGAGTTATTATTACGCTAGTAATAAATACTCACGGCTGCGGGATTATTTTATTTTGGTCTTATGTAATATGTGTTGATTAATTGCGTTTTATTAATAGGTACACATTAAAGATATGTAAAATATTAGTTCAGTTCACTTTGTTATTAATAATAATGTATCATTTTACACATCGATTGCCGTAAAAAATGCTGACTTGTAGTATTATTACACGAAAATTAACTCTCTCATTTTAAGGCGTAGAAACACGAAAAATGGATTTAAAAATAGACTTTTCTATTAAGCTCAATTAAATCAAGTACCTGGGGCATTACGTTACTGAGAGCCTTGATGACCAAGTTGATATAGAGAGGGAGCGCAGGGCATCGGCCATCAGGAGTAATATGTTGGCCCGCAAGTTTGCACGGTGTAGTTTTCAAGTCAATCTCACTTTATTTAGGGGTCTAGGGATCATAACTAGACCTCCTGTGAAGAAAATTTTGGAAAACACGACAACTGGTACAAAACCATTAGGTAGACTTTTACATATAACACAACTGACATACTATTTAATTAAGTAACTATGAAGTGTAAGTATTAAAAAAGAATGGCCTATCGGCACTACAGCACTTATCTCGTTTATTTTAATAACAGTTAAGAATCATTGATAATGTTTTTGACTATATAGGTACCTGTTTTCTTTACCTACTTCTTATAAGTAAATTATTTGATTGGTTGATTGATTGATTGAGTTGCCTGATTTAGCAAGAAAGGTGATAGAGTCTATCTGTTGGTCTAGTGGGGCTGTGTGATGAGCATGATCATTTGTTCTGTGTCTGGGTGTCTATGATATGTATGTATTTAGAAATATATAAGTATGTTTATCAGCAGTCTGGTTACCATAGTACAGGTTCTGCCTAGTTTGGGATCAGACGGCCGTATGTGAGATGTGTGAAGTTATTATATTATTATTATCTACTTTTAACATATTCATCCAAAGAAAGATGATTCCGATTAGAGCAGAAATGGTCTGTGCTCTATTCTATTGAATCAAAAATGACTCATGTTATTTATTGTTAGCTTTTACCTACCTGCGGCTTCTCTTGCGTTAAAGCTAACTCTCAACCTCGGCAACCCCTGACAACGAGTAGGTATACATTGATGATGATGATGATGACTCAACTTATCAAAGTTAAGTAGTTACATATTGAAATAACAAATAAACTTACTTTCGCATCGCATCTACTTATTTGCTACCTTAGTGCAGTAATAAATAAATTCCTAAAACAAAAACTTCAAGGCTAATATAATATAACTAAGTCATACTCGTATTTTTCTCTATAAACATCTCGCAATCGATTGACTACATAAAGTAGTTTAAATACTTGAATTTATGTTTCATAACACAATTTTATTACAAACATTCAGATACGAACAGAAGGCCTATGAACTTAAAGATATTATACACATTGACAAGTTTAACCAATTCGTGCCAAAGACAAACCTACCAACTGCGGTGTTATCGACAGGTCATTCGATAACGTACCTACTCTTAAAAGCGACAATAAAACAACCCGTCGCTAGATTAGTAGTCCTTTAACATCGAATGAGAAATGTCGAAACTCACAGTGATATTCTTGCTCGTCGGAGCAATAGCGCCTTTAATTTCCTCCCAGTGTACGTACAAGATAGCCACGCCGTTATTCAAACGCGCAGTCTACGATTTTACTTTGGGACTAGTGAAAAGCATTAATCAAGAGACTGAAAGTCATTTTGTCACATCGGCTCTGTCACCATGGGCGCTTATTTCCACGATTTCTCTCGGCGCTGCAGACGACACGCTAAAAGAAATTCAGAACGTGCTAAGAATTCATCCACAAAGATGTTTTAGTAACTTATTCTTCAATTTGGTAAACCAAGTTACAAGTAAGCCCTCTAATTCAACTGCGAGTATGTTAGAACGGAGTTCAACGATATTCTTCGATGGTTCTCTAAGCGTCAAGCAAACTTTTATAAACGATGTAACTAACATAGCAGCATGTGATGCCAGGATTGTATCATTCTCTGATACAGCATATACGTCTGCTATAATCAACGAACATGTTAGAAGAGTAACCAATGATGCTATTGACGAAATAGTGACACCGTCAGATCTTGAAGATGTGTATGTAGTGATGATAGATGCTTTGTACTTCAAAGGGGCTTGGAAAATACCCTTTCCTTATGAAGAGACAGAAATAAGTGCTTTCTACAACAGTAATGGGCAACAGATCGGAGACGTATCATTAATGTATGTGAGTTCACGCTTTAACACAACTTCTATCGACCAAATTCAGGCGCAAGTTCTAGAACTACCTTATGGAGACGATACTAGATACGCGATGTTAATCATCTTGCCTTACAAGAACGTGACAATATCAACAGTGATTGATTCCTTGAAGAAAATCAGTATAAGTTCAATATATATTTTGTTCAGCAATCAAGAACCACAGACGGTAGATGTTCAGATCCCTAGATTCAAGATCAATACTGATATAAATAACCTAAAGGAGTTATTAATGGACATGGGATTGCAGAGCCTGTTCGACCAAAATACCGATAATTTCCCCGGTATATCAAATTATCCGTTATATGTTTCAAACTTTATTCAGAAAGCGAATATTGAGGTCACGGAGGAAGGAACAGTGGCCAGTGCGGCTACTGCTGCATTTTTGGAGTCCAGAATGTTACCAGATCAGTTTGTGGCCAACAAACCATTCTTATTTATGATTGTGGACACATATCTTCAGATACCTATTTTTACTGGTGGTTATTCGAAACCAAGCAACTTTTGAAAATAAAAATACAGCGTTATTGCAGTTTTATCTTTTTCAAAATCTTTTTTTTCTTATTGAAAATATTAGAGAAGGATAGAATACTCATGACTTATCTGTTATAGTTGCTGTTTTTGTATTGTTTATAATTAACACCATAAGTCTTCATTGTACAGTAGCGCTTATTAAGAAAACTGAAAAAATAAGCTATTGACGGCATCGTAACTACTGTACTCTATTTCTGTAAATGACAAGCCGCCAAGCTAAAAGGTGGCTAAATGACAACTTAGTCACTTAGCTTGTCATAATGCCACCTTTAGCTTGAGGATGGTTTGTCACTCAGCAAGATTGCAATTGTGACAAAGGAGAAAACTACTAGAGAACTTAGTTGCTATAGTTTCGAAAACTAATATTATATTTTTATTGAATATACCATTGTTATATTAAATTAGTTTCATTATTTTAATAGTTTTGTTTAGTTCGAATTTAGATAGCCGTGTTTTTCTCATTTTTTTAACGGTTATAACTATTGTTTAAAATTTATTGCTGTTACTGTGACATCCTTATATATTTTGATATCCTTATGTGTGACAAGGAATTAACTATTCTCTAAAAAGTCTGCAAAACGCATGTTCTCTAGGATTTAGATAAAAAAAAATATCAGTTTTAGTCATGTATACCTACGTAATTAGAGTTAATACTCGTATATCTGATTTAATGCATTCCAGAAAAAATACTTTTTGCGCCTCTTTCATCCAATGACTCTCTGGAACTTTGAATAGGACGTTGGTCTACTGGCGGTATCACCGTTCGCTATCCAGTCCAGTTGCCAGTGGAGAGTTTTCTTTCCCAGTCCCCTATTCTCTGTCTGTATGGCCTTCTACGGAATATTGTTTATTACTTATAACAGTGACGTATGTAATGCATAGTTATCAGAGCAGTTGCTATGATAACATTTAATTTAACATGCAGAGTAGAATATCTTGCTAATTGTGTCATGTTTTTTCACAAGGTTATTGAGTTACATTTTTGGAATGATCGAAGGAGGTATTATAAACAAAACAATTATATTCACTTACTCACTACGACACTCTAGTAAAGATTCTTCACGGAATTCGTTACACGCTACGCATTCTACACATCAGAATGATGAAATTTGGTAGAAGTTAATTTAGCTTGGCAACACTGACAATGGTGCGACTGTGCGGATAAGTTACCGTAGCAAATTGAACCTTGATTTTAATAAGATATGGTATCGAAACTGTTCATAGTAATATTGTATTTATATCCCTTTTTTGTGTTGAAGGACTCAGATTTTCCGTTCGAATTATAGGTATGGGACCTTCTCGAGTTCTCGAATCTATACATAGACGCAATATCTCTTCTTTTCTATTGTCTTCACTATTACCTACCTTTAACTTTTAATATTCTCCCAATTTTTTTTGAGAATTGAAGGTGGGATCACCTTCAATTCTCAAAATGGTTCGGTTAACGACACTAGACTTGCCTGATATTACGTGAGTGAAGTCAAATTACAGTTGGCAAAATGTGTGTTTTTCTACGCCTTCCTCTTTAGATATACAGGCGTGAGGGTATCTGTGTACGTATTTATATATTGTTTGCAAATAGATTTGTCCACAATAAGAGATAAAGATTTACTTTAGAGCATAATAACAAGTAATGGAAGAAATCATGGTTAAATGGGATTAAGGGGATTAGTCACAGAAGCAATAAATTGAATATTTTCTAGATTAAATTTAATAAGTAAATAAAATTTACTTAATGCTAGTTGGTTCAGTATAATAGTTTTATTACCGTTATGGAACCTTGAAATGGCTTTTTCATTAATAGCTTTTATGACTAACAATAACCCATAACCATTTACTGCAGATTACTGCTTTTTTATAATAGGCCTCTTAAAAATTTCATTGCTTTATTTTATGACTTATTTATCGATAAATACCGCATTAAAACATAGAACGACGAAGTATTTTATGCTAGTTACTCTGGCCTCTGGCTACATCTACAAGTGTGTTATCTAAATTCTAGTAGAATATAATAATATTTTCAAATTATTGTTTGAAACAAATGACCTCTGTTGGAAAATGTGGCAAGTGTAAAAATAGTATTAAAACTATATATCAGTGTTTGTATCATAGAGATGGTTTGTATACCTACTCTTTGCAATCTAATAGTACTTTTTTAGTACAGTATTATAAATATCGCACACCTTGATCTAAACAGGTATTAACTTGAAAAAGGTCTTTTTCAAAAGGACTTAAACATTGGAATCGTTTTTTCTTTCGACGCTAGCTTAATGTTATAATTAATTTAATACATAACACAATAGAACGCGCGTCGGATTCTTAAATGATACAAATACATACTAGGCGTGTAAGAAAACATTCTCCGCGCCTTTTCCCAACTAAGTTGGGGTAGGCTTTTAGTGTAACTACGATACGGCCGAACTTCGATATTTTACGATACCGAAGTTCTGAAGTTAAACCAGGTTGTCGGACTTTTTAAGGCTCCATCTACCGGTAACGAAGGCCACAGATGTTCGTATGGCAACCGGGACCGACGGCTTAACGTGCTCTCCGAGGCACGGAGGGGTCTTAAAGTGTTAAGAATGGTCTAGGCGGGTAAGAAAACAATATCTACAAACCGCTAAACTCTCGACCTACCTACTACATGAATTTGAAAAACCTTTCTGGCATTTAATAGGTTAACTCTTGAGGGTTTCTGAGGTTATTTAATATCACGTTACCATACGTTGACCATAAATTCGGGCGGCTTGTCGTCAATAAAGAAACGCAATATGGTTAGAGGGCTCGGACACTCTGGCCTGCTCGACCTATTGCTTACTCTGCCCAATACGTATAAGGAGTCGTCCTTTAATCACGTGATATTTTTTTAGCAACTTTTTAACCCCCGCTAACTCCTGGTGATACGTTGCGAGGGTTTAGACTAACCCACGTGTATTTTTTTAGTTCGAAATATATTTAAAATTTTGAAAATATTATTTTTAAATACACGTGATATCTCACTACACCCCTCCTGCGTTATTTCGTGATTTTTTCCGAACCTTCCTTCCCCCCTTTCGAGTCTCACGTGATTAATGGATAATCCCTAAGCAATATCTCTTTATACATGCTCCCAATTTTCCCATCTTTGATTCCCAAAGTGCCCGGTTCACGGCAATAGGCTTGCCCCTTGTTCCGTGAATGGGGCCAAATTTTAGTTTAAAAAGGTGGGTGTTTAATACGCCCCTGTCTGTCTATGCCTTTTGGGGATACAGCCGTAAATGTACGTATGTTTTAACTCTCTATTGTTGAAGATATACCTATAGTAATTTACTTTACGGCACTTTCAGATTCGTGCCGTATAACTTAAACATATTTTAATAATAATATTATGTACTAGCAGTTCCCGCGCGACTTCGCTCGCTTGCAAATATTTATATATTTTGAGCGGAACCCTAATTCTTTTGCCAAAATAAAAGTAGCCTAAGTTACTACTTATAACACCAGCGATCTGCCAGTGAAAGTCCCATAGAAATCGGTCCACCCGTTCCGGAGATTAGCCAGAACAAACAGACAGACAGACAGACAAAAAATTTATAAACTGTTTTTTGGGTGTTTTAAACGGTGCAAATAACTATATGAGCTTAAAAAAAACTGAGCTGTTTAAGTACTTCGTAACTATAAATTTTAGTAGCAGTTCCTTCACGGCTTCGTTTGTGTCTAGGTGTAATTTATCAATATATCATCATAAATACAAATAAATAAAATTGGAGTGTCTGTTTGTAATACTAAAATAACCGCTTTTTACTAAGTGCATTTGGATGTATTTATTTATTTTCTTCTCACAATCACTCATTAATACAATATTAATATACATCACAGCAACAGCTAACATTAGAAGAGCAACTGTGAGAGGACTGGTGTCTGAATTAGGCGTGAGCCTGTGGCTCAGATCACCAGGGCACTCACCCAGCTAGAACACAACTCCGCTGTAATTTAATATGACACATTACAATTTGTTGAAGAAGATACAGAAATATTGATATAATTACTACAAACAATTTACATAATAAAAATATAAGAAAAAAATAAATAACAAATTTATAGCAACTGGCCGAATATCTCAAGAAAATGTATGATTTGCGCATTTGTGAATATTTGGTTGAGTGAATGTTTGAATGGGTGAGGGCATATGCGTGTCTGTTTTGCGCAATTATGTGAGATTATGAATATGTGTAATTTAGTTTATTAGCGAATTGGTTTGATTTATTATATTAAGTACTTGACATAATGAAATTGAATAAATAATGATATTAGCCTCCATTTCCTTTGACACTACTGCGTAACACTACTAGTAGTGTCATGGGAGATTTTTATTTCCCGTGACACTACTATTCTCATTGGCTGGTTAAACTCATATATAAAAATTCCCCGTGAATTAACTGATTACCAGTGACACTACTACAACAGTAGGTAACGAGTAAGTAGTAGTATAATAAGTAGGTAGTAAGTAACGACGCTCATGTGGTCTGTAGACCACATGAGCGTTGTTACCTACTAGCGTCCGCGTCGTAACTGTCACAACCACATAGCACAATTGGACTTATCAAGATATTACACTGCACTGCTTTAACTCTATTACCCGAAAGCATGATTTTAGAGGGTTGCCTACATACTTGAAGAGTATTTCTAACCTAAAAATGCCGTATTTCATCAAATATGTGGATCAACTTATAAAAAAAACACAACTTTAATAAATTGTGGTGATTCATTATTATTGTGGTTAAATTATATAAGTTCATATAATAATCATGTAATTTTTTAGCTATGTAGTAAACTCTTCGTACTACGAAAACACGTACCACTGCGAATACATGTACGTATCAAAACAACTTTTTTTATAATTGTTTCTATCGTTACATACATAAGAAGGTAGTTACTCCTTGATTTTGGTTTAGAAGGAACATGTATACTAAAAGCTATAGGCTATGTAACATAACGCTACAGTCCTTAGGAGCGGAGCAGTGAGTTCTTATTAGATTAATTGCTTGACATTGAATTTGAGTCATCTACATTTGTATTATAATACACAAACTGAAGATTTCACATGTTTAAACCTGAACGTCCGATTTAATAACGCATCAAGCTTGTTTTTCGAAATGGTAGATGGACTAGATAGACGGGTCACTTTTAACTTGTCAGTGTTTTCACAATTGATTATTACCTGTTAAAAAAAATAAAGTTAATAATTAAAAATAATGTTAAAAATAAAATCAATTTATAGAACTGTCTCCAAGCCAGCCCGAAAAAAATATTTTAAAGAAAATTAAGCGCCTGTTCAAAAGTTCATAGCAGTTATTTTTTTCGTGTAAATGTTGGTAAAACCGTTGTAGGCGTCTTAGACGCCTTAGTAACTTATATGTCAGAATTTTCATAATTTACGAATATTTTACTAGATTTTAAAATAATAATCTATTATGTATATTCATTCTAAGTATATTAATGTTGCGTTAAATTCTCAAATAAATCCAGTGCAGTGGTCTACTTGAATCTTGATTTAGCTTAAAAGATTAGATTATGTCTACGACCATGAGACTATGTCAACCAAACCATATAGACGGGGGGCTCCGGTAACCTCACTCACTCGGCGAAAAGGAATGTAACCATTGTTTCACTGCCGGTTTTCTGTGAGGGCGTGGTAACACTCTGGTCGAGTCGGCCCCCTACGTGCGGAAGCATGGCTCTCCCACGATAAATTTGATGCCATTCGCGTAATAGGGCTCAAGCCTATTGCCGTCAACTTTAGAATTAAATATTTGAAAATTACGAGTGTATTAAAAGGGAAGGTAGGTAGGTAGGTAAGAAGGGAGGGGAGTTGAAAAGAAAGGGATATTGTTTATACTAATGGATTTTGGAGTATAGGTCAGGGTCGCATAGGTACCTGTAACCAGTGGCGTAATATAGTTACGCCATCTGGGGCCCGTGGCAATTTTAATTTTTTCATTTTTATGGTATAGGGGGCAAACGAGCAGATGGGTCATCTGATGGTAAATGACTACCGCCGCCCATGGGCACCTGTCACAAGTGTGTCGCCGGCCTTTAAAGTAGGAGTAGGGGAAAGGTGGAAGAGGAGGACGAGAGGGGGGGGGGGAGGTAAAGTTAGGGCCTCCGGTAACGCCACTCACTCGGCGAAAAGCAATGAAAGCATTGCTTCACTGCCAATTTTCTATGAGTCCGTGGTATCACTCCGATCGAGCCGGCCCATACGCCGAAGCATGGCTCTCCCACGATTCATTAATTCATTTTGTAATTAGTGCCTTCTGTGTTCAGGGCCTTTGGTTCCCGGGGCCCTCTCGAGGGGGGGGCCGGTGGCATTTTGCCCGCTCTGACACCCTTATGTTACGCCACTGCCTGTAACTCGACACTGACAGTTACCGTGAAGTACAAGACTTACGAATACAAGCAAAAACCGTGCAAAAATGAGTTAAGAGATATTTTTTTTTGAAGACTCATAGTAAAATTTCTTTTGGTTTTTTACCCAAATTTTGAGCTAAGGGTATCCTCTCAATCACAGATTTTTGTGGCCTAACTGCTTGATATTTAGCGGAGAAAAATGCATCAGAACTCAACCCAATATTGTCAGTTTTACGTAAAGAGGCATCGAAAAACCGTTTTTAAGTATTAAAAAAATATTTTTTTTTTTTGTAAACAAATTACCCACTTTTTAAGATCAAAGAGTAAATTACCTTTTGGTATATATAGTTACAGGAGATTATGTTTCACTTCGTCACAATTTGATTCGAAAAACTGCCCTTTTTAAATGTTTAAAATAAATTTGTGAACGCGTCCTTAACTAAAATAATTCTGAAGAAATTACATTCAAGTGCTTCTTTTAGTTCACGACTTGTAATAATAAACAACCTTTGAGGTTTTCATCGCCTCTGATTTCAACAATTTTATATAAACATTTTGTTCAAAGCAATTGTACCTAATAATAACAGTTCGTTTTCGCAAATAAGTTCAAGGGTAAGGGAAAAATATTTGTGTTAAAACGATCTATCTTGCTTGTGTTTATTCCATGGTCAAATTCCTTAATTATACTAGACTTCGCACGGGTAACAGAGACATCTTTAACAATCATCAACATATTTCAACCAATTTACACAAAATCTTAACGAATTATACACCTAAACCTTCCTCAGGAATCACTCTGTCTTTCAGTGACAAAAGCAAGAAAATCCGTTCAGTAGTTTTTCAGTTTCTCGCAAACAGACAGACAGACGTGGCGGGGGACTTTGTTTTATAATATCTAGTGACTAGCCAGGGCCGCGCCGACTTTCGGCAGCGCTTGTGTGCGAAACCTATCTCGATCTCGGAAGCGCCTTTTTTAGGGTTCCTATCCTCAAAAAAAAAGCAACCCTTATAGGATCACTTTGTTGTCCGTCCGTCTGTGAAGACCCTTTTTCTCAGGAACCCGTGAACGCATCAAGTTGATGTTAATACCAAATACATAAGTCTGCGGTCCCTTGAAGCTGTAAAAAATCAAGCTTCTAAGTCAACGCTAATTTGAACATTTCGTAGTTAAATGAAACCTATAGGGTACTTACCATTGACCAAGAATCATGAAATTTGGTAAGAAACAAGGTCACGTCGTTAATTTGTTGTTATATCACATGAAAATAGTTTTTGTGATTACAAACTTATATTTTTTATATATATCGCCATCCCAAGGTTAAGTTTGTCTTTCGAAAAAGAAGGGCAAAAGTCTTCAAGAATTGATTCTTGAGATGGACTTACTATCTACTTACTAGTTTGTTTGCTTACGGAACCCTTGGTTGTCGTCTTGTATCGCCAAAAAAAATTTTTTTTTCAACTTTTGACTGAAATGTATTCTTTAGTTTTATATTATTTCTGTAAATAAAACTGGTCGCTTCCGCTTGGCACTTAATGCGAAAGATAAATTATT
Organism: Callimorpha dominula; assembly: GCA_949752705.1. Classification (NCBI taxonomy): domain Eukaryota; kingdom Metazoa; phylum Arthropoda; class Insecta; order Lepidoptera; family Erebidae; genus Callimorpha; species Callimorpha dominula. The sequence continues at coordinate 13,345,327 of OX457014.1, forward strand.
TACCTTATGTACTTATTTAAGATATTTATGCGGATGATTCCTAATCGACTTTGATCTTAGTCATATTTAGTTTAAATAAAAACATAAACACGTCGTTATAATTATTTAAGTATTTAATTAAATTTTTCGTCTACGGAGAATAATGCAAGACCGTGTCGAATTTTATTTTAATTCATCAAATGGCCTAGATTAGTCTCAATCACATTTTACAAGTTAATGGTACGGGGGTAGCGTTACATTTTTGATGGTGATTTCAGATCGTTTAATTTTGTGTGTACCTAGTCGATAGCCTAGAGATAGCTAGCATTGTAAAAAAATAGTGCGTGGAGTCCCTCCGCGCGGAAGAAGTTAAACTTCGTAATGTAATCACTTAATCAGGCTTATAGGTTTTCATACATACTGATAGTGCTTTGTCATACGCTTTAATGTCATAAGTAATTCAACAAATGGCTCTGTCTAAATCACGACAATTTTAAAAGGTGGTATTAAGACAATCGGCAACTGAATGACCTCTCTAATTAAAATTATTGTTTATTAAAAGTACCGCTAGATGGCGCCCCCATTAATTATAAAAGTCGGTGTTAAGATTCTCCGCAACTGAATGACAATTCCATTCAAAACATTGAATATTTGTTGTAACATTTTCAAAAAATGCTTACGAAGTTTAACTCCAACCACTGAGGGGTTTAGATGCAAAAGCGAGAGTAACAAACTTCCATACACTCATACATCCATACATCCTCACAAACTTTCACGTTTATAATATTAGTAGGATTTATGAGACTAAACTAATTTAATATACAGTGTAGTAATTAGAAAAAGACATTGAAATCTGGATAGAGGTGAATTTGCATTTTATCGGTGAATAAAGGCGGTTTTGCATATGTCATTACCAGATAGAAGCTATTTTGCACCTTACTTGCTGGTATGGATGGCCACGCCATTACATTCCTATACAAAATACTGTCCTGTGATTGGTCGAGGCACGATAGTAGCGCTTTTGTTATTTACGTTTCGACAGAGGCGGTTTTGTACCTAACTTCATTATTTTTGAAGGAATTTTCTATAGGATAGAGGCAATATTGCACGTATTTTATTCAATGAAACCGAAGAGAAGTAGAATATCAAAACAATAAAAGCTTGAAATGGGATAGAGGCGCTTTTGAATCTATACCCCTCAAGCACAGATTACTAAGTAGCCTCAAGTGTCAGCTGCCAGGCTCGTGGTGGATCTGGTTGTGAGACGATGTTAGTAATGTCACAAAAAGTTACCTAAAATAATTTCAGGTCGTCTGAAAATTTGCACAGAACATGTGTTTATAATAACAATAATTTAAAAAAAGTCAGCAAAGAATGGTGGAATATACGTCACCTACTTATATAAACTTAGATTGCCTTGTGAGATAAGGCCCTCAATTGTACAAATCACTAACAGTTTTAAGTTATCTATTGTATTATTTATCTGGTGTGCATTCAAGATAAATAATAATAAACTGATAAACTTATAAAAAAATGATTTTAAAAATCATTTCAGGTTCAATGAAACTTATACAGTGAACTTTTTGTTTTATTAAAATAATATAATTCGAAAGCGTTTTGATTATGGTCAAAATTCAAGAATTTATTATTTTAGATAAGACTAGGGGAATATTCCTCATTCACTAACTTAAAAACTGAAAAAGTTCAGACAGTCAAAGTAAATAGTAGGTAGGTATACATATAAATATTAATAAACACATCTAAAACAAGCTTTAAATATCGCGTCTAGACTCATTCTTACGTGTTTACGTGCTAAGTATTTAAAAATAAAAACCTAAAAACCTAAACATAGAGCCGGTTGGGCGACCGTCCAGGTACCTACTTACAATTTTATTGTTCACACCGAAAGTGGAGCAAGAAATGTATTGTCAATCGTGTCGGATTATAAGATACATAAATTGAGGATCGTAAGTAACTCCCGTATGGTCTAGTGGCTAGGATACCTGGCTTTCACCCAGGAGGCTCGGGTTCGATTCCCGGTACGGGAATACCTCTTTTTGGTATTTTTGTTGTCATTAGAAAGTGAACGATTTGAATTAAATGCATACATAAAAAAATATTTGATTTGTCTAATATATTATTTTTATTATTAACATTATCTTTAACATCGTGAGTCTGGTTTTGCAACCCAAGCGTATGAAGCTCACAGACAACATAAAACGTTAATATATTAGGGGAGTGAGCGCACCGTTAAAACTATTAAAATAAACATACTAGCACAAATATTTAGATTTGCCTTTTTTTTAGATAGGCGAACATTTACATTCGTACTCGCAGCAGTCAATAACCTCAGTTCACGGCCATTTGCTATTTTCTTAATACTTTATTTCTTTTTTTTCACATCTGCACACTTTATTTACTTGGTTTATGTCTCGAAAAATTCTCGTAATGGCTTATATAATGTACATAACTTACATGATATATATATATTTATATACACATATACACCCACATCTGTATATAATATATATCTTAGCGTGACAGTCACGCGAGTTTAGTGCTTTGTCCCCATACCGAAAGTGCTCAACGTGCGTTTTCACTTCAAAACCTTGTTAATGCGTCCATAAAACTACATACATGAGATAAAACAGTATAACGAATTAGTAAGTAATTCGAACATTTAATGAAGGTTTCCGAACGTCTGTCGAAGGCCTCACTGATTATGCAAGTGATGGGTTCGTTTGCAATGCTATGGGTGAGGTAACATAGAACAGAATGAATAGCCTTCTAATTGATGCGTAGCACTTATAACGTATGAAGTATCGACTTTTAACTACAGAAAACGTTATATGTCGTTATTTTATCTTGTTTGTGGACGGCGCTCTTTGTGGTGACTTATCAGATTTGTTATTGGGCTTAGAGATATTGTGCGTATGCTTTATAAAGATAAATATTAAAAAAAAAGTACTAGCAAAGGTACTAGCATAAGAATTGATTATAACCTTTGTATAAACAGTCTAAAAATCATCTCATTACTTTAAACGAGCAATTCTTGTATCTCGGAGACGGCTCTAACAATTTTGATGATATTTTGTATAAAAATACAGTTTTGAATTTAAAGTTCAAATGCATGGTTCTATTTCCTGTAAAACGGCAATTAAAATAAAAAATATCTATTTTACAAAAACCTACCGAGCGAAGCTCGGTCTCTCAGGTACTTACTCTTTATAATCCATATATATACATACTTATTAAAATAAAAAAATAATATATGAATGAATAGTTTCAGTATTATGTTACTTTTTTAATCATAATAATCGTTTCCCAGCCTTACTTTAAATGTAAGGTGCTTTAGACAATGTGAGAAAACAGGAAATTATAAAAACACAGTATCACAGAGACTGTCCCTTGCTGACAAGAAAATTTTAAGAATGAAACCGATGCAAACGCAAAATTAATCGGTATTTTTAGTCTCGAGACATACGATACATAATCGAGTATTACTAATACACTAGCAAAGTAAGTAATCTACATTATACTAATATAATATATGAAAGAATTGAATTAAATTGGAAAGCTCATGTTAAAAACGTATGTAACAAAATCAATAGATTCGTTCATGGCCTGGCTAAGTTAAGAAGAATAGCAACTGAAAAGACAGTCCTTAGTGCATACCATGGATACGTGCCCTCAGTTCTTAATTATGGTCTCATTCTCTGGGGTAATTCAACCGCTTTAAACAAAGCATTTATTACTCAAAAAAAATGTGTTAGAGCAATTCACGGAGTGATATCTCTCCTTGGATATCTTGCAAACCTTTGTTTAAAAAACTAAAATTACTTACTTTGGCCTGTATGTATATATTGGAATGTGCTAAATTTGTGAGGTTGAACAAATACTTATTTACAACAGCAAGAGGCATTTACCCGAGAAATACGCGTGATCCAGATAGGATTGTTTTATAAAGTACCTAAAACTATTTTATACAAAAAGAACTGCTTAGCCATGTGTGGATATATTTATAACTGTATACCAAAAGAAATTAAAGCTTTAACTTATAAACGGTTTATTAAAAAGCTAAGAGAGTAACTGATTGAGAAAAGCTTTTATTCCGTAACAGAATACCTAACGATGTATAATAAATGGCACTAGACATAGACATTAAGTTTTCATAATTTAGAATGCATGTTATTTTATAAAAATATTTTCATGCCCAATTTACGCAGAACATTCTGCACCTAGTCGTAAGACACATTTGTACCATCTTTATGACAATGTTCTTGGCAAATAAAGATTATTATTATTAAAGAATTGGAGTTTGTTTCCTTTCGGTTGATCATGCTAACTCTCAGGCAAGAAATTATTGTGAAGAAAAACTAAAAAAAAACCCCGACAAAAAATAAGAATAAAATGCCTTACATCATTTTGGAAAAGATTTGATACTCTTACACTGCTGGACCGATATTCACCAAACATAGATAAGAACCACCGTAACAGATAACAACCACACATAGAAAAAAACCGCATTGAAATCGGTAAATCCGTTTGGGAGCTACGATGCCACAGACAGACACACACACACAGACATCGACGTCAAACTTATAACACCCCTCTTTTTCCGTCGAGAGTTAAAAACGTAATATAAGTAATATATAAGTATATTTATCAGCAGTCTGGTTGCTCTGCCTAGTTTGGGATCAGACGTCCGTGTGTGAGATGTGTAGAGTTATTATTATTATTTCTGTTATCCACCTCCTGGCTTCATCATCAGACCATTGTTACGAAGCCGACTCTATTGGACTTATTAAAACGAATCATATGAGCCCAAACTCTAGGGGTTTACTAGTAGCCACTGAAGAGATCCACTGTCCACCTTCTGTCTGCATCATCAGGTTGATCTGATGATGATCTGACTCCAGAATGTCAAATTATAGTATTGTCAACCGAACTACGTATACACATAAAGTTCAATTTCGATATGACAATAATTATTACTAGGTTAAAATTTAGTTAACTTACCAACTATAAGTTAACTACAAGTTAAGTTAACATAAAAGCGTGTTAATAAATGTCAGATTTGCAAAATTATTTTTGGTTGTTATAGCCTTATCCTTGAGGAAGGTTATTCCTACAAATGTAAGTATATTTAGTAAAATAAATTATAGGAACGTTCAAACACAATTAACTGTTTCAATTTGGCTTATTGCCAATTTTTACGTTTGTACTAAGACTAGGATTTACGTGGGAGAGCCATGCTTCGGCACGTATGGGCCGGCTCGACTCCGCTCGATAACACGGCCTCACAGAAAACCGGTAGTGAAGCAATACTTTCATTGCATTTCGTCGCGTGAGTGAGGTTACCCGTCCTTCCCCTCTTCCCACTCTTTCCCCCGTCCCCCTCTTCTCCTACTCCCACCTTAAGGGCGGCAACGCACTTGTGACTCTTGAGTTACAGGTGCCCATGGGCGGCGGTAGTCATTTACCATCAGGTGACCCGTTTGTTCGTTTATATACCATAAAAAAAAGACTAACAGCTTGACATTGAATTTTAGTGATCTCCAATATATCTAAACTAATTCACTGAAAGAGTTTGTTTTTTATGCTTCCGTACGACCGAATGATGTAATAGAAAAAAGAAAACAAGTTGTACGCTGTGACATATCAAACGATACGGCTTGTTGTACATTTATATAGGTATACAGGGTGTAAGTGACACCGTACCGAATCCAGACCATCATTCTGAGTCGAAAATCATTGGAATTTTCTGCCGGAAAATCCCTCAATATTTTTAAATATAATGGTCATATCATAACAGCCACTCAGGTTTTTGTTAGTCATTAAACGGACAGGGAAGTGCTCAGACTCAGAACTGTACCACGTTTCGTTAAGTGTAACTATCTACTACAAACTACCTTCATATATTTTTTCAAATAAGCATGCTAGCATTTTGAGTCACACATTACTAGTATTCTTGTTAAAACCTCCAGCTAAGCTAAATAAGGTTGTGGATGTTATTTAACTACCTGCTTCTGCGTCTGGCAACAAGTGTGATAGTGAAGGATTAAGCGGCAATCTGCCATCTCTGACGATATTTTTTTTTCATTTAATGACGAGTTATTCAAGATAATTAAAAAAATAAATGAAAATTTAACACTCCTGCCTCTTCGTCTCCGGAACTACTGACCTTTAGAAAAAACAGAAAATAGTTCTTTATTCGTATATTACAGAAAAGTCTAGTCTTAAAATAACATCGTAAATCTCTTCATATTGTGCATTCACACAGAAACGCAGACTATACACAGGAACTCTCAGGCCAATGCAAATTAAAAAATCATGAATACAAATATTAGCACAGAGTGGGACTCTTTCAAAAAAGTGTTTTAATTTGATCCTAAGGTACAACACACAAACGACAACCAGAAAAATACTAAAATCTTATTCAATTGATAAGTGGCAATCATCATAACATTCATAGATTAAAAAACCCTATTGTAAGCAATCCAGGAACGGGGAAGTCGCCTACCCAGATCCCAATTGAACATAACAGATTTGATTTTATGAACAATCTTGGTACTTTTCAGCTAAGAGGGATTATAAATAGACCCTACATACTGTAGTATATCAACCTTTGTGATATATAATCAAAGCTTTTTTTTATCCTCAGAACTGGCAAGAAACTCCAAGGACACTCTTTTTCAACATGTTTTTTTTACAAGTTACTTGTTACATTGCTTATAAGCGCAAATTTAATGTAAGAACAATGTCATATATTGTTCTATGGCAACAGTATAAGCATATAAAAGAGTGCTACAATATATAATATAATATAATACGATTTGTCTGCACTAATATGTGCAGGCAAATACAAACTGAGGATTCAAGCGTTTACTGGACAAACAGCTTTAGATAAAGAGTTGCTATTGTGTTGTATATATAACATTAGCAGTGCCCCGCGGTTTCACTCGCGTAAGTCCCGATCCCGTGGGAATATCGGAATAAAAAGTAGCCTATGTCTTAATCCAGGTCTCCAGCTATCTACATACCAAGTTTCATCGCAATCTATTTCGTAGTTTTTGCGTGAAAGAGTAACAAACATCCATACATCCTCACAAACTTTCACGTTTATAATATTAGTAGGATTAGCGGGGATTATTTATTTTGATATTTTCCATAATCTTAAAGCATATATCTACATAGCTAAACCCACGGGAACAGCTACTGATATCGGTCTGTGAACTATGACCGATATATTTTGTCACATTTGCCCAAGCTTCTAATATTTTTTTTTCATTTTGTGGGATATAATACAGGTCAGATGTCATCACACAGGTCATGCCTTGCTGGGCGCGGCACCAATGGTCAATAGCATGTTATAAACATACTTATTAGCGAGAGAACTTTTATTGCACGATACAGGGTCAGTAGTTACTACGTAGTTCAGCTTGTCCTGGGTAGATGACGCTGAGCTATATTATGCTTGTATGTTGATGTTCCTTTCAATTCAGCATCAAATTCAGCTTTGAGCGATACAAGGAAGTAAGTCCTTGTACAATAAATTGACGTTTTAGAGATTTTCGGGAGGTTTAAAATATTTACCTTGCCATAGAAAAATACATACGTCATCGAATACAGTCTGACGGATCCAAATCGATGAAAACGACCGTAGTTTTTTCTTTTTTGAAGTAGCTAAAAACTACCGAAGAAATAAGAGCAAAATCAATTCGATTACTATGACCAAAGTAACTATTATCTTATCTGTGCTGTGACTACTGCCGACCTTGCACGATCTTGCGGATGGAAATATCACTAGGACTGGTGCGAAACAACCTTCAACCTGACCTAGACATTGCTTTACGATATAGAAATATTTAAGGTGTGGTATGGAGTATTTGAGGAGACTTATTGTTCATAATCTTATAAACGGAATGTGTATTCAAATATAAACTGATTGACGCTAGTGTCACCTAAAATGCACTGTAAACATACTATAAGCATAGAGGGGTTTCAAGGAATAATGATAAAGTATACACTGTCCCTCAGATCATAGAACCAAAATCCTTGATCTGTGAGCTGTCCTAATGGAATCTAAAAAAAAATCGTTACTAGGCATTCCCAGTGTCAGTCGCGTCTTTTTTAATGAGATAAGGGAAAACGAGCAGATGGGCCACCTGCTGCCAAGTGTCTACCGCCGCCTATGGACACTTGCAACTTAAGAGTCACAAGTGGTCGAGGTGGTCGAGGGCTAGGGTCAACACTCGGGCAGGGATCCCGTCTGGCCCAGGGGCGGTGTTCTTGGAATGGATCCGTAGAACAGCCGCCCCTACCTCCGCCTCCGTGACGGGCGGAACACCATCCTCCTCGTTCTCCCCGTCTTCTAAGGCCAAAAGGGCCATCGACGGGGGTACGTGCTCCACCAAAGGCCCTCAACCACTTCCTGCAGGAAGCTGGGCTGGAGAGTCTCCGTAAGGGGGGGCCCGACGCGCGGAGCTTTTGTTGCGCCGCGCGATATGGGCGACCCCAGGGGTCACGATCGAGACCCTCCAGCATCTCCTTTCGTTTCTCCTCTTTGGCGCAGCTAATGGCCAGCTTCAGAGTTTTCTGCGCCTCTCGGTACTCCTCATGAAGCTGATCCTCTTCTCTCTCTTCGCGATGACGTCGCCGACTGCGAGTGTAGGACCTCCGGGCACGAGTACAGGCCGCGCGGAGGTTCGCCAACTCTTGGGACCACCAATAGACCTCCTTCCTTGGAGGCCGACGACGCATCGCGAAAGCGGCCAGCCCCCATGTCTACCTCGACGGTCAGAGGCTGTGTAGACAGCCATGTGTGAATGATGGCTGCCTCCTCCAGTAGGTCCCTATCCAGCTTCGCTACAGCCCACCGCGGGAAGCGGGAAGAACGCTGCGCCGTGTGACACCTCCTGGGGTCCTGGGACCGGGAGAGCTCAAATCGGATATAGAGTACCCTTGTCTCTCAGCGACAAGGGTGGGGAATGAGCCGCCGTGGAGCCGACGACTGCCACGTGATTAGCGGGCAAATTACCCGCCGCACACGCTGGGCAGTGAGGGGTGGCGGAGCATTCCGCCGCCTTATGCTCCGGTTGACCACAGCGGAAACAAAGTCCGCTGCAGTCAAAACAACTTACGCACTTAATGCGAGTGTGTCCTGACGCCAAACATTTGAAGCACCTCATCGGTCTTGCCACCAGAATAGTAACTCTGGCGTTCACAAAACCGACGAGGATCCTCCCGGCATCGCCTAACATCTTAGCGGTTGCCACAGGACAGCTGTCCCACACCGTGCCAAGTCCTCCTTGTCCGGGGCGGATGGTGCCGATCCTAATGTTTTCCGAGGTGCAACCCGTCTTCTGCTGGATTGCCCCCCGGACGTCGTCGACCGTTACGGAATCGTCCAGGCACTTTGTGGGCCTGGCGATCCGTATCCCATCTGTTGCTGCAAAGATTCCCCGCAGCTTCTCTGCGAAGATGTTTGCCGTCTTTGCACCGTCAGCCCCCGGGGAACTCGAAAACTCGAGTCCCACTCTGGGCGAGGCGTAGTCGAGCACCTACGCTCCCGAATTCGGAAGAAAGGTGGTCTCGAACCTTTTTGAAGACTACAGCGTAGGAATGACCGCTTTTTTCCGCCTCCGGCAGCACTGTTACAACTACGGCTGCCGTTTTCGGTGGCCGAAGCCGCCGAATCTTATCCGCCTTCTTTGTTTGCGTCGCTCCTGTCGGCGCCTGTGACGAAGTGGCTTTTTTGTTCGCCTTTTTCCTCTTCCTGCATCTTTTGCCTCCTTCAACTGTCTGCCAACCCTCGTTTGAGGGGGCAGACGTGGAGGGTCCAGGTGCAGGCTCAGCACCAGAAGGACCATGAGACGCATTTGCTCCTTTAGGTGCTGGAGCGGGGAGTGGAGGGAATCCCGTCGCCGCCTTTGTCGCAGCGTTAGCCGTTCGCCCAGCGGCTGCAGGTGGCGGTGTCGACGCCGCCACTGCATATGAGACAGTGTTGCGTCCACCAGCGACGGGAAGTGGCGTCGGGTCTGATGCGGCCTTCTCCATATCTGCTGCGAGTGGCGGCCGAACGATGGGGGCTGGAGGCAGCCTTGCCTCGAGGCCCGCAAGGCGCCCGTCCATCATGCGCCACACTGCATCTATAATGTGACGTAAGTGGGCATCCGGAACGGGGGTGGGGGAGAGGTCAGGTTGCTGGACATCTGAAACGGGGTAACAGGGTACGGCTGCTCAGGGCAATTCGCCTGCGCCTGAAATTTGGCTAATTGAACGCCGAGCTCAGCAACCCGCGCCGTGAGCTGATGATCAGGCACGCCACGTCCCCAATCAGGGTCTCAACGACCCCAGAGATGGTGGAGGAGGAGCCTTTTTGAATGATAGCCACCGCCACACTCGTCCTCTCCCTTAACGTCACCGGTGCACGGATCTTGATAAGGAGATCCGCGATCTCCTCCTCCGCAACAATTTCGCCCTCCGCGCGAGCTCGCGCATATGATGCCGACCTTGAAAATACAGAACCAGCTGGAGCAGGGATCGGCGTGCGCAACCTCGCCCTCTTTGGTTACTTGCTACTTTGGGAGGGAGCATGTCTCTGGACGGTTCATAGTCCTCGTCCGATGAGTGACCTCGTTTTCGGCTCTCGAGGTCTCGGAGCTCATCCTCCATATCCACAGCCTCAGAACTTCGGTTATCTGCTCCTGTGGATAGTCCGGCCTTGGAACGTAGGCGTTCCGAAACTCTTCTGCTCCCAAAAGTCAAATTGACTTCTGGGAGCTCCTCCGAGATAGGCGTCTCGATTTGAAACTCCTTGTCGTTCGAAGTGTCGTCCGTCTTCTTACTCTCCGCCTTCTTACTTTTCTCCATCATTATACTTTTCTCCTTCTTTTTTTCTTCGTTACTTTTATTTATAAATGTTTTAGAATTTTCCATAATTAATCCCACGAGAGGTGGAGAAATAAAGGTCGATCCGGGCAAAGATCCCCCAATACCCGGGCAAGCGAAGGTTTTTGCCCAACCGAGGGCTCCGCAGGTGCCCCGGCTGGGAGTGCGCTTACGACTGAACTACCCATCAGCCATGCATACCCTGGTCACGCACCAGAACACGGGATTCGGGGTGATTTTTTAGAGAGGTTTTCTTCCTCGCAGTCCGGGCGGCTAAGCCAAGACCCTCGTCCCCAATCAGAGTCGCGAGACATGACCACGACTCCTTTCGGGATTACAATATGCCGACGGTGGCAAGGAAACTAAATCTTCCCATGCCTGCTCGGTGGCAGTGTGAGTGCACGCCGAGCCCGTCCTCTTTCTCCACTGAGAACAGCGGAGAAACTCCTACCCATGGAAGGGTCCCTCCTTCGTGATTTTTTAACGAGGTTTTCATCCTCATAGCTCCGAAGAGCGAAGAGCCAACAGAGGAATCGGCAGAAACGCCTGCTCTGTTGGAACAAGCCTCGACCGAGTGGCCGAAGAAAATGGCCTCCTCTCCTTACTAGAATATTAGCCATTGGCGATGACGCCCTCCCCAAAAACGGAGGAGAAAAAGAAAGCGTCATCGCCAACGTTTCCAGGGTGCACCACGTCTAGGTTTTCTAGACAGCACCCCGAGGGGGTTGGGCCTCCGGTAACCTCACTCACTCGGCGAAACACAACATTGATTTCTGGTCGGTTTTCTGTGAGGCCGTGGTATCACTCCGGTCGAGCCGGCCCATACGTGCCGAAGTAATAAATAAACTCTTCAGCTTTATTATACTAGTATATGTGTACATGTGTGTGTATGTGTATATGTATATTATATCAATAGTTTTGACATTTCCGACATTTTTTCAATCATGATTGAGTGCTACTAGCTGTTGCCCGCGACTTCGTTCGCGTGGAAATTTTAGTGAAGTCTATCTCACGGAAACCGTACATTTTCCGGGATAGAAAGTGCTAGCATCTAGTCCAGATCCAGAGAAATAATATTATATCTAATTTAATTTTTCAATATTTAGTCATTCAATCTCGAATGAATGAATTCTCTCTTCCTACCACTTTTACGCAGAAGATTTGCAAATATACTGTCAAGCAAACCTTAACGAGCTGTCTCAAGGTCTTGACACCATCAAAAAAGATCTGGCTGGTATTAGTCAATGGACCACTATGTATGGGCGTAGGGTTAACCCTAGTAAGACGCTAGCTATAATTTTCGGTAGCTCCAGACTTATTACTAAAACTGTCAGTTCGGCACTTCTACAAGTGTCTTTTGAGGGTGTTACTTTTCCGATAAGCTATAACGTTAAGAACCTAGGGATACATATAGACAAAACCCTTTCATGGAAAGTCCAGATAAAAAATATCAGTCGCAAAATATTTGCCTCTGCGGCTTCTTTAAAAAGATTACGTAATTTTCTTCCAACTTCTACTAAACTCGCGCAATATATTCTTCTCCACATTCTTGACTTTAGCTATCGTTTAGCTATCGTTAGCTATCTCGATCTTAATGAGGACCAACTTGATAAACTAGAGAGGCTTCAGAATTTCTGTATAAGATTAATTTTTTGGCAAATTTGATCATATCTCTGAATTACGTACTAAACTCAAGTGGCTTCCGATTCGTCTTCGCCGGAATATTCATATCCTCTCTTTAGGTACTGTATAATGTCTTGTTTAACCATAATACCTCTGTCTATTTAAAAAAAACGTTTCGCGTTTATGCACGACGCAAAATAGATTCTTGAGGTCATCGAAAAATCGAATGTTAGAAATTCCAACTCATACTACAACATTTTTTGACAAATCGTTCACAGTGCAAGCCGTACAGTGACGTGTACTGTCACAAGCTGTTTTTCAGAAATTCGAAAAGTATCATGAATCATCTTCGTAACAACTATATATTATACATTTATGTGTATGTATGTATCTATATTTAAAATGGGTATTCTTTAGAAAATAATAAAAATTTTAGTAAAACAGGCTGTTATGTAAAAAAAATCTTATTATTTATAATTGTTGTGCACCACGAGTTACCTACAACGTGTCTGTAAGAGATCGCAGATTGCGACAAGACCGCTCTTTGTAAGAGTACCTATCTATCTATCTATCTAAGAATAACAAACATTCGAAATGAACTTTCGTCTTTATAATATTTTTAATACGATATAGCCATAAACTTAAAGCGAAGGAATTTTATTGAGTTTAGATTAAATGCAGATGTTGCAGACATTCCTCTTGGCTACAGATTTAAAACTATGTACCTACAATTTAATATACATCGGAGGTTATTGACATAATTTATATTTATATATATATATATTTCGCGTAGCTCAAACTTACACGCTGTATATAAAATAAAGGTATTCCAATTTTCACCCTTTTTTTTTTTTTTTTATCGTGTGGCGGTGAGGTGGTATGTCGGAATCGAACCGACTAAAACCACACGGTGTTCCGACATAAGTGGGTCTATTGCAAGGGACTCGGGTAAACCCTAGGAAGGAAGTCAAATTTTCACCCTAGTAGGCGAAATTTTCTTAAAAATACGGACGAAGAATTCTCTTCACGTACTAATATATAGATAAATTGGCACTGGAATTTTTTTGGGCGATGCAGAATCGGTTTTCGCTAGATGGCGCTGAAGTATATTTTTGCGTACTTAGGTTACACGTGATTAGTTCGTCAGTCGATGCTCGTCGCCTATTGGGTCCGCACGTATCATTCGGCTACCGTATATTTGAGTGTAATTTTTAACCGACGAAAAAAAAAGGAGGTTCTCAATTCGACCGTATATTTTTTTTTTTATGTCTGTTCAGTCCTCACTCCGTTATTTATGAACCGATTTTGATTATTCTTTTTTTGTTAGATAGATTGAGGTATACCTCAAGGGTGGTCCCATGTCAAGGAAGTCAGGATCTGATGATGGGATCCTGAAAAAATTGAGAGAAACCCTCGAAAATTGTAGGAACGAATAGTGTTTCTGTTAACTTTTCATTACCTTATCAGGTATTGCGTTTAGAAATCATCATAATTTTTCATCATCATCATCATGATGATGAAAAAAAACATAAAATAAAATCTTTTTAACAAAAAATTAAACAGACGAAAAGAACTAAAAAGCAAAAAATAAATAAACCTTAAGTCTTAAGTATTGAGCTTATTTACATAAACTATCTAATTTTATATAAACTTATTTCGAGTCGGCGCCAAACAACAAACTGATTAATTATCAAAATATTATTTGGCGCCGACTCAAAATAAGTGACAATCGTGACAAGTTTTTAACTAGTTTATTTTTGTACCGGTATGTGTTCAAGTTGAGAAAAAGTCTTTTATGATCAAAGTTGAATTAAAATGAAATAGCTTGTCACCTATTTCAAGCAGCTTGCTTGAAATAGGTGATGCGATGTCTTTGTAATTTAATTCAATTTAAGATTCGGATTGTTAAGTATGTACTTACATAAGTATGTATGTACAAGGTTATTTGTAACCAAATATTGTTGTCTACTGACTTGTGACTATGTAAGCACAAAGTCATTCTGAATACACATCACAGTATTTAGTAGGTGTCTAGCAAATACAGATTTATTTTTGATGCCTAATGTGTCCATTATGTACAGTTTTATATGCATTTGATCATGTTTGTCAGTGTCTAACAGTTTAATGTGATATTTTAAATTTACTTTGAACAGGGTATCTATAATACATTGTAGTACATACTTGATTCCTGTTAAATCATACTACTTAATTTTTTTAACTGTTTTGCGTTGGAATTCCTTTTCTGTTTTGGTTAAAGTTATATTAAAAAATACCTAATGATTGTGTTAAGGTCTGACAGAGACCTCTTTTGGGCCCAAAGGACCAAATGTTTGAGAACTGTAGCTCCTTAGGGATGAGAGGAAGAAAACAACAAGGACTTCCGGGTTGGCTGTCTCTGGATTCGTTCGGAGACTGGGAATACCATTTGACCTTCGGTCAGTCAATCCATACGCCTGACGGGGAATGAACAACTTATTCATAAATTTACGCAACAGGGCTACAGGAAGCAGGAAGGGCAACCTATCACCGGTAGACCACTAGTGTCTTGTTAGCACTTCTTGAGCGCTTCCAAGTAGATCAGTTACCAGTAGTTTCTGGAGGCTGTGGATGTTTCTGCTCCTGTACAAAACTGCCTTTCCCCTTCCTTTTCGACAAAGGTAGTCTTTTATTGTGAACCTTTCTGTAACGTAACTGTTCAGTATGGTTTTAGGAGCTTCAACATTGACATAATAACATCGTTGTTGACTTCGCCTCTGCCCTTTGGATATTTTAATCTCTATTATCTCAAAGTTTCTTTAGTTTGTGATACCACATGAAATTTTTCATTAGGAAACGACTCCATAGCTCGTAGTTCACGGATAGGGAATTGCATACTCTTGAGCATTGTCGTTAAGTCTTCTTATTGTTTTTTTATAGGATTAACTTTGATGAGTTTGCCAAATTATTGAAGTCTCACTATTCCTTCACTAGACGCAGACAGTTGACAGCTCCTTTTTGGTACGAGTTGCCAAAGTTTGGAATGAACTGCCTGCGTGAGTTTTTTCAGACAAATATATTTCTGGAACGTTCAAGAGTAGAGTGATAAGTTTCTCTTGGATAGGATCATAAATATATCTGTTTGCGTTATTCGGGCTTTTTCTATGTATTTATAAAAATGCATTTAAGTATATACATCCATAGTACCTACAAACTCACACAATTTTTTGTCCCAATTGTTTGTGGGATTTGAAACTTTCAGAACTGCTTTTATTGAATAACTAGGAATTAACGCAGAAATATTATTGTCTAAAAAAAATAATAAAAAAAATATCGAAAAAATAAAGTTACTTTTAAAGTTTTCCGCTTAGACATTGCCATCTGACACATTGAGTTTGTTTACGTCACTAGCCGATAACGTGACAGTGCTCCATAGAGTTGTTACGTAATACGTATTATGTATGATACCAACTGACAGCTGTCAGCTTGTTTGTCGGTTAATGACATATGGTTCGTTTGCAGTTATGTGATGATAGTTACTATTTAAGTCTTTTAAATCGGTTTTAATAAATTTATTACAGTTTTTTAATGTAAAAATATATAGTTTTAGGTTTTTTAACATCATGAATTAACATTTACATACAATGTAGCGTACATTTGTGATGAGTATCAACATCTCTATCTATACTAATATTATAAAGCTGAAGAGTTTGTATGTTTGTTTGGTTGAACGCGCTAATCTCAGGGACTACTAGTTCGAATTGAAAAATTCTTTTAGTGTTGGATAGCCTATTTATCGAAGAAGGCTGTAGGCTATATAACATCATGCTACGACCAATAGAAGCGAATCATCACTGAAAAATGTTGCAAGAACTGGGAAAATTCACAAACGCAGATGAAGTTGCGCGGGCCAGCTAGTTGATTAATAAAACAATATTAAATCAGCAATATATCATGGCTCTTATAAAGTTTGACCGTAACAGAGTACGCAGATAAATACAGACAACCACGTGTTGAATAAAAACACATCATTGTTTGTAGTCCCTGACCAAATAAAACCTATTAGTGTGTACACTGGACATATCAGTTTTCAATGAAGCATAATATTTGCTGAGACTTGTTTGAAGATAAATAATAGAAGAAGACAAAACAAAGATTTGATTATGTTTCGATTACCAAGAAAATGTGTGCGGTTAAAATAACAAATTGTGTGTAATGGACATGGTTCAAGAGTCTAAGGCGCGATCCAAAGATAGTCATCAGAGTTCCTCTAAACCATTTATTTGTGACAGATTTAGGTATAAACATTATTTTGAAATAGCACAAAATATGTGTTGATAAGAACCATTACTTTTATATGTAGTTAGTAAGAAACTTGCAGGTTGATTATGTCCATGAAACCGTCGGAAACATACCGAAGTATAAAGCAATTATTAAAAACAGTCTTCACATTATTTTTAAAGTAAAATATGTAAGTATTTTAGTTTTAAAATAAAATAGTCGGGGGAAAAAATAAACACAATTATGTTGTCGCACATTAAAAACTCTTATTTATTTTATTAAAAATTGGGACAAACTATAATAGATGATAACACAGTTCACCATTAAATAAAAATAACTTAATAGACATTATTTTGACTGGTTATACTGGTAACGCAATACTATTGCTCGATTGATAAATATTAACGTATAGTGGGATTATAAAAGGGTAGAAATAAGATGAGAACTTCACTTGAGTGCGAACAGAGGTACGGACAACTTGGCAGTTACTGTTAGTGATTTTCATAGTTTATATCAGTGGTTTCGAGACTGTTTCTTACAATTAGTGCAGCTGACCCCCCTGGATCTTACATGTATACGTACCTTTTAAAATAACCTACAATACAAATTTCTGATTGGCCTCCCCGTCCCCCCAGTTCCGTTTAGAGAGAGGCGGGAAGGTATTACTAATAATATAAATGTGAAAGTTTGGATAGATGGATGTTTGTAACTCTTGCACACCAAAACTACTGAACCGATTGCGATGAAATTTGGTATGTAGATAGTTGGAGACCTGGATTAACATATAGGCTACTTTTTATCCAGATATTCCCACGGGATCGGTACTTACGGTGAAACCGCGAGGCGCTGCGTATTAAACTATATGACCTCAACCGATTGAGAACTGTTCTTGTATAAAATAGTTGTAGTTTCCTTTGGTCGTCGCCAAGTGATTGATGTATTTCAAACACATTCTTGATAAAGGTCAGATAATATTGCGGAATGCAGCTACCATGCTCTACGCATAATGATGAGTGTGGTCAATTAATAGACTGTTAACATTGTATAAGAGAGTTTAGTAAACCTTTGGATAACGTGATTCTTTCCTTACTCTCTTGAAATGAAAAATTATGTTAGATGGTCCCGGCAACAGCCTTCCTTCCTTCTTTATTTTTAATTCCCAAAGTGCCTTGTTGATGGCAATAGGCTTGCCCCTATTACGTGAGTGGGAACAACTTAGGTACAGTTGGCAAAATGTGGGTATTTAATACTACACCTTTGCATGGGCGTACCGAGGGGGGGGGGGGGTGTCGTACCGAGTTCAGCTCCCCCTGGCTTTAGCAAGCTTAAGTGGAACTAAGGGAATTTAGAGTAAAATGTTTAATTACAAAAATCCTCTGGGATGACAAAAACAAATTTTGCCCCCATCTCTCCCTGGGCTAAAAGCTGAGTACGACCATGCACCTCTGCGTATCTCTTCGGCGATATAGGCGCGAGTACGGAATGAAACATGGAAAAATTTAAAGGGAAAAGGATACCTGTAACAACTCGATCTGTGACTACCGCCATCTATGGGCACCTGCAACTCAAGAGTCACAAGTACGTTGCCGCCTTTTAAGGTGGAAGTAGGGGAAGAGAGGGAGAGGAAAGGGTTAAGGCATCCGGTAACCTCACTCACTCGGCGAAATAAGCAAGGCAAGCACTGCTTAAGTGCCGGTTTTCTGTGGGGCCGTGGTAACACTCCGGTCAAGCCGGCCCACATGTGCTGGCCACATGTCAGCTTGGCTCTCCCACGGTTGAGTTGAACTAGTGACAAATTTAACAGTCAGTCATATTTATTTCATAAAAATATTTGCAATCTATTTTTTTTAATTAAATACCTACATAGATATTATAGATTAATGCCGCGTTCCAATAAACAAAAAACGATTCGTTTTGCTTACGAACGGTAAAATTTTCGTTAAAAATTCTACGAAATTTTACCGTCCAAAAACGCAAAACGAATCGTTTCTTGTTTATTGGAACGCGGCATTAAAGTCTAAATTGCACCGCAACTTGTTTTGTTAAATGAAGTAAAGTTATTATACAATACAGTAAATAACAAACCACGGGGGAACCCCGAAATATTTTTGTTGGAAAAAAATTCATAGCTCCGAAACTGTAAACCTTTTTACAATCGGTAATATTTGTAAATGAAAGCAATTTTTTTTATTTTACTATAGTTGACATTTAAAGTTTTTAGCGCGACTTTTTGTAGATAAAAATTAAAAAAAAAACATGAAATCACCTGTGCCGGATTTTTTTTTTCATTCTTATCTGCGACCACATTGAGGCATAGAAAAAAAAAGTGTTAGAAATGGTATAAAATACACTTAAATAATGTTTCACATACACAAAAAAACTAAAAGCTTTTTAAAATATTCTTTAAATACGAAACTTAGTTAAGTTATTAAAAAAAACAAATTTGAGAACTTCATCCATCTGGTACCTACCTACTGCAAAAGTAAATTATTGTCTCTACTGTATATAATGCTATAAATAGCCATATATAGATGGCATTGATGGCAAAATGATTTGTTTGTATCTTATTATTATTATTATCTTATAACTTCAGAATTAGGCAACCGGTATATTGAATGCGAGAAAAATAGAAAAATGCTATTTATTTTATTAACCGATTTGTAGAAGGATTGTTTGTTCGTTAAACGAATCTTCTCATTAAATAGGTAAATACTATACTGGTGGAAAAATACGTAATGTAATGCTCAAACCATTATTAACATAATCTATTAACCGAGAGTATCCGCTTTCAACATAATTGCTAGAACAAAAATGATTTTTACTTTAGACGTAGGAAACGTATTTCTTAGTTAAATAAGACTAGGGTTGTCACTATAGCAATGGATATGGTTAAACTCTGAAATGGACAATACATGAAAATAATGCGTCACTACCCTTCTCACGTCAACTTTATTCTTCTTGGCCTTTTTTTTCTTAAAATTACATCATCCTCCGCGCCTTTTCCCAACTAAGTCGGGGTCGGCTTTCAGTCTAACTACGATACGGACGAACTTTAATATTTTACGTGAAGCGACTGCCATTAGATTTTCACAACCCAAGTACTAGGCGATATCGAAGTTCTGTAATTAGACCAGGTTGTCGGACTTTTTAGGGCTCCAACTACCCGTAACGAAATGCCACAGATGTTTGGCAGGTATGGTATACAACTTTGTAATGTGCTAACCTACTCGGTTACCACTTAACCACGAACCCCTCCTTTTTTTTCCAATAATAGCAGAAAAAGTTGGAGTTTTTTTCAATAAAAGTAAAAAGATTTGTGTTAGAGATAATATACGGTTTTATTCACAGGGGTTATTTATCAAGGGGTGAAACGACCTTCGCGTCGGTGTCAGGCGCTACACTAGGTGTCAGCGGAGTGTAGCGCCTCACACCGAGCTCCTTCGCACCCACTTGTTATATACCAAAACATAAATTATCAAATTTTTGTCCATCTGTCTGTCTGTTTGTTCCGGCTAATCTTCGGAAAGGATGCACCGATTTCCACGGGACTTTCACTGGTAGATAGCTGGTGGTGTAAGGAATAACTTGGGCTACTTTTGTTTCAGGAAAAGAATTAGGGTTCACCGCAAAATATATAGGTACAGCTAGTGTTGATGAAAGTTTTTATTCTAATATAAAAAGATTTGAAGATTTTATTAAGTGAGCTGTGATACTATTTGTGAGCTGTGATAGCGTTTTGAATATAAATATAACACACTATTGTACTATATAGTACTAGGAACTTGTTTTCATTGGAATTTTACAATGACATTCAATATAGATTTTACAAAAGCGATATAGATAAAATTGAGTTCTATAATGACAACAAATGCATTATATTTGCGATGATCTGATTAAGATATAGAACAATATTAAAGTGATCTATTGTTGTCTTGCTGATGTCATTCTGATCTCATTTCTACGCTGCATTACTCTTCGAAGGTTAAGAGGCCTGCCCTCCTTAGTGCACAGTTGCTAGAGATGTCATATATAAAGTTACCGGATTACCGGCTACTGAACTATATTTAAAGATAATGTTTACATATCATATTGAAGAATTGAAGTAAATTTTACCTATAGTAGGTATATTAGATTATAAAAATATATTAGAAAGTTCATAGTGGATTTGATTGAAAAAGAACCGAAAAATAGTTAACTAGGAACTCATATATTATGAGTTCCTTGTTAACTATTTTACCACATTGTGTAAAAGACTCTTAGTATCATGGGACACATAATGCTAGTATTATCTTAACTTCTCTAACTAAGCTAAAATAATTTGAATGGAATTGTGTAAAATTGCAACTTTCAAAGCGTTCTGATTTAGTGATCAAATCAAACGTATTCACCTTTTACTCCTTTATTCACAAAATCTTGTTTTAAATTGTGTTATTGTTATTACTCATGTGAGTCAGTAGAAGAAGTAGGTAGAAGTAACCCGAATAGCAATTTCATCAAGAAAATTAAAACAATAAACTAATAAATAGACGTTCTATACAGGTAGTATTTTTGTACACACAGACAGACCAATAGACAGACGTAAGCTATAATCAAGAAGTTTTCTCGCTGGGTCAATTGGTTTTATATTTTTCATATTCAACCATAGCCGGAAAGTAACCGTATATTAGAGACACCTCTATCCTACCCATATCACTATTACACACACATCCACCTATATCACTATTATTACTGCAGTGCAATTGGCACTGCAGTAATAATAGTGAGCGAATCGGTGGAATTGTGATTCGCATATATTACATTTTTGACGAGTCTTGTCAGTACTAAGATATGCCAGTCGATAATAATACATTTTTTATTATTCTCTTATAACATCAAAACTAAATTAGGGAAGACTTAGGCAGAGAATATTTGTTGGTTGTTGTGCGGCCATTAGACATCACTACATATTATAAAACAAAGTCTCCCGCCGCGTCTGTTTTTGCGATAAACTCAAAAACTGCGGAACAGACTTTCATGCGTTTTTCACCAATAGATAAAGCGATTCATAAGGAAGGTTTAGGTATATAGTTTGTTAAGGTTTTGTGTAAATTGGTTAAAATGTGATGATGATTGTTCAAGATGTCTGCTACCCGTGCGAAGCCGGGGCGGATTGCTAGTTGACCAACGTTATTATTATAGGACTTTTTGGGAATATAGGCTGGAGCAGACAGAAGGGCGGGGCGCGTCGGCAAAGCGGGGTGAACAGGTTGTAAAGTGTAATGTACTAGTTAATATAAAGTATGTCACACTGGCGTCGGCGTCGTCGCGCTCTGCGCTAGTACATTTCAACGGCTCACGCCACGTCGCCGTCCTGCCCCGCTCGAAGTCTGTCCTGTATTTTTTTTATACATCTGTTGTTTCAGATGTAAGTAAGGAATTGCAAATTAAAATAAATAGGCCTTTATAAACAAATGGAGCCGGCAAGAGCAAAGTTTGCTTAAATTTGAAGCTGATTTTTTTTTAAATTGTAATAGAATATTCTCGATATAAATTTATCGTTGCCAATAAATGCTGACAACCTTAAGGCAGAAAGTCAATTCCGCATTCTATAGACTCTACTATGTAATCCTATCGCCATCATTCCAAACTTAGAAATGGCACTAAATACAATACAAAACCTTTCACGATCTATATGACGCGGTGGTACAGTAATGCAGAATAATGCAAGAACTATGCTTTAGAAAGAAAGAAGGCATAGAATGCCGTTTTTTCAATAAGAATAATAGTTTTATCATAGCTTTCATTTTTTAAAGTATAATAGTGATACTGTCACAAACTATCATTTAAAAAGTTAGTTATTTTTTTAAAACGTACCGTGCTTATACGTGAGACACACTGAAAGTTTTTAGAATGGGCCAGAAAAAAAAGCAGCCGATGTAAAATTTATTTGAATTTCGAATCAGGAACTCTTTGGGAATCTGTAGATGTTTAATGATTTTCAGTTTTAGTGAATTTCAGTATGTCATTTGATTTGTTTTTACAAATTGGCGGCAATTTAAAAAGTGTCTGTCATGCATCGAAATGGATTTGACTAGTGAACATTTTCGCTAGTCAAATTCATTGACTACTGAAGATAACGTGAGTTATGTGCGGCTAATGATAAATGCTGATAGAAGGGCGACATATCAACAGATTCAGACATCTTTAGGCATTGGTATGAGTCAAGTACAAAAAGTCTTACATGAACATTTAGGCGTCAGAAAGCTTTGTACTAGATGGATACCTCATAATTTGATGTAAGATCAAAAACGCCGTCGGTTATATGGACGGTAAAATTTTGGTTGAAAATTCAACGAAATTTTACCGTCCGTAAGCAAAACGTATCGTTTATTGTTTAAAGGAACGCGGCATTAATAAATAAGCAAGATAACAACGCTGCTTATCGGATACCAGCCGACTCGCGCAACTTCGTCCGCGTTTGTATATTTTCCCCGTTTTTGCAACATTTTTCAGTTATGCTCCGCTTCTATTGGTTGTAGCGTGATGTTATATAGCCTATACTTAGCCTTCCTCGATAAATGGGGTATCTAACACATAAAAAAAGGCTATCTAACACATTTTTTTTTTCAATTCTAACCAGTAGTTCCTGAGATTAGCTTGTTAAACCAAACAAACAAAGTCTTCGGCTTTATAATATAATTATTAAAAAAAAAACAATTTTATCTTAACATACGCTTATCATAACACACACTTATCATAACTACCAATTAAAATTGCTGCCAAATATATTTTGGAGTATATTCAAGGCCTCTCTGTCCTACAGGCTGTTACAGAAAGTGAGGTCCAAAATAATTATCCACTTATGTATCCACCCTCTTTGTTATAGAGTTTGTTGAATACTATAAGCTGGAAGACGAAATTTAGCCATGGTTAAGTACGTGTTTTTAGTGTTCCGCGGTAAATTAAACAATCCGCAAATGTTACAAACCGTTAAACTGCTCGTACCAAACACCAAACTGCGTCAAGCGCCAAGGGCCAACGTGTTCGAGGTCGGTTAAAGTGGTATTATTTTTACTTCTTTATGGGTACATTGTTGTATTGGGTATTTTAACTTGTAATGGTAATGTGTCTTGGAACTAAATAAATAAATTATGGGGGCGTATAGTAGAACTCATAAATAACGTAATGCGCAATTAAATTAAGAAGAATTCGAAATTATTAATACTTAGAGAAATCTTTTTGGAAACTAAAAAATTAAGATTAAAAAATTGACCGATAAAGCAAATATTTCGTATGAAAGAGGGTTGAAATTAATAAAACTATTTGTATTTAATACAAAGAATATTGACGGATTGTCCAGATTTTTCTGAAAATGTTTGCATAAAAACAAAATCAAAATTATTGAAATTGACATAAAAACATTATATTTTGTTTAGAAATGTGCACTTACAAGAAAATTACTTCCCGAAAAAAAAACAATTGAAAAAAAATTGTGTGTGGTTTTGTCATGGACATAGCCGTGTTGTGCTTGAATACGTTGAACCATTTTACACTACAACAACAAATTATATATATAAATATCGTCAGACTTTCGCTAGCAAGGGTACTATTGGTGAACACTTATATATTATAGGTACCTAATGTACCTATTGCCAATAAGTAACGCAAAGCCTCTCGAAAGTGCTAACGCAATAGTACAGGAGAAATTTGGGACAGATCCACACACCTTTACACCATTTTACACTAATGTTCTATATATGCAATCGTTTGCAACACCAAACTGTATCCTTCTATATTGTTATTATTTTTTGAATTGGGAGGCTTATGGAAGTAATTATAAAGACGTATTCACGTCAAATATTTTTACAAGTATCAAATCAATTATTTGTCGGCTTCTTTTTTATTTTTACAAGCATCAAATCAATTATTTGTCGGCTTCACTTAACGCTCCTGAAGTTTGACCACATCTTCTTGTAACAGCCTGTATATTACACATTATATGTGTTTATACCTCCATAAGTTTGACCAGGAAATAAAAACGAGGCAAGTTCGCCATTTACTCTAGATTGTAGGAGGACAAAGTCATACATTTGAAAATTAATCGGAATATTCTATACAGAAATAGTCAGGACTTGTTTTTTTAAATAATTATCCTATTAATCCCACTAATATTATAAATGTGAAAGTTTGGATGGATGGATGTTTGTTACTCTTTTACTTTTTATCCCGATATTCCTACGAGATCGGGACTTACGCGGTTGAAACTGCTTTGTGTTCTTGGAAAAATGGACTGTGTGACGTATGTCGTCATATGAGGAAGTATTTTTAGAACGGCAAAGTTGTCACTTTAAAAAAACCGGCAAACCTCTTCGAGAATCGATTCCCGAGATAGACGAACTATCTACACGGAAGTTTATACGGAACCCTCGTAGTAAAACGATTCATAAAGTGATAAAAATATACTTTAACGAAAGGTAAATGTTGGCATTAAAATTGAATATTATCTGGTGAGAGTAGCTGTTTCCCGCGGCTTTGCTCGAGTAATAATATGTTTCAATCTCTCGGGAACAGAGGGAGAGAGAGATCCACCCAGAAACATCCATCCATCCATTCAGTATAAGTAAGATTAGTTAGGATTTATTTATTAAAATTACAAAAAAAATTGTTTCTTACCATAAACAATGCATTCCGTAAGATGATACTTGCTTCCGACTTATGTGTGTTATGTCTTGTGAATTTGAGCACAGGAAGATCATTATAATTTAGTTTACGTCATGCCATTAGTATGCAAATACATACCTTTAACCCTTCGAGTGTACATTTAATGCCTGTACCACGTTAACTACAATGGGTTTGAAAACAACCGTTTCTGTATCGAATAAACCACTTTAAAAAAAAATTAGAAGGTTATCAAGCCGTTTTATATGTTTATCGTTAACTCGATATTTACTGACCGGTCCATTCATTGTCATTACTTTTCCATAAATACTATTAAATATTGGCAAGTAGCAATTATATTTTTGAAAATGTACGCTCGATATTCAATCCTTGTAAATCATACCAGTTGTAACGTACCGCACTTGGGGATAGAATTTGACCACTCCAGAGAATGGATGAATATAAAAGTCATTAAAATCAATTTACATTTGTCAAAGAAGTCCAGCCAAATTGAATCCTGATCACCTTTTTTAACTAGATTAAAAGACATAAAGGTTTTCACTTATTTCTAAAATACACCTCAAACTACATCACGTCGAAGTACCTATATCATTATAAATCATACTGTCACATTAGAATTTGCATTTTATTTACAAATGAAATTAGGCTTACCCCTTCATCATCTTCTGAACAGCACTAGCGCACATTTAAAAAAAAAAGTTAACAGGGTTTAAAAAAAGAATTTTAGCCTTTGAGGGTTAAGTGAAAGTGTGAATGTCATTCAATGAGGGACACTAACATTATAAATATATTATATATATCTGTATTGTAAACTGCATGAGTGAAGCTTGGGCATTAAACTGATGCGCGCCGGGCTAAATTGTTGGTTGGAAACAGCTCCCGAAACTACCGCAAAATGAAGATTAAAATAATTATAATTCTAGTGATTCTATCGTGTTATGTGTTCGCCCGCCGTAACCACAATTGCAAGAGAAAATCAGCGTTGCTGCTCCTCAAACGGCCAGCTTACGAATTTTCAATCAGATTACTTCAAAAAGTTGCAGATGATACCAATGCACATTTCGTTTTCTCCCCGCTGGCAACATGGTTGCAGATAATAGCTTTATCCGAAGGAGCGTTAGGAGAAACCTTTGAAGAAATCTGGCAGCTAACCAACCATCACCGAAACAGGTGCTACAGGAGAAAATTGCATGACATAATACCACGATTGCACAGGGCTTTAAGATACAAAAGCAAGCGAAAGAGTGTTCTAGCGATCGACAAATTAATGTTAGTGAAGACACGCTTCATTTTAGAATTACAGGCAGTCTATGGGATCGATGTGATGTTGTTGGATTTTAATCAACCAGCGAATTCATCCATAATTGTCAATCGTGTGATTGAAGACGAAACTGGAGGATTAATAGACACGATTCTATATGAAGATGACTTTATATCAACAGTGCTATTAATGGCTGATGCTAATTCCTTCCATAGTGTTTGGCAGACTGAATTTTACCGTGGTTACACTCAATTAAGAACATTTTATTCATCCTCCGGTACTCCTATTGGAGCAGTACATATGATGCACCAAAGAGGCTATTATTATATGGCAGAATTCCCTCAAATTGGTGTTAAAGTTTTAGAGATGCCTTTAGGTCTTCCTGGAATGTCCATGCTTATCTTTTTACCCACTACCCAAATGTGGATTGGAGAACTATTTTACCACCTAGAAAAGATGGAATTGGCGACAATTTTTAATTTGTTTAAAATAGAAGAGCAGAAACTAGTAAATGTAGATATACCTAAGTTTAGTCAACTGACTGAAGCAGAGCATTTACCTGAAGTACTATATGATATGGGTATTAAGAGGATATTTGATTATGAGATAGCAGAATTGCAGGGCATAAGTGAATATACTGTATATGTATCTGTGATGACACAAATAACTCACATAAAAGTAAATGAAAAAGGAGGATCGTTTGGTGTAGAATTTATAGCTATTAATGAAACGAGTGTAGACTTTACCGCTAATAGACCTTTTGCGTATTTGGTCGTAGATAAAACAATGGGCTTTATCGTATACGCTGGTGCATATTCCGTTCCAAGCAATTTTTGGGAGGCAAGAGAAGAGTAGCAGAATAGAGATAAGGTCAAGATAGAAATCAAGTCAAGAATTAAAAACTTTTGTTCTGAGTAACAATGAAGATATTATTTTACATTATGCAATACTAAATTGCTACCGTACAGGAGAAAGTGATGCTTCTTAAAGCTTTGCTTTCCCTGCGCTTAACCGTATTGAAGACATACTCAAGATTCAGGTACCGCCCAAAATTTGTATCAGGGGGAGTTTACATTTTAGAACCCTAATTTATTAGCAAAACGTCAAAGTTCCATTTGTTTTGTGTTGTTACAGAATTATGTGATAACTACTAATGATATTATTGGATTTTATTCGAAAATTTCCGTAAAAAAAAACACAAACCTCACCTCTCTATAACACTTGTAGATCAGTGATTAAATGTAGAATCATTGTTTCTTATATTACTAGACTCACTTATATTATCAATCTCTTTTTCAATAATCATCTTATTTGGTTGGAGTTTGAGGATATAATACATTCGTTAAATGCCTTTTCAGTTTAAATAAATTAGAGATTTAGAGTAATTTGTTAAACTCACTTGTTCGTAATCTCGATTAAAAAAAATATATTTCAGATGTTATGAAAGTGTGACTTTATTAGTCCTGGCAATAAAGTAATCAGTTCTGTGAAGTGTTCCTATCCTAAAATTACTATTCATATTATGTTTGAAACTCTTTCAAGATTTTAAAACAACAATATTTGTATATTTTTTTGTATACAGCAAATATTAAACAAATTAAAAATGTTTTTTTTTGGATTCTATTTTTTTATAAATACCACTTTGATTACGTTCCATTTTTCAATATTCATAGCTCATGTTGAATTGTATAATTCGGTTTGTTTTTTTTTATTTATCTTGCAGTGATATACATAAAAAAAATATTCTTCAAAATTTCCTATTTTCTTATTTCTATACAATGATGTTAAAAGTAAAAATAGGAGTTAGGAATATATAGGTAATACGTAGGTACTAAAACTAGGCCTAATTAACTTTATTACTAACATAGGTATTTATAAGGGTTACTGTTAAAATATTTACTGCTCAGCAGACTTGTATTATATAATTATGTATATTATTATGTTGAGTAAAACTTCAGCTGGTATCACTGTGTACTTAGTACTGTGTAAGTAGGGTTACATCGGTACGCGACTTAGGTATTATTATGGCTTCTGATTTATCCTTTAACTTACACATAGATCATATTGTAAATAGAGCTTTCCGTCAACTTGGCTTTATACTAAGAATATCTAAACCTTTTATGCACCCCAGATTCTTAAAATATTATATTTCAGCTTTGTTCGATCACTCGTAGATTTCGATTGTATTATTTGGAGTCCATTTTATGCTTGTCATGTTAATTGTATTGAGGAAAGCCAAAATAGGTTTATTAAATCATTGGATTACCGTGGTAATCATGAATATATATCATATGAAAATTCTGTTGTCGTCACTTCCTCACTACTCTTGCTAGCCGACGAATAATGTTTGACCAAGTGTTTTTTTTTTTTAAACTTTAAATAAGTACATCGACGCCCCTCACATTCTTAGAAAAACAATATTAAAGGTATCTACACCTACACCTGGCTCCCGTTCACTTAAATTATTCTCAGTGCCATTTTTATAAAACAATTTACACAAGCAATAATTTCTTCAGACGCAGTGTTGACACATATAATAATGAGTTTAAAGACCTCGATATATTCAGCAACAGTTTGACTACTTACAAAACTATACTACGCAAACAACTCTTAAAAGACCACTCAAATACATGAATTGTTATTATTAATGTAGATAATAAGTGACGCTTATCATCATTGAGTTCATGACTGTACGTGGTCTTGTCTTGTATCCATTGTAATGTACCGTATCCAATTTTAAAATATTATGGAACTCTAAATCTATAAGTACCGTATTGTCTCCTGATGCAAAACTTGTATGTGACTGTTTCCTGAATAAAAATAAATAATAGTAATAGGCACAGAATGAATGAATGAATGTTTATGAGCTAAAGTTTAGAAAGTATGGTCGTGTAAATAAGTTGCAGTCCGTCTTGGACCTGGGCCTTAATTTTCGGGCCATTTGTCATCACGTCAGACACGTCAGTTGACGTAGAGAGGTCAGAACCGGACCGGACAGAACTTGAAATTTGGCGTCATGTCTGCAGAAACCTTTCCAGGCAGAGTTTGGCCGGTGCCATTGAAAAATGCGTTAAGTTTCTTTATTTCTTCAAGACTCGGGTTTTTATATAGAATTGCATTTAATTTGCCACCGCAATTTTCCGATAGTGAACTCGGAAGGGTGTTATCCTGTGCAATAATATTGTCACTGACACATTTAACTACTGAAGTAAGCACTATTAATAAAAATGTCCTAAAATAAGCAAAAACGCTGTAAAAACAGCGTTTTATGCATTTGCATATGCAAACATGCAAACGCATATAATCTGATGTCTAGTCATCATCATCTTGCTGAACTGTTCCCAATTTTCATTAGGATCGGCGCAATGTGTTACATTGCAAAGGATTTTGTCTGGTTTCTTGTATGGCCAGCCACCAGCCTGACGCCAACCCTCCTTGGGAATGTAGTCGTTTTAAGACGGGAAAGAAGGAAGAAGTTAAATTTGTATACGGAAAAATAGGTAGGGAGAGAAACCTAAGGTAAGAGATAGCACAAGTCTCGGATGGGGAACGGGACTGAGTCTGCAGTAGCTCGCAGAGGCCGATGTTGCGTACCCGAATATCCTGTATTTCCGGACATTCCGGATATTCTTTTAAGGACAGGAACAGGAGCTGGCTCATAAATGTATGTTTTGCATTTAATTATCTAGATCAGGGGTTCCTAAACTTTTGAGGTAACGGAACACTAAAACCCTATGGCCATATGACTTTTGTATCCATTGACTATATGACTTTGTGGAACCTCAAATTCATGGGCTTACCCAGTTTACAGTTAGTGTTGTTTAGTTTAGGGAGGGGGGCAACAATTTCAAATTTAATAGGTACGTAAGCTTATATGATTCGGGGGGAGGGGCAGCTGCCCTCTTATTTCCACGAGAGGTAAACAGGATGCAGGCTGATGCCATCTGAATTTCATTTTATTGAAATGTTCCAAAAGCTAACGTACTATAAAATAAAAATCACTCAGTGATACCGTTGAAGTTTTGAACCCATTAAACATAGAAATCATTCAAGGTGCACATCTACCTTCATTGAGTTGCAAAATCTACTGTTAAAAATTATTCGTGACTGGATTAAGAGGCTAGAGTTGCAGTTGATCGAACCAAAATAATAGTATAGGCATCGCTGACTAGGCCGACCAGTCACCCCAAGCAGCACCCGTTCACGTTCGTCATATCAGAGGGAAAGAAATGACCCGCCCCATGAAGACGCCGCAAGCAATGACATTTTAGTGAGCATGACGAACCATAGTCGAGATACTGATAAACATCACTAATAGTCAAATTACCATAATAAACGTCACGCATTACTTTCAACTGACAATGGTTTGTTAATAATTTAGCTTAATTATAAGACAAAGAAGTTTGTGTGTATATACCTAATGACACCTTAAGCCCAAGACTGTTTGTCGTTTAGAAAATCGTTGATCGTATAGTAGGATTTCCTAATAAGGTGATTTTTTACCGTTCGCTTGAATTTATCTACAGGAAGGTCGATTACATGTATAGGAATTTTATTATAAAAACGTATACCAAGACCTTCGAACGAGTTGTGTACTTTATGTAAGCGATGATAGGTCCCAACGAGTTTAGACTTGTTTCTTGTATTAATATTGTGTATATCACTGTTTTTCTTATAATTATTCATGTTGTGCCTAACAAACATAATATTTGCAAATATATACTGTGATGCAACAGTTAAAATACCTATATCCTTAAACAACTCTCGAAGAGAGACTCTAGAACCTAAATTGTATATGGAGCGGATGGCTCGTTTTTGGAGAATAAAAATCGTTTCAACATCAGCCTCCTTGCCCTAAAGTAGTATACCATAGGACATAACGCTGTGAAAGTAGCTAAAATAAACTAGCCTAGCTCTGTCCGTATCAGTGAGATGACGTACCTTCCAAACTGCATAAGCTGCCGAACTAAGCCTACCTGCAAGGCTGTCTATCTGGGCTCCCCATTGTAGTTTACTGTCTAATGTAATTCCTAAGAATACTGTTGAGTCTACAATACTTAACATTTCATTATTTAGAGTTAAACTAGTACCTAGCTGTTTTACATTTGGCATAGTAAATCTCACACACTTTGTTTTATTTGAATTTAGTAGGAGATTGTTAGTTGAAAACCAATATAATACATCATTTAGTGACCTATTCACATCGTCAAAAACTGTTTCCTTACGGTCGACTTTAAAAATAAGTGACGTATCATCAGCAAATAGAACTATATCACAGAGATCTTTTAAATAATAAGGTAAATCGTTTATATATATGCGAAAAAGTAGAGGACCTAGTATAGAGCCCTGAGGAACGCCCATTGTAACCGGTAATCCAGAAGACCTCGCACCATTGACATCTACATGTTGAATTCTATCCTTCAAGTAGGAAACAATTAGTTCCAAAGCAATACCATTAACACCATAATGTTTAAGTTTAAGAAAAAGCGTGTTATGTTCTACACAGTCAAAAGCTTTTGAGAGATCGCAAAATACACCTATCGCATCTTGCGAATTCTCCCATGCATTAAATATATGTCTCAAAAGAGTTTCACCAGCATCAATTGTTGAACGACCCTTTGTAAAACCAAATTATTCTTTGTGAAATAGATTATTTAGATTAAAATGGCTTTCTAGTTGTTGCAAAATAACTTTTTCAAAAATTTTACTAATAGCCGGCAACATTGAGATTGGCCTAAAGTTACTTGGTTCAGTTGTACAACCCTTCTTGAATAAAGGTATTACTTTACTATACTTCATCAGGTTAGGAAACTACTACTTGTAACCCGCGTTACAAGTAGTAGTTTAAAAAAAATACTTTCTCTCAGCCACCAAGTGTTATATTTCGTAGACAGACTAAGATAGATAGATACTTTATTTGTAAAGGGTGGCCTTATTACAAAATGCAATCTCTTCCAGGCCACCTTAGGAGTGATCAATGTGTTTCGGTGAGATAGTTGTAGTTGGAGGTGCATTTCAATTTTTTTATGAAAAAACTATAATTAATACTATAACCTAATCAATATAAAATATACAGATATCCTGTATATTTAGGAAACATAATATATATACCTACTTAAGTCTATCATGTAACATACATACGTATATACATATTTTCATTTATATTCAACATACTTTAATACGGAACGAAATGATTAAACTAAAGTGATAAATGATATTCATGAACCATTTTCTTGAAAATTGTTATTGATGGCGTTCGCCTAATAGTGACTGGCAACGCATTCCACTAGCGTTCAGCTTCAACAGTAAAGGATTGGTCAAAAAAAATTGTGGAATGTAAAGTGTTTTTTTATCAAAAAATGGACTCAAACCCGATGGGAGGGGTTTAAAATATTACTTTTCTATTCGTTTTTTTTTTAATTTTATCAGGTCAATATAAAAATATAAGTAGCTTATAAATAAATGTACATTTTTATGTGTTAAAAGGAAGTAGCTAAGTCTAAGCCGATTAAATGAAAACATCCGTTCTAACACCAACATTTTACCTCGCACAAGGCTTTTTAGTATTCACTTGATTACAAGAGAATTATATGAGTGAGCGTTCATCACTAGCACCTGTCACCTTTTACTTCCAATCAAGTTAGTGATGGTTTATGTGAACGCAAGTGATACCCAATTAGTTCCAGCGCACGGATCTCTCTCGTAATCCCTCTCGTAAATCGTGCGGGAGAGAAAAACTCATTGTCCTCTCTAACCTCATCTACAGCTAGTCTAAAAAGAAATAAACTTCTCAGATATCTACATCATTTAGGCCGGCAACGTACCTACTTATAATTGAGTTGCAGGGCGGCGGTACTCACTTACCATCAGATGACCTGTCTGCTCGTTTGACTCCTATATAGAGATTGCAATCCGGAAAACCGGGTCCGGAAATAAGCGGATCTGGCATCATTTGAAGTCAACCGGATCCGGTTCCATTTTATCGGATTCGGTGATCGGATCCGGGAAAACGAACGATTTCAACGTTTGGAAGGATTTAACGCGCATTGTTACTCGTATAGTCACTACCGCACCCTGCACGTGCACAACCTTACTCCACATTGGATTGCAAGACCACAACCTACAAGAATAGAAGCTAAAAGGGTATTTTTAATCGCTGGCTATGTTTGTAACTGTTTAAAAAGTTGATTGGCAAACGATACGAGTAACATTTGTTTGTTAAAATTTAAAATCATTATACCAAAAAAAAATCAACTAGTCACTCTGCGCCATTACCCCGCGCAGCCCCCTCCCCTCCTCGCAACACCTGATCAGTTCAGTATTATTCGCCTCGTTCGCGATAGTAAATGTGTTTTGTTTTGTCGTTGATTCGTCAAAATGTAAGGAAATATATGTTATTCAAGATGATAAATCTAAAGAAAACGTGAAAGATATAGTAGGAGAGAACGTAAGTTCACTATTACTAAAGAAAGATTTGAAATTGCAGGAAGAATTACCATTACAAATTCCAGCAAGAAACCACGTGTTATATAGCACACATACTAAAAAGGAGAAAGATTTTGATAAAGTATTAAAAAAGGAAATGACTGCATTTGAAAGTGAAGGAGTTCGAAAAAGAATATTTATATTTGCTGACAATAAAGCCGACAAGTGTAGAAGCTGAAAGAGCTTTTTCGGCCTCAGGTTATATGTGTACCATTAGAAGTCGACTAGGAGATGACACAATTAACAATATTTGTTTTCTAAGATCCTTTTTTCAAAATTGATTTTTCTAAAATAATAATTACTTAAAATGATGTTTTTTTAATAAACTACCCATAATAAGTACAATTACACGATACGATTAACTCACTAACAGTTCATTTTGAGCCGAAAAGTGAAAATCATCCTGATTTAATCAATCCGGCCGAATCCGACCGGATTGATATGAATCCGGTCGGATCCGGCTGGATTATCCAATACAGTTTCCACAAATTACTTTTCATTTAGCGCCAAACCAAAATATAATACAATAACGAGTATTGTAATTTTTAGCCATTAACATTCCAAA
The DNA here is from genome assembly GCA_949752705.1 of Callimorpha dominula. Classification (NCBI taxonomy): domain Eukaryota; kingdom Metazoa; phylum Arthropoda; class Insecta; order Lepidoptera; family Erebidae; genus Callimorpha; species Callimorpha dominula. The sequence goes on from OX457014.1 coordinate 13,380,048, forward strand.
TACAAATAAGCATAATGAGGTTGTAGTACATTAGTTTAACTTATACAAGAACTCAAAGAAAAAAAACATAGAATTTGTCTTATTTGTCATCAATTACTCAAGGTACATAAAATAAAAATAATATAATTTTAGCTAATTGAGTTGTAACATTATAAATGATGACTTTTGTATCCCACTAATATCCCACTAATCCCACTAATATTATAAATGTGAAAGTTTGGATGGATGGATGGATGTTTGTTACTCTTTCACGCAAAAACCACTGAACCGATTGCAATGAAACTTGGTATGTAGATAGCTCGAGACCTGGATTAACGTATATACTACTTTTTATTCCGATATTCCTACGGGATCGGGACTTACGCGGGTGAAACCGCGGGGCACTGTTAGTACGTTTTATTTTTAGCATGAATTCATTTATTATTAAATCAAATACAATTTTAAAAATTTTGTATTTGTTATTAACTAGCGTTGAAGTATTTTTGTAATCGCAAATACCATACGAGGACTTGAATTAAAGTTTATTAAACCTTCTTTTTGAGCGCTAGTTCTTAAAAGGCTAAGGCTTAAATAATATACATTAGTCTTAAAAGATGCTTATAAGCTTTGTTAGATAAGACTCAATTTTTTAGGCTTCAAACTTAGCGATTCAAAAACCATTATTAGAACTAGCCTCGAGGGCTTAAGAACTATTTAGCCTTTTAGCCATCGCAGTGAAGCGGCGAGTCTTAAAAAGGGCTAAAAGGCTTGAGTCTTTTCTATCACAAGTACGGTGTTAAGAGACTCTGAGAACGACTTATTAGTTCTTAGAGGCTCTTAACACCATTCTTTAAGACGTGTCGTTGCTTCTCGTAAAGAACTAAAAACCGGCCAAGTGCAAGTCGGACTCGCGCACGAAGGGTTCCGTACCATTATTTATACGACATTAGACACTATTTTATAACCTTTTTTGATAGTGACAGATACCGGAACAGATGACTGTTCCGGTATCTGTCTGTAACCACGGTGTCTGTCTGTAACCACGGTGTCTGTCTGTAACCACGGTGTCTGTCTGCAAAAACGACAAAAAATCACGTTTGTTGTATGGGAGCCGTACTTAAATATTTACTTTATTCTGTTTTTAGTATTTGTTGTTATAGCGGCAACAGAAATACATCATCTGTGAAATTCCAACTGTCTAGCTATCACGGTTCGTGAGATACAGCCTGGTGACAGACAGACAGCCGTAAAATAAGTGATAGGTAATAGTATAATAATGATAGTAATATATTATAGTAAATAATAGTATATAATAATAGCAGTAATAGGTCCCGTTTTTACCCTTTGGATACGGAACCCTAAAAATTAACTGACAAACATCTTACTTAATCGTGTAATAATTAAAGATGATTCTATATTATGTACATATCATATTTTATTTATAAAAACATAAATAAACGCTTATTCAACTCCGAGGCTCATAAAATATTACTTCCCATGTCCTTGGTTTGATGACCAGACCGCGTATCTAATGTAAGATAGTCTGTATGACGTATTCAGAATTTATAATGCGACATTGAACCTTTGCCCTCAACAACAACTGTATTAAATAGCTAGCTGAGCCGCGCAATTTCGTCTGAGTTTGTAAATTTTTTGCGGTTTTTTTTTTGTGGTATAGGGGGCAAACGAGCAGACGGGTCACCTGATGGTAAATGACTACCGCCGCCCATAGGCACCTGCAATTCAAAAGTCACAAGAGGGGAGAGGGGGAGAGGGAAGGGTTAGGGTCTCCGGTAACCTCACTCTCGCGGCGAAAAGCAATGCAAGCATTGTTTCACTGCGGGTTTTCTGGGAGGCTGTGGTATCGAGTGGAGTCGAGCCGGCCTATACGTGTCGAAGCATGGCTCTCCCACGTAAGAACGACGTTTTTGCGATATTTTTCATTTAAGCTCTGCCCCTATTGGTCGTAGCGTGATGTTATATAGCCTATAGCCTTCTTCGATAAATGGGCTATCCAACACTAAAGAATTTTTTAATTCTAACCAGGAGTTCTTCAAATTCGTTCTGAAGAGTTGTTCGTTTGTTTAAAAACGTTAATCTCTGAAACTATTAATCAGATTTGAATTATTATGTTTGTGTTGGATGGAGTATTCATTGAGGTAGGTTATAGGATATGTAACATCACGCTACGACCAATAGGAGCGGAGCAGTTGCCATAAACGCATGTAAAACTGCGGAAACGGCTATTGAAATGTAATAAAGCTCAATAGTTTATTAGTTTGTTTAAACGCTCTAATCTCTTGAACTGTTGATTGGATAAAAAAATTGATAGCCTTATTCCTGAGTAAGATTAGAGGTTATTTAACATCACGCTACGAACTTCAGGAACGGAGCAGTGAGCATAAACGCGCGTGAAACTCCGGGGAATCATTAGTATCCATACATACATATAAATAAAATTGATAAGCTCATGTGGTTATTTGCAGGATACTAAAGTCAACACAGTCTTTAATTTTTTTGTCTACCTGTCTCTTTGTTTGTCTAGGCTAATCTCCGAAACGCCTAAACTGATTTTGCTGGGACTTTCACAAACAGATTCAGGGCTACTTTTGAATTAGAAAATAATAGAATTGATTGTCGCTGCTAAACTCCTATCACGAAGATTCAAGCTCGCTGTGTGAAGCAGCAGAAGCAGTGAAGCATCGCTGCACATGGAAGCTGATCGTAGAAGGAGAGACGGACGAGTCTAGAGACTAGGACGTCATTAGGACGATCAACTTTGAAACGCCAAAACTTTGTAATGGCAATAGCTTACGAGTAATTTACAGACAGAGTATTAATGACGAAAGCTAAGAATTACAGGTTCCAGTTTAAAAGATAGCTGGATACATCTAAGTAATGGTTGTTTTACTCATGGATAGCTATATGTAGTATGTTCACGGGTAAGTAATGTCTCCAACACCATTGTCCTAGTAAATAGGCAACATACGCCCAATATTGTTTAATTAGAAGCACTATAATAAATATTGCATGTTCCTAAAAAGCCTAAACATTTTAGTTAATTCAGTATTTTTTATAAAAAAGGAAGACGAAGAAATAGAGACCGAAGTGGCGGGCTTCAGTTAGTAGCACAATATATATTATTTCATTGATACTACGATAAATATGTATTATGTTAATTAATTTAACATTATTATTCAAATCAAATCAAATCAAAATCATTTATTTCAATTAAACCATTATGGGTATTTTTGAATTGTCAGGAGTAGTAGCTAGTCAGACTAAGTCAGTCGTGAAGCTAGTTGCCTGTTCCAATTAGTAGATCCAGTGGAGAAGAACAGGCAAAAAACTCCAAGGACACTCTTTTTCAACATGTTTTTTTACAAATCACTGGTTACATTGCTTATATGCGCAAGTTAAATGTGAGGACAATGTAACGTATTGTTCTAAACTATAAACAGTCGCGCAAACTACTACTATATGTAAGTAATAGCAGTTCAGAAATGACCAGCCCCAACCAACGGCACTCGTTCACGAGCATGACGCACGCGCCAGCCATCGTTCACTTCAATCATATGGTATCAATTATCAATCATATGTTATTCAGACTGGCCTGCTGTAGATTTACTGTACTTTAGTTTAGCGGCAGCGGCAGCGGCAGGTCGCTTCAGCCCTTGAGAAGGGGGGTCCTGTGAAGCGGCCTCGCGCCCAAAACTAGTCGGGCGTCCCCGAAATACTAAAATCCACACGAGTACAGGGATTAAGTATGTATATAAAACCGAGACACGACTTACTGGTTAATCACGAAACCTCAGAAAGTATCAATTCTACGAACTTGAAATTAGGCAGATAGATTATTATTCATAGGGAGTTGGTATCCGCTAAGAATAGATTTTGGAAATTCCACCCCTGGAGGGATAAAAAAGGCTTGCAATTTTGTTATATCAAATTTAGAATTAAATTATTTGAATTTTTTGGAAAAATATCTCCGGAACATATAAGATAGGAGACATTGTTTAAATAAAATCATTAAAAAACTCTATATAAGAGCGAATGAAGCCGCGGTGTACAGCTAGTATCTTTAACCGGTTATCTCTATCTTATCTCTTACCGGTCACCTATGTATTATACTCGCCTTTGACATAGTTACTAAACTATGCTATCCATTGAGCCGGCATTAGTCACTGCACCTTACAAAACAATAACAAACACTTTACGAAGAACATGTCACTAGTTATGCAACGTAACTTAGTGATTAATGAAATTAAGTTAGAACTGATAACTAGTATATGATAAGAATGAAACTACACGTAATTCCATTCAATGTTAGTTTCCAAGCATCTAAGAGAGACTATCATTATAAATAACTGTGTACTGCAGACGCAGCATCGAAGCTCATTCAACCGGCGAACGCCGCGCTGAACGGTCGGTTGATAACGAAACAAGACAGCCGCGAAAATGAAGATACAAACATTAGTTCTAGTGACTCTGTCGTGTTGTGTGTTAGCCTATCACGACTACAGATGCAGCAAACAATCAGCCCTGCGACTTGTCAAACAACCAGCGTTCGAATTTTCAATCAAATTACTTCAAAGAGTCGCCGAAGACACTGATGGACATTTTATTTTCTCTCCTTTGACGACATGGTTGCAAATGACAGCCTTATCCGAAGGAGCTACAGGACACACCTTTCAAGAAATCTGTCAAGTAACGAAACACCATCGAAACAGATGCTTCAGAAAAAAAACGTATGAGATTATGTCACAATTAAATAGGGCTTTGAAAAACAAAAGCAGTCGAAAGAATATCATAGCAATAGATAAACTTGTGGCGGTAAAAAAACGCTTCGTAAAAGAAGTTCAGAGACTGTATGGGATTAAGGTGTTGTTACTGGATTTCAATCAACCTGCCAAATCAGCCAATGAAGTGAATAAAGCAGTGCATGAAGGTACAGGAGGAAAAATAGACAGAATTTTGTATTATGATGACTTTAATTCAACAGTGCTGCTATTGAGTGATGCTAATGCCTTCCATAGTGCTTGGCGAACCCCATTTGCAAGTAGCTATACTAAATCAACGCCATTTTTTTCGAGCTCCGGAGGTGACCTCGGCGTAGTGAGTATGATGCATCAAACCGGCTATTTTAATATGATAGAATTCCCACAAATTGGTGCTAAAGTCTTAGAAATACCATTCGCGATTCAAGGGATTTCTATGCTTGTATTTTTACCTACAGATAAGCTGTGGGTTGGGGAGTTATTTTACAGTTTACAGAAAACTAGATTGACAGCAATTTTTAATATGTTCAAACGACAAGGCCTTACTTTAGTAAATGTAGCTTTACCTAAGTTTAGTCAGCTAACCGAGATTGAAAATTTACCCGAATTACTATACGATATGGGTATTAAAAGGATTTTTAATCCAAACTTAGCTGAGTTTAGGGGTATTAGTAACTATAAAGTGTACGCGTCTCTAATGACACAAATAAGTCATATAAAAGTGGATGAAGAAGGGGTTACGGTTGGGGCTGAATTTTTGGCTCAAAATGACACAAGTGTAGACTTCAAAGCTAATAAACCTTTTGGTTATATGATAGTTGAAAGAACAACGGAATTTATATTGTATGCTGGCTTGTATTCGATACCAAGTGAGGTTTGAGTGCGATTTAAGAGGTACTTAAATGTTGTGTGTAAAATTAAGGAGCTCGCTTCTGAATAGTAATAGTTGCGATGGAGTAACGATATTGTAATTATTAATAAAATTCCGAGTGAAGGTCGTTTTTGAACACGAAACAGTGACGCGTTTAGACGTTAATAATGACATCTTAGAATTTTAAGTATTTGTTGGTAAAATATGTGTTACAAGAGTGAACTTTTTTGGTTTATGCTATTTATTATTCTGATATTATATTTTTAAACCAGTGTTTGTATCTAAAGAGGTGGATCTAAAGAAGTGTTACATGACTTATTCTAAATATTTCAAATCCGTTCAAAAATAATAATAATAAGAAATCGGTACATATATATCAAAAACATTCGTCCCCGGCATGAATCTGATGGCAATGTTTAGATCGTCTTTTCAATTATGAGTAACTATTGTATTTGGGTCGTTATTTTTTATCGACATTTGAAAAGTGATCAGCATTATTTAGACTATTTGTTTTTTTTTCGTGACACAACAAATTAATTTGAATTTTTACTTTTAACATTATCATCACAAGTTTAAAGAACTATGACGGTGGTGTATCTAATTACAAGAAAAACGTATTCCTTAAAGTGCATTTAGTAACTAAATGCTGATTAAAATGTTATTCTGGCAATTTCTATTAACAGTTGAAAATATATATATCGTTGTGATAAATAATGCGGTTAATATTGTTGAGATGGCGACGGTTAAGGGCCATGTAATCATGCCAACAAAACATTTTGATTGACAAGAAAATACAAGAAATGTGTCATAGCAATCACACGTTGACTTTTCGGTCTAAAGAATTTACTCTCAAAAACACAATAGTCACTTACATGAGAATAAATGAAATAATAATATAAACATTTATCAATGGTCACCGAAATATTAAACAAGATTACAAGTTAGGTGGTTTAATTCTCCAAAATGTTATGATCATCCTTAGTGTGACTGGCTTATAATTATATATTTTGACAATTGAGATTCAAAAGCGCCAAATGAGCGCCATGCTCCTTTATTATGTAATGTTTTTTATAACATCATTTGTACGTTTATACTTATATTAATTAAAATATTATTTAGATTCTTCTTTTTAATTTAGATTTTCTAATTCAAAAACTGTCGATGAAAAAGGGTAGCCATCATTAATAAACAGTTGCGGTTTGAAAATATTTGTTGAGGAATACGTTATCTTAACCTTTTGCTATGTTATGTATGATTTCAAAGTCATCTGTACGTAATGTCAAAATCATGTAAGTTTTAAACATTCAAGAACCTCTTATATCTTAATGTACACACAAACAAAGATTTTTTTACAGTTAAATTACATCACAATTGTGTTTAATACATTATTTTGTTGCAAAATTAATGTATTTCTTAATTTATTTGATTTTGATTATTTCTGTGTACATTAGTGTAGTGCTATTATAAGTAAATATTATTAGTTTTTAAGCTTTATATATTTTTTTAAGTATTGTTTGATTTATTGTTGATGTAAAATGCTTAAAATGCAATAATTTTTTTTAATTTTTCTAAAAATTAGGCAGGTATTAGAAAAAAAATACTTTGAAATTAATTTTAAAAGATCATTTTTTTCATTGAGAATATATATTTTTTAGTTATAAATATTATTAAAAGAACTCTTTCCGATTTACCTCGTTAAAAAGAGACCGATTTAAACGAGGTATTTCTTTGAAGCTTCTAAATTACATTTACTCAAGATAGTGACATTTTAGTTTTTTTTTTAACACGTATCTATGAACAAATAATTAATTGATACTTGAAGCACACATAATAATAAAATCACACGCACTAAATTGTTTTAAGACTTGAATAATCAAAAAAATAAAAAACATATCACTTATTTAAATGAAGAGTGTGAGAGAAGGACCACAATATGTTTCAATTTGACGTTTTATTTTTTTTTCGTCAATTTGGATTTACTTTTATGCATGTACGAGTAAAAAAATGTCCATAATATTTTGTTATATCTGATTCGATATACTCATAATAAAGTAATAAATAAAACAATAAGCATAAACATCAATAATAAATTAAATGCTTCCAAGGTGACAACTTAAAATTCACATTGTATAGTTAATTAAATTTAAAGTCCAAGTCATTTAGTTATTATAGTCATTTAGATTATATTGTAAAAATAAATGTTCACACAATATTTTGTAGGTTTTACATGCCAAATGATGCTTCTAAACTGCCACCATTAAAATGTTATTAATTTAGGTTTTTTTAATCGTCAGAACGAAAATTTGGTGCCACAAGAATCTTTCATTTCGTCATCATGAAAAAAAAATTATTTAATTTTTACGTGTCGAATTTTAATATTAAGTTAAAATTGTGTTGCATTAAAGTAGGGAGATTTTATAAACTGGTAACCTTGAAATTACACATTTGACATACCGTAACACAGCCTGTCAATGTCACCCGGGCGCCAAAAGATCCTTGTTTCACTATACCAATTTCAATGTCATACGTCACTAATATAATAAAAAAAAAACGGAACGTTGTCGACATAAATCTTTAATCTCTTTCATAAATTTGAATGGTATTTATATAGATTTATTTCTTAACTTAACTGGTAGCTATGCACGATGTGTGTATAATTTAAAAGCCTATATGAACACGTACCTTTATATATAATTTCTTATCAAAAATATAAAACTGTGGCGATTTCCAATGAATTGAGTAACGGCTTTCGGCTTACTAAAATAACTAGCTACCCAAAATATACTGACGATTAAAAAAAAACCCTATATTGCATTGTATTAAGTCTAAATTGCACTGCCTAATATTGTATATACATAGAAATTAATTATATGTATAAAATGTAATAACTAAACTTATTTCTATGAAATAACTATCCATTTTCTGCATTTGTTTACTTATTATAAACTAACAAATACAAAATGTATAAAGAACAAAATGAGAACAAATGAATAAACTAAATATAATGTTAAAAAGGCAACCATTTGTTTGTTTATTTGGCCTATTTCGGAGAACTAACTTGACCTAATCTATCCTCCCCTCAGATCATAGTAACAAGACATGATATGACATATGACAAAACAAGATATGATCTGACATCCTCCCTAATGAACTGATTGCTGATAGAAACGACAGTTCAAAACTGTAGTGGTGTAAGTAGTAAGGAAAATCAATCAATCAGCCTATCATAGTCCACTGCTGGACATAGGCCTCTCCCAATGTGCGCCACAGCACCCGGTCCTCCGCCTTTCGCATCCAGTCCATCCCTGCTACCTTCCTCAGGTCGTCGGTTTATCTGGCTGAGGGGCGTCCCACCTTCCGTTTACCGAATGTTTATTGAATTTATTTTTTATTAATTATTTGGCTTAATGCAACAAAACAAAGTAATAATTGTACAATGGCGCACTTCATGCCATAGTATTTTTCTAATAGTCTACCTCAGGGTGATGCAGAAAGGAGTGAATTTGCATCAGATTTAAGTAGAAAACCAAAGAAACTAGGAAAGATCACATGAGAATGATATACATACAGCGGCGGAATAACACATTTACCGCCCGTAGGCTATTAAAGTTTTGCTTCCCCTACCGGTCGATCTATCTAATTCGATACCACAGGATAAGACATAAAACATAATGTAGGTGCTAAATTTGCCGTCCCTAAAATCTGCCGCCCTAGGCTCTAGCCCACTCAGCCTGCTGTTAACCGACCTAGTTTCCAACCTGCTCAGCCTGCTGTTAAATCCGCCACTGTATACATACATACAAATATACCTACATGCTTGTTAACTTACATACATACTTATAAGTATGTATGTAAGTATTACTTATATAATGTATTACTCTTATAATGATCTAGGTTATGAGAAATGTGAGCTTGTATTTCGCCTTGGACGAAAGGCGACTAGGTGCCATCCTGATTTCCAGAAGTAGAGCGTTCCAGAGGAGGACAGACTGAATAGCAAAGGAAGAGTGAACCCAGGCGGATGTATGAGTAAGGCATAACAGACGAAGATTGTTTGTGGAGCGGAGAGTTCTGTTATGATTGGAGCATAAATAGACTGACCTGTTGGTCTAGTGGTTAGTGACCCTGACTGCTGTGCCAGAGGGTTTGATTTCCACCCAGGACAAAGAATTGTGTGATGAGCATGGTCATTTGTTCTGTGTCTGGGTGTAATTTATCTATATTATCTATGTATTTAGAAATTTTATAAGTACTATGTTTATGAGCAGTCTGGTTACTATAGTGCAGGCTCTGCCTAGATTGTGATCAGACACCCATGTGTGAGATGTGTGAAGTTATTAGTTATTATAAATACTGGAATGAGGATGTTGACTAGGTGGAAGAAGTAGGTCAGTCGAGAATAGAATAAACTTGACATACAGTCACATATTAGATAGGTAATGGTTACGTACAGTACACATTACAACTATTTTTAAAGACGACATGACGACGACGCCTATTAACGATAAATGTGTCGTGGGGGACTTTACAAGCATCCAAACAATGGACCCAAAAAACACCTAGACTTGGGAAAAATCGATGGTCCCTATGTGCATAAAGTAATGTCTAAAATTGTGATTGTTTTTCATTTCACAATTAGCTTATGTTTTATATATTACCCATATGCATGTAACCATATATATTATTTTTTTTGAATAAGTAAGACTTGCACGTTAAAGCTTGTCTTTCAGAGTTGGTCTAGAAACTGTCACCTGGCTATTTTTATGGGAAAACAATATGTATTAAAAATAACTGTAACACACACAAACTACATACATTTGGTATTCCCAGCAAAAACATTAAAAAGATTTTTTTAACGTTCGAAGTTTAACACGCTCTCTTCCATGACTTTATATAGCGCCACGCGGGTGAAACCGCAGGGCGCTGCTAATAAAAGATAAAAGCGTTTTAAAAACATCCGGTAAAAGTTTACGTCTCAATTTACAATAACTCGTATAAAGCTATTTCGTCGTTTACATAAAATGTAGGTTTGATTTTTGCAAAAATAAAACAAGACCTTTGAGTTCAATATTTTCTTTTGGTTTTATTTCTAACTAGCTGCGCTCCGCGGTTTCATCCGCGTAATTCCCGGTTCCTTAAAAATCGGGATAAAAAGTAGCATATGTGTTAATTTAGGTCTCCAGCTAACTACATACCAAGTTTCATCGCAATCGGTTCAGTAAAAGAGTAATAAACATCCATACATCCATATATCCTCACAAACTTTCACGTTTATAATATTAGTAGGATGATGTATCTGCACCAATTTTTAGGCCCTATACGAATTATTGTAAATCTACAACTATGTTTTTAGTCTTATCTCTTGACTGTCGACCATAATTTAAATAAAAGTCAACATGACTATCAATATTCAAAGTGTTGTAATAATGAAAACCAAATATCGTAATGAGAGTAACTGTTGTAATATGATACGTAACAACACTAGTTATTTATGATAATGAAAACAAGTAAATTGTTGTGACATTTCAATTTTATCATGGGATTGTTTACAAATTGGCTTGTCGTGGTCTGATACGCCCTATTACACATCACACAACGACCAAGAAGCCTCTCGCAGCTGTAGGCGATTTGGTGCAATTTTGTTAACGTACGCATTTGCATGTGGAGCTATGTAAGTTTATCTTAATTTACTACTTGCGCGTGTATACATAGTTCTGCTTTTAATCATCAGATTTTATAAAATTTATGCGTGGTGGTACATAAAAAAAAAATACGGGCTTGTATTTATTTCTTCTGATATTACACTCATTCATATGCGTCCCAATGCACCTACTTCATTATTTTCTACACCACCTTAATTAAGGTAGACTGGCAGAGAATGCCTTTGGCATTAAGTCCGCCTCTGTACATGTTGTGCATAAAGTATTAAATAATAACCACCTTAATTTTTTCATGGGTTAAAAAGCGAATGTGCGTTCCTTACGCTTTGAAGCCTTAATTACTCAAAAGATCATCATGAAAATTCATATTATGCAATTCATACACGATTTCAGGGGTAAAGATATAGGGTAGTTTTAGAGATAAAAGTTGTTGGTTCTGAGGGTTAGAACAATAACCTTTTCACGAGCGAATCAAGACAAGCAACAATCAACAACTTTAGTTTTTCTGTACAACCAAATTTTATAGATAGAGGCAGAAAATAAATATGAATCTTTTGTTTTGCGTTGTACTTGCCGCTGCAACCATGTCCGGAAAGCACCTGTGTCATCTGGAAGGTGAGGGCCCCGTACCCTCTCTCCAGGCATTCTCGTAGGACGGGTCTTTCCGCCGCTATAGCAGCGTGCCCCGCATTTGGACATATTAAAAGCCTCTCCTTACTCCAGACAAGTTGGTGCTTAGTGCTTAATACGGAGCCATTCGGGCATTGAAACTTTTTAAATTTCCATTTTTTTCGTTTGCTGATCCTATCCTTGTTATGCTATAAACACGTTCTTCCGCTATCGTGTCTAGCAGTGGTTAAATGACTAATCACAATTACTAATTTGTGTATATCTCATCTATAAACCTTTTCGGCATTGATGTATTTCAGTGGTTTTGATTTTTAAGGAAGATCCATCTATACGGGAGTTCATTATAGGTGGTCACCCGTCGCATCTGTGGACTTAAAAAAATATATTTTTTATATCATGTAAATTTTACAGTAGTGACAGAGATAGCGTTGTGTTTCTATCTCAGATACGACTTTGTTTTATGATGTGATCTTATATCGGGCAAAGGTCAAACCAAACATTTGGAGTAGGCTCGTTTGAAAATATTCTGGTTCTACTGTACTGTACTGACGTAAGTCACCACATGGCTATTTTTGGGTAATAGAGCAAGATCGTAGAGCCGCCACACCTCACTTTTTTTGGGGAAAAAATTAAAGAGTATTATAAACATCAGACATAAAAATCCAGACCCAGACTACAAGCCAACTAACGTTATTTTTACGAAGCATCAGGCGTAAATAACCGCCCACGGAAACGGTCTAGCAATATTGATAGTAACTTTTTGAATTAAACTAATGTACCTACATGTAAATCAGTATTCCAATGATGATTGATGATCCATGATGTCCAAATTTTATACACACACACTTTCACATTACTTTTTAAATTTATTTTATAAAGAAACTAAATATTTTTAAGGCGGTACCGCTGCTCACTGATAAATATAATAGTTGGTTTTCGATTGTTTAGGCGGAAGGTGTGGTGTTGCAAGTGAGCAGAAATGATAAACTCCCAATTATTATTTCATTTTATTATCTTTCCTTTATTTTTGCTATTTTTATTATTTTTGTATAAACAATTAAGTGTGCCCTATTGTGTGCCAAAACAAATCCTTTCTTTCTTTATTCAGAATTTTAAATTTTAGGTGAGTAACTTCAGCAGTATATGAAAATTGCCCGCCGCCGCCGGCAAAATAAAAGTAGTGAGTTACTCCTTATAACACCAGCTATCTCGTAGTGAAAGTCCCATGGAAATCGGTCCAACTCTTCCGGAGATTAGGCGGCCGCGGAACGGACAGACAGACAGAGAAAAACTGGAAAACTGGTTTTTCGGCATAGGTCGCAGAACAAATGTCCCCTAGTGAAAACGGGGCTAAACTAGTGGTCCCACTTTTCATTTAAAATATGGAAGAGTAGAAAGGTACTAAACTGCTTTGTCTCTGCCTATTTATTTTTTAAATATTATTTTAAATAAGGAACACCAGCGCTTATAGTCAAATTCGAATTTCAAAAGATTATTTTCTTTTTTAATGCAAAGTGGTATTTATTGACATACATTATGCCAGTTACTGGATAACAATGGATGACTGACAACAGAATAGACAAGAAAGAGAACAGAGTTTAATAAATAACGGCGAAGTACGAAGCATACTCACGCACTAACGGTTCCGTATAACGGTGCGTAATAAAACTGACGTATTATGTGTATTCAAATTTAAGAAGAATAGTTTTGTATTATTATTCTTTATCCTAAATGTTTTGTATCATTTATACTAGTTTTAACAAAAAAAGTATACGTTCCGCCCACAGAACTGAGCTCAGTCCTGTGGACCCACCTCATTGTAAGTAGTGACTGAAGCTATGGGAATTTGCAAAACCATTATTTGTTGTTATTAACTACAATTAATTCCATAAAGAGAGAAAGCTAAACATACCGTGTAAGTTATAGTTGCAATTACATCTACCGAAGGGCCAATGGCTTTTGGATGCTATCCGACGAGTCTTATGGCGCAATTACACTCGGTCGTTAGCTCGTATTCGGGTGCACGAAAGACGTCACTCGAATTCGGGCACCCGATGCATTAATTACATTGTTTTACTCGAATTCGGTCACTAGAATACGGGCAAACGACGAAGTTATCAATCTGTTTGAACAAATGTCGAACCCACACTTTTCGTTTCTTTTTTATTCTGCGAACTTATTCCGATATTCCCACAGGATCGGGTGAAACCGCGAGGCGCTGCTAGTATTAAATATATACTTGTTGTTCATGCTACCATAGTTTACATGTGAGTTGATATGATAAATAGTGAAAATTATTATAATTTTAAATACAACAGAAAAAAAAGTTGAATTTGTTTATTCTAAAAATGAGTTTTTGTTCTTAAAATTGTCCGTCGAAACGGATGGTCATAGGTTTCTTTACAGGGTAACGGAATCCTAAAAAGAAAGTATTTGTCTATTATGAAAGAAGTCTGTCATTACCAATCATACGCTTTCATTACCGTAGCCGTGAGCTAAATCATAAAATAAACAGTTGTTTCGTACTCACGTTTAGTAAGGTGGTAAACAAGGATGCAAGTCGTATGACGGAAAATGGTTACCAGTGCCTCTGTAAGATGTGATCAATCAAAGTATGGCAGTGGGATCAAAGTTGACTCTATTCCTACCCTGTGATCTGGTAACAGCAAAGACACACCACTGTGCGGTTCTCCAGATTTTTTTCCCTCGCACAACCAATCTCTGGAACAAATTGTCGAATGCGGTATTTCCGGACCGATACGACCTTCAAACATTCAAGAAAAGAGCGGTACTCCCATCTCAAAGGCCGGCAACGCACGACTGTTGCCGGCCTTTGAGAGGGGACTCTTGAGTTGCAGTTGTCCATGGGCGACAGTAGTTACTTACCATCAGGTGACCCATCTGTTCGTTTGCCCCCTATAAAGTAAAAATAAAAATTGACTATATGCCATCTACGCTATGTAGATTCAGCAGTTAAGAAGATAGAATATTCGGCACAATTAATTCTGTGTCTTCCAACTCACCTGATGGAAAGTGATAATGAAGACGAAGATGGTACACGCCTATCAAAGAGAAACCTATTCACTCTACTCTTGAACGTTCCAAGATTGTAACTGTCTGGAAAATAATACACAGGCAGTTCATTCCAGACCTTGGCCACTAGAACCAGAAAGGAGCTCTCAAAACGTTTCGTTAAAGCGCTTTTTTTGAAGAAAAGAAAGTCAGTAGTCTCACAAAAAACCCAGTCTATATTTAATTTAATGTCTTACAAGTCGTAATTAATGTCACGAACGCAATATATTTACGAAAAAAAGTCTTGAGAACAATGTTTCTGTTTTTTTTTTGTAAATATATGCATACATACATAACTAAGTATAATATAATATGAGTAGGAATAGTGTATTATTGGGGACTCTGCATCACGAAACGAGCGAAGCGAGGTACGCCCCCAGTAATACTCTAGATACTGGTTGATCAGCGATTCATTCGATTTGCAATAAGATTTCATATTGTATTTCATTCACTGGTACACCATCTTAATGATAACACAATTACAATGGAGCGCAATTATTGCGTCTTAGTAAGTACAGTTATGCCCGTTCCTATAAATAATCAAGAAACGATTCGTTTTGCTTACGGACAGTACAATATTCGTCGAAAATTTAACAAATTTTACGTCCGTAAGCAAAACGAATCATTTCATGATTATAGGAACTGGGTATTAGCACTTAGTAATCTGTGGTATTAGTCTACAACAAAATGAGCGTATATTTTCCATAGCCTACGGTTATATAACCGGTTACTATCCGGAAGACCATGTATTTATTTGACATACCATCAGCATAAAAATTAGCGAGGCGAAGCGCGTGTCACATTTTATTAATTAGTTATTTCCTGGCGCCATGTTTAACAGATGGGCGGTTTTTTAATAATTAAATGACGGATAGGTTTTTGAGTGTCTCAAATCAGGGCTATTAATAAACTGTAGATCGCGGAGTGCGATAACTCCTCAATATATGGACGTTACTTAACACTAGGCATGCATAGAGTGATAGGAGAACAGTGATAAATGAGTGGTTTAGTATGGGATACGGGTCACCTAATGGTAAGTGACTATCACCGCCCATGGGCACCTGCAACTCATGAGTCAAAAGAGCGTTGCAGCTTTAAAGGTGGGATTAGGGGAAGGGTGGAGAGAGGGAGAGGGAAGGGTTAGAACCTCCGGTAACCTCACTCACTCGGCGAAACACAACACATTGTTTAACAGCCGGTTTTTTGTGAGGCCGTGGTATCACTCCGGTTGAGCGGGCCTATACGTGCCGAAGCATGGCTCTCCCACTTGAAGTTTAGTTGCTGGCTTCTTACGTGCCTGTTAGAAATAAGTTATGACTTCGCTATAATCCTAACGAATATCACAACATATTATGAAACAAAGTCCCCCGCCGCGTCTGTCTGTCTGTCTGTTAGCGATAAACTCAAAAACTACTGAACGGATTTTCATGCGGTTTTCACCAATAGACAGAGCGATTCATAAGGAAGGTTTAGGTGTATAATTTGTTAAGGTTTTGTGTAAATTGGTTGAAATGTTTTAATGATTGCTAGTTGCTAATATTATAATGGCGAAAGATTGTTAGGAAGGATGGGAAACATCGCTGAACAGATTTTTGTTTATTTCTTAATGTGTGTTTATGAGATAGGAATATATTTTCTTTCTTTCTATCTTTTAAATTGATTATTCGTAAAGCTTGTACCGACCGACGGCTTGAAGAAGGTGACTGGCAGCGGATGGATGCCCAAGACCCTGGTAATTGGCGCTTCTTGTGAGAGCAATTCGACAAGCAGTGGAAGGCGATAGGCTGATGATTAAAAAAGTTTTTATGAAGAAGAAGTGCAGAAAGCTAATTTTTTTTAATCAATATGTTGTGTGTATGTGTTACAAATTTAGAAATTACGTGAAACCGGCTACATCAACTTACATGCGTCCAGTATATGTGTTGACCTGTCATGGTAAATCTATACTAATATATTATAAAGCTGAAGAGTTCGTTTGGTTGAACGAGCTAATCTCAGGAACTACAGGTTCGAATTGAAAAATCGAAATTGCACTAGTGATTGATTTATTATTTTAATTTGGTCATATTTTTGTAAGAAACAGTCTCACAACCACTGATATAAACTATGAAAATCACTAACTAACAGTAACTGCCAAGTTGTTCGTACCTCTATTCGCACTCAAGTCAACATATCTCCACTTATTTCTACCCTTTTATAATCCCGCTATTCGTTAATATTTATCAATTGACCAATAGTATTGCGTTACAGGTATAACCAGTCAAAATAATGTCTATTAACTTATTTTTAATAAATAGTGAACTGTGTTATCATCTATTATAGTTATAGTTTGGTCCTATTTTTAATAAAATAAATAAGAGTTTTTGATGTGGCGACAATTTTTTTTCTATTTTACCTACAAAACAAATTTTTTTGCGAATATTCCCAAGACAATCCGCCAATTGGCACTGACAAATGTCAGAAATAATTTGACCGTGGTTTTTAAATATGTCAAGATTTCACCTGTCGATTTTTAACATATTTGTCACTTTTATTAAACAGCCTAAGCGCGATAATTTTATAATTTTGTAATTTTATGACATATATGTCGAACTGTCAGCTTTATTAAACAGGGCCCAGGTGATCTCTTGTAAAAATTAAGCTTTTTGAGTAACTTTGAGTCGGCGTCTTTGAATAAATAAGTACATCAATGACGTGAAGCTTACAATGATGGTATAATTGTTTGTTAAAATGTTTTTAGGATAAACGTAATTGCAGTTTCTTAGCGAAATTGTTTGGCGAAGATTCAAAATTAGTTACGAACTTTATTTTTGGTTTGCTGCTTCATTTATATTTATTTTACAAAGATTTTATTTATTTTTAGGATTCATTACAACTGCATGCAAATTTGTGCCAAGTGTCAACAGAAAATTGAACCATCATTAAATACTTGTCTATCCTTAGATTTATTTCAAACTAGCAACTTGTAGCAAAACTCGGTAGAAAAGCATATGATATTGATTATTTCCGACATCTTCAATAAACATTTTAAACAAAAGCTTAATGAATTATACACCTAAATCTTCCTCATGAATCACTCCGTCTATTGATGAAAACCGTATGAAAATCCGTTCTGTTGTTATGGAGTTTATCGCTAACAGACAGACAGACAGACGCGGCGGGGACTTTGTTTTATAATATGTCGTGATATGTATTTATATGAGTTTAATAAATAAAATGTAATTTCGAACTACAGTACAGTACCTAACACTATCCAAAAATAAAAATAACTCAAAGTCAATTGTTTGTCATCGTCTTTTTTTAGCTCAAAATTATAGATCAACATACAATGTCACCGAAACAGTAGGTTGCTTTGTCAAAAGTAAAATTATTAAAACAATAGACAACAAATACTACCGTTTTGCATATAGTTGAGATCCCTATCTACGAGTGTCGATCTATATCCGCCCGGTTCCAAATAGTTGAGTCTAAACTATGCGTGGTCATACATAAAAAAAAAGTAGGGGTTGACTTAAGATCCTCCTCCGTTTTTTCGATGGTTAAAAAATATTAAAATAGGTATTCTTTTAAAAAAAAGTTTAAGTAATCTGAATCATGGGAGAGCTATGCTTCGGCACGTATGGGCCGGCTCGACCGGAGTGATACGGCCTCACAGAAAACCGGCCGTAAAACAATGTTTCCATTGTGTTTCGCCGAGTGAGTGAAATTACCGGAGGCCCTAACCCTTCCCTACCTTGCCCTTCTCCCACCTTTAGGCCGGAAACGCACTTGTGCCTCTTAAAATGCACGTGCCCATGGGCGGCGGTAGTCACTTACCATCAGGTGACCTGTCTGCTCGTTGGCCCCATTCCATAAAAAAAAATCAGGGCCCGCAGGTTTTGGATTTGGTTTCCCCCCCCTCCCTCCCCTAGTTAAAGATCGAATAATTTAGGGTTCAAATTAAAAAATGTTCGTATTTGCTATGGGCATGCTATTAAAGTTAAAGTTAGTTAGTTTGGGACCTTTCCCAAAATTTTCCATAGGAAAAAAGTTATGCTGAAAAAACAGATTTTTGAAAATCTGCCCCCCAGTCCCCCCCTTTGGGAGAATATCAACCATTCACGAACTTAACCTTCATTTTTGCCCTTTTGATTTTTCGTCCAAGTTTCAAAGCTTTAAAATTGAGGTACATACATACATACTCGTATATATATATACATATATATCTATATAAACTTTTTAACTGGCTGTTGTTTTGGGGTCTAGGGATCATAACTAGACCTCCTGTGAAGAATTTTTTGGAAAACCCGACAACTGGTGCAAAACCAACAGGCAGACTTTTCTTCGAAATCTACCTAAAAGTTATGCGTAATCAGAAATCAGACAATAACAAAACATACGCATTGATTAAAACCTCTTCATGTTTAATCAACTCCTTCCAATGTTTAGTCTACACGTCTGAAGCTCACACTAAACTC
This sequence comes from Callimorpha dominula, assembly GCA_949752705.1. NCBI lineage: Eukaryota > Metazoa > Arthropoda > Insecta > Lepidoptera > Erebidae > Callimorpha > Callimorpha dominula. The sequence goes on from OX457014.1 coordinate 13,399,495, forward strand.
ATTCATATATCTAAACATTAATTTCAACTCCTGATACAAATTAATAATAATAATAACTCCACACATCTCACACACGGCCGTCTAATCCCAAACTAGGCAGAGCCTGTACTATAGTAACCAGACTGCTGATAAACATACTTATATATTTCTAAATAAATACAAATTGATAAATTACATCCAGACACAGAACAAATTATCGTGCTCATCACACAATTATTTGTCCTGGGTGGGAATCGAACCCACGACCTCTGGCTTAGCAGTCAGGGTCACTAACCACTAGACCAACAGGCCAGTCTCAATTGTTGCAGTACCGTTACCTAGTAATGACAAGTGCATGGCTGACCCAGATCTGTTAGGTTAAGTTAAGCACGAATTGAGATGACCTTTATTTAAATGTTTTGTTCGTACATTTTGCAGGTAAAAAAAAATCTTTTTGTCATGTTGAATTTCCTGTGGAGTAGTTATAGGAACTGGTATTATCAGTAACGCTATGCGCTTCTCTGTCAACTTAATTGTATTAAAATAAAATAAAAACTTTTTAACAAAAAACAAAACTGACCAAAGAAGAAAGGAACTGAAAAGCTAAAAATAATATTAAAAAATAAACAACAACTATCTGTATAAAAAATTTAAAAATAAATATCCGTTTACAAGTTATGACCATTTGATTTTCCCGGTATTTTTACCTCGGTGTCTCAAAAAATGTGTAAAGTTACCTAAAACACAGTATTTAAAATTTTTCTCGGTCTGTCTTTCTGTCTGTCTGTCTGTTTTTTCCGGCTAATCTCCGGAACGGGTGTACCGATTTCCATGGAACTTTTTACTTTTAAAAAACATCTAAGTAGGTATCTGATTGATGCACAGCGGAAGCTCACCATGATAAATGTAAACACGTCACTCATCTAGTTCAGTGTTGTATGAGGTAAAGGTGAGTCTGTGCCTATTTGTATTTATGTGAGTGTACCTGTGCCTGCCTCGCGTATTCTGTGATTCGTATAATATTGTAATTAGTCATAGATATTTTAGTATTTTTTCGAATGATTTTTCATGCGTGAGTCACTTAAGGGACTAGTTGTAATCCAGCGTCAGACATCATTGCCTTACATATGCTGAACTAGGTCCTGTTTTGATCATGCCATGAGACATCCCTTACATTGTATTTTTGTAAGGATTTTTTTTTAATTTCATTTATTTTGCTATTTTTTTATTCTATTGTAATTTTTTTTAAGTGTCGTATCAATTTGTTTGCATGCCCTTCACTGATGTGTCAGTGTATGACAAAATAAATGATTTTCCTTTCTTTTTCTATCTTTCTCTGTTGTTTGCATACCAAGGTTGTCTGGAAGACATAGCTTTCAGCGATAAGACCGCTCATTGTACTCGCCTCTTAGTATAAACTGTTCCAAACTATGTGTAATTTCTGTCCAACTTGGTGTACAATGAAGAATGTTCTATCTATCAATATAAACATACATATATATCGACTCGATTTGATTTCCTTGAAAACAGTTGGCTGGGAATTTACAAGCATTAGTTTAATCATCCCACCAAACGCTACTGGCAGCAGGTGTTGATTATTTATAGATTTAATTCTATAGAAGTCATACTGCTCTTAATAGATTACTAAGAAATATAGATCGCACATTGGTATTTTTTGTTAGCGCAGATAGCTATTAACACCAGAGACGGGGCCTGCACAGGTGGGCCAGCACCGCCATGGACGCGGATGATTGTGACTCCCGTATCCCCGGCAGAAGGTGCGAGATGGAACACACTGGTGGTTTTAGCCGGTAGGAGTCCGGCACACCCCTCTGCCGCACCCCAGGTAGAGGATAGTCCATGATGGATTTCCCCCCTATAAAAAAAAAAAACAAAAGATAGCTAAGAACACACCTTAGTCAGTTGATATTTCTGTCCTTGCCTTTCCAATCACAGGGCGGATTTCGGGTACGCGACCCTAGCCTCTTCGAGCAACTGCAGTCTCAGTCCTGTTTCCCCATCCGAGACTTGCAGTATCCCTTACCCTAGCTCCCTCGCCCTATCCGTTTTTGTTGACCCAATTTACCATCTCCCGTTCTCCCGTCCGTCTGAAAACGACTACATTCCCAAGAAGGGTTGGCGTCAAGCAGGCGGCCGGCCTTAAAGGCAAAAAGCCAAAAACCTTTGCCATGTTGAAATTTTTAAAATTAATATAATAACTGTATTAGCTACACATTGCGCCGACCCCAAATAAACTGGGAAAAGAGCAGGAAGATGTTGATGAGATCGCTAAGAACAGACATAAACGCACACACACACGATGCCAACCGCTAAATTCATCCTAAAAGTGGTGTTCCTTTTGCTCTGATTGCAAATTGTTTTCGAGGCCTAAGGTTATCTTTGATAAATTATTGTGCTTGGCTTTCCCAGATGTATTAAATAACATAACGACTGAATCGAGGCTAACTGTTATCTATTGTTGTATGTCAACATGGGTTCAAATGATAAATCGGAAGGAGTGGAGTACAATATCGTTCTGTTCGAGTACCAACATCGTTGGTGGGTTGCAGTCGGTTTGCGCATTCTGGTATGTGCCCTCACACAGTAGCTAATTTGAACATATTGTTGAAAGTTTTTGTTTAAGAACTAAGGCAAACTAAAAACAAAGAAGACGTGAAGTACGTCTGCAGCCCGGTGTGGTTTCTCGGGACTTGGAGTCAGACAAGTCACCTGCAACTCAAGAGTTACAAGTGCGTTGCCTTTAAGGTGGGAGTAAGGGAAGGGTGGAAGAGGGGTAGAGGGGTAGGGAAGGGTTAGGGCCTCCGGTAACCTCACTCACTCGGCGATTAGCAATGCATGCATTGCTTCAATGTTGGTTTTCTGTGAGACCGTGGTATCACTCCGGTCGAGCCGGCCCATACGTGCCGAAGTATGGCTCGGCTCTCCCACGATTAAAAACTGTTTTTGTTTTCGCATCTAATACAAGTTGATTACAGCTATCAAGTGTTTTACTTCCAACTAAAACACTATTTGTGGCGAATGGGTGTTGTGTCCCTCCAACACATAGAGAGGATAGTCGGACCAGGCTAGGTGATCATGCCTGGCGAGCCGCGGCCCATCAGTTGATGTTGGGAAGTTGTATATACACCGTGATATTTTAGTCGTTCTTAAAATGAAGCGAGGTAACCTAAAATGATTATATATGAAATATAATTATATATGACTACCAGAAAACACACTAAATTAATTGTACTTACTGTTTATAATATTTTTTTTTTTAATTCGAATAGTATTTATCACTCGTTTTAATTTTTACCGTAGTAGGGTTCAAACAATTCATTCATTCACAAGCCATCTACGCTTTGGTACGCGCCTCGGGACAGTGACCTGTCAGCTGATATCGACTTTACAAGGCTTAGGACACAGTATAATGTATATACAGTATTGGGACTCGGCCTCCTTGAAATAATTACCTACAGCCGGACCGGCTGCCCATAATTTCATCTACCTGCTTGAGTTATACGAATTTTGTATCCAATTATACAAACTGGCAGCCCTGGTACCGAGTGTATACCGAACTCAAGGCGTGGCGATCCGCCCGTTTGTTTGTACGAAGATACAATACTGCATATACATTATACTGTGCTTAGGACTAGTTAGGACCGTCATTGATTTCAACAATATTTTAAGATAAATAACTTCATTGATTATGATAATTATAAAAATAAACACAGCGTGAACGGACTTTATGTATTTACAAACTCATCAAGTTACGTACCTATTAATAAAAGAAATGTTGCACAAAAACCGCTACAAGTGCCATGAAATAGGCTGATTCTTTGTGATAAAAACTGCTATACGATGGCGATAAAAGTAAACAATAAACTACCTATACAATTCCGGGAATTAATGAATACATTTAATACGAAACTTTATGTTTGGCTATGTGACAGATGTTTTTATTCAATTGATGATTATTTCAATTTAAATTTTAAGGGATAGTAAATAATTTGGTTTCATTTTATGACATACCTATCATAATGTAATTTAATTTTCCTCTACAATCGATTCATGATACTTTTAAATTATTCCATAATCTCATGCGCTCTCGTTATGGACCATGGACAAAGCCATGGTCTCCAACGAGAAGCAACCCGCACCGATAGCCTTCACGATTTCATGGCGTTGATTTGTCCACGCGGGGCATTCCACAAAAGTATGGAATGCGGTGTTCTCGCTACAGCCGGATAAGTTTGTACCGTGAGGGTTCCCTAAGCAAGTAAACTTAACTATTGTAGTTTCACAAATTATGACATCTCTATTTTAATATTGTAATACTAATAGTGTACTTAATTATTATGTTATTATTTTATTTTATTCTCATTAATATTGTTTTTTATTTCTAATAAGTGTCTCTAAACTGTATGTTAAACAGTTGCACAACTGAAAAGTTGAATATGGTGTAACTATTATTTTCTATTATATCTGCCAAATGTACCCATGTTTTCGCAAATAAAGACTTCATTCATTCATCTTCATCACTTAGTTAAACCGAACACAATTGTTCGAGAACGAGTCTGCCGGGTTCGATACACAAACGCGCAGGTTTTGCTGACTTTTCCCTTTATCAAAAACGTACAGTATTGTATCTTCATACAAACGGTCGGATCGCCACGCCTTGAGTTCGGTATACAATCGGTACCAGGGCTGCCAGTTTGTATAATTGGATACGAAATTCGTATAACTCAAGCAGGTAGATAAAATTATGGGCAGCCCTATCGCGTGTTTGCGTACCGTCCGGCTGTAGGTAATTATTTCAAGGAGGCCGAGTCACAATACTGTATATACATTATACTGTGTCACAACTTTTGTATTCACGGGAATAAACGAGTCTTTAAGCGAGACACTCGGGCTTCGACCTTCCGCATGAACTGCCGGGCTGCATCTAAGACGGATGGTGAATGGAACATGAACATGACAGCTTACACTTCATCATTGCTAAACTCTCATATTCGTAATGACGACTTACTTTCTCGTGGGCACGTAAAGAATAATACAATTTATGATTAACATTATCGGGTCGGTGCACGATTGGTGCCAGCGTGTCTTGCCTTTGTGACGCCTACCATTCTTTATTTTAAAATGATTTGCGGCTTAGTTATCTAATGTGTAAAATATTGAATGAAGTCGATCGTAGCGAAACGTACTGACCGTATGTGCCTTAGTGTGAGTAATGAGTGCCCCTACTACGAGTTCTCATTAATTGTTCGCAAACGACAGAAATTGTGAAATTTATAAAAAAAACTATATTTGTATTTTACAAAACGATTATGTTATTGATATAGAGCATAAATTTTCTTTTCCGAAACCGATTTAAAATCACGCTGTATACTAATCAAAGCGAGAACATTCATAGCGCGATGCAGTATTAGTAGTTACTATGTAGTTCAGCTCGTCTTCGCTAGATGATGTTGGAGTAGGTATAGCTGTATGTAGAAGTCGTCACTCCACTTTCCCAAACTCTCTCAAGCAAAGTGGACAGAGAGTACCTGCTTATGCAAGCACTATAATACCTTCACTAGTAGAGGAGAGGGCAGTTAGACCGGTTTTAAATAGCGTCCTGTCCAAGGTTTTATGTAGATATGTTGTTCAAATTTTATTCACATAGTTGGTGATAATGTAAAATAGTTTAAAATACAATATCAGAAAGATATGAGCGTGAACTGGTTGAATTTTTCAAATTTTCCTAATTAGGAAACAGGCTTGTAGTTGTCATAGTAAAGTATGTAGATTTAATTTCAATTAGCATCTAAACGTCATTTATTGTGATACATTTATTATTCAAAGGAATAAATTAAGATTCATAAATTGTTTAACGTAAGTTGTCGATGTAAATTGTCGATGTAAGTTATTTCATGTTTGATATTCACGTTTATTAAGTAAGAGATTTATTATTTTTAACCAACTTCATTTCAAACAAAGAAACAAAAGCATTTTTATTACCACGCTCCAAAAGTTTACAATAAATGTAACACGCTTTTCAAAATCAGAAATATGAATAATATTAATTTAAAAATGTTATACTTACCTGGTTAAAAACGTTGGGATACGATGATACCGAAAGACTTTTAATAATTGATAAATATTATAAACACTGCTGACATGTGTGTACATATCAGCATTCACCTACACACACGCACTTACGCAAGCCCGCACGCCCGCACACACACACACATACATACCTTCATACATACATACATACACATACACACACACATACTGTATCTTCAAACTTAATTGAAAAAACTACAGATATGTGACGCACGCACGCACGCACGCACGCACGCACACACCTACCTACATACATACACACACACACACACAATATATGTGACACTTTTAAAATAATAGGTAACATTTTAAACGCACTAGGTACCTACTGATCTATTTGAAGTCGGTGCTAAGCTCTGAGTAATACTTAGGGATATAAACAGCTTAATTAAGAACGGAATAAAATTCTTTTTTTAATTTTTAATGGTATATGGCGCAAACGAGCAGACGGGTCACCTGATGGTAAATGACTACCGCCGCCCATGGGCACCTGCAACTCAAGAGTCACAAGTCCGTTGCCGCCCTTTATGGTGGGAGTAGCTGAAGGGAAAGGACGGGCATAGGGCAGAGGGGGGGAGAGGGAAGGGTTAGGGCCTCCGGTAACCTCATTCACGCGGCGAAAAGCAAAGAATGCATTGCTTCAGTTATTAAAGACCAACCGATAAACTTAGTAGTACTTGCATATGTGCCGCCGCGGTGGACCTAGTGAGAGTATAAACAAATACTTATGTCTGCGGACCCTATGAGGGACCGCAGTCATAAATAGGTAGGCACTTGAAAAAAGTTCTTGACGGATAGACAGACATACGGATAACTAAGTGATCCTATAAAGGTTCCGTTTGAGGCATGGAACCCTAAAAATGTTCTCAAATATTAACAATCTTCTTTTTTAAGCGTTGGTTAAAATGACGACAATCCTGAGACAGATTAAGTTTTTCTCTTCACTCTTTCTATCTTCCAGTCTTAGGCGTCCATAAGACGCTCACGCAAACGTCAATCATTACCAAAAGTCATGATTGACGGCTGTTCGTTGGTGATTGATGAAATAATATCGACATTAAAATCTCATCGTGCAGCCGTCAATTACTGCATTAGACGATAGGTTATTCGTCAATCACCGTTTTGATTGTGGCGAATCCTACAGTGTAATGGGCGCCTTAGTACATGAATGGCTCGAACCTAATTATATTAATGGTAAGGAAGTACCTATTTAATTCATCCTCCTTGACATTCCCATGACCTCGAGTGAGTTCCCTATATTTATACACTGTAGTACTTAGCAGGAAACCACATGTGGTCTTACTGAATGCTTATAATCAAACGAACCATTATTCATAGAAACGTGAGCAAGGCTAGAGTATCATAGGTAGATATCGAAATATAAATAGGCCAAGTCAAAAAGTGGTGGTAGCGTAATGGCTACGTGTTGAACTTGTGATTGAGTGGTTGTGGGTTCGAACCCTACCCAGTTAAAAAAACGTAAAGTAAGCATTCAGATTAGCTGGAGGGGTTAACAAGCATACTAGTAGTGTGTGACACTGTGTGACCCACACTTGCTAGTATTCTTAAAATTAATAAAATAGCAGTTTAGTATCTTTTTTGCTCTGCTCATCAACCGATAATTATTATTTTAGTAGCCGTTAACGAGTGGTATCAGTAAAAAAAATTAAATAGGTTTTTTTCATATCTGACACGGACTTACAAATAAATAAAATTAAAGTGTCTGTTTGTAATGCCAATGCAACAGCTTTTGACTAAATAAAAATCAATGTTAACATGTTACTTATACCAAAAAAACAGTTTTTGAAATTGTCGTCTGTTTGTTTCTCCTGGCTAATCGGCTCGCTCCCCCTTTTCCACCCTTCCCCTACTTACATACTGTACAAATAAAATTGAAATGTCTGTTTGTAATGTTATAATAAAAGTTTTTTAAGCTCACACAGTTATTTGCACGATACTTATGTCTAAAAATCAGTTTTAAAAAATTTTGTCTGTCTGTCTGTTTGTTCCGGCTAATCTCTGGAACGGGTAGACCGATTTCCACCGGTCTTTCCCTGGCAGATAGCTGGTGTTATACGGAGTAACTGACGCTACTTTAATTATGGAAAACTGCGCTGAACCCCAATTGGGTTCCGCGCAAAATATATAAATATGTACACGCGAGCGAAGCCCCGCGAGAACTGCTATTTGTAACATAAATCTGTTATAGCGCTTTAAAATGATTGAGCACTACGTTGCAAATATACACGTAAAACCAGGATTAACTAGGACCAGTGGCGTTCGCCTTCAAAGCGCGCGTTCAAATTATTCCAAGCCCATCAGATTTTTTCGACGCAGCGACAATTTGTTGTACTCTCTTCTGTCTTCTTTCGTCACAGTCATTGACGAAGTTAATAAAGCACACGAAAGGCATACTTCTTCTTGGCATTACTTGATCAAACGTTTACTGTACCTGATGACTGCAGACTGCAACGGCAAAAGAACCAAGCTGTCGGTACAATGGCACGCGATCAAGTGGTTTCAGCTTCCGAAGATGTCTCTGCTACCGGTGCGAAGCCGGGGCGGGTTGCTAGGTGTATATATACGTGGTTCGGATGACTATAATACTATATATATATATATATAATATAACCAAAGTTACCGACATAGCTCGCAGAATAAGCATGCTGAAGTGGCAATGGGCTGGCCACGTATGCCGAAGGACCGATGGCCGTTGGAGCAGACGGGTCCTAGAGTGGAGACCGCGAATCGGCAAACGGAAGGTAGGACGCCCCCCAGCCAGATGGACCGACCACCTGAAGAAGGTAACAGGGATGGACTGGCTGCGGAAGGCGGAGGACCGGATGCTGTGGCGCAGTGGACTATGATAGGCTGATTGATTGGTTGATTTTATTCAAATTAAACCGTGGGACTAAGCTTGTAGGCAGTTTCTTGCTTAAGGTTATCTATTAGTTTATCACCTAACACTGATATGGCTCGCTATGATGTTTCTAAAACCAACTACGCTGTATATTATAGCAAAATTCTTCTTCAAGGTTATAGGCTATATAACATCACGCTACGACCCTTAGAAGTTAAGTAGTGAGCATAAACGCGTGTGAAACTGCAGGGAACAGTGTTATTCCAAGTATGATCATATTTTTAAAGCATAAACTATACCTCTAACTTGTTTTTAACTCACATTATGAAATAATATATCGTGGGAGTGATACCACGGCCTCACAGAAAACCGGCAGTGGGTAATGATTGCATTGCTTTTCGCCGAGTGAGTGAGGTTACTGGACACCCTAACCTCCCATCCCCCCTTCTTCCACCCTTCCCTCTCCCTCTTAGACCCTCCACCCATTAACCCTTCCACCCTTCCCCTACTCCTAACTTAAGGCCGGCAGTGCGCTTGTGACTTTGTTTGCCCCTATACCAAAAAAAAAATAGAAAAATCAAACATAAGGTACAATTAAGCAGACCTATCCATCTGGCGGTTAGGAATCCTGACTGACTGATTCTCACCCAGGACAACTAATTGTTTGACGAGCACGGTTATTTGTTTTGTTTCTAGTTGTAACAAAACTATAATATTTGACTAGCCTGTTGGTCTAGTGGTTAGTGACCCTGACTGCTGAGCCAGAGGTCGTGGGTTCGATTCCCACCTGAGTCTGGGTGTTCTTTGTGTCCGTTGTTTGTATGTTTGTAAAGTCCCCCGCGACACAGGAGTAATTCCTAATGCGGGGAGGTTGCCATAGTACAGGCACTGCCTAGTTGGGGATCAGACGGTCGTGTGTGAGGGGTCTCAAGTTCTCAAGTTAGTCTCTTTAACTCATCAACTCATCACTTACACTAACCTAAGTGTCGACAAGGCTTGATGATCAAGCTTAAAATAACAAGACGTGCAAATGAGAAGGGCAGGTGTAATTGGTTGGTCTTGACCAAGACTTGAGTCTTGACGTAAGTGATGAATGCCAGTGTGAAGTGAGAGTTCATAGTAAACTAAATTGAAACCCTTTCTATTTCCTCGGTTAATTAAACTAGGTAACTTCGGTTACATAACACTTATAAGTACAAGTACGTACCAAGTATGTAACAAGTATGTAACTTTAAATTAGAAACGGGAGAGTGATGATAATGTTTACCGAACAATAATGTAAAGTGTTAATTTGTAATCGCAATTGGCAACCGCAGGACAGGCTTGCCTAGTGTGTGGCCACCGGCAATGTATTATATATTATCTTTTGTGTTTTTTGGTTACAAACTATTTTTTATAATTATTACTTTACACCCGCGTATTTTCCGCACTCGCAGTGTAATCTATACTAATATGATAAAGCTGAAGAGTTTGTTTGGTTGAATGCGCTAATCTCAGGAACTACTGGTTTTAATTGAAAAATTAGTATGAGCTAGTAACTTATAAACCTTCGCATGATGATATTCCTTACCTTTGATTTGCCTGACGTTTCGACCAGGTTGCACTGTTCGAACCGTCGCACTCACACACGTCACACTCTGCAAGTGTACAGTACATGACGAGACGATTTTATCAAAAATATCGAAAATGTGTAGGTGGGTGAAGATCCTTCTACCTCACTGATTCCACGACGGACAGCGTGCACCACTGAGACAGTCAGCCTGTGACCACGGTCAGTGCAACCTGGTCAAAATGTCAGGTAAATCTGGTGAAGGTATTTAATACGTATTAAATACGTGATTGCGTTAATTTATGTTAACACTAGCAACCCGCCCCGGCTTCAAACGGGTAGCAGAGCATCTTCAACAATCATCAACATATTTCAATCAATTTACACAAAATCTTAACAAATTATTATACACCTAAACCTTTCTTATGAATCACTCTGTGTATTAGTGAAAACTGCATGAAACTCCGTTCAGTAGTTTTTCAGTTTATCGCGAACAGACAGACAAACAGACGCGGCGGGGGACTTTGTTTTATAATATGTAGTGATAATTATACTCACAGTGTCTCAAAGTCAGCGTCGGCACTTTTTGTATTTCCTGAACACGTAATAAGTGATGCCAAGTTTTTTTTTGTGTCCAAATAAATCCTTCTATCTTCCTAAAGACTGAAGTAGCGGTTTATAATATAATATAAGCCACAAAAAAATACTAGACAGTTCCCCGTTAGTCTTATAAATATACGCTTTTTAGGGTTCCGTTCCTCACAAGGAAAAAAGAACCTTTACAGGATTACTTTGTTGTCCGTCTATCTGTCTGTCAAGCCAATTTGGTCACAAACGCGTAGGAGTTTCAAGTTGAAATTAATATTAATTTCCTGGTTCCTTGAATCTGAAAAAATAAAGCTTCTAAGTCAACGCAAACAGATGATACGGCCATTTAAGTCTCTGATTTTAACAAATTTTAACATTTCGCAGGTAAATCAAAACCTATAGGGTATTTCCCTTTGACATACTCGTAGAGCCATGAAATTTGATAAGAAGCCTGAAGAAGGTCTGCCAGCACCAATCCGAAAGCCGTTAATTTGTTGTTATAACCCATACAAAATATTTTTAGTGATTACAAATTTATATTTTTTGATTGGCACTTTGACTGAGAGTATTTTTAGAACTGCAAAGTTAAGTTTTTCTTTCGAAAGAAACAGGTAAAAAGCTTCGAGAATCGATTCCCTAGATGGATTATATACAAGTTTGTTAGCTTTCGGAACCCTCAGTCGGCGAATCAGACTCGCACTTGTCCGATTTCTACTAATAAGACGAGTAAAAAAAATACGATTTACCTTGTAGTGACATTATATTGTTGACAAAGCAATAAAAAAATAGGGAAGTAACCATGATTTAATTTTTTCACACTAGTTCTGAATAGTTGCGTTGAGAACTTGTTCCTAATGTTAAAAAAAAAAATGTTTGAGAGATCAATGAGCTCAACTATGTGTCCTTAATTAGAGATTTTTATTTTAGCCCCATAGTTTTCTCAGAAAAAATTGTAGTACTGCTGTGAAAGTTCGCCCTATGATTCTAGAGTCATTGATAAAAGACATAAGAGACTGGCCTGTTGGTCTAGTGGTTAGTGATTCTGACTGCTGAGCCAGAGGTCGTGGGTTCGACTCCCACCCAGGACAAATATTTGTGTGATGAGCACGATTATTTGGTCTGTGTCTGGGTGTAATGTATCTATAATATGTATGTATTTAGAAATATATAAGTATGTTTATCAGCAGTCTGGTTACCATAGTAAAGGCTCTGCCTAGTTTGGGATCAGACGGCCGTGTGTGAGAGATGTGAAATTATTATTATAATCTAATATATTTCACCTTATCTATTTCATTGTATTTGAGAGAGCGTTTCTAGACATCATCCATACTTAGCTGTAGTAACCTCGTTATTGATGTACACTAAAATTTGTTAAGGGCATTTGCATCAAGCACATCAAGACGTATTATTGCTTCCCTTTTTTGGGTGTGGTAACCCCCTCGGGCCGTCACCCCACCGGGGTTTTCAGTGGGGCGGTGTGTTGGAATCGAACCGACTAAAACCACACGGTGTGCCGTACTGCGCCTTAAGTAGGAGGGATCCGGGAACAGCTTTTATTAAGAATCCGGAACCCTCCTAGCGCCTGCCCGCAAAGCGCAGGCACCACCTCCGTTTAAGAGACCTCTCAATTAGGTGACGTCCAGGCACACGCGCACGCCGCCTCCTCGCGGGGGGCCACTATAGCGGGTGGAGAGGAGAAACCCGTCCCGTCCACCCGCGGCCACACTCAGGGCGGCATGAGGCGCTGGTAAGCGCGCCGGAAAGAACCTGCGTCAGTCGGAAGGAAAGGGTCCCGTGCTACCGCCCTACACACTCGACGATGATCGATGACGATGACGATGTCCCGGCCGGAGCGCCTCCACGGCGGCAAAGCCAGCACGTGGAGCCTCCAGCCGGGACGACCAACGAGCCATGGTGGATCGGCGAGCGGCCTCACGCCATTCGCGTACCTCTTCGGGCGGGGGCCGACTGCCGCCTCCCGCCCGGAACTCAGCCGTTCGCCGATATACTTCGGCGAGCACTTCCGCCTCCAAATCCCACGGGGGAGTTCCGGCCAACGCGCACGCCGCCTCCGTCGACACGGTGCGGTATCCGCGTATGGCTCTAACCACCATAACCCTTTGAGGGCGACAGAGGCGTGCCCTATTCTGGGCGGTCAGAGCCTCCGCCCACACCGGTGCATCGTAAAGTGCCATTAACCGGACAAACCCCGTGTACAGCCGGTATTATTGCTTCCCTGGTTCAACTGTGGCCATACTAAGAAATACGAAGAATAAATGAGTAGTTAACTTACATTGTCTGAACCACTTACAAGTACTAAATACGAATGGGGTTATTTCGTGGACTTGTTTCAACGTCAATGGGAGTTTAGAAATATCAAAATACGTCGAGATAAGTATATGTTGAACAGCTTATTGTGAAATATATGTTATTCCCTTCAACGTAAGGTGCAAAATCCAAGAATTTGTTTTGAAAACAACAGCGGCAGTCACCAGACGTGCGCGTGCTTCATCGAGACACAGTAAATGTATGTCGAAATAATGTTTTGAAGTGAAACTTCCTTAGAATCGTTGTGATTTGAAATTCGATAAAACGGAAGCAGCACGATAAAGTTCCTACGATAAAGTTCCTACAATCTTTGTCTTTGCGACCAATTACCAATATTTGTTCATTTTTTCTCCATATTTCACTTATACGTAATTTTTTATTTTCAAATTTACATTTAAATCCAACCTTAACCTTTATTGAAAACGAAGTATTGTTTGTTTTAAAAGTTGTGTACAGTTGTAACTGGACTTCAGGTTTGCTTACTGTTTATTATTAAGGCCATTCTTTGTATATCTTGGCTTATTTTACTGAAGTTTCACTTCTGCCGTGTGAATTACACCCATACACTTTTTTTTTGGTATGTATTGTCTTTCAAACAAATTTGTATTGATCAGTCTATAATTCACACTGCTATTACAAGAGTGTATCAACTCAAAATGAAGTTTTTTTCAGAAGCGACAGAAAACTGATTACTCGCTGATTATAGACTATTGATAAAATTAAGTGATTTCTGTATTAGTGAACTATTTAAGAGATTGCAGGTTATCAAGTTATGACGCGTAGGGAATTGATATTTACGTATGAAAAATGAATTATCTCAAATTTACCCTATTTTGAGTTGATACAGTCTCGTAATAGCAGTGCGAAATGTTAAATGTATTACATTTATAGACTGACCAATGCAAATCTGTTGTTGTCGAAATTTTGTTGTCGAGCCAAAGCCAAGCCAAATTTTAATTCTTTTAACAAATGCTTAGCTTACTCCTAAGTAGAGGGAGAGAGAGAGAGAGAGATCCGTCTATAGTTTTTAAGATGTATTATATGACTGGCTTGTTGGTCTAGTGGTTAGTGACCATGACTGCTGAGCCAGAGGTCGTGGGTTTAATTACCACCCAGGACAAATAATTGTGTGATGAGCATGATCATTTATTTTATGTCGAGTGTAATTCATCAATACAAGTAAATAAAATTTAAGTGTCTGTTTGTAATGTCAAAATAATAGCTTTTTTTTGAACATTCACAGTTATTTGTCACGATATCCATGCCTACAAATGAGTTGTAAAATTTTTTGTCTGCCTGTCTGTCTCTCTGTTTTGATTCCCACACCATACCCACTAAATTAATATATTACTGGTCATTATTTTTCCATCCCAAGGTTGCCTGGAAGAAATTGCTTTTAGCGATAAGGCCGCCCTTTGTACATATCAATATTGTAAACTAACCTTAAGCAATATGTACTGGTGTACAATAAAGATTATTCTATTCTATTCTATTCTATTCTGTTTGTTTGTTCCTCTTGCTCTTGTTCCTCCATAGCTAATCTCCGAAACGGGTATACCGATTTCCACGGGACTTTCACTGGCAGATAGCTGGTGTTATAAGGAGTAACTTAGGCTACTTTTATTTTTGAAAAAGAATTACGGTTCCACGCAAAATATATAAGTATGTACACAGAGCGAAGCCGCGCGGGAACTGCGAGTCTATAATATGTATGTACTTGTATTTAGAAATATATGTGTATGTTTAGCAGCAGTCTAGTTACCTTAGCACACGCTATGCCTAGTTAGGCATCAGACGGCCGTGTGTGCGATGTCTCAAGTTATTATTTTTTTTTACATTCCTTAGTGATAAGTTAAAAACATAAGGGTTTACGATCGAACTATTAAAGTATAAATGAAATACAAGTCCTTTTCACAAACCTTCTTTTACTCTAGAATAGTTAGTGAAGTTTTGAAATCAAGAAATATAAAAAAGAAAATTCTTACTTTTTTTATATTTCTTGATTTCAAAAGTTTACAATATAAGAGAGCACGATCCTTTGTTCTGTGTCTGAGCGTATTTTTTCTATAATAAGTTTGTATGTAGTAATACGTAAGTATGTTTATCAGCAGTCTGGTTACCATAGTACAGGCTCTACCTAGTTTGGGATCAGCCGGCCGCGTGTAAGGTATCTCAAGTTATTATGCTCTACGGTGAAAGACAGCATTACATAAAAAAAAAATCGGTTGTCTGTAAAGTCGGTTTACTGACGATAGTTGAACGTGACAACGTCATAGGGACGCCTCAGAGCGAAGTAACGCCGCATGACATGAGTCATGTTTTTTCGTGCGTGCAGTCGGCTCCATCGAATTATAAGACGTTGTCACGTCAAAAAAGTGACAACATAACTGACATATCTGTCATCTGAGCGTGACGGTCATAGTAGTTCTGTGCATTTTCCCGATACTAAAAGTGTCCAACGTGCGTAAGTTTTCACTTCAACCACTTAAAATAATAAATTTAATGTTTAACGTTGACCATATGCTTATTTGACACTTTAATTGATAGTTTTTGCCCAACTCTATAAAAAGATGATTAATTAAAGAATCTGTAACGATTAAAGTCCAAATGCCGACTGAGACTATGACCTAATTCATTTGACACTATTTTATAGTTCACTGATAAACAAGAGAAAATTGATTCTGATATCTCTAGGTTACCCGGTCGCAATGTTACTTACCTACGAGTTTAATCATTTTAATGTTTAACACCAAATAATTCCAGTATTTTAGGTGGCTTTTAAGATAAATATTTCCGTGAATGGTCTTCTTCTTAGTCTTTGCTCATTCCCACTTTAATAGGGTCCGCTCTGCTAGCATATCTCATATCTAAATGTAGGTGTCTGCCGTTTTATTGCTTAATTTTTACATCAGTCTGGCAATTTTGAGTATTGTATTGGCCTTCTCAAAAGTCTAATTGCGGTCGCAGACCAGTTGGAGTCGTGGAGCTCCCTAAGATTTGGTTGAGTTCCGTATTACCGACTACTAGGTGTCGTGACTGGTCAGCTCAAGGCTGAAATGGTTCTTTTGTATCAAGACCACCCAGCCGCCTACATGCTACTTGCACGGTTTCAATTGATGTAGACTTCGATCCTTGAGTTTGTTTCGGCGTTTCTTCTCAAGGCTAGTCAGAGGCTAGAAATGCCGGCACCATCTAGCTTTTAAGAAGAAATCGACGTGTAAAAGTGTCTAAAACGACCTAGTTGCAAAATAAATTCATTTATTATTTATGTTCTTAGGTTGCGTGTTCCCGAACATGCAACCTGTTTTATTACTGTGTTTTATTACAATTTTAAGTTTTGGTCATACTGGTCCACGAGGTAGAGGGAGGTCATCCTCGGCCTCTTTTGTGCTCCGGAATGCTCAGCTTTCTTAACGACATGATTTTTGTTTGTCTATAAAGTGAGAAAACTACCTCAAGCGTCTGTCTACAAGTTTCTCGGGCATAGGAGCTACATTCAAGATGCTGTGAATATATTCATTCCGAAATTCCGAGAGTGGTATCCTTATATATTAAAGAGTACTTAGCTGCTGTTCATCTGCGTCGCATTAGTACTTCCAGTAGTCTTTTTGTTCATCAAGCTTTATACTGCCTACTGCCTTTACCTCGATTACTCAAAAACGCATAAATATTCTTTATTACAAACCAAAAGTATAGCTATGGATAATGTTTATATCCTTAAACTTGATAAATAATTGGTTAAACTGAAATTGCGTACCCTGTGTCACCATTCTTCAAGTTTTGTTTTCCGACAAATTGTAACTTCTCCATCGTCCTGTTCATCTCTATACCAAAATTCATCAACATTGGTGCATTGTGTTTTACTAACTTTTAAACTTTCGCGTTCCATGATATGTGTTTACGGGAATTAACGCGATCACGAAAAGGTATTACATACCCACCAACCGAACTTCCTTCAACTGTCATCGTATGACATCTAAACACACTCAAGTAACAATTCAAGTTGCCACATACAAAAATAAATTAAAATTGAAATCATTGTTACTTGGCATTCCTTCGGCTCTCCGATATGTATAATTACATTCTGAGTAATGAGCACGAGTATGATTAAAGTGAAAGGTGCTATCTGTAATTAAACTGTACCTACATAAGTACGTACCTTCATAGCTAAGTAATACCATTTAGCATCGACACACACTTTCGAAAAATTCCAGTTCAATTCGCGTTCAACTCTAAAGTATTCGTGTATCTATCTGTGTATAGATAAATTATTTTCTTATTAACAGCTTGTAGGCTTATATAAGAATTTATACATGTTGTTTAATATATGCGTTTGAGTAATATTGAGATCTATTCACACTAAGCATCGAAGTAGTATCAAATTTGTTGACAGACGTCAATAAGTGATGTTAGTTAGTCATACGTCTTGTTTTATGTTTACGTTTCAATGGTGTTAACACCTGTTTACACGACACAAAACGCTCCGTTTCTCTCTACAAGAATAGTCGTTATATTGTCGGAATATAATTTATTTATATTTCAAGTTTTATTAATTTGGGTTCTTGAAAAATTACTTTGGTGAAATCACTTAAAAAGAAAGAAATCAATGACTTTATTATTTAAATTAAGAATTTAGGTTTGTATCAATGCCAATAAAGGGCAAATCGATAGGTATTGATATTCTTTTCTTAACTATATATATAATACCATGAATTTCAAGGAACTTTCCAAAACTGGTAGATAAAAGGAAAATACAATTTCAAAAGAAGACTTGCCCTATCCTGTACTTAGACTTTAAACTGACTTACACCCTACAGAAGAGCCCTAACATATGTTTGGAACTTCAGACGCTTGGGACGCTTTCAGATGCGGATTGGGGCTAGGAGAAAAAAAGGGATAAAAAGAGTAACGAAAAATGCTGACCGCGATTTTGTTTACGCCATGTGTTGATTCTGCGTCATATTACTGTTGCCCGAACTTTAATACTAAAGTTCGGGCAACTTTCAGAGGGTTTACAATATTTACTATATTTTAATATATTTTATTCAATCCATTAAATATATTTATATATAACGCAAGGAACTTCGGCAACAGTATTTTTTTTTTGATAAAAGGTTGTCCTTCCCTGTATCCTGGAAAATTTCATGATGATCGGATAAATGCGCTTAAAATACGATCAAACAAACATTGGGTTTATATTTAGAAGAAGATTAATCAATCACAGACACTGCTTTTATATAAAGTTATTTTGATCAGAAAGTTCGAGATTCTCGTTCGAGATTTTCTCGTGTAAACATGCCTTTATTTAGATCTCAACAACACATTAGCACATTATGTCATGTCATGTGTTAATAAACAAATTACTAATACAATGTTACCTTAGACAATGGTTACTACGTTTATACGAGCGACTACTAGGTGGTAGGTAAACAAGGTGCCAAACATTTTGGTAAATGTTTTTAAACTTTAGCGTTATGTGTTTGTGGAAAAGTAAAGATGGGGTAATAACGAGTGTCAAATAGATTTATTTGCGTCACTTTTTCAAAACTTCGCGTTTTATTATTTTTCGCAAAAAAAAACAATGTTACTACTACAAAATAAAATAAAAACGTGTGCGTCTCAGGACGCCCGACAGAAATGATAACTTAAACGCCAGACAGACTGGCGCCGTAACGCGTTACGTAACAAAAACTTTTTATTTTACAGAATTTTGAACTGATAACTTCTTATGGGAGGGTAAACCACTTCGTTACGTTACACGTTACGGCGCCATTTCTGTCGGGCGTCCTGAGACGCACACATTTTTTTTTTATTTTAGTTACTACTTCGACTTGTAACATTAATTAACAATAGTTCATTTTGAACTCTTTACAAATAAATCTTCTTGTAATTGACACACTAATAAGATTATTATTGAGAACATTGTGATCGAATTTATATTATTCGCGCACCCGTACCTATGTCACACAGTCGCCAGATCAGTCTCCAGTGTATCGAACCCTAGACTGCTCAATACCCTCCTGATCAACAACCCTGAGTGTTATGCATTTGCAGACAGATGTCTGTTTAATATTTTGCGAGAGAATGTATGTGAGAGAGCCCACGGTACCTAATTAATTTTTAATTAGTCATATAATTTATAAATGCTATTGAAATATTTTTTTTTTATTTATTATAGACTATACGGTTTTTTTCACGTTTGTATTTTGGGGATGCCCGACTAGTTTCGGACCCGACGGGGGCCCTTTCTCAAGGAGTAAAGCGCCCTGCCGCGACGGTGTCAGGACACTTCACTCCTTGAGAAAGATGAATACCACTCACGAAAGTTTTTATTGTAATTTTATTTTGTTGCTTTTTATTCTAATAATTTCTACTCTATGTTAATTAATGTAATTGAGGGGCTCGTGGCTAAGTGGTAACCGAGTAGTTTAGCACATTGTGAGGTTAAGTAATACTAGACAGGTCAGTCTAGGATGGGTGACCATTCTTAACACATTCAGTCCCCTCCGTGCCTCGGAGAGCACGTTCAGCAGTCGGTTCCGGTTGCCATACGAACATCTTTGGCATTCGTTACGGGTAGTTGGAGCCCTAAAAAGTCCGACAACCAGTCTAACTACAGAACTTCGATATCGCCTAGTACTCAGGTTGTGGAGGTCTGATGGCAGTCGCTTCACGTAAAATATCAAAGTTCGGCTGTATCGTAGTTAGACTGAAAGCCGACTCCAACTTAGTTGGGAAAAGTCGCGGAGGATGATGTTAATTAATGTAATTGGTTATATCTATTTTATATCTTGGTTTGAGTACATAAAAATACTGACTTAGAATCCACGGTGTATAGACAGTAATTATTAGCTGTTGTAGCGGTCTAGACCGGCAAAAAAATCTAGCTTATTTCCTTGTAAATAGCGTGAACAAGGTTGTCGAAACAGATTCATTTTTTGCCAATAAATATATAATGACAATGATATAGAACTTACCTGTCATTCAACGGTTGCACAGGGTTGCCATCTGTCTAAACTTTACAAATGAGAGGTTATGCGTTAAAGGTCAATAAAATACTTAAGATAACATTTAATTAAATCCATACAAGCAATAGCAAGAAGCGTGTAGTTTAGTTGGAGGGGCAAATACAATGTCTTCGATTTTTTTCCAGCAGATGAAATATGGACAAATGCGAGTGTCTTATTTCTATTTAAATATGAACAAGTTTGAAGAAATAAAATACAAGTGTTGGCATTCACAACCTATTGAAAAATGTAAACACAATAGTTTTGCTTACAAAATATTAAATAGATGTTTTGCACTTCTGGCATGTTTAAACAAAAATATTGCCTATAGCAAAATTTATAAACAACTTAGAATGTTCTAGCACTACTGAACAAGTGTTGTTAGCTTTAGAATTTTTTGGTTTTGAAGCTACAATGTTTATTAGTTTTAACAGTTTTTTTAGTTGCTGATTTGCTTAGTAATCAAGATAGTTTTTATAGTGCGATGTAGGGTCAGTAGTTAATAAGAAGTTTGTCTAGATCTTAATTAGATGTTGATGAAGTATACTTTCCTGTTTGAATAGAATATAATAGAATAGAATGCAATAAACTTTATTGTTTAATAATAATAACTCCACACATCTCACACACGGCCGTCTGATCCCAAACTAGGCAAAGCCAGTACTAAGGTAACCAGACTGCTGATAAACATACTTATATATTTCTAAAGACATACATGTTATAGATAAATTACACCCAGACACAGAACAAATGATCGTGCCCATCACACAATTATTTGTCCTGGGTGGGAATCGAACCCACGACCTCTGGCTTAGTAGTCAGGGTCACTAACCCTTAGACCAACAGGCCAGTCAATTTTGTTTTCAGTCAAAATTGTACACCAAAAGAATTATTTTACATGGAATAGTTCGTCTAGTGAATATGTACAAAGGGCGGCCTTATCGCTAAAAGCAATCTCTTACAGGCAACCTTTGGATAGACAGAGACGACAATAAATAGATGAAAGCATGGTGGCATGTAGGAACGATAATGAGCGCTTGCCAGGATCTGCTAGTAATATGTATGTATGTGCCAAAGTTGCTGCCGTGATCCCTATTAAAGATTTTTTGCAGTTTTCGAACCTCATGGGTAGTTTTGGTTTAAAAAGTTGACGATGCAATTTTTTTTTATTTAGGCTGAAGGAGCTTGACGATCAGAACATGCAAATAAAAAAAGAATCAAACCCTTCAGCTTTATAATAACAGTATAGATACGACTAACATCTCTAACATTCATTTATTTACAACCAAAATAGAGCGCACTTTAACGATCCAAATATCTATAAAATATTAACTCCAACCATTATTAATGCCTACCAGATCCTAGGCTATTCCGATAATAACTAATTAATCTATTATTATCTAAGGGCTTTGCCCTTTGAACATTTAAATTAACATCACATGGTATAAGTAAACGAGGATTAATTACCGATATTTGAACACATGTTTGTACTTTTGTAAGAAGTTCTGTTCCAAAAGAAACTGTTGCATTCCAAATAAAAAGCTAGGACATAAAAAAATATTTTTGAAGTGAAACTTCTTTATCGACGTATGGGAGAAATTTTTGTAGCAATCGTCACGTTTTTCGGTTACGCGCCATGTTGCTTTTTTATCAAAGTTTAGTATAGTGACGTAAAGAATATAATGTAATATATTATAATAATAACAACAATTGAAGTTTGGTTTGAAATAAGAATAACAATATATTAATTTGAAAGTGATAAAATAAAAAGACTTATTTAAATTTAAGTGAATTTACAAGAAAAGTGAGAGTGATTATATATTTCGTTTTATAATTTCGTAAGGCTTAAGCCTTATCTACCCCATTTTCGTGAAGTTGCAAATAGTAGAAAAATGATATGTCGTAAAGAAGTTTCACTTCTTACCTGTGTACTCTGGTACACACACATTTTTTTATTTTTTTAAATGTCTATAGTTACGTGGCTGGGTCGCACATTACTAGTATATAATAATATGTAATTGTAATATATATATGTTTAAAAAAAGAACAACCGATTAGATTCCTTTTTCAAATTTATATAGAGCCACCTCCGAGGTTTATTCTCTAACAAAAAAAAAACTGTTAATCGTAGGATTGCACGTCAGAAGTGAAAACCCACACACACACATTTGTATATAATAATATGTACATAGGTGAGTGTGACGCGAGTTCAGTGCTTTTTTCCCGCGGCGCACATCAATGCTGAGCGGTAACCAATTTCAATAAGTGACGTGCAAGTGCGTGTAAGATAACTGTCGCTATATTTTGTTTTTTTCTTTTATTTTTATTTGTATTTCTTTTATTTTTAAATGTTTCAACACGTTGTACTGTAAGCACTTTTTTTAAACGTCACTTAAGAAATAAATAATTTTTCTTTCTTTCTTTCTTTCTATCTAAGTTACAGCCCTATTTAGAACTAAAGCTAATAAAATCATTCGCGCGTATCGGATGCATCGATTCTTCATTCAGTTCGGTCATCGCCCTATCCGGCGGTTAGTATCCGCTCACATCGCTGGCGAGAAAATCTCGTACAATTGTTATTTAGAAGGTATTTTCGTAATTTCCTGTTGTTTAGGGAAATAGGTTAATGCATTATTGAAGAATTGCAACTCGGTTAAAAAGATGTGATCAATTAGGTTGCACACTTAAAGGAGACAAACACAATACGCCCAAAATTAGGCTGCGAGAGAATAAGACAGAATACAAGTATACAGCACTAAAAAGAGAAAAACATATTCATAAATAGGATTTAGCCTGCGGAGAATGACACAAAATATTAGTATACAGTGTTTCCTGTAACCTTCGTATCCTAGCACGTGTCTTTGCGCCTGCGTACTATGAAACCTTCTTATGTCATTCACGGGTATAATTTATGTGCATTTGCGTATTAAAATTCGTTGGTTAATTAATTTAGAAGTTTCACTTAGTGTGTGAATTGCACACACACATTTTTTTAAACGGTAATCCTAACTTTATTATTTATATTTAATTTCTAATATTATATGTGCGAGTTTCTTTGTTTGTTAAGTGCCCTCCTGTAAACAAAGTTTCATGATGATCGGCGCGGAAGTGTACGTAACAAACAACTCAATTGAGACTCAGAGTCAATTGTTGCTGATAACAATTTGTAATGATTACTAATTGTATCGAAAAGTAAGGTTTTGCTGCTCTTACAAATTGCGTAGGTACATAATATATATTAAAATAATTTAAGGAAGTAGCAACCTACATGATATAATAGTAGTCTAGCCGACATCGTCTGAGTCACACCACGGCCTTACGAGTTCAATCCCCGGTTGCTCACCTCTGACTTTTGGAGTTTAGAGTGCATTTTAGAGGGTTTTTATCTGTCTTTTTCGTATTTACGAAAATAAATATTTTTTTATACATTTCATAGATCATGCTTTATTGTATCATCGTGTCTATGCTCCACAGATTGTGTAGTAGTTAGTGGTCGATAGAGCTCCGACAGCGATATTAAAAACATTTTTAAACTTTTTTTAAATTCATAACACTAAAACTTATAAAATAGGTTTAAATAAATAAAAAAAAGAAAACTTTAAAAAAAGGATCAACGACTTCATACTTGAGATTACTAGAGAAGAATACAGCGTGTATTCTTTAACCCTTCATTTTTCACTCTTAGAGGTACGTTAAGTTATGGGACCAACCTCGAGCGCAACCAAGTAAATTAAAAAAATAATCATTGACTCCTGTTCACAAATGACGAAGATATCGTGTATCTATATATCACAAAAAAAAATAGGCAGTCATGGGACTACCGACAGAAGTGAAAACTTAAACGAAACGACGAACTTAAAACGTCACATTAGCAGGTTGGTGACATTAATTATAAAGAAGCTGACAGAACTCAATGTTTAGATTAGCGCCTTCTAGCGGATCTATATATGTACTATTAGCGTGACGGTCACGAGTTCAGTGCTTTTTCCCATAGCAAAAGTGCACAAACGTGCCTAAAGAAGTTTTCAAAAATCACTTCAAAAAAATTATAAAAATTGTGTACCTCCTTTTTAAAGTCCATGCAAATGGTACTGAACTGAACTGTTGCCTTATCTTGAATTGTGATGATAAAAACACTGCTCTAAGCTCTAGTCAAGGGTATAATATGAAGCTGGTAGCGTAAAATAACTGCATTACATATCTAATTATAGTTCCAACATCAATCAACTGTAAGGCG
Organism: Callimorpha dominula; assembly: GCA_949752705.1. NCBI lineage: Eukaryota > Metazoa > Arthropoda > Insecta > Lepidoptera > Erebidae > Callimorpha > Callimorpha dominula. Next base: position 13,424,154 of record OX457014.1, read on the forward strand.
AATTGGGTTCGACATCCAATGCGTGTGCAACGCCGAGCGTGTAACTGCTTTGATGTTGCGGTAATTATTCGGCTGGTCTTGAGAATATAAATAGCTAAAATATCATGACGGAGGTTTGTTTTGACTGCGGGTGTCTGTAGCGGTTGTTAAAGTATCAAAATATGCTACAAAAATACACATTTAAAGTTGTTCGACATGTTGAAAGGAGGAGTGAAGTGCGAATAGTGAAAGAATGTTAGCAACATTATCACCACTATTAATATAAACTATGAAAATCACTAAATAACAGTGATTGCTATGTTGTTCGTACCTCCACCATCACTCAAAAGATTGTTATCAACTTATCAAGTATGTCTAGCCTTTTTATCACCCCACCATGTCAGGCTGGCCAATAGCGTTGCGTTACCGGTACAACTAGTCACAATAATGACTTTTAACTTATTTAAATTTTATCGTGGCAAATGGCGTTCTATCATCTCTGCGTTCCCCGGACGGAAGTAGCCTATATGTTAATCCAGGTCTCCAGCTGTCTACTTACCAAGTTTCAACGCAATCGGTTCAGTAGTTTTGGCGTGAAAGAGTAACAAACATCCATACATACATACATCCATACATCCTTACAAACTTTCACGTTTATAATATTAGTAGGATACACGATATCAGATATTTATTTATTTCTCTCTCAGAACTTGTCGAGGGTTCACTGTCCGTGACTATCACGACACGACTATCACGTGTTAGCATAATACCAGCGCTGCTTCTTAAGAAGTAGCATGAAGCTGAGCAAACGATGAAGAGGTGCTTCTTATTTATATTTGTTGTAACGTAGTTGTAACACTTTTCTTTGAATCTCTTATGCCTTTGAAGAGTGCAAAATAAATATGTTTCTCTCTCTTCCTACCTAATGTGTGTACCTAACAAACATAAATACCCGACAGTTATTTTATTTAATACATACTCTGTGATGATTTATGATATCCTCATGCTGATTTAAACTTGACCCCTTTAACGACAGTTAAAGTTAAAAAGAGGCTAAAACTATAATTCAAATAATTATAATTAACGACTGAAGAATGTGCCAAGTTCATATGATTTTGTTTGAAATGAAAATATAGATGCTTCGTCAATGATGGCCAAGACGACATTAATTAGCTAATCAATTAATAATATAATATGGTAAAGTTAATTTTAGAAGAATACCGTCGACCTGTAAAGAAATTTATGTATTGTACGGACCAACTGAAATTTAAGGCAATAAGTTATAATGTTATATAATAGGTAAGACATACTGGGGCTATCAGTGATGTACGAAAATTATACACAAGCATTATCATAAAATACGGATTATACCTCCTCCTCCGTATCATCGTAGAATAGTAGGGTTACCAGAAGACTATCAGTATTGCCACGTTGAATGCAACTGCTGATTCCCTGTGCAAAGCGACCGCTTTCTAATCACTAGAAGCGTCGATCAGTTGCTTAGCTAACCTTTTTTAACCTTTTGAACAACACGGTCGGCTATATCCGACAAACGAAAAAAGCCACCGACGGCAATGACCGACAGAATTACGACATTTTTGCAGTACAAACAAAACGTGCAAAAATAACTTTTCTGTTTTTTCCCGCTATTATTTAAAACTAAAATAATCTATTATTTATATAGTACTTAAAGGTGAAACAATTAATCTCATTCATTTCAGTAGAAAAACCATAATAAAAAACCATGTTTCGAAATGCAATATTTGACGTGCTCACCACGCCAAGGTCGGCAATATCCGACAGCTAGTGATGGGTAAGAAAAGAAACGATGTCTGAATGCTTTTGAAAGATTTACTAAAAAAAAATTGTTTAAGACCTTGTTGCTCAAACTTTTTCAATTTTTTTGGCTTTAATCAACTCTTGTCAGTTAAATTTGTTCCACATCCTAGAATAATAATCAAATCAAATTTTAAAACATTTTCTAATATTTTATCCAAAAATTCAATAAAATTAAGAACTGTCATCGGTCCCTTTTCGTTGATTTGAATTATCATCGATAAGTAGTTTGTCACGCTGCTACATCCCTAAATCGAATGCGGGAAATTTTTCAAATGCCAAACACACCACGCCCCAGTCGGCATTTACTGACAGCGGATGACGTTACGAACGTGACTAAATAATTTGAAATATATGAATTACATTTTGTTATTGTTTTGTTTGTGTAAATTATGTAATCATCATTTTATTGGGTAATAAGATGACATTGAATAAAACTTCATGCTGTAAGTGCTATTTTATTGTAAAAAAATAGACGATAAACAGCGGCAATTATTTGGTTATCGATACGATCTTGGAATTCCTAGGATTCCTATAGGTTTTTGGGGCATGCCGATGCATTAACGCTCTGGCGGTCAAAAGTTTAAAAACAGAAAGCGCACTCGGACCTCATGACCCTAACGTCTCAACCTCAAATGGCTCAAACGTTAATAATCATGCAAGTAAACAAACTGCATTTTTTTACTCAAAATCGCTTTGTCGAATTTCAACTATAAGTCATCAAATTTTAAAACTATATTTTTACATATTATATATCAAGCTATTCATTTCCAGTATAAGTTGAACTCTCATTGTACAGACTTCCCGTGTCATGACAGGGAAACATATATATACTGGTCCACTGTAGCTTAATGTAGTTGTTAACACAATTTTTTTTATCTATCGCTTACAAATATAAGCTTTTTCAGTTCTTCTACATAATTATGAAATTTAAGTGTTCCACGTTTTAGATTCACGTTTACAAATTTGCTGATAGAGGAATACAAAGAATTATTTTCGTGTATTTTTTTTTTTTTTTAAAGGCAACTCCCCGCATTAGGAATTACTCCTGTGTGGCGGGGGACTTTACAAACATACAAACAACGGACACAAAGAACACCCAGACTCAGGTCGGAATCGAACCCACGACCTCTGGCTCAGCAGTCAGGGTCACTAACCACTAGACCAACAGTCGAGTATATTAATTGTATTGTGTATTACTATATAAGTAGGTATACAGTGTATTAATATATAAGTAGGTTTAGTTGTTGTTAAATAATGTACAAAATTCAAATCACATCTTGTTTATTACAAGTATGAAATGATGCTTTAAGTGACATGCGAGGACAATCGTTGTTGTACATGATCAATACAAAGACTCATATGTCAATCTTGCTAGTTTGTGCTAGTGTTGTTTTTACAACTAATATTAATACGATATCACAGGGCTTTCAATAGCGTGCGTGTTTTCAGCTATTAGGACATGCGGTGTTCGGACTGTTTGGTGGCGGTATTTATTTTAATATCTCCTCAAATTCAAATTCAAATTCAAAATCATTTATTCAATTAAGACACTAAGTGACATTTATGAACGTTAAATTGAAGCTAGAGTTAAAATCATAGATCGGCGCAAACGGATTGTTGAAGTAAATTAGGTGAAAACACCAAAATCTACGGCCTGCTTGTGTCCATCTATAACTTCCAGTTTCCTTATGAGAAGAATACTGGCAAAGAAACTCATGGCCACTCTTTTTAAAAATCAGATCTTCAGGTACAATAGTGTTAGTGTTACACGAAAGGTAAACAGGATGCAAGCTGATGCCACCTGAATTTCATTTCATTTCTCTCATGCACAGGCACATGGCATGGCTTTCATTATTGTATGGATTGTTACAAATGGCGCCAAAATAACAGATGACATTTAACTTAATAATTTAAGTCTTATTATAAAAAAGTATTTTGAGTGAATAATGGATTCCAGTTATTTAACAACCGAACCACTTAAAAACCCTTTCATTGTGTCGTCCCCAGTACAACGACCGATGGACATCAAGAACCGGCCTCGCATTTCCATCCCTGACTGTAAGGGTCCTCCCCTTACAGTATCGCCAGTTTGAACAACGATGGATCTGGATCCAGTGGTAGTTCAGGACATGGGGCAGGACATGGAGCAGTGGCAGTGCAAATAGGACAAAGCAGGGGTGACGAATCTCCGAAACTGCCACCCAGAGAAAAAGGTTCTGCCTGATGATATTCCAAAGGTTTGTCGTTGTTGCACATGGTGGGGCTTACAGTAACCAAATTAATCAACCACTGCTTTGCACAAGAACCCAAAAAAATGTTACATCACCTATAAACAATGTGGAATGTACTACAAAATTAAGGAGCAACTCAAAACAATTATATTCAGAAGCTATTTTTGTAGTCTGCCTTTTAGTTAACCCTACAACTACCGTGGCCTTGCGCGCTCTTGAGATTAAAACAAGTTTAGTTTAATTGTGATGGAAAAAGATTGTAATAAACTATGAAATATCATATTATACACAACAAAGCCGAGATCTTTTTTACTGCTATGGTGTGAAGTCACAAATATTATGAACTGCTTTTTTGGAACTTTTGAATTAGAGCCACCTTATTCTAGGAAGGTTCTTCAGCCTCTTAAGACAACGGTCAATTAGCAATCCGAATAATGGTAAAGTTTTTTCTGATGGTTAAGTACGTCGCCAGAACACCATAGTGATAACTTTGATAGGTAAAAACCGGTCTACATCAGTGTGTCATCATTTTTAAATTTACTAAATAGTGATGTACAGTATGGTGTGTTGTTTGTTTACTACTATCAGTCAGATTTGAATAATTCTTTTACTATTGGATAGTGTATTTTTTAAAGAAGGACGCAAAATATAAAAACGAAGTGGAAGCTATGGGGTTATGGGTGTTTTCAGGAGGAGTATACAGTAGGGAATCAAATTGCATCCATCGTCTTTTACCTATAGAGAAAAATCTTCTCCTCCTCCCATCTATCTAAACAGAAGTTTATTAATTTAATCGAAACTTACAACTAATGAAACTACATAAAGCTGAAAAGTCATCAGAACCACATCACACGTACACACGTAAACCCATAAAAGAAATAAAGATCATTTTAGTAACTAAATCCTATGAAGAAATTCATTTAAAGCGGTGCTGGTGTAATAATGGCTAAGTGCGACTTGCGATCGAATGGTTGTGGGTATGAAACCCAAACAGAGGACAATCGACGTTAACCCACCTGTAACACAATCGTGGGAGAGCCATGCTTCGGCACCTATGGGCCTACTTGACTAGCATGCAACTCAATCTTGAGTTGCATGCCAGTCAATGGCTGGCGGTAGTCACTTACCACCAGATGATCCATCTGCTCGTTTGGGGGCAAACAAGTGGATCCCCATTATCCTATAAAAGAGAACAGCTTAGTGGGAACAGTTAACAAAAATACTAGTAACGTGTGACCCATATCATTAGTATTGTCAGTTTTGAGTAAAAATATATTTTAAAGCAAAGGTACTCAAAACACATGTTTAGGCCATTGCACAGATTCATGTAATTTATGTGTACTACATTGCAATTGAGGTCAATATAGGTGTTATAATAACAAAACGATATTTTCAATACAGATACGTACCATTACCACTTAAAGCCACTGTCATTGCCAATGACTGTTTATTTCATAGACATAAAACGATATAGAATGGTCGAAACACTTGAAATATATTGGTTGAGTTTCCAAAGCTACTCTTGCATATAGTTCCATAAGCAGTTTGATAATTTACGCCTTGCGTTTTAAATAGTTGGGAAAATTCTCATTTTCAAGGCTTGACCAACTATTGTGTTTTAATACGAAGTACTACGATTAAAAGATTAAATCGTACATTCTAAATAGCCTGCTATTAGTCAGAGAGATAGAGAAAGTGAGAGAGAAGCTTTTGATTAATAATAAATAATGAAGATCTATTACGACGACTAGCTCTGTTACATGTAACGTAAATAGGAAGTTACCATTGTTCTGCACAAACACCAGGACTACTCCAATTATTCAAATGATATCCTATAATGATTTCATTGAGTAACAGAGGTTTATAGAAATATACAGTCCAGAGGTCCTTATGCCAGACTTTAGATACTCTTGCCAAGGAATATTTGCCTACTATAGGAAGGCTTTTGTCCAAATGAAATATAAAATAAAATGTTAGTTTGTCAGAGTTTTCTTTTTATATCCTTCCAATCATCACAAAATATTTGAAGCTAAACTAAATAATATTAATTGTCATTAAATGAAACGTTATTAGATAGTTATTATCAAAGGAACTAATTAAAACTTTGAAATTGTTAAAAATAACATGTTTATTTAAGTTGACAAGTTTATAAATTACCTTTGATTATGCAAATAAAAATAAGGTATTTTGATTGGCTGTTAATTTAACCCAATTTATGTGTTTATTACAAAGTAGAACATATGAGTATTAAATACGGAAAGGAAACTTAAACTAATATATTTGAAGTACCCATTACGCATATAGGAGTTGTTAGTTATTTAAATTTAAAACTGAAGACAAAATGATTTAATTAGAAAACAAAAGGTTATCTAAGCAGATCTACTTTTACCAAAATCCATAAATTCAAGATACGTCAAGAAAGAACTCTCCGTATAACGAGCAAAAAGTGCCATTCTGTAAGTTTCAGCATAAATACGACATCATAATTGCTTAATTTTCTAGGGGATTCATCAATCAGCTATATTTATTGTTACACAACATTAAAATTATAGTTAATAAGTATTAAAACTTTGCAAGTCAAGTTCGATTCAAAACTAGGAACGTTGAGCCTTGACTACATGATTCTTTATGAGTTGTTTCTTCGCTCTGTGTAATGTCCCCTTGAAGTCAAAAGAATTAAAAAGATATAATAATTGTAAACCAATCTCAACAGTCACAGATATCTATGATAATAGAAACAGTATCACTTCACTACAGCAAACTTAAAATATTAATTAGTAAATTTGTGACTACAATCAATAGCATTGCTATTTAGGATTAATTAAAGAAACATAGCAAAATTGGGTTCTTGTGAATACAGTATTCACAATCCGAAGAAGTGGTATACGGTGTCGTCTTTTAACACTTTCATAAATATCCCTAATATCACTTTACCAAGTGACAGTTATTTTTAAATTGAAAACTTAGGCACGTTGGGTCTTTTTGGTGTGGGCCATTATATACAGATGCGTCTGTATATATGTGTGTACTTTGGTGTTTTCAGTTCTGAAGTGCAGTCCTACGAATGACTATTTTTTTTTTATTTGCCAGGACTCGTACAACTTAGCCAATCACCCCATACTCACTTTTATTTAGTTACATAAAACCTTGTATATTATATAATAGTCATTACGCTTTACCCCTTGACTATTAAGCGATCACCATACAATTTTGCTCACCTGATGTGAAGGGTACAGAAAAGGCCATAGGGTTAGGGATGCAACGATATATAGGAAAATCAATAATATATTAGATATTTATTGATATCTAAATATTGATATTTTTATAAATCTTGCATTACATATGGTACTTTTTATCCAGAATAAAATGTACTGCTCCTGTTTCTGTCCGAGGTCGGGATGAACTGGAAGTGGATACTAAATAAAAAACCTTATATGATATATCTGATCTATATTAGATGGGGATTAAGAAATAGCACTAGTTGTCTCTGTATCCTCACTCTCTTATAATTTCATACAACGCCATCTAGTGGCACCAAAGGAACTCAATAAAACAATCAATTGGACTTAAAACTACATGAACAGCTCCCAAAGGACACCTAAATCTACGAATACGCGAGCGAAGTTGTGGGCAAAAGCTAATAATAGTCCAATATAAATCAATTACACCATTCTGTTTCATTTAGGCTCTATATTCTTTATTTCTGTGGTATTTGTATGTTCCCGACATTGTTGATGTCATATCGGTCTCGTATCGTTAAATCTGACAAGGTCTTGTCAGAAATAGTTATGACTCGAGTTTACATCACCATCGGCAGTCGGAGGGTTAATAAAATGAACTATTAATTACTATTAATTGAGATTAAATCTTAAAAATCTTGTTCTACGTTAAGGTCGTGTTTTTTTTTAATATTAAATACGGGAAATAATTTACCTTTGATATTTTATTAGGTTTGAATATATCAGTTTGTAATAATGGGATATAATATATTTCGAGTCATTTAATATTTATGAAATACTGCTAAAACTTGTTTTCTAAAAATTATATGTTGCTGTATAATAAATAAATATATTATAAATAATGTCTACGGCACCGATTTATGTTTTTAGGGAAGTTTAATTGTTCTATTTGATCGCTCCTTTTTCGTATTTCAAAGATGGCATATTAAAAGGTGTCATGACTACTTTAGATTTGATGGGAGGACAAGATTTTGTTGTTTAGATAAAGAACAATGGATGATTATACACATTAGGAGCATTAAAAAGAATTTTGACCAATTTGTTACAATGCTAACTTTGACGAAGACTAAATTTGATTTTACAATTAAAAAAAAATACCTTACATTGTACGACATATAAACCTTAGATCTTCGATGCCAACTGTCTAATAAGCTATTGTAATAACACAGCCACCATTGCGGTGTACCGATCCCCATCTTATTTAAACCCCTCTCGCTTCCTCTCCAGTTTAAGTGATATATTAACATCTCTCAAATCACCTAAAAATTACGATACCGGGTATATGTCGTTTTTAATATCATTGATCGATCGATGCATATTATCGCGATTACGTATGCATTTAACTAAACCAATAGTCATTCATGCTTTAATTACGTTTTTTGTATTAGAAGTCTGAATAATCTTTCTATGTCTAGTTATTACTGTTTGAATGGTGGTAACTAAAAGAAAGGTCTCCATATTGACGTCAGATGAAGCTAGTACAGGCACAGAATACATAATAGTACTAGTATACAGGGCTGAAATTGTAGGTATCTATTTCTTTTTTTATAGATACAAAGTCGTATCGAAGCGATGTCCGCGGCTTCGCACGGGAAGCGGAGCATATTTTTTTTTTTATGGTATAGGGGGCAAACGACCAGACGGGTCATCTGATGGTAAATGACTACCGCCACCCATGGGCACCTGTAACTCAGGAGTCACAAGTGCGTTGCCGCCCTTTAGGGTGGGAATAGGGGAAGAGGGGGGAATAACGGGAAAACGGGAGAGAGGGATTAAAGAGGAGGAGAGGGGAAGGACGGGAATAGGGAAGAGGGAAGGGTTAGGGCCACCGGTAACCTTGCAAGCATTGTTTCACTGCCGGTTTTCTGTAAGGCCGTGCTGAAACCGGCAGTGAAAAAATATGCTCCGCTTCCCGTGCGAAGCCGGGGTGGGTTGCTAGTATTATATATTTTGTACCTACTACCCTACTGACCTGTAAAATTAATAAACAAGCAATATATAAACAAGAAGCCATATAACTATCTGGGAGGAAATTTCACAACACAGTTTAAGTAGGTCGTATAAATATTATGGTCTCAGACATCCTACTTACTGAACGAATGTTCCTTATTTCTACAGAAGAGTATTAGCATAAGTAAATACTTAGTTCTCTCTATTCATTTCCCAACTTTATTTGGAGTCGGCGCAATGTGTATAAGGTAATTTTGCAAAGGGTTTTGGCTGGTTATTTTTTTGTGGTATAGGGGGCAAACAAGCAGACGGGTCACCTGATGTTAAATGACTACCGCCGTACAGGGCACCTGCAACTCAAAGAGTCACAAGTGCGTTGCCGCGCTTTAAGGTGGGTATAGAGGAAGAGGCGGAGAGGGGCGAAGACCGGTAAGACGGGAGAGGGGGATTAGAGGGGAGGGGGAGGACTCACGCGGCGAAAAGCAATGAAGCATTGTTTCACTGCCGGTTTTCTGTGAGGCCGTGGTATCGAGCGGAGTCCAGCTGGCCCATACGTGCCGAAGCATGGCTCTCCCACGTAAATGCTCCTACAGACACCTTTTCAGACGGGAGTTAAATTGAGTTAGAGAAAACGGATAGAGCGAAGGAGGTTGAGCTGGACGATGCGACGGCTAACGCGTGCGTCATGCTCTTGAACGAGCGCCATTGGTTGGTGTTTTAATATTATTAATTATTAATTATTGAATTTAGTATACATTTCCGAGACTGTCTATATTTTAGAACCATATGGTACATTGTCTTCGCATTTAATTTGCTAAACACTTGTAAAAATACTGGTTGAAAAAGAGTGTCCTTGGAGTTTCTTGCCTGTCTTTTCCACAGGTTTTACGTATTGAAACAGGCAACAAGCTTCAAGACTGATTTATTCTGACTGACTGCTACTCCTCACAACCCAAAATACCTATAACTGGTTTACTTAAAAAATATATATTTGTATTATTTACAGCTTACTACTATCTTATTCATGAATGTTTGAAACCGGTATCTGCCGCGTTTTACCAAACTATTGAATAGTTAGTAATCGCCGCTAGCTGGCTTACCTTTGAAATATACTGGCTTGTTGGCCTAGTGGTTAGTGACCCTGGCTGCTATGCTGTAGCATAGCAGCCAGGGTCACTAACGTCGAGGGTTCGATTCCCACCTGAGTCTGGGTGTTCCTTGTGTCAGTTGTTTGTATGTTTGTAAAGTCCCCCGCCATATAGTAGTGATTCCTAATACGGGAGTTGTCTTTTAAAAATAAATAATAAATAAATAAATAAGTACACACTGATACCCTGTTTCTGAAATACTGATAAAAATATTGTTCAATTAACGGAGCTGTCAAGTCAATAGCGTTGTCAAATCAATTCGAATTTCTGAAAAAAGAAGCTATAAAAAATTTGATTGCACATTCGAATTGTATTTGATATACAATTTTTGAGTAAAATTTTACATTTGATATTAAGCTCTGTTAACTGATCCGATGATCAAATCGAAGTACGTAGTCATGCTTTTGGTAACTCAATATATTATATACTTATACTTCACATGAGATTTGACATCCGATTTTTTGCGTTGATCAGCATTTCATAGACCGGGCATTATTTTCTTATCATACCACCTACTTTGCCGATATGACTATCGCAACAACGACAATAATAATTTTATTATTGTTATTATAGTGGGATGATTGACCACCATATGTTATTCCTAATACAGACTTACAAATGCTGACTTCATAGAACACCTAAGTACTCTAAAGTGTACTTAAAGCGATAAGCCGTTTGCCTAGATTAGGTTCTAACGTAACATTTAATTGGTTGAGACCAAATTTGTCTTGACAACCATCAAACGCGGCTATGGCTAACATATACGGCTTAGTGTAGAATTGTTGGCCTTTTCGGCAAAGTACGTGGTGCGAATAAACGGATGTTATAAATATAACGGTTTTTATTACCGATAAATATTCTTTAGCATTGAAGTGTCCTAGACATGTTTTCCTGTACAGTAATGCCATGACAATTTTAGTTACCTGCGATTGATGTACAGTTATTGGTATTGGTATATTTTGCTGATTTGCATTATTTAAGGAATTATCATATTTAGACAGTCGACTTTCAAGGCTGAACTCCTATCAATGACACCTAAGACAATATCACAGTCGTTTTTTTTAGTTCTTTGATAATGCATTCAACACTGTGAACAGTTAACAAACTGTTGAATGAATCTCAAGATTGTTTAGCCAACTGAAACAGCAAAACATATTTATTCATTGAAGTCATAAAGTCATAAATTAACACTTATGAATGTTAAAAATACTTGTTTCATTTACATTCACTGCCTGTTTCATCTGATGCAGTAAGTAGAATCACTTTCAAAATTCTTTTTCAATTGCCAGCCATTACAATTATCATGCCATCAACACAATGTAATGCAACCATTAGGTACCTATACAAATAGAATAATATTAAGTTATTTAAAATATTTAGGTAATCTTACATAACAATGGACGAACCATTATAATTTATACCGTTATACACTAACATTAATTAATAAAAATCAAATTGTGGACTACATGAAGTTTACAGACCAAAGTTTAGAACTTGGTTGTCTTATTTACAGGATCTCCCTAAGACCACCCAAGAACCCAATATACCAATGAATACGTCAATAAGTTTTTCATATTATAGGGGGCAAACAAACAGACGGGTCATCTGATGGTAAATAACTACCGCCGCCCATGGCCACCTATAACTTAAGAGTCACAAGTGCGTTGCAGGCTTTCAAGGTGGGAGTAGGGGAACGGTGGAAGAGAGTGAGATTAAGGGGTAGGGCTTCTTGTAATCTCTCTCACTCGGTGAAAAGCAATGTCATCACTGCTTCACTGCCGGTTTTCTGTGAGGACGTGGTATCACTCCGGTCGAGCCAGCCCATACGTGCCGAAGTCTGGCTCTCCTACTGTTCAATCAATAAATAATATCATAAATAATACCAGTCAATAAGGAAAAAACCAACATCTTTGCAAAAATCACTCATTGTGGATGACAATGTCAAAGATCCTAATTGATAGAGAGTCGAGACAGGGTCACGCTCTAAGAGCAGTTTGCTTCGATTGCTCATTGACTAGTGCGATAAAAAATACAAAATCGTCTGTAGATAGAAATCTAGAATTATATTTAACACTCGTAGAGAAAGGACAAATGGATCCGAGGTAGTCCATGAAGTGGATCAAATCTCAAAAGAACTGATTCACTTTGGTGAGTGTGTGAAGGTTCTCTTAGAACTGATTGGACCCTCATTATTCCTTCATCAGACGACTAGACACAGACAGGTCGACCCTTTCATTGCCGAAATACCAAAAAGTCGAATAAAACGTTTGGACAGCTCCTTTTTGGTTCGAGTCGCCAAGGTGTGAAATAACTGCCTGAGCTTATTTTTAGAGGACAATTATAATCCTGGAACGTTCAAGAGTAGAGTGAATAGGTTTCGTTTGGATAGGCGTGTAACATCTTCGTTATTTTATCACTTTCCATCAGGTGAGTTGGAAGACAAACGCCTATTCCAGTCCAAGTAAAAGAAAATTCTTGGTTTGAAAACTTTACATTTACATTTAGGTTTAAGAATGATACAGCTCGAGAGCCATTATGTTTATGCTGCATATACCAAGCAGAAAGAGAGAAAGAGCATAAATAAAAAGAGAAACAACTTTATATTTAAAAACATTTTTTTTTTCAATGTCAAATCAATATGGCCGCACACATTACCCTACAAATTTCTCAATTCTACTATGTTAGGTATTACGTACAAAAACTATATCATACTTACTAAAATCCTGAAATGTATGTAGACTTTTTATGTACCTAGTTTCTGCCAATCAAAACTCACCATTTTGTAATAAAACATATGCATTAAATCTACAGTACGCTGCGCCGACTCAAATATTTGTGTTATCTACAAATAGTTTTCCCGAGTCTGGGTGTTGTGTCCGTTCTTTGAATGTTTGTGAAGCCCCCCACGACACAGGAATGTTCCTAATGTAGAATTTGACTTTTGATAAGAACAGAACAGTTTGTGGATGAAGATAGATTTCAGGTAAATTCTTAGGATTTTTCCTTTAAAAGAGATCAAGGTTAAAAGACACTCAGAGGCCTGAAAAGGTTGCTTTTGTTGACGATAAGATAGTTATCTACCTTGTTTGTGGACTGTGATGAAATAATGCCCTAATATAAGGTTCGTGGTACGGCTATCTTTAATCTTAATATGATGTGACACATTTTTGATCTCAAAAATTTACAGACAACTGTTGGTTAAAGTTGAGTCTAAAAGTGGACATAATCTTCGTGTTTGATGTCCATCATATGCAGGATGTATCTAATATTGCGACACTTGCTTAAATCATTGAAAAGGCATAACAAAAAAAAATCGTGTAGCATGCAGTTACAAAAAGAATTTTTGAAAAGAAGCTATATAATAAAAGTTATGATCGCTTGAATTTCCATGTACGGAAGCTTCCTTCCTAGGGTATCCCGGGTCCCCTGCAATAGACTCACTTGTGACAGAACACCGTGTGGTTTTAGTCGGTTCGAGTCCGACATACCACTCCACCCTCGGTGAGGTGAAGACCCGTGGGGGTTCTTATAAAATCAGATGAAATGTGTAAAGTTAAAGGCTTTAAATCGAACATATTTTTTTATATTTAAATAATTCACTCCGTTCTTAAGAAAAAAATTGTAGTTAGTTTCTATGGATATTCTTTTTTTATTTCTTCTGGAAACCTCCACATCATCACTTCATCGAAGTTTTTTATATTCCACCTTTTTCTTATTCCACATTTTTTTTTTTTACGTGTGGAAACCCCCACGGGTACCACTTCACCGATTGCACGGTGACGTAGTTATGTCGGACACGAACCGACTAAAACCACACGGTTTACGAAATTGTAGCCTATAGTCGGGAGTTGAGGTATGCCCTAGAAGGATTACCACTCAACCCCCGACAGACTTCGCCGTCAGGCGGCGTCGGATAGTGTGTGGGGGCTTTCCCCCCCCCCTACGTAGTTGAGTGCGTGTGATGCGTCACGCCACCGCTCCAGACCTGCCTATTTGCCGAACCCGCTGCTCTTAGGTCCGCGCTCATGGAGGCTTTTATATTCCACCTGCTTTTAGAAGAACCAGAGGCGATAGTACCTGGAAATTCAAACGTTCATAAACGGATATTTTCTTACCAACAATTATTTTTGTAACTACATACTAGAGTTAAGCCCTTTCAGTAATATAAGCCAATAAATAGCCTATGCGTTAAACCAGGTCTCCAGCTATTTACATACCAAGTTTCATCGCAATCGGTCCAGTAGTTTTTGTGTGAAAACATTACAAACATACACACAAATATTGCCTCTTTATAATATTAGTTTAGATGTCACATTGTTAGATACATCCTATATCTACATATTACTTTATGTACTAACGTTATAAGGTCAAAGATTATAAAAATCATATTCTGGGACATATCAAACAGCACTGTCTAGACCCAAAGAAACATAACGTGCACTAAAAGCCATCTATGGCCTTAGAACACGAATAAATTTACTTGGATACTTTTTTTCTTGGAAATTTTAACAGCGGCAGAGCCATGCTTCGGCACGTATGGGCCTGCTCGACTGTAGTGAAACCACGGCCTCACAGAAAACCGGCAGTGAAGCAATGCCCGTGTATCACCGAGTGATTGAAGTTACCGGATACCCTATCCGTTCTCCCACACCCACCTTAAAGGCCGGCAACGCACTTGTAACTCTTTGCAGGTGCCCATGGGCGGCAGTAGTCACTTACCATCAGGTGACCTGACTGCTCGTTTACCGCTATGCCATGTAATTCATACATAAAAATATTTAAACACAGCGGGAATCAAACCCGCGATGTACAGAGTTCTAGCTGAAATTACTACTGTCACGGCAAATATATAGTCTACTGTATTAAATCACGACGTATATAATATTCGTAGAGAAACGCCAGATGGATCCCAAGCATGATAAAGTGGATCAATCTTCAAAAGAACTGAAACGCAACGAAAACAATTAAACTATACGTATATACCTACCTATTGATTCGTTCTATCTATTGGCACAGAATACATAATACATAGTACCAGTGCTATTGGTGAAAACCGAATTAATATCAGTTGCGTAGTTTAAAAGATCTAAGCGAACAGACGGCGGAAGTGACTTTTTATACTATACTAGCTGCACCCCGCGGTTTCACCCGATACCGTGGGAATAACGGAATAAAAAGTAGCCTATGTGTTAATCCAGATCTCCATACATCCTCACAAACTTTCACGTTTATAATATTAGTGGGATAGAGATAAAAAAATTCTTTGTATGTGAACAGATCACATAAAAGTCCAAGAATTATACAGCTAGGGAGCCACAATGTTAAAGACGAAGAAGAAAGAAAGAAAGAAAGATTTATTTATAACACGCACAGACATACAAATAAACAAAAAACTATTACTAACATTTGAAGCTGCATATATAGAGAGAAAGAGACACACACAAATGAAAGAGAAAGAACTTTATTTATAGATACTTTAGTTTTCTTTAAGTATGAGCGAATGCGCTAATCATCAATACAAATAAATAAAAAACAAATAATGTACTGTCAAAATAATATTTTTTTTAAGCTTATACAGTTACTTGCACGATACCTATGCCTAAAAATCAGTTTTCAAAAATTTTGCATGTCTGTCTGTTTGTTCCGGCTAATCTCCGGAACGGGTTTACCGATTTCCACGGGACTTTCACTGGAAGAAAGGTGGTGTTATAAGGAGTAACTTAGGCTACTTTTATTTTGAAAAAGGAATTACGTTTCCTCGCAAAATATATAAATATGTACACACAATATGTATATTAATATAACATTAGATGAGGTCGGGTATTGAAAAAAAAAAAATTATTGTGTGGTTTTATGAAACCGCAATGCAAGTGAAACTTTTTTCGGTTTGTAGGCATTTAACTAAAAAAATTTGGGAAATTATTTAGGGCGATTTAGGGTATTAAAATTGCGTTTTTAATCTTAACTTATCTAATTATTAAAAAATGGGAATGATAATGGGAAATCAATAGTAAACAAAATATTCAATTAAATTTTTTTATTTCAATTTGCGTATTAGAGTAAGGAATACATCCTACTAGTCCTACTTAATATTATAAACGTGAAAGTTTGTGAGGATGTATGGATGGATGTTTTTTACTCTTTCACGCAAAAACCACTGAACCGATTGCGATAAAACTTGGTATGTACATAGCTGGAGACCTGGATTAACACATAAGCTACTTTTTATCCCAATATTCCCACGGGATCGAGACTTACGCGGGTGAAGCCGCGGGTCGCAGCTAGTAACTAATACAATCATCACACTTCAATCATCAATCAAGTTCTGCGCTTCTGGCCGCTCATAAATGTTTTAATTTAGAATGCTGTAATGCGACATGCGATAGATGAACGAAGAATTTTGGGGCGATAGAAAAAAAAGTTTCAATATAAAATACGACAAATTCTTAAAAAAGTCTTCGTAAGCGGCGTTCAATAAATTAAACACCTACGAGAATTTTTCACGACCAATATTAAAATGTCGGCTATCAAGGTTAAATTAATATTAAACGGAAATATGTCGGGGTTAGTTGTAAATTTTCCACCATATGTAATGTGTCAATGATAATATAATTTATCTGCTTGTCAGGCTGTCATTTATTTCTTGCCAATGCTACGATTTAAGTAGGATGCTAGTTCTTGGAAAAAGGTTATTTTTTAAACGAAATCCCTTATCGCACGTTAAACTTCAGACGCTCGGCCAACAGCGGGCTAGACAGAAAAAGTGTTAGCGCAACGAAAAATGCTGACCGTGAGTTGATTTATTTTATTTACGAGTACGCCATCTGTGGAGTCTGTGCGATACTACTGTACTTTGATGTTGTTGTATACTAATTATCCATATATTAGTTCAGTCAACTTCTATTTAACTTATATTTGGTCAAAAAGAGAAGACCCTTAGCTTCCCCAAAATCCTCTCAGCCAAGCGAGACCTTACCCGTGGTGGTCGACGCCGCAGGTGTTGAGGACGAGTACAAAAGAGTACACGTGGTGAAGAGCGACGTGGGTATTTTACAAGTGATAGCTCACTAGGATAAAGGTGGTACAGCAGCTTACATGTAGTGAAGAGTGCTTGGAAGGTGTGTAGCTTCCTCAGTAGAAAAATACTAGATTTCTAATCATATGTTAAAACATTTTTTATCGTATAGGGGGCAAACGAGCAGACGAGTCACTTGATGGTAAATAACCACCGCTGCCCATGGGCACCTGTGAGTGTGTGTGAAGAGTCACAAGTGCGTTGCCGCCTTTTAAGGTGGGAGTAGGGAAAGAGGTGGGGGGGGGGGAGGGTAATAGGGTAGAGGGAAGGATTAGGGCCTCCAGTAACCTAACTCACGCCAAGAAAAGCAATGTAAGCATTGCTTCACTGCCGGTTTTCTGTGAGGCCGTGGTATCGAGAGGAGTCGAGCCCGCCCATACGTGCCGAAGCATGGCTCTCCCACGTGGACAAGGAACCATGTTTCTCGGCTAACCCAGGCGAATCTCTAGAGAAGTTTGTCGTTAAATTTAAACTCACATATGTAATGAATATGTGGCACAAAGAAGATTTTCCACTGTTATTACAAATGTTTTTAAATTGTGCTCCATTATTTAATTAAAACTGTTATTACAAATATTTTTAAATAATGCTGAATTATTGAGAGAAATAAAGATGATCTAAGTATAATAATAAAGTCACACTTGATGAATTGATCGATTTGTTAAATATTGAATCCCCATGTAAAGCAATATTGATAATTTAAAAAAGTTTTGTTCACTTGTACAAAAGACACAAGAAGAATTATTACATTATTTATATAGAATATTGTTTATTGCTGAGAAAGCAAACATTAATAATGATAAGACAGTTATAATGCAATTCCTAAAGACAATTAAAAAGGAATACAAAATGAGTTTAGCCTCTAATCAATATAATAACATAAAAGACCTAAAGCTCATAATAGTTCAATTAATAGAGATTGAATGCTTCATTAAACAAGGTCAATATACCCGTCGGAGTACCTAGACGTATGGAGAGGATATTTTCAAAGGATAAAGGTGCAAAAGTATATTACCGGAACCTAAGTCATAATAACGGTAATGTACAAAGCTTGTTTAGTAATAGTTTATATAAGAAGAAGATCCCAAGATATAGTAAGAGGTATTCAGTGTAATACCAGATTGTCAGTTCCTTCACATGAGGAAAAGAAGAATAATAGTTTTTATAACCGGCGCACGAAAGAAGACGGTTTTCTTTTTGTGAAAAATTCTAGTAGAGACTTTAGTTTTAAACATTTCACGAGAAACAGTAACTCAATAAACGTAGTTAATAATAAAAATAAATCCTAGTTGTAAGGATGTACTATTTATTAATGTATTTTATATATTGTCTTTGTGTCAGTGTTGTTTTCAGGTATATATTTTTTTAGTACTTGTGTTGTATGCAAATGAAAGTTTTTCACGGTTTAGCTACTCAGAAAGAATGGAAGATACAGTTAAAAATAATGTTAAAGTCAGGTATGAGTTCATGAGTGACAGACAAATCAACCATTTTTTTTTGTACGCTATGACTTATTATATATAGTTAAGCCGCTACCGCCTGGTGGCGCAGATGGTCCTTCATTTGAATGGTTCAACTTGAATGTGCTTCAAAAATAATAATATGTTAGCAGTTCAGAGTAATGGTTGTATTCTTCAATGATAATTAATAATTCAAATCTGACTTTAGCGTGAATCATGAGTTATTTAACTCATAAAACTTTTATTCAGCGCGGCGTAATTTGTCGAATACGTTGATGCTAAAAGCAATAGAAAATATTAGCAGAGTATTAGCTAAACAAAAGAAATATTGTGATAGAAAGGTTTAATATTTTAATTATACTACGGGGCAACTAGCTAGTAGTCTATCGCTCAAAACGCGTAAGGGGTCATAGTAAAAAGGTAAATAAACCATGCGGGACCTACGTATGATTATGTCCGTTAATAATAATTAGAAAAGTTTCTAGAAAAAACTCTCTTATTACGAAAATAAATAATAATAATTGGACAGATACGGTCAATAAAAAAATAATTACCTTATCATACAAGTTAAAATACCAAAATGATAATACTTGAGTAAATAAATTGATTAGTATTAATCGGTAATACAGTAATTTTATTATTTATGTTATACCAGCAGTGTCTCGCGGTTTCATCCGCGTAAGTCTCGATTCCGTCTGAATATCGGGATAAAAAGTAACCTATGCGTAATCCAGGTCTCCAGCTATCTACATACCAAGTTTCATCGCAATCGGTTTAGTGGTTTTTGCGTAAAAGAGTAACAAACATCCATCCATCCATCCAAACTTTCACATTTATAATATTTGTGGGATTACCGAGAGGCCGTGGCTCCTGTGAGGTTCGAAGCTATATCGAACCTTGCGGAAAGCTGGCTGTTAATATAATATTTAAATTGTTTCAAAACTTGATTTGAATTTACATAGAATCACGAGAAAAAGAGGATAAGTGGTTCCGCGTACAGTCAGAGTGGACGGCTGTCAAGTTGCTGTGCTCTTTAAAGCCAATATAAAGTTAATGTATTTATTATAACTAGTTCAGTTCTTTATATAAATGGTAATTCTTCTCTTAGCGTCTTCCAATTCCACCATCTCCTCTGAAACACCCGATACCTAAAATTCTCTTAGCCAAGCGAGACCTTACAGTATATAGCGAAAAGAACTTGCCAACCAGGTGTCCCAAGGATACCTCACACGTTTTTTTATGGACTCTATCCCGCGTGTAGAATCAACGCAGAGATTCCACCCCTATCAATTATTTTATATCTTCTAAAAAAGTGTGTGTGTGCATTCACACACGGCAGAAGTAAACCTTCAGAAAAACACCACGTTCACTATGACTCATTTTCTGAAGGCTTCGTAGCAGGCAGGCGCTCAACTCGACTCGTGGTAGAATGCGAAGATTATAAGAAACACTATATACTTGTATTTTATATCATTCTCTCGCAGGCTAAATCCTATTTATGAATATATTTTTCTCTTTTTAGTGTAACTTTTTCGTTTCTCAACGATTCTAAGAAAGTTTCACTCCAAAAATGTAAATAAAAAACCGTGTCAAGTGCGAGTCGGACTCGTGCATGAAGGGTTCCGCACCATCGTACAAGATTTAATACTATAAGCTGAAAAAATACGTTTCTAGTAGGGGAGCCCCCTTCCATTTTAATTTTATTTCTACTATTTGTTGTTATAGCCGTAACAGAAATACATCATCTGTAAAAATTTCAACTGCCTAGCTACCATGGTTTATGAGATACAGCCACGTGGTAGACAGACAGACGGACAGTGGAGTCTTAGAAGATAATAGGGTCCCGTTTTTACTCATTTAGTACAGAACCCTAAAAATGGACGTCTATTCGTCCATCCTTATGATTTCATCTAGAAAGAGATTGTAGACTACAAAATCAAGTTGACATGACACATGTCATGTCTATTAATTGTACTATTTTTAGACATCAATTTATTCATGGCCGTATTAATCTATACAAAAGGAATACCTTAAAATGGTAGGTACGCACTAATTTAAAAACTTTAGTATTGAATAAGTAATAAAATAAACTTTATGGTATAGTACATATTACAGTGATTGATATGCGCATGCTTAAAATACATAAGAACCAATGACATAAAAACATCTTAGATAAGAATACAAAAAAATTTACAATCGTATTACTTTACAATAAAAACTTCGGACCCGACGGGGGCCCTTTCTCAAGGAGTGTGACGCCTGACACCGTCGCGGCAGGACGCTTCACTCCTTGAGTAAGGGCCCTCGTCGGGTCCTAAACTAATCGGGCATCCCCGAAATTCAAACGTGAGTAAAACCGTATAGTTTTTAATAAATAGTCGTATTACTGCCCGTCAGAAGTGAAAACATAACTTACATATTTATATCTATACATATCCACACACACACATCTGTATATAAGTATCTGACCGTGACGGTCACGCGAGTTTAGTGCTTTTACCCCATACCAAAAGTGCCCAAAGTGCTTAGAGAAGTTTTCACTTCAAAAAATATGTAGGCGAAGATAATGTAAATTGTGTAACTCTCGATTTAAATATTCCCAATAACACATACAGTATTACACAATTTGCGTTTGAGACCAATTCCGACCATGCTGTGTTCAAGATTTAACTACGGTATGTACTGTTGCGAATGGTGATTTACACTTAACTTTTAATAAGTATATTATCTCTTAGAGTCGTCACGAAACACCGTCGTTATGGCTATGGCCATCTGGGTCCGAAAGAAAGGTAAGCCAAGGTTTTAACAAGGAAACTATTGCAATGTCAATCTTTTCAGTTTGTGAAGATGGACTTTAAGTGTCTAAAAATACGATAAATGTTTCTTCAAAGATTTCTCTAAACTTAGTCTGAAAGCAACTAAAAGCATTAAAGGTTTAATTAAAAATCTTAACTGATAAAAGGTCTGCAGCTGAACCTAGACCAACAATATTAACTGTCAAAAGTTTTACAGTACAATATTAACGAGCTACTGACGGAAGTTAGGAGCTCAAAGTTTTAGAAGCATCTGTATATTTGATTTCGTCTCTAAGCCCATTAAAACATCGTAAAACAGTCGTAAAAGAAACAAGGCATTCATAAGGTGCGAAGTGTCAAAGTGACCATGAATTTATTGTTTACAAGACGGCTAGTGAGCCATACGCTAGGAATTTACGAGTACTAACCGAGAATTTCAACCGCTGTCATGGTTGGAATTTGAAGGATATTTAGTTAATAACAAGTATTATTTCTCTTTAATGGTTTGCTTAATGATGCTGTTATTGTGACCACGTATGTGATGTGTGAAATAGTGTACCAATTTCGGTTAATTAGGGTAACAACGGGAAATTCTTGCGTTAGAGCAAAATTCGTATTGAGTAAGAAATCAGTCTGTAAGCAAGTAATGGCTGCCTATATTCGTAAACTTCCATCAATCTATGTGATGTTTGACGATGCTTTGATGAGGAAATTTCGCTTGCAACTTCAACAATCCTGCTTCCTGCATTTTTTTCTGTATCTCTGACTATGGAGTATTCATTGAGGAACGCTATAGGCTATTTAACATCACGCTACTGCCCATAGGAGCTGAGCTGTGACCATAAACGTTGGTGAAACTACGAGGAACGGCTAGTTATTCTATAAAAATTAAAATTTTGTTAGTTGGTAAGCGCATCACTTGAGATTGGATGATATTAAAATATTTGTAGGTAATAAAACAAATAAGATATTTTAGAAAAAAAAAGACGAAAGAATGTCGAAGATCAGAAACATTTTTTTAAATTTCAACAGGACAACATCTGTCGGGTCAACTTAAGCGGCGGTAGCGTAATGGCTAAGACGTCGGACTTGCGATCAAGTGGTTGCGGGTTCGAACCCCACCCAGTGCACTACCGGCGTGAACCCACTCCTAACACAAGCACTTAGCTTAGCTGGAGGGGTTAACAAGAATACTAGTAATGTGTGACCCACGTTACTAGTAGTATTCTTAAAAAAAAACTATAGTAAAATTTTTACACACTCGCTACCGACTCAGTCGTTTAACACAACTTGCCAAAAACCAGGGTCCGGGATAAGGAGAGTCAGACGTAAATATCGGTGGCAGCACTAGGTCTCTCTATCATCTACCTAAAAGATACTAACACCTGCATTCTTTTATATATTTCAAAGACAAAATAATAAAAACTCATCACGGCACACCTGACATGTAAAAATTTAAATCAAAATGCCAGTGATGTTTACGTTTGTAAAGAGGGACATTAACATTCACGGCATGTTACAGATTAGACTACAGTAATAGTTTGTAATTGATTTTAATGTATTAAGAAATTTTGATTTTATGCAATTTGGTTTAATGTAATTTAATGTTTTATGATTATTCATTTTATGTTTATTATTGTTTTTGAAATGTTATAATACTCTGTATTTTCTAGTTTTATACAGCGAATATCGTGAAACTAGTAATTGGCTTAAGAATTTAATGTAATCGAAATTATTCATGTATAACGTAAAATAGCTGTCGAGTTTCCTATCAATAAATATACTAGATAAATGTAGTATATTAATAATAAACTAATGCAAAAATATGTAGGATGTTCATTAGATCTTTTTTAATAGTAGTGTCGGCTTAGCTCTAATAACGCCTGTTATAAAGATCAATGCAACACGTTCCCTTCCACATTCATTTCATTACTTCCTTTATGACTAGCATAATATATGTTTAGTACACCATTTAAAAATATAGATTTATTTATATTCATAGACTAAATACTACGTATAATCAACCAAACATAATAATAATAATAATTACAGATTGGCTGGTGATCGAATTTCAACCATTGTTCATTAACTTTTAAATATTCTGTTGTACCTATATCAAAGACCAGTACAATTTGAACTGTCTTTGAACAGATTTCCGTACCATGATAGGTTAACACATATACCGGACGCGTGTAGCTTGATATCATATGCTGCTTTTCAATTTATAATACATATTGTTTAAAAAAACTATCAGTCTGCAGGACTGCACGTCAGAAGTGAAAACACAGAAACACACACCTGTACATATGTATCAGAGCGTGACGGTCACGCGAGTTCAGTGCTTTTTTCCTGTACCAAATGTGCCCAACAAGCCTAAGTTTTCACTTAAAAAAAGTATTTTTATCCTCTATGCATTTCTAAATCTTTGATCAGATTGTGATGAAACTATGGCAGGGTCTTCTGAGAACGTCTGTGAGGGTTTCTGGCCAAATAAATCTATACATAAAAATAGGCATTATACAGTTAGTTAATCCTTACTAATATTATAAATGCGAAAGTAAATCTGTCTGTCTGTCTGTCGCCCTTTCACGCCAAAACTACTGAACCGATTTAAATGAAATTTGGTACACAGTTAGTCTAGAGCCTGAGAAAGAACATAGGCTACTTTTTAATGTGAAAAAAGGGATGTAAGGTGTTGAAAGGTGGGGCTGAAAAGTTGTATGGAAGTATCGTCATATTTAGAGCTAGAAGCTTGAAACTTATATTTTAGGCTGTTGAACGCGGACGAAGTCGCAGGCACAGCTAGTTAAATATAAATAACAGTTTCCAGTCTGTTTGCTTTCCGATGATATCACGTCGGCAATAAAATGATCAATGCTAACCACGGCTGAGTAGTACTACAATAGTAAATTCAGTAGTAGAATATATTCAATGGCCTTGGTCACACACCATCAAAACAAAACATAACATTGATAACCTCTGTTTTAACCTATTTCCTTTCAACCGACCCTCTTTTAACTTCCTTTTTATTATCTGGCGCCGACTCAAAATAAGTTTATATACAATTAGATAGTTTATGTAAATAAGCTCAATACTTAAGACTTAAGACTTACTTACTTTACTTAAGACTTAAGGTTTATTCTTTTCGTCGGTTTAATTTTTTGTTAAAAAGATTTTTATTGAAGTCGGTAATTTTTCTATAATCTGTATGTATTTAGTAATAATTAAGTATGTTTATCAGTAGTCTGGTATGGCCTGTGCTATGGAAACCAATATAGTACAGGCTTTCCCTAGTTTAGGATCAGACGGCCGTGTGTGAGATGTGTCAAATTATTATTATTTTCTTTATTTATTTAATATACAGTACCTGGATGTATAATTTTCTTTTTACGTTTACTAAAACTGAGACCTAGCTAGATAGATTTATCGCCCGCGAAGGTCGAAACCCCCTGCACACTAAATTTCATGAAAATCGTTGGAGTCGCTCCCGAGATTTAGATTATATATATACAAGAATCGTTCGTTTATATCGACACTATTTTAGACGGTTACCGGTGGTTAGGGTTCCAGAGACAGACACCTCCTCACTATACGTGCCGTATCAAGGAGAACTGCCTTCTGCATCAGGCTCTAAATCCAGCTGCATAACGTGAGCCTCTGAAGGTGTTGGTCGAGTCTCTTAGCAATTAACCCATGGGCCGAAATCACTATCCACACAACGTTTGCTACATCCACATCCCACATGTCAACAATTTCGTGGGCTAAGTCCAAATATTTCATATCTTTATCTTTTTCGGCTTTTAAGAGATTGTCGTTATGGGGAATGGTGATGTATCGGGATGTATCGTGAGGGATGGTTTTTTTTTCTGACCCATCATCAAAGGTACCATTAGTACTAGCGTATGTCTTCGTTTTTAGGAGCGATTCACTAACGCCTTGTACAGGTATGTTTGTTTGTTGTATGTTTCTTAATGTCCTTTCGAAGAAACATTTACCGTGCAGTGTAGACATCATGTATATGCTAAATAGTTACCTAAGTCTTCATTACAGTCAACAACCTACGTGCAAAAAATTTATAAAAATAATTGTTTACTGTACCAATCAGTACATTTATAACCATTCTGATGCCAATCATTGTCAGTGCAGTCTGCATTTTAACAAGTAGATCTCGAGCGTGGCTTTAATAATATCAACTAGAATATTATGTATTAGGTATTTTTTGAAGTGAAAACTTCTCTAGGCACGTTGGGCACTTTTGGTTTCAATTACTCATAAATAGTCAAATTGTATCATATGTAATGAATTATTATTTAATATGTTGAATTACTGTTGGTTAATCTAATAAATATATAAATATTTGATTTAAACCGATGCATGCAAGTCACTTTTGGTATGGGGAACAAGCACTGAACTCGCGTGACTGTCACGCTTAGATACAAGTATACAGATGTGTGTGACTGTGTGTGTTTTCACTTCTGACGTGCAGTCTTGACGACTTGCATTTGCATGACAGTTTTTTGTATGTAATTACGTCTTATTTTAGATTTTATGTCTTACTAGCGTCAGCTGTTGCCCGCGACTTTGTTCGCGTTAAAATGTCGGTTAAATCTATCCAAATTAATTATTTTTTGTTCCGTAAGAATCTTCAACAAAGTATTAGAAAACAAACAATAAAGATGAATGAAATCGGTTAATGCCCGGTTCCTATAATCAAAAAAAGTCTTTTTAACAAAATATTAAACCGACGAAAAGAACTAAAAAGCAAAAAATAAATAAACCTTAAGTCTTAAGTATTGAGCTTATTTACATAAACTATCTAATTTTATATAAACTTATTTTGAGTCGGCACCAAACAACAAACTGATTAATTATCAAAATTTTATATGTACCTACGTAAGTAATTAATCATTTTATTATTTGGCGCCGACTCAAAATGAGTTTATATAAAATTTGATAGTTCATGTTAATGAGCTCAATACTTAAGACTTAAGGTTTATTTATTTTTTGCTTTTTAGTTCTTTTCGTCGGTTTAATTTTTTGTTAAAAAGATTTTTATTTTATGGTTTTTTTCATCATCAGCTCAGCTACATGATGTGATGATTTCTAAACGCAAATACCTGATAA
Source organism: Callimorpha dominula (assembly GCA_949752705.1). NCBI lineage: Eukaryota > Metazoa > Arthropoda > Insecta > Lepidoptera > Erebidae > Callimorpha > Callimorpha dominula. The sequence goes on from OX457014.1 coordinate 13,450,994, forward strand.
AGTAATGAAAAGTAAACAGAAACACTATTCGTTGCTACAATTTTCGAGGGTTTCTTTCAATTTTATCAGGATCCCATCAGCAGATCCTGACTTCCTTGACATGACACTACCCTTGAGGTATACCCCATCTAACAAAAAAGGAATAATCAAAATCGGTTCATAAATAACGGAGTGAGGGCTGAACAGACATAAAAAAAAAAATATATATGATACGGTCGAATTGAGTACCTCTTTTTTTTCGTCGGTTAAAAACGATTCGGTTTGCTTACGGACGGTAAAATTTCGTTGAATTTTCACGGAAAATTTGGAAAAAAATTACGAAAACGAATCGTTTCTTGATTATAGGAACCGGGCATAAGTCGTTCTCAAGTTATGGCGTGACCAAGGGAAATAGCGATTCATTTTTATATATATGAATTTAGAGACTCAGACAGATGTGTTTATATTACATGTACGTGTACATGCAGTGATTTTTTGAACCAGGATAATTCCGCAATGTCAAGAATTTCGTATCAGTGTCGTTGTTTTTACGAAATAGGTGTTAATTTATATAAATTTTAAATATATATATATATATATATATATATATATATATATATATATATATATATATATATATATATATATTTAAAATTTATATAAATTACCGAACGGATTTTCATGCGGATTTTACCAATAGATAGAGCGATTCATGAGAGATTTGTTAAGGTTTTGTGTAAATTGGTTGAAATAATTATGTTGGTAAAAAAAGTTTAAGCAACACCTATTTATGTATATATATATATATATATATATATATAAATTTTTAAATAAATTTAACAGACATACAAACGCGGCGGGGGACTTTGTTTTATAATATGTAGTGATTTTACACACTTGACTAACTTTTACACAGTTTACATGGATTTTTTTTTAGATCCATATATAAAGAGTAGAGGATTCACGGCCTCCATGAACACTGGCCAGTGTTGCCAACCGTAAGGTTTAAATCGTATTTATACGACCTTCTTGGAGCTGGTACGATGTACGTGTACGTACGATCATGTATTCGAAATAATACGCAAAATATACGATCTTTCAAACATGATAACAAAATAGAAAAATCTTTACCGGTTGACCAATTTTTCAGTAAGTTTACCTTATGCCAGGATTATAAGGAGCATTACAATGCCACACTGACACTTTGTGCATTCCCCATTCTAATAAGAAATCGTAATACTCGTATATAGGTATGTATGTCCAAAAGAATAATTACATTACTCCTGCGTGTACTGCAGTCAATGACTCTGATAGTGATAATTATTAAAAACATACTTGTTAAAAAGGACTTTCAAGGCCAGATCTTACAAAAAAAAAAAATTGCACTGTGCAGTGACTTAAGGCAAATATACACGTCTTAATTGAATTTAGTTGACAAATTAGTATCCAGATTCTGGTTATCAAAGTCCAGAAAATCATTAATTCTAAATATTTTATGTCGTACCATATATGATAAATATTGATTTATTGTTATAATATTATTACGTTTATGAGTAATTTACTACTGTTTTATTGAAATTTTAATGCATACTATTTTTTTTTAAGATTTTGTGGTAAAATACGATTTTTCTTAATGTATGGTAAGTACGATCTCCTAAAAATAACAAAAGTTGGCAACGATGAGACACAAGACGGTGGAAGGTTCTTGGAATGTATCAGGTAAATAAACACAAAATCATATTTTCAATTATGTATTTTTATTTTCTTTTTTGACCTCACAGCTTAAAAATAGCAAAAACTTATTATCGTTAATATTAACCTTTGTACATTATGGCACAGGCCTATTTATCACATATACATACATCCTGCAAATGGCCTTTTATTACTTTCAACTATATAACAATAACAATCTATTAAACAGTGTTTATCAAAATAATGTCTTTTAAATCTAGGCAATTACTAACCCTTTTTATTTTCAACAAATCGTAAAAATTCATAATATAAAACAATCATAACGTATTGAAGTCTGAGCTACAGCGACCTAACACTAGAATTCATAAGTACCGCTAGGTGGCTCTATACTCAAATATCACAATATGTCTTATAATAGTTCATATAATTATCGATAGATGTCACTACTACTTGTATAATGCATTTATTCCTTCTTAAATAATAATACAACCATTATTGTTCCTACAACGACTTAAATATTTCGCTCTATTTAAAAAAATATTGGTTATTTATAGTGTTACGCTGCCTTTGTAATATAATAATATATTCTAATATAATAAGATATTCAAACAGTTCAAAAATGAAACACTAGTTACGCAAAAAGTTTTCATTTTATAAATAAGGTACATGTATCTAGTGTTGTGCGTGCTAATGAGTTTGTACTACCTTATAATTAAGTTTATTTTTTTTATGGAATAGGGGACAAGCGCGCAGACTTAGACATAGTAGGGTCACCTGATGGTGACTACCGCCGCCCATGGGCACTTGCATTTCAAGAGTCCCAAGTGCGTTGCCGGCCATTATGGTGGGAGTAGGGGAAGGGGGAAGATGGGGAGAGGGAGTGAAGTGAAGGGGGGAAGGGGAAGGATTAGGGCCTCCAGTAACCTCACTCGCTCGGCGAAAAGCAATGCAAACATTGCTTCACTGCTGGATTTTTGTGAGGCCGTGGTATCACTCCGGTCGAGCCGGCCCATACGTGCCGAAGCATGGCTCTCCCACTAATAAAGTATATAAGTGTACCAAATAAAAATTTCTTTCTTTCTTTTTTCTTTCTTTCTTTCTTCATAAATAAAAACAGATTACCTGAATATGTAATTATATTAGACCAATACTTCTAGAGGGCATAGGATAGTGCCGATAAATAAGAAGAACGTCTCTTAGCGAAAATATAGAAATCTCCTGATCACATTACATTAGTAAATTTTAATACTGTTTTGTATCATTGGAAAGCAAAAATTACAATTAATACAGGTACAGCAATTACGCACACCATGTATATAGAAGTTCTTGGTTCGCACTCCGATATTATGACAAATTGTTCATTCCATAATGAGTCGTTGTTCCGCAAAGGTAATTCTAATATAACCTGAAATATGAAATGGGTTTAGTAAGTTATTAAAGTTAGTCTAATTTACTATTAAATGCGTTTATAACATTCAGTGGTAAATCAGACCAACATAGGTAATATTAAAGTACGATTTACACCGAACGGGCCGGAGAGGAGAGGCGCAAAAGTTTGACCTTTTCTATATATTTGAGTATCAGATATCTTCTTCTTGAGCATCTTAGATTTAGGCGTTTGATAAATCATAAGAGCATAACTATATATACCTCATGGTCTTCAGGAATTAAGAACAAAAATTCATGACACTTGAGTGGAAGACATATTCGGATAAATTTACAAAATTATTTACATAATATCGACTTTCTTCACGCGCATAAATAAATTGGTTTTTATCGATATTGCGTCCACAACTATTCCCGGACTGTGCCGATTCGATCTGATTAAGGGCTGTCGGATAATTTAACAGTAAATGTATCTGTGGTACCTTCTGACTGGTGAATATGTCGAGCGGCAGGTCACAGCGCTGCGTGCTGTTGGTGCACTGGCGTAGCGTCGTGCGCGCGATGTCATAGCGCGTCTTCTGCAGCTCGAACCGAGCGCGGATGAAGTTCGTGTTCACTTCGTTCTCAGACGAGAACACGAAGAAATAGTAGCCGTTTGCTGGTACTCTGAGGAGGACAACCGTGGGAAGATTATAATTATCATCTTCTACATTACTCGTACTTCATCATCAGTATTATTAGGGCTGCGTTCAGAAATAGATGCTTGATAGAATGTTATGATGAGGAAAGACTTGAGTTTACTGATCTTATCCCATCAATCCAATCATTTCTCAAAGTATTAATCAGCGAGAGTTGACATATTTATCCTCAAATGATGACGTGTTTTTTTTTCTAAGGGTATTTAAAAGTAATTCGATGCTTTTTTACCTGTAAGTGAGTGCATTTGACTGAGCTGCAGCAAAAGACAAATTCTCAGAAGCGTTCTTGACACAGGAGGTATGCGGTGTTAAGGGAAGGTTAAGTATTAATCCTTCACATTCTAACAGCGCCTCCTCACTGCTGGAGAATGAGGACCAGAACTCGGAGTTACTCATGTCCAGAGGAGTTGTCTCGTTTATTTGCATGTGGTGTTCTGCAACACCATCTGGCTCCAAACCCTGGAAGATACCAAGATTAATATTAAAATAGTATTTTTAATTTCTTTTTAAATGTTTCAGGTAACCATACCAACATTATAGATATACTAAAACATTTTCCATACTAGGATGGGTCCTAACCTGGTGAATAGACAGAACAGAAAAATTTAGAAATTGAAAGAAAACGAATGAAAATATGTATTGCCGTTCTAGAACAGAAATTACATAAATACGTACAGATTTCTTTTTCAAACGAAGTGATCCATAATGAAAAAAAAAATTGTATTTATTGCAGAAACGGCTCCTGGTAAACGGTATCTCTAGCGGTAGAGAGCTGAAGTGCCACTTTGAGGTACAGTAGCAAAATCATTTATAGTATTAAGGCACTTAAATTTTATGGCACTATAAAGCGAAAGCTGTAACATAAGTTGGCCTTCCGCAATTCTTAGTTATCGGTGATCATTTACTGGGCACCTACAAATGACAGTAATAGTTTGAAGAAATTATCTTTAAAGAGAAGTAAAAATCTTACGTTAATGGTACCAAGTTATTCCACTTAAAACTTTCAACAGGTACTTTGCTATTTTTACTGAGCTTTATTTGTGCTTTTTCCTTTTATATTTTATGGGCCTATTTTTAATATATAACCTATACTGAACAAAATACAGCCAAATTGATTTTGTATAGTAGTCATGTTAAAAATTTCTTTGTAAGTGTAAAAATTAAAAGAAGTCTTTTGAAATGACATCTAGAAGAAACACAATATCTCGAATCTCAAGATTTTGTATTTATCTTTTCCTAAGGTTTTTTGGCAATCTGGTCTGTACTTCTGAAAGCTTGAATTGGTTCAAGTTTTGAATTTGTTACTTTCTCGTTTGTTTGCTTAACCTGCATACAATGCAGGTTAAGGTGGCAATTAAGATATCTGATGTTTCTTTTGTAACATGCCATGCAGATTTTGTGTTGTAACCACAGTTAATTTTAGGCAAATAGAAAATACTAACTTTTAAACTTTCGCGTTCCATGATATAATTATCTATTTACGAGAATTAAAGCGATCACAAATTGACTGTGAACACGGTCAGTGCAACCTGGTCGAAACGTCAGGCAAATCAAAAGTTTTTAAATACGTGATCGCGTTAATATCGATCGATCGATATATTATCATGGAAGGCGAGCGTCAGGCAATTTAGAGATATGTAATACCTTTTCGTGATCGCGTTAATTCCCGTAAATACATAATTTTACAAATAAAAAATAAACGGAATAATTTTAGCTTACCTCTTCCGCAGCGAAATCCCTGGCCTCGTCATCTTCATTGAAGGACTTCTGAAGCTCAATATGTGCAAGCATCGTCTCTCGCTTAGCGCGAGCTTGTTCCATTGCTTCTTGGCGCTTTTCTTATGAAAGAAATGACAAATTGAAAGCCAGCATTTGACCACCTACCTGTGTACGTCCCGTAGATTATCTGTACCAGGGTTTTACAGAGGATATGATACATGAAATGTGTAGCAATGATAATGTACAAAGGGTGGCTTTGTCGTTTAAAGCAATCTCTTCGAGGCAACCTTTGGACGGACTAAAACTAGTGTTAGTTATTGATGAAGAGATCGTTATTGAATTGTGATCTCGTTTTGATATAACTAATAGATGAAATAAATTCTGAACATAAAGTACCATTAAAAAAGACAAACATCAAAACACATCTAGAAATAGTAATGATGTCTTTAAATTGTAAAAAATAATGGCCAGGAGCCAATAAACTGTTTGCTGAATGTTTTGTTTTATGCAAGGCTATTAAATAGGTTAATCGTCTCACTGCCATCAGAGACGTATACAATTTTAATTATTTTTTACAGACCTAATAACAATTTTAATTCCTTTTTTTATATTATAGCGGGCAAAAGAACAGACGGCACCTGATAGTAAGTGGCTACCGTCGCCTATAGACACGTTTTGTTGCGTTGAACGATGGTGAATCACTGCGGCCACTGTTCAAGCTACAGATATGCGACCCTGATCTTCTCCTGACCTTAGACTCCCACAATCGATCCGTGTTAGCAATATTCTTTTCCTTCCATTGCCTAACCTTTCAATACACTCCCAATTTTCCCCTTTTTTAATTTCCAAAGTGCCCGGTTGGCGACAATAGGCTTGCAATATTACGTGTGTGCGACCAAATTATAGTTAGCGAAATGTGGGTGTTTAATACGCCTCCGCTCATCCCTTTGGGATACAGGCGTGTATGTTTGTATGTAGCTTTAAAAGACGCTACTGTCGCAAATTTTGTAGTGATAACTGAAACTAAAAGCTTACTTTTCTATCTTACTATTATTATAAATGTGAAAAATTGCATAGGTGGATGTTCTGATGGCTGAACGGATCTGGATGAAATTTGGCTTGAATGGAACTGATTTTTATCCCGAAAAATGTAGGGTACCTGATCAAATTTCCAGGCGAACGTAGTCGCGGGCAACTTCAATATACACTATAATTAGTCTAATCATGTAAATAAATAAAAGAACTTACTTTGCCTGTCTGATCTGGTTTTTTCTTCATCAATAGCTTCAACGAGAACCTTTCGAAGTCTGTCCAATTCTTCATCGCTCCCTTTCACTGCCGACATTATATCTGACTTGGCTGTTGCAGGTGGTGTCTGGAAAAGTTTAATTACTCAAGAGTTGGGTGGAGAGAAATTCACAAGAAAACTAGAGAAGCTGAAGTATCAAAGAAGTAGAATTTGTGACGTGGGAGAGGCATGTTTTGGCACGTATGGGTCGCCTTGACTGGAGTGATACCATGGCGTCACAAAAAACTGGCAGTGAAGCAATGCTAGGTTACCGGAGGCCCTAACCCTTGCGCTGGGTCTGCGGGTGGCCCTGGATAAGACGGAGGCCCTTTTATTTCATGGGCCCCGTCGTGGTCCACCCCCTGGCGCCTCCATCGTAGTCAACTCGGTTCTCGTACCGGTTCGGGCCCACATAAGGTATCTGGGCCTGATCCTCGACGGTAGGTGGCTCTTCGACGAGCACTTCCGACAGCTTGCTCCGAAGCTGGTCGGCGCTGCGTCCGCCCTTGGGCGACTCTTGCCCAATTTGGGAGGACCCAGCGTCGCTACAAGACGGTTGTATACGGGGGTTGTCCGGTCAATGGCACTGTACGGTGCACCGGTGTGGGCGGGAGCTCTGACCGCCCAGAATAGGGCGCGCCTCTGGCGCCCTCAGAGGGTTATGGCGGTTAGAGCCATACGCGGATACCGCACCGTGTCGACGGAGGCGGCGTGCGCGTTGGCCGGGACTCCCCCGTGGGATTTGGAGGCGGAAGTGCTCGCCGAAGTATATCGGCGAACGGCTGAGTTCCGGGCGGGAAGCGGCAGTAGGCCCCCGCCCGAAGAGGTACGCGAATGGCGTGAGGCCGCTCGCCGAGCCACCATGGCTCGTTGGTCGTCCCGGCTGGAGGCTCCACGTGCTGGCTTTGCCGCCGTGGAGGCGCTCCAGCCGGTCATCGTCGAGTGGGCAGGGCGGCAGCACGGGACCCTTTCCTTCCGACTGACGCAGGTTCTTTCCGGGCACGGCTGCTTCGGGAAGTACCTGCACTCGGTCGCTAGGAGGGAACTGAGTCCCGCCTGTCACCACTGCGACTGTAGTGAGGACTCGGCTCAGCACACGCTGGCGGTTTGCTCCGCCTGGGCGACGCAGCGTCGGGCCCTCACTGCAGTCATCGGAGGGGATCTCTCGCTACCGGCCGTCATACGCTCCATGGCCGGTAGCGACAGGAATTTTACCGCGGTCGCGACCTTCTGTGAGGACGTCATCTCGCAGAAGGAGGCGGCGGAAAGGGTCCGGGAGGACGATCTCCACTCGGACCTAATTCGCCGCCGGCGAACCGGGCGGCGGAGGCGCGCTTACCAGCGCCTCATGCCGCCCTGAGTGTGGCCGCGGGTGGACGGGACGGGTTTTTCCCCTTCACCCGCTATAGTGGCCCCCCGCGAAGAGGCGGCGTCCGCGTGTGCCTGGACGTCGCCTAATTGAGAGGTTTTTACCCGAAGGTGGTGCCCGCGCTTTTGCGGGCAGGCGCTAGGGGGGGTCCGGATGTCTTAATAAAAGCTGTTCCCGGATCCCTCCTACTTAGGGCGCAGTACGGCACACCGTGTGGTTTTAGTCGGTTCGATTCCGACACACCGCCCCACCGAAAACCCCGGTGGGGTGACGGCCCGAGGGGGTTTCCACACGCACAAAAAAAAAAAAAAAAAGGCCCTAACCCTTTCCTACCCCCCCCTTCCCCTCTTGTGACTTTTGAGTTGCAGGTGCCCATGGGCGGCGGTAGTTATTTACCATCAGGTGACCCGTCCGCTCGTTTGCGCCCTATACCATAAAAAAAAGAATAGTTATATTGAGGTAATTTAATAGACTTATTAAACATTTTTTATATGATTGTTTTTCTAGAAGTTTAGAGATATAGTCAAGGATCATTACGTACAATCTAATACTCAAGTAACTACTTCAGTGCTTCATGGTCAAAATTAATGATAACTTAAATTCTCAACTGATATTTGTAATAGATGTAATTTTTCTTTTTTCCAGACCTATTTACAACCCTGGAAATTTAAATTGCAACATGTTTAATTCCACAATTTATTAATTTTCAGCATCAATCAATATCTCAAAATCTTCCGCTTCGAGGTGAAACTTACTCAGAAAACTTTAAGATTGAGATATTGGCAGAGATTACTATTAGTCGCTCAACAAATTTAGACTACTAGTTGATTAATGGGTAAAAAAAACTGACTAATGCCTGCCTAGGCAGAGGTGTATTAAACCCCCACATTTTGCGAAATATAATTTGGTCCCACTCACGTAATAGGAGGCAAGCCTATTGCCGCCAACCAGGCACTTTGGGAATTAAAGATGAAAAAATTGGGAGTAAGGATATTGAAAGGGCAAGAAGGGAAGGTAATGGTTGGAAAATAATATTGCCTAGACCAGGGGTCGGCAACCTTTTGAGTCGCAAGAGTCAAAATTAAAATTTACAAAATTTCAAAGTTTTTAAAGAGCCAATTGTTAGTCGTAAAAAGAATTTGATGACCTTTTTTTAGATATAAATGTGAATCAAAATGTAATTAAAATATTAAAATTTCGTTAATAAATAATATAGACCCGCAGGTTGCCGACCTCTGGCCTAGACGAATGGATTGGAGAGTGTAAGCAAGAGATCGAAAAGATCAGTCTCACATACCTGTAACTTGAACTGGCTATCACCGAAAAGTGTAAGACCTCAAAGTGCTTTAACTTAAGTATGCATTTATACGGGGAAATAAAAAAAAATCTTTACGCTTCTAGTGTCCGCTTGATTTTACTTTACAATTTGGAGTTACCTTTTCATGATATTCAACGCCCATAGTCTGATGAAGTTTTATCAAAACTCTCTTTCCTCTGTCTCCTAAAGCCTGCAGCCTCAGCAGTACATCTTCAAATACCTCCTTGGAGTTAGGTTCTTCTGTATCTTCAGCTGGAGTCTGTAATGAAGATGTTTTGGTTCCAGTAAAATTATATTATTATTGGTATTCTTAATTACTGTATCTTCGTTAGCTATAATATAGCTGCAGTATGGAGGTTCCATGTTGCTATTCATACATTTTTAAGGTACGGAACATTAAAAGGAAAAAAAGGAACCTTTATAGGATCACTCTTTTGTCCGTCTTTCTGTCTGTCTGTCAAGATTTTTTTCCCAGGAACGCGTACAGAAATCGTGTTGAAATTAACATGAAACATTTGTGTCTGCGGACCCTTGAAGCTGTAAAACGGTCAACCTTCTAAGTCAATGCAGACAAAAGATACACCCATTGATGTTTAATTTAACAAATTTGAACATTTCGCAGGTAAATCAAAACCTTTAAGGTACTTCTCATTGACCTAGAAATACGAAATTTGGCAAGAAGCAGGACCTTACAGCACAAGTAAAGGAAAAAATTCGACAGTCGTATTTTTTAGAATCTATGTATATAACATCAATGTAATGTATGTTTGTTTGTCTCCTATGCGTTCCAAAACCATTGATCGGATAGTGATAGTGAAACCTTGGTAGGGTGATTTGGGGACGCCCGCGAGGGTATGAGTTCTTATGTATTGATGTATGGGAGAGTATTTTTAGAACTGCAAAGGTAAGTTTGTCTTTCGGAAAATACTTCTAAGCAAAAATCTTCGAGAATTGATTCCCGATGGACGAACTAGCTACATACAAGTTGTTTGCTTACGGAACCCTCGGGGCGCGAGTCAGACTCGTACTTTCTCGTTTTTTTTTTATAGAAGAGTTTCTAGGTTACTGTAATGGTATGATTTTCGGCCAAGAAACTCGCTGGTTGGAAAGGTACGGGTGCCATGAACATTTGTTGATACACGCGTGATAGTGTGATATTTTTATGTACTTTATTAGTCAGACTATCAGGCGTTTTTCACAAAAATTGTAAACGATTACTAAATTGTGTGCAAATACACGTACAAAAACACTTTTAACTGTACAAAACAGTATCAAATAAGTTACTGAAAGCAGCGATACTTAATGATAGGATAATATCGTTGTATAATATTGAAATACGTCGCGTGAACGGCCTTAGCCTATTAATCTTATCACGTTTTGTTTATTATTGGTTTAATAATATTTTATATTTTTGTTTTTTACGTTAACGAGTCTTCTGTTTCCCAAGATGTTCTGTTACCTACTGTGTGTAATGATAATTTTGTAATACACGAGAAAGATGTGAATGTTTTATTTCTTTTCTTTTATTTATTCCGTTTTTTAAAATATCACTCCCACATGAAGGTTTTATTCCTGTGTTGCAGAGATCTTCTAACAATAAAAAAAGACTTTATATGTCATGCGAGCGAACAGGCAAACAGCAAAGCTCACTTCTTCATAAGTGTAGACTTCTATACTAAGTTTTATATTTTTACGTTCCATAATAATATAAGTATAATGACAACTACAATTGGTACAAACAGTTTGAGAGGGATACTTTAAAAGGACTGATAGGCAGTTAATTCGTCTAGCCTTTGTTACTTGGAAGGATCTCCTAGCCCTGAGCTTGGGTCAAACTGAAATTCATTTCCGATTTTTATTACTTGAAATATATATGTTCTAGAAATCTTCTCTATCTAATTAAGAGCAATCTAACAAACTATGTAAATAGCTGATTGCGTACGGGACTAATAAAGTAATTACACGCTTCAAAACAATGAAAATAACTTTATACAAAACTACATACTTGTTATACAAAACATTATTCAGCTTTATTGCATATATTTATTGCAAGTAAACGTTATAAAGATACAAAGTAATTACTATGTTTAAAGATAGTATTAGGTATGTCTATTATATAACTTTTATTGTTTGGAGAAGTATGAGTTTCGAACGTTCTCAACTTTTCTGTCTAGATAGTGCCACAATAACGTTTTTCGGAAAGGATTCTTTTCAGACATACCTATTACAACATTCTACAAAAAGTTAGGTACTGTAAAACATTGATGACAAGACTGCGGATGCGGATGCAGATGAGGATTTTTAAATGCTCATATCCGTGGATACAGATGCAGATACAGATGTTCAAATCGATGCGGAAGCTCCACAAGTGCGGATGTAGATGCGAATATCCGCAAAATCCCTGACACATACATACATACACTTACATCTGTATTCTCAAAGGGGTAGGCAGATGCGTGTTAAATACCCACATTTTCACAGATACCGGTTTCCAATAAGAGTAAAATTAAAATAGACTAAGAGGCTTTTTCATAACACTTGGCATTTTACCTCATTTCTTTCTACACAAGCTATTAAAAATAACTATAGTATAATTTGCATTTAAGAGTCTTGGCTATTTATAACGTTTTCACTAGCTTTTTATGTCTCCCTTAAACTCCACGGCTTCTAGACTTTTATCAGTTTCAAAGGCGATATACAGATTCAGAAACAGTTCTATGTTATTGAATTTCGTCGGGGTCGTGACTTAAATTCCATTTTAAAAAGATAACGTTTACATAAAGATATAATGTGAGTTAATAATAATAATATTCTTGGATGTATTAGGCCATGTTCAGATGACGGGCGTTAAGCACGCGTTGAAGAGGGTCAACAAGAACATACATTTTGTTCAAGTCGTTCACATGCTAACGCGCGTTTTGATCCGACGCGGCGCGCGCACTACGTGCTTTGAGATTATTGGTTTGCCGTACATTCACATGAGCACGCGTTTTAACGTGACAATACGTAATTTTAATAATAGGATTCGGCCGCGTTGTCGCACTTCAATTCGAGTTCTGTATTCGTTGAAAATGGCCGTAAAAACAGAAAATTAAAACAGATTTTTATTTCTCTGGCTCTGCGTCGAGCGCGTCTTGGATCAAAACTCTCAGCATGTGTACGACTTGAACAAATACATGTTCTTTTTGACGCATTTCAACGCGTGTTAGCAAAACGCGAGCTCAACACCCGTCTGAATATGGCCTTAGAATGGCTTCGCGGCCGTCGAACATAGCTACGCGCCGCACCAAGGCTCTTCCCACGGTGCGGTGTCGGATTGTGTTCCACTTGAGATTGGAAGCCATTTTGTCATTCCAAAAGTAAAAAGAAAGAAATAGGTATGCAATGTGAGAGAGAGTTCGCACCGCATCTGTGAAGTTATCGACTAGCATCCTGGATGGACCCCACCGTTACAAACGTGTCTGCGCTTTCACAGACGATACCTTCCTACGGTGCGTGCATGATACGGGCTGGTTCGAGTCCATCCCGTAAGGTGATATCAAACATTTCATTTGAATGAGTATTCAATCAAGTGATTACATAATTTTCTTTCATTCAATATTTACACTAGCTTAGCTAGAATACCATACGAAAGACCTGCCGTTCTGCTACAGGACTCGAGACAAAATGACCGAATCCGAGTGAACGTTCTCTCTGTGTTCAGATTGTTATTATATTATATTGGATCGGTTCATTAATCAATTAATTTATCGCTTTTGTTTATGTGTGTCACTTTGAGTGAAATATGCAAAATGAAAGGCAGTAATAAACAAAAACTGAACCATCTGATTCCACCATAATATCACGCACCGTCGGAAACTACCTTCCAAAGCCAAATAGACATATTCACGCATACACATATTTCCATTGAACGGTACTCAATCCAGGGACCTCTCAAATTCAAATTCAATATCTTTATTGCATAAAATTGAGCATTAATTAGTCGAAAGCGTCAAATAAATAATTATTATAATTAAAAATTATAGATCAACATACACAGAGTCACCGCAACAATAGTTTGCTTCGTCAAATGTAAAATTATTAAAGAAAAAAAATGGATAACATAATATCACATCTGCCTGTTTCGATCTATAACCGCCCATTTCCAAATGGTTGAGCCTTGTGAGGAGAAATCGAGCAAAAAAACTCACGACCGCTCTTTAAAAAAAAAAAGACAGTTTTAACAATATTCAGTAAATATCACATCATTTGGTTGTGTGCTATTATGTTTTTAAAATTAAAAGTAAATAAACTAAAAAAAGAATATACAATAGGGAAACTGAAAATTAAGGAAAAAATTAAAAGAAGTAAAAAAAAACATAAGAGATGGAGTATCAGAAACATATTAGCTCACATTACATTTCTATTAAGTACATGAAATAACCTGTGAATCCAATACAATTCCATCCCAAGCGTTTTTATCCTGTATATAATCCACTACTTAGTAATAGCCCTTAAGGTATAGCTGTCGTTTTACTGTGGACTTAAACTTGTTTAAACTCAAAATTTAAATATTATCTGCGTTCTGCTATCTTACGTTGCAGTTAAATGTTCCACGGCCAAGAAGTAACTCGTTCAAAACATAGTTATGCTTATAAAGATAACAGTGACTTATTTATTAAAACGAATAAACTAACAATTCAACTGTCAGAAACATTGTACGTTAGACAATACATGGTTCATACAATATCTCTGAATTGATAACTGGAATCCACATTGATAAGTGTTTTTCCGTTCTTAGGAGACCGTTGCAGTACACTTAGTTATAATGATGATCTTTGTACTCGTAAATGCCGATTGTATAGTGTTTAATTAAAAGTAATTACGTATAAAAAGACTAGCATTTGTGCGCTGGTTCACTCGCATTAATATAGATTTTTGGGATGAAAACTACTCCATGTCCTTTTCTGTACTTCTGTCAACGTGTATGCAAAATTCTATAATGATTGATTAAGTAGTTAATGCGTGAATGCGTTATAAATTACAATAATAATATTAGTTATGACTACCTGCGCCCCGCGGTTTCACACGCGTAAGTCCCGATGCCGTGGGAATATCGGGATAAAAAGTAACCTAAATGTTAATCCAGGTCTCCAGCTATATACATACCAAGTTTCATCGTAATCGTGTCAGTAGTTTTTGAGTGAAAAGTAACAAACATCCATACATTCTCACAAACTTTCACGTTTATAATATTAGTAGGATAGGAGTAGGATTAGTGCGATTAGTGGGATTATAAACGTGAAAGTTTATGAGAATGTACGGATTCTAGCAGCGCCAGACTACTTTTTGGTAAAGCATATACATTATAGACCAGGGTCGATAATTTTTTAAACCAAAAAAAATAAAAAAACTTCTCAGAAAAAGCAAAAAAACAAAAAGTCAAATTCGAATTAAAATCCAATTTTTAATTATTATACACAATTTGGAGCTATTTATTAAAATGTACACTTTAATTACTCGAAAAACGTAAGATTATATGTTACATTGATGAACAAAAAAATTGCAAATCGAAATATACTACTATAATTAACAAACAAATAAGTTAATAAAGTTAATAGATAGATAGATAGATATTATATAGAATAATCTTTATTGTACACCGTTAAATAAAATTAATTGGAACAGATCATGCCTTAAAAATAGAGTACAATGGGCGGTCTTATCGCTAATAGCGATCTCTACCAGACAACCTTTAGATGGAGATAACTATAGAAGTATTAAATAAAAGCAATACTTAATGGCGTACTATATAGAAAATACAGACAAGTATTTACACATATATATATACATATACATACATACACATACATACATACATATACACATACATACACACACATACATATATAATTAAATATATATTTTAATTATATATATTTTGAGAAAGTTGTAGAATCTTCTTTAAGTTATATGCGTAGATGCCTATTTATTACTATTTTAAGATAACTTATATACCTGAGTGACCTATGAAAAATTTTAGTCCATAAAAATGTATTTCATAGAGAATTGGGGTAGGCTAGGGGTAGGTAGCTAGGCTAGGCGGGTCTGGGCCTTACTGCATACCTGCTATTTCGTAGCAGCTATAAAAACCGTTAATATATATTAATTTCGTTCGAGATACAGAGCAGTGTACAACATAGTTAATAAAGTTAATAGATAGATAGATAGATATTATATAGAATAATCTTTATTGTACACCGTTAAATAAAATTAATTGGAACAGATCATGCCTTAAAAATAGAGTACAATGGGCGGTCTTATCGCTAATAGCGATCTCTACCAGACAACCTTTAGATGGAGATAACTATAGAAGTATTAAATAAAAGCAATACTTAATGGCGTACTATATAGAAAATACAGACAAGTATTTACACATATATATATACATATACATACATACACATACATACATACATATACACATACATACACACACATACATATATAATTAAATATATATTTTAATTATATATATTTTGAGAAAGTTGTAGAATCTTCTTTAAGTTATATGCGTAGATGCCTATTTATTACTATATTAAGATAACTTATATACCTGAGTGACCTATGAAAAATTTTAGTCCATAAAAATGTATTTCATAGAGAATTGGGGTAGGCTAGGGGTAGGTAGCTAGGCTAGGCGGGTCTGGGCCTTACTGCATACCTGCTATTTCGTAGCAGCTATAAAAACCGTTAATATATATTAATTTCGTTCGAGATACAGAGCAGTGTACAACATCGTTTATAAAAATACATGTGCAGGCTGAGTTACTTTAAGAGAATTGTGACAAATTTACTTTAAAAAAAAAAAGTTTGGAATCTGCATAGCAAGGTAAATACTATCTTTATTTTAATCTATATCAATCAACTCTAACATAAAAATAGTAATATTTTCTTTCAAAAATAGTATGCTTAACGTAACATAACCTAAAAAATTCAAATCCAATGATATTTTAGTCCAAGATTTTAAAATAATAATCTCCTTTATTTTGCACAAACAAATTTAGTTTTACTCACGATAAAACTGTAAAGGCATTATTAATTCGATTTTGTCTTTTCAGATTATCAGTATGGATGAATCTGTTTGTATAATCTGCAATAAGGCAGATGATAAGCAAGTGTATGAAATAAAAAAAGCAGCTTTAATTCGTTTAGTGGTGTTTAGCAAGAAAAGAATCGACAATAAATATAAAAAAAATGAGACTGACATCATCTTTTATTCAATTCATCATCAGTTTTTTTCGATTTTTTGCTTTTTCGGAGAAGATTTACTATAGTAATTTATTTTTTTTTACACCATCGGAAAGTAGAGATTTCAACGAACAGAAAGCACACCAACTTTTTGAAACAAGTTGATATTTTGACGGGTGACTTTTCGATTGAAAATTAGGGTGCTTTTTTGATATTAAATCAAAATAAGGTGAAACAATAAATATTTCAAATCAAATTAATTACATTTCGTGAAAAAAAAAAATGTTTTGTAAAAGATAAAAATAAAAAACCAAAAACTTGGTTTTTTGAACTTTTTACATAAATTTTGAGGTTATGTGAAAAAAGTGTCAATGCAAAAGTTGTAGATCTTTTTATTACCTACAACTTTGCTGTTTAACTTTTTTCCATAAGACTTGTAGTTTTGCCGGAAATCGAGATAAACCGTTTTTCACCCTTAAAACTCACCCCTTCCCCTTGCCGACCTCAGATCGCCCGTGGATTGTTTTTCCTTTCATTTTAATAATATTCTCCTCCTTTTCCAATGGGTTTCATCCTACTATTATTTTTTTTTTCACTTTTTTTATTATTTTTAAAGGCTTCTACCCTAGTCTATTAATTTAATAAGTTATCACAAATGGAAGGTTTACAATCTTGATCGCGTGAACAGGCCCTATCCAAGATATACATATTTACCTAATGGTGCACGCGCAGACTATTAATGAATTAGTAATAATAATATGTATGTAGTTGAAAGTGCAATCACATAGTAAAGTATATTTAAATGCTATATCGTACCTTTGAGTTTGGTATGTCTTAATGTATTGCACAATATATGCTACAAAGCGGCGGTAGCATAATGGCTAAGGCGTCGGACTTGCGGTCAAGTGGTTGCGGGGTCGAACCCCACCCAGTGCACTACCGACGTGAACCCACTCCTAACACAAGCATTTAGCTTAGCTGGAGAGGTTAACAAGAATACTAGTAATGTGTGACTCACGTTACTAGACTAGTATTCTTAATTAAAAAACAGAAAAAAAATATAATTTGTAATCTATAGAATGCAATTGTAACTACTGTCGATGAATAAAAAAATGATCGTCCGTTTCTATCGCCACATTCTTTTCTAACAGGTTTAAATTGCATTGCGAATCAAAAGCCTTTGACAAAGTAAATGTCTAAACTGGCTCTGAGATATTTATTTATTTTGATATTGTTACATGCGAGTTTTCCTTACAGGGCAGCGATAAAGACGACATACAAACGACGCTTTATAAAAATCTAACATCACTAGAGAGCCACTCTGAATTAGAGCTACGGTTGTTTGAAACATAAGGTATGTTGTAGCCAGAACCTATGAACAAAGTGAGTTTAGATCTTGTCAACTCTTTGAATCAGAGGCAAGCAAGAGTTGAAAATATATGCAAACCTTCTTATCTTCATCATCTCATCTCTTAACATGTTCATTTTATTTTAGGACAATTTACTGTAAATAATAATTATTATATATTGTAAATATATATGTAGTCAAATGGCGTACCTTTGTTGTATATTTTGTTGTCACTTCTTCTAATTCAATCACTTCTTTACCACCAGGGTTGTTAGATTCAGGCTTTATATCAGCTTGTTCAGTTGTAGTTTTACTAATAGTTTCATTAACTGTATCTTTATTATGTTTTAAAATGACTGTAGAAACTTTATTATTATTCTTTTTCTCTATTTCTTCTTGAGCAACTGTAGTTCTGATTGTTGTTGTTGTAACATCTTTGTTGAATATAACTGTTTCTTTAACTTCGCTTTTATTTCCATCGATATCTAAAATTTAGGAAAATGTTTTTTATTTAATTGCTTATTCAATTTTTATACAAACATGCTGAATACGTGATTTAAAAGATCACTTTGACTAAAAAGATGTGGAATTGGCCGAAAAATGAACTCTGATACATCTAAATCAAGAATTATATCTACTTAGCTAATCTACACTAGTAACTTATCAATGACTAATAAAAGAAATTAGTAAAACCTCATAAAATACTTTTAACAAAAAGACAGGCTTTGATTACCGCCTATTATTTACAGCCTAAATTGATAAAAATAATATAATACGTTGCTATACAAACGATGCTATCAGTTGCTAAAATGACACTATCATCGATAAAGCAACCTTTGTGAATCTATTCAAAATTAAGATCAATGTCATATTCTTCGAATAAATTTGTGATATGCATCAGAACTTTTGATACTTTATCTAATCTTCTTCATCAATCTTTTTATTTTTCTTTCTTTAATAAATAATTATCTTAAATTAGACTTGCACCATATTTTAAAAGTTCTGAGAAGAAAATGTAAGAATAGAAAAGTAGTACCATTCTGTACTATCTATAATTTTACATGTATATATTAATTTTAAATCATAAGATGTCATGGAAATATTGATACAACACCTTGAAAAGACAGCCATTTTCTCTGATCTTTGTTGATGTTGGTATCCCTGTGTCTATGAAGAGCTGGTACCGAAATAATATTTGGTGGTGGATGATAATTCTTGAAATGTTGATTTTTGGCTGCCTCACGGAGAGCATGCAGTCGTTCTAAAATTGCTCGGAGTTCCTACATGATGCAATAATAAATAGCAATATAAAAAATATTTATTTTTTTCTAAAATACTTCAAATATTTGTATTATTATTCATGAAGTAAGAAGTACGGAGTAAGTAAAGGAAAAAGTTTGCCGGAAAAAAAAAGAAGGGAGAAAAACGAATTTATGGATGGACAACATTGTAGAGTGAGCAAGAGTTTAAGCGCAAACATGTTTATTTTCGCAAAGGGTAAGAACAGCTTGCAGAACTGCTATCCTTTGTCCGCTAGTTAAAGTGACAACAAAAAGAAGTTAAAAAAAAAATAGCGTAACACACATATTTCAAGCTATGTAAGCTCTTATCTAGCATTAAAAGGTTTTGTTTTTTTAATAAAACGTGAGTGGTTTCCGTTTTTACAACGTAAGCTAAACTATTTTTGTGCAAAATTGGTAAATACAAAGAGGGATATTCAAAACCACGTGAAACGATTGGCTGATCATGTGCCATAATAAATTAACTAGTCACCTCAGACATGCCAATCTTAATGTTCGAGTACGCCGCCTGTAATAAAAAATGTATTATCTAAATCTGGGTTTACTTCGTAATTTTGTTTAAGAGTGCGTTCAGATGACGAGCGTTGGCTGCACGTTGAACGCGGTTTAGTGTTCACATGGCGAGCGTTTCTCGGGCATTAAACGCGCGTTGTCGTGGTTCAGTTTCAGTTCTGTATGGGTTGAAAATGGGAGTAAGCCAGAAAATTAAACCAGTTTTTATATTTTTCTATAAATTCTGGTTCATTTCTTGTATTTTATATTTTTATTTTTTACTGCGTAAATTTGTGTAATGAAGTTTCCCGAACTCATGCTATGTGAAAAACGGTACAAAGACTTTTATGTAATTGGCCGAATCTTTATATTAAAATCATGTGTTGTCGCGTTGAAAACGCGCGCTCATGTAAACGAATGTACCTACAGCAAACCAATGATCTCAAAACGGGCGTCAGTGCCGTAGGCGTTGGCGCCGCTTCGGATCAAAACGCGCATTAGCATGTGAAAAACTTGAACAAAGTGCGCGTTCAACGCCCGTCATCTGAAAATGGCCTTAATGTTTGTCTTCCTTCTCTAGAATGGCAGAGATATCTGTATATGTCACTAATAAATCAAAAATTATTCTTGCACTGTTAGGAAAATAACTATCTATAAATATGTGTGCTCAACTGAATAAAATAACTAAAAATATTAGGTTATTTTAACACATTTTATTAGTGGTACCATGTAGTGAATTTGCAATACAATAAAGATCATGTTACTTACTTTTGGATCATGATCAGGATCAGTATCGGTTACAGCACTGCCTTTTACGTCGTGTGATGATGTATTTGTTGCTTTATTTGGATCATGAAAGCTGACACCAGCTTTTTGTCGCCGCATCGCTCCTGTCAACAATGTTTCTATAATTAATACTTTTAGTTTAATCAGTCAGCTTATTGCAGTCCATGGTAGTACATCATCACATGACATAATTAAAAATAAAATAAATGCTTACCAGGATCATTCGGTTTTCCCTCTTCTCGTCTAAGGTTCTGTATCTTCTCAAAGAGTGTTGTGTTTGTCATCAAACCTAAACTGTAAGCCTCCCATAACTCATCAAGTTCTTCTGAGGAGTCATCTCCAATGTAGGCACACTCTTGCAGGTGCTTGTACCCTTTGATCATGATGAGAGATGCACCTGGATGTCTGTGTGGAAATATTGGATCAGAATTAAAAAGTTTTTCAAATTTGTTACGTTACAGTTACACTCTCTCCAATCCATCCATATAAGCAATATCCCTTGTCTTCGGTTGCCTTTCTTTCTTACTTAACTTTCCCTTTCGATAAACACCCAATCTCCTATATTTAACTCCCAAAGTGCTCGGTTGATGTCAATAGGCTTGTTCTCTATTATGTCAGTGGGGCTAAATTAAAGTTGTCAAAATGTGGATGTTTATCACGGTTCTGCTTCATCCTTTAGGGATACAGGCGTGAGTGTCTTCTATCTCTACTTTAATGTCTATCGGGATTCGGGTGGTATGTTATAATCCTTTACGTCTGTTAATTATAATAAATCCAGTAGATCAACTGAATCCTACCTGACACATGTAGACACCGTGACCGATGATCCTTTCAACAAGTAAAAACCCCAGTACTCCTTCATATCGTCGCCTAGCTCCAATTGCCTCGTCATTGATACTGGCACCAAATCTTCACTCAGTTCTGGAAGGCCAGGGACCACAAATGCGTTGAAGGTTGCATTAGATCGCACTACTTGTCTCTAGAAAGAAAACACAGGATGAAACTATTTATTGATTGATAGGAAACCTTTGATAGGTGATAAATAGTACATTCGTAGTACGACTTGAGGATGTTTCTTACAGTTCATTATCTGTAGCATAAACAACTTAACTGTCATGCAGCGATGGCTCACGTGTTACAATTCTGAGGAGATCCGCCTCATGTACTCTGCCATTGGCTATCTACTCGCTATAGAAGGACGTTGAACTAGTCAGGGATGTTAAGATAAATAATGTAGGTACCAGCTTTAGAATAAAATATTTCTTTCCATATTCTTAATACATATATATGTATACTAGCAGCGCCCCGCGGTTTCACCCACGTATGTCCCGGTCCCGTGAGAATATCGGGATAAAAAGTAGCCTATATGTTAATCCAGGTTTCCAGCTATCTACATACCAAGTTTCATCGCAATCGGTTCTGTAGTTTTGGCGTGAAAGAGTAACAAACATCCATACATCCATACATCCTCACAAACTTTCACGTTTATAATATTAGTAGGATATACGAGTATACACCTACTATGCTAAAAAAGTAAACAGGTAAATTTATTTTGAACAAAATAAACAGTCTCCTTTTTTGCCCTTTTTTTAAATTTCGACTTTTAATAAGTTTAGGAATGATAATTCTTGGACCGACATGGAGAAATATATATTAGCTCTTGCAAAATAAGGACTTTTCTGCTTTGAACTTTCTTCAGATAAATATGTATTATCTATGTTACGACCGATAATACAAAGTTTATCATGTTTATCTTTATAGTTTTGTCTTATTGACGGGCATAAAAGCATTATCCGATAAAATAATAAAGTTGGCAATTGGCGGGATCTTTACTTAACATCAACTGCTTTCATAAATTAGACGTTTTTCAGAGCCGACGAAACATATTGTTAGGAAATGTGACTTTGCTTGTTTGTTACACTTTCACGCTTCAACTACTCGAACGGTCAACATGAAATTTTGCATGTACACGTTGTCATTCTCCCAGAAAAACTACTATTCCCGAGGGGTAGAAAGATAGATTTACGCTTACGGACGGTAAAATTTTCGTTGAAAATTCAACGAAATTTTACCGTCGGTAAGCAAAACGAATCGTTTCTTGCTTTTCGGAACTGAGCATCAACGGGCAAAAGTTCGTCGTTGTCGTTGATCGGTTGATCCTTGATAAGTATCAATGAGATATGCAACCATAGGTGTAAATATCATACAAAGGCGTATAAAATAAACACCAAATGTATGAACCTAATCGTGGTAATATTTTTAAGGTACGAGACCCTTTTGTTTCGATCGAATTGTACCGACTTATTAGTGTAATCTATATTTAATAAGTCGGTCAAGGGTACGGTAGACTCGATTGAAACCTTACCTGAATAATAAAACATAAAAAAAATATGATTTCGAGTCGACAACATATACGAGTATCAGCAAAATTCGAGTATTTTGTTAAATTCTAATGGTGCAAATTGCAATCGCCATATTGACCACTCGGATGCCATCTTGAGTTCGTTAAGGCCGATTCACATGTATATCTACCTACATTTTGTAAAAGATTGTGTATTATGTATGAGTCACATTACACCCGAGCGAAGCCGGATTTTCATGGAGTTATAAATATTCCCGCGATTAAGCCCTAATTCCTGACACATTCAATATGTATATGAGTAGCGAAAGCTTAAAAATTAGTTTGTTGTTTGTAGGTAAACTCACACATAGCGTGGCGATGTGTGCGTTATATTTTGTATTTATAATAATACGTGTTATGTAGGTAGTATTAGCATGTGTGAAAACCGTTTAACGCCGGTACGAAGACGAGGGTTAAAAGTCACACATATTTATAAAAACTTAAAGATATACACACGATAAAATAATTATGTATAGGTGAATTAACGCGATCAATCGGTATTACATACTTTTGAATTGACTGACGTTTCTATCAGGTTGCACTGGCCGTGGTCACAGGCTGACTGCACGAGTAAGGTTTTTTTGAAAAAATTATTGCTGCATTTAGTTCTACAATTTAATTTTGTGTAGTTCATAATTATATTTGTTGAATTGTTATATTAGACTAAAAGTATGGATAAAGCCTTTTATTAGTTATTTATTAAGTATTAAAATTAATTAATTAGCCTAACTTGATTGTAAATTTTACTATTTTTTTATTGTTATCCTATATTACACGTGAGGTAAGTATACCCAATGAGAATAGGAATATTTTCAAAGTGAAAAATCTTCTTTAGGTCTCTGAATGATATATAGCCTTGTTGATGTAGTTACTTTGTGAATAAGATGGCTGTACAAACATGATCAGTGTGATCATGTGCGCTCCTACTGTAGAGGGTTTTGCTAAAAAAGTTCTGAGTTCTGATGTATTCTCCACCACTCTGTTTTTTCTAGATATAGACGTTGAACCCGTTTCATTCTGTTTCATTCTAACCACTGTGTGTGGCCGCCGCTTCAATGAATCCTCTTTAGGAGCGGTGGATACACGCACATACCATCACAATTTTACAATTTTTGGCAATTTTTTCATGTTTTTATTGATTTTTCTTTTTTCCATTAACTGTGATAATATTTTTATAACTATTATAAATAACAATAAATGCTTATTTCAAGACAGTTGTTACTAGATCAAGAGCCAGGGATTTCTAAAATATGTAGTATGATATACATGTGGCCATTAATCTGACGATAAGACCGTAGCAATTTTTTCTTATCTTGGGCTTAAGTATGATGGCCTAGTAAAAAAAATGCGTCTAAATAGGTATTCTATTACTTATAGTGTATAGGAAGCTGTTTTTTATACTATGTATCTATAACCTATAACATTATAACGAACTAACATTTAACAAGTTACACACCTACCTGACACCAAGTAGTGGATATCTTACTGTCTATCAGTCTCATGTCCGTCATGCTCATCGGATACATCTGGCCGGAGAACACGCGGTATCTGAAACAATAATGGTTTTTTATACATTTCAACTTCAGAGTTGTTTCATGATGAAGATATCTTTATTATCTATCATCATCACAAGTCTGCGACTCACCATCAAATACTAGTCTACACAAATCAGTGAAAAATGTAATGTTTACACTATACGATGTTTTTCATCGTTTTAGAGTACAGGTTGTGAGAAATGGTTTCTTTAAATTCTTATACTACAATAAATAGATGTGCAAAAACGATACATATTACTCATAATATAGTCCAAGTTATCAGTTATCATATTCTTAGTAAATAATATTTACTCAGACGAATAAGCATATATTAATTAAGTAAATGAAAAATAAGACAAGCCTTCCAATAAATCTTTATGGAATTCCAGGCCTGACCCCATTTATTCTTAACACATAATCAAGGAAGTTGTAATAGCTTATTGCTCAAAGGTCTTGTTAAGGTGGTGCAATCCATCTCTAAACTCAAAATTAACAATTCCATTTAAGATGTCCAGTTTTCCTTGAAATTCTGAAAAACATTTGACATGCATAAGAAGTATTAAAACAATAGATTATTAAATGTATAAAATTATTTATATTCATTACAATAATTATTATATAAGTATATCAGTTAAATTGAAGTGGATACACGTATATCAGTACTTCAAACCAGTGCGCGATTACAACCACACGGTATGAAGCTGTAAACAAGTTGTTCAGCCTCAATTTAAAATACTTTATCAGTCAGTCTAGAACAAGAGATATATATACCGAACAGACAGGCACTGTTTTGAGAAAAAATTACTATACAGTTTACTGTTTTACTTGTCATTTATCTTTGAAAAAACTCTTGCACTAGAGACAACTACTATCGGAGACGTTCTAAACATATAATTAACGGGTGTGAAGCACGGAAATACTCGAAACCACTACATATATTGGGTGTACACAAATAGTTTTCAATTGGGTGCCAAACACCGCTATTGTTGAGATTACTACTGTGAATTCTATGTCATTGTTGTTGCAACAGTTTTGGTAAATCTGATTAATTTCGTCGAGTGTTAGCAAGACCGACTATTACTTTCATCTTCTTTAAGAACCTTTACTCTAATCTAATAGTCTACTAATTTTAAGAGTTATAGGTACCGAATTTTGCTAAAGTTTTCCTTCAGTAATTATTTATTGATCACTCCTTGATCCAACGTTCAAACTTTAACAGATCAAAATTTATCCCAGTGCCTACTAGATACACAATTTGTAAGCTTCTAAATAGTGCGTCAAGAGCACTTAGATTAATAGTGCGTAAAATATTTTCTACTCGCATATCAACCATAGCAATATATGTATTAAATATATTAATATACTATAATATAGTTAAACCATTTTTATGTAGATGACGTACATGTTTTATGAAGATACAACAAAGATATTTTTTTTAGATTGTTGATTTATGGATTTATATTTTTATATGCATTATTCGTCTGCCACTACTACACGTAATCAATCCAAATAATTGTTGGCTCATGTGTAAGCAGATAGCTATTATATGGTTTTTACATCAAACTTCATGTTGCTGTGTACTACACACATCAAAAGTGTCGAGGGATCAGGTACGTTTTAGAGTATCGCCGCAATTGAGGATTATTATTTTAACTTTTTTGGATCGTTATTTATTCTTTTTAGGGAATTTCACTATTTGAATAAAGAATTTTCTTTAAATTTGATTAAAAATAGAAAATTACATGTCAATCAGGATGCCTATAAAAGTGTGTAATAGCGTTTTAAAAAACCATTACAATTTCTGCATAGGAACTGAAAAAATTGCATTGATATGAACGTTTGAAATTTTGTCAGGAAGTTCATTCATATGGAGGGGGAACAATAATGGTTTGGGCCGGTTTTTGGATCTGTGGAAGAACCAATCAAAAGATCATTTGGATCAGCGGCAACCTCAATGCTCCGATTTATGCTGAGAGGATTGTTTCAGACGTGATCATCCCTTTGCAGAGTCGGTTGGGTGATTCGTTTCGACTAATGTACGACAATGCACGTCCACACACAGTTAGAGTCGTAACAGGCACTCTTGTCGATGCTCACATCAACGTTCTGCCGTGGTCTGCTCAATTGAAAGACCTCAACCCAATTGTGCTGCATGGGATATAGTAAAAAAACAAAACTGCCGAGTATGGATGCCATGCATACTTCACAATAACTTTTTGACTTTTTAGAAAGAACGTGGGCGGCCATTCCTCAAAGTGATTTTGATGAACTGATTTTAAGCATGCCAAATCGCTGTGCTATATATTTTTTTATCTTTACAATAAAAATTTAAAAGTCGTAATTTTTGTCTTTGTACCCTTTAATTGACGACATTAACTTAGGTTAATTTCCCACAACAATACAACAATTACAATATATAGATATATAGATAGATATATAAACTCTTTATTGTACAAAACATACAAAACTGTTTAAAGATATTCTTTATCTCTCAAATAGGGATAAATGGTTACTTTAACATTAGGAATTAAAGTAAGAAGTCAGTCTGGAAGACTAGATTTGGTAAATATTAATTGGATATTTTTTTATAGTTTAAAATGTACTTGTCCCTAGACACTTTTGATGTGTGTATTTAAATGACTTTATTTTACAGTGCGTTGTTTCAAAATCAATGACTTGTAGAGAATTTGACAGCTGTACTTACGAATAGGATTAGTTACTAAGTATTTTTATAGGAATTTCCTTTGGCACGTAACTGTAACTGCTGGTATTCAAATAGAAGGTGAATGTAAATGTAGATTTCTGTTAGCTAATTATTGTCGTACCAGATTATAATAAAACTTTTGCCGATAGATAAACAGATAACGAATATCCTGGATTACACGTATACGATACGAGGCTATTTGAACTACGTACGTAGTTCGTCGTGCAGATATTTAGAGTGAAGATAGTCTGATCAGAAGAAGAACGTACTCACCAGACGCGGATGAACGCTGGTTGATTTTATAATATTATTATATGTAGTCAAAGAATGTAACAGTTTATCGACCAGTACTTGAATTGAAGTAGTATAATAGATAATAACCACTTCATACAGTCCCAGTTACAGTCAACTGACAGATAAGAGAAGTGTCAAGATTATTGTTTAATAGGAGCTGATTTAATAAAGCGGTATATTTAGAAGGGTTTTGTGTTAACAATGAATGTCAGTGGTTGATTGCGCCACGTCTGCTAAGGTCAAATTCAAATTCAATATCTTTATTTTATAAATTCGCTTAACAATTATTTGAAATAGTCAATTTAAAAAAAAAGGCAAAATAAAAAGTGAATTAAACGCAAAAGTGCAAGGTGGACAGGTGACCTTATAAAGATCGTCAGGTCGACGGTGGATGCACGTTTCCAACAGGTAATGTTGGAAGTCATTGAGGCACAAGGACATATGTCATGTCCAGCAGTTGACGTCCTATGGTTGAAATGTTCGTGATGATGATGATAAATAAAAAATAAAAGAATTGTAACTAAAAATTATGTATAAATAATTATACACATATGACGATAAGTAGGCTTATCAATTTTTTTATACAACCTATTGAGGTTTAAAGACGGCGTATTTATTAAAAATCGACTGCACGGATGGTCTAATGGTTAAAGTGGTCAAGTCCCCGCGGCACAGTCTTAAAATAAGTACAATAAAAAAATGTACTCACCTTAAATATAAAGGTATAAATATAAACAGGCTGGGAAGTATGATCAACATGGCCAGTAGGCGGCATAATTTGAGTGGCACTCTGTAGCACGACCGTGGGGCAAGGTAGCAGTTGCGAGGGGCGACTGAGGGGCGCGGAGGTCGGGGGTGGCCGTCTGTGGAAATGGTATAAATGAGAAATTGATGCTTATACATACAAAAAGGTAACAACTTATTTAAAAAAATATCGTGCAATTTTTTAAGGCTGGGAGATCGCATAACAACTACTACAATAAAAACTTGTTAAAAAATACGAAAGCCGTAAAATAATTGTAAAATATTTTATTATAAAATATAGTTTATGTAAATGGTTTAAATAAACCTCATGAGTTAAATGGAGTTCCTTTTAAGGACGTCATATATGTGAAAGTAATCTTTATAAATTTTTAATACAAAAAGAACATCGCTTACCCTCCAAAGGAACTAACTCTTGAGGATCCATAGTTGTATCACATCACCTCACTCCTTCTAAAAATGCTTCACATCCGCCAATCACCTAGAACAATAACAGAAAATAATAACACATCGACATATATATACGTAGGGTATACTAAAAGATTTTGTGTAACACATCAATAAAACAATTTACATGTAAAGTAATAAATTTACTGCTTTTCGAAGTATTTTCCATTACATTTTAAACACTTTTGCATTTCGTCAAACCATTTTTGAAAACATGAGGACCATTGGTCTAATGTCATGTTTTTCACGTGCTGAAAATAAAGAAATCGCATGGTGCAAGGTCAGGACTATGTGCGGGATGGGTCACTAGCTCCACCTTTTAAGAAGCCAAAAATGTTTTTGTCTAGTTCGCGGTGTGCGCCGAAGCATTGTCATAGTGCAATAAGATGCGACTTCTTGGTCGTTTTTCCCTAACTTTGCAAGCAAATGGTGGTGTCAAACGCAATCATTTTTTTGCCTACGTTTCTCACCTGCCTCAATTTTGTTGGTTTGCTGTCACCTTCGAACACCCATACAGAAGACTGTTGCTTTCTTTCCGGCATGTAATTATATATCTATGTTTCATCTCCTGTCACAATGTCACACACAGCATTTGGACGTCCGTGATCGTACTTTAACAACATTTTGTTACACCAATTAACTCGGGTCCGTTTTAGTTCTGGGGTGGAGTTCATGAGGAATCCAGCGGCAACAAAGTTTTCTAACTTTTAATAGTTAATGGAAGATTTTGAATTTTGAATTTGGCTCATACCAATCCCCAAATGTCCTCGAATCTAGTCATAGGTGATACTCCAGTTTTCTTCAATTAGTTGCCTGACAGTAGCCACATTTTCCTCAGATTTCCTGATCGCAGTTGAGGGCCGACCTTCACGAATTTCGTGGAGAGAAACAAATTCTGTTCAAATAAAGTCCTTCCGTCCCAAAAGCATTTTGAAGACGAGCAGTGCAGTCTTGCGGAGTCAGTGAACTTTTAAAATAAAAAAAAATTATCGCTCGTCTGTGTGCGTTTGTAAAATTTCCCCGTTTTTGCCACATTTTTCATTGTTGCTCGGCTCCTAAAAGGGACTTAGCCTTTCTCGATATTCGAATTCGAACCAGTAGCTCCTGAGATTAGCGCGTTCAACGAAACCAAAAACAAACTCTTCAGTTTTATAATATTAGTATAGATAAAAAAATATTTTTTCAGGTTAAATCAACAAGTTTTCGGCTATACATTATGCTTCTGAAATTTGACCACAACTTTCTGTAAGAACCTGTATTAAAAAAATATATATTTTAAAAAAGTATCACCGACTTCAAAGTGCCTAAATCATCATAAAAAGTAATGCTGTATTCTTCATTCCTTAATTTTCACCCTAAGAGGTAGAACATTTTTTTCAAAACATTGAGTAGGTACAACCAATTCAATAAAAAAAAAGTACAATCGGTTCACAAATGGCAAAGACAATATTCAGTCGAATTGAGAACCTCCTCCTTTTTAAAGTCAGCTAATTAAGCTAATAAATGAGACAATCATACTCATTACTTATCGTTTAATATGAAACAGGGTAATTATGAGTGCTCTATATTTGTATCTCAAAGTAACCGGAATGCCTGTAAGACGGACGGACGGCCTGGATGGACTGTGTGAAAGATGTTATGGCTTCCTCTGTCTACTTACTTTCAAGTAAGTCCCGATCCTGTGAGAATATTAGGATAAAAAGTAGTCTATATATTAATCCAGGTCTCCAGCTATCTACAAACCAAGTTTCATCGCAATCGGTTCAGTAGTTTTGGCGTGAAAGAGAAACAAACATCCATCCATCCAAACTTTCATATTTATAATATTAGTGGGATTCATTATCATAATATGATGATGTAGTCATAACGAATACTATTCACTAAAATTTATATTTGCCTCGTGATTGTAGAGTATAATTATAATAATAGGTTTATTGATTCCAGATAGCAGAATAACGCATACAATTTCTTGACATATAGGACAATAACTGAATAATCGCTAACTATCTATGCCGAAATCATAGACGTTGACTTCTTACAATAAATTAAATATGAACAGATTTTAAAACTTTAAATATTTAAAAAAACTTACTTAAACAACAAAAATATGCCATAAAGAATATTATACCCAATAGATAATAATCATTTTCTAATTTCTAGCAGTCATTTTCCAATCACATATATTTTTATCTATCATCTGGACAGATACCAACAGTTTTAGAATAGGGAATATGCATGTATTTTTTTTTATCTTATATTGACTTGTTCCATCATTCTACCCTAATAAAAAATATACGTAACCTTTTCAATATTCAAATTAATTTTTAAAATAACATTGAAAACATCGATAAAATTTGATCTGTTTCAACGCCGCCATATTTCACGGGCCTTGGATGACGTCACGTTCCACGCTTAGTGTTTTTTTCATAAACTTACTTGAAGTGTTACAGTAATTTTATACCGATTTCCAGTTGTAATTACTAATTATTGTAATTAATAGACGATGGATAAAGTTAAAAAACCATTTTATAGGTATTGCCTTGTCCCAAAGTGTAAAAACACTATAAGAAGTACAACCAATACAGTATTTTTTCCTGTACAAAATAATAATGTAAAATACGAAAACTATGTTGTACATTAATGAGAAGAGATGAAGTATCTTCAATATCGTGTTTATATTGTTGTGAAGATCACTTTAATGTTAGCATATTACAATTTAATTGCTAGTATACTGTGAATTAGTCTGCAGTAATTTATGTTTGTTTTAAATATCAAGCAGAAGGCAACTTGCTTGTCTACTTAAACTAGGTAACAAAATTCCAATAAAATTTCATGGATATAACTAACTATACATATCTTACCTATCCTTTAGATTTTAATATAACAAGTATAATAATTACCTTGCGGCTTTCCTTTAACCTCAGCGGACGGAAAATATGGATTTGATGCAAAATATTTAGTCATCATGAACCTATTTTCGGTAGATTGTCCGATTGTGCTTTGACAAAACTACATTCAGTCATTGTCCTAGATGATTTCTAATATCACTAGAATGCTTAAATTGCACTAGCTAAGAGCAAAAACCACAGGAACACCTATTTTTCTCCGTAACACTACGAATATAGCCGCCGACAATTGACAGAACGTGGAATGTCACGTCATGTTTTGATTCGACCAATGGTGAAGCGTTTTGCAAAGTTGAATTTCGCGCCCTTATTTTGCAAATTTTAATTAATATTTTTTGCAATTAAACACGGACTAAATAGGAAAATAATTGTTAAGGCATAATATCTGGACAATAAAGATTCAAGGGAAAATTAATCAAGTAAATTTAAACAACATGCATATTCCCTTGGATTATTGTGGACATGTGTATAGATAAACTAAAGCACTTTATACATTATCTGTGATCACGGGACACTCACGATCTACTCACTATATTTGATATCATTTACTATGATAGCAAGTGATATCTGAAATATAATATCATCTATACTCACACTCAGTGCGTAGTTTATTTGTGTAAGTTATGAACACGCCAGGCCAAATGTCAGTCAATTATACAAAACATACTATCACTACAGAATAGGTACATTATTGTAGTATAGGTACAGAAGTCTCACTCCACAAAATTATTTAAATAAATATCAACTCTTGCTCCGACACAATAAAGTCGCAATTCAAGTTGCATAGCGCTAATTATCTACACCTAGAAGTTGCCTCTCTATTTACCGAGTAACTCTTATCTGTTCTGACGACGCCGCGACGCGACGTTAGGGTTGTGTTTTTCAAAGAATGAATTAATGTGAATATTTAATTACGAGTAACTTATGTGCTTATTACTCTATTTTTGTGAACCAATAAACCTAGGCTAGGTACTAATTAACTTGATAGCCTAGATATGAACGCATGAGTAAGCATCGAAGCAACGTGCGACCCGACCTGCGCGGTGTGTTGTAGCCCACTGAATTTTTGGCACGTTTAGTTGAGCCCGCCGCGTACTTGTAACTTTATACCTAAAGTGCAGAGTGGACCTGGCCTGCTATCTCTAACTAAGAGTACTAACTAAATATGAATGTGAAAGGTTAAAAAAGAAAGAAAGAATATAAGGAAAAACATTTATTGGACCAGCAAAGCATAAGGAAAATATAATGAAAGGTAAAGAAAATATTATAGTTAAAAGAGTCAGAGAAGGAGTGAGTGTAGAGATGACAGCTGACAGCGATGTGCAAAACATTTATTGCCCTAATTCCATTCTGGCAAGGGGATGACGATAATGTCTAACTAGGAGGCTAAAAAGCGTAGTTGGTGCTTCCGTGTCATTATGGATTATTATTATTATTGTTTTAAGTGCCTAGTGCTACTTCGACTATTTCTGGTCTTTTGTGGCGCACTTCTACTTTACAGTTCACTGCTCAGACTTATAGATATCATTATGGATACATAATTTATTTATCATCGGAGCAGCAGGGAGTTATCAGATGGTAACATAGCAAGACCTCTTTTTGTGGAATTCCATCGGAGATATATATTCTTGGCAATAAATTTCTTGGAATCCACAACACATAGTGCACAGTTTCACTCAAATCAAGGTAACAACATTTTTTATGAGTCTTCGGGAATGGTAAGTGAGCTTCTTTTCACGAACTTCGTCTCAGTAGATGTTTCTAAATAAATTACTTTCAGGGTACACATTAAGGCTATCAAACAAAATTGTTACACTTATTAACGCGTCATCTTCGAATTTTTTATCCAATATTTTATTATTAAGTTAGTCATCATCCTACGTGCCTTTCTCAACTAAGTTGGGGTTGGCTTTCAGTCTAACTACGACACGGCTGATCTTTGATATTTTACTTGCAGCGACTACCGTCAGACCTCCACAAACCAAGTACTAGGCGATATCGAAGTTCTGTAGTTTGTCTGTCTGTCAGTTTGTCGGACAAATTTGTTTGGCAAAATAGTAGCAAATAATTAGCAAAAAAATAAGCCGTAAAGCTTGTTTTGATAAGTGTAAGAGATCCGGAGATATAGGGTTGGCTACGCTAGCTTAAGTATCAAGTCAGCAGGACCATTATTTTTCGGAAAAGGCTATAGCAAAAAAATCTATTCTTTGGCAAAAAAACGTTATATTACACGTTAAGTTAGTAAGATAAGTAAGAATTTTAAATAATTAACTAATAATTATTATATTTTAAATAATTAACTAATAATTATTATATTTTAAATAATTAACTAATAATTATTATATTTTAAATAATTAACTAATTAATAATTATTATATTTTATCGCCACAAAAAAAAAACTTTATAACAAGAAATTAAATCGACGAAAGGTGAAAGGAACTGAAAAGCGAAAAATAATATTAATAAATAAAATTGTTAGCCTAACTAAAATCTAATGTAAATACCTAAATAATTTTGAGTCCACCAACCTTACAAACATGCAATTTAATTATTACTTAAAATAAAGTGATGGCAGCGGAAATGCGCGGCGGTGTTGACGATGTTTGCCGAAATGTTTTTGAATTTAATTTTGTTTGTATGTTTGGCACTAACTCAAAATTATTGTACCCAAACACGAAGTACCCGATGTAAACCGTTGACGAGATTTTTCGACTGACTTCCGTCTACGTTATCAGATCAATCTCAGGGCTCCGTTATCTTGTAGTTTCATTAGAACTACATAGGTACATGTGTGCCAAGTTTCAATAAAATGGTTTACAGATGTAAACTCAAAACTTCAAATGGGTATGTGTCACTCATTCCCTATTTTTCTACCCTTAAGGTTGATTTTTTTTTAATTTAAACGTTATCAACTATACCTACTACCCTATCGAATAAAAAAAGAATTATCGAAATCGGACTACGCTGTAAAAAAATTGCCGTGGTCATAAATGAAAAAAAAACAAATATTGGCTTGAAACCCCCTCCGTTTTTTACGTTGGTTAAAACTATAGATGCTATTGATAATTTTTATTGCAATACCTGGCTTAGAGAGCAAAGTAAGGTCACCGATGCCGTTAAACGAGTGGCACGTCTAAAATGGCAAAGCTGTCTTAGAATGGAGGCCTTGCGGTGAAAAGCGACCTAGAGGAAGACCGCAAATGCGATGGAAGGATGACGTCAAGAAAATTGTGGGGCCGAACTGGATGGAAGTAGCACAAGACTGGGTTAGATGGCGCAATCTGAAGGAGGCCTACAGCAAACTGGTTGAGCACGGCTGAGAAGAATAAGAAGAGTCATGTTAAACTATTGTAGGACATAGTAAATATTCAAACCCGGGATCTTCCGATTGCACACAAAAATTAGAGTCAACTTATGCTGCCGAACCAAACCGTAGTATTACATTTTTGCCTTTTCATAGGTACGGTAATAATTAAAAAATACATAATTTATTTCATAACTTTAAAATGACAGAAACAAACAATGTGTAAATTGTTCCATTGTTTAATGAAAAGATAACAAATACTTTCTTCTTGAAGTTATAAATACTATGCAATCATTAAATGCACAATGTCATTAGTCTACCTTGCCAGATGGCTATCATTGATAACAGATTGCATTTTCATAGATTTATTTATGCATTTACTAGGCAGAATATGCTTTTTCTACATATTGTTCTTTGGAAGGCTATAAAACCTCTTTTGTTGCGCTGCTAGTCTGCCTCTTTGGCCCCGTTGCATATAGTTTGCGATTATGGGTTTAATTAATTATCGGTTCGTGTCAAATAACAGGAAACGTACCTGGTATTCCGTAGTAGACTCAACCCGATGGTTGTAATGCGCCGCGTAATCTGCAAATTTTTTGGATCGTACATATTTTAAAAATTAAGGAAATGTTGCAGCCTCTGGTGGCCCACCTAACGTCAAACTGCACGGATGGCACAATGGTTTAAGTGCTCACCTCGCCACTCGTTGGAAGGATAATACACCCTTTTTCTAAACAAACCCATTTTATTGTAACAAATGCATTTATGGCATTTGGATTCTCAAAAAAGCATAGCTACGCTTACTTTGAGTTAAACCGTGTTTTTGTTTGACTCCTTAATAGCACTAAAAATAAAAAATATCAGAAGAAAAAAGAATCAAATAAGTACTTGAGAGCAATCAAGCATTCATGATCTCAGCAATAGTATTTTTATCGGTAATTTCGGTTTCTATGGCAGATAGTGGTGATATTAGATATGTCTAATGAGGACATGGAAACAACATGATATTCAAACTAGATAGTACAGAATTGACAAAAAAGAGTGTCATTCGGTTCGAGTTCAATCCCTTATTTTTCAAAGTTTATGTAAGTACTTACGTCATCATCTCAGCCATTGAAAGTCGACTGCCAGATGGACTAACGCAACCACCTGGTCAAAGTGGGAATGAGGCGCTTACTCGTAAAGGCGTTGTAAGTCTGCTCTTAGTGAAAGTCTTTAGATGAGGCTTGTGTTCAAAAGTCCATGAACGTATGAGAAATTAATTATTATGACAATATCATTACGAAGCCTGTACCTACCTACTATACCTAAGTTATGGAGGGAGCTATTCTTGGTGTGTCTCTGTGGGACAAAATCCGTAACAAAGTTATCCGACCGTTATCAGAACCAAGGTAACTGACATAGCTCAATATAATATATTATAATAATAGGGATTACTTTGGTAAAAATTGTCTTGATTTCAGACATAGTTTGTTTGTGGTTTTCTTTTCCTGTGGATTAAGGGATTTTGACACAATCTATTAATATTGCGTTTGGTACTGTTTAGTAGCATTAGCGCAAAATAACCATGAAAACATCGGAATCATATCATACTAGATTGAAATTTGTATAGCTACTATATCTGGCGTTGTGTGAGACTCTGAGTAAATACAGATTAAGAAACTTAACAGGCGAGTAGAGAGAATTATAATAAGAGTTTACACTCCCATTGTAATCCTCGACGTAACGATGACTCTTCGAACCAACTTTCTTCTCACAAGGCTAAACTAGTTAGCAACGGGCGGTATAGATCGAAATTGACAGATAGCGATTTTACCTATTTGCAATAGGGAATTTCTATACTTACTAGCAGCGCAATGCGGTTTTACCCGCGTAAGTCCCGATCCCGTGGGAATATCGGGATAAAAAGTATGTTATGCGTTAATCCAGGTCTCCAGCCACCCACATACCAAGTTTCATCGCAATCGGTTCAGTTTTTTTTTGCGTTAAAGAGTAACAAACATCTATCCATCCATTCAAACTTTCACATTTATAACATTAGTGGGAAGCGGGATAAGTGGGATTATTTGTTTTACTGTTCACAAAGCTACCTATTGTTGCGGTGACAGTGTTGGTCTATAGTTTTTAAATTTTAGTTCAAAGAAGACGTTTTCAAACATTTTTTAAAGAATTTTATGAGTTTGACTTTTAAAGGTGATTAATTACTTTAGCACCGCTCGAAGAGACATCGTCACATCTCATCTGGTCACCGATTATAGTCAACGGTGTCCATTAATTGTCTTACAACACTATCAGTGATGTCACTTGTAAGCTCCAAACCCTGTCTGAATGTGCTTCTATGTGCTGCTTCTCTTCTTCCTAAATCTCTCTCAATATGTGACCTCTTTTCTCTCTTCTTCATAAATATTTAGTCGTACATATTACGAGTATTTAAGAACACAATTTCTTCGTTAATCACTGTTGCGTTTATTCTACTAGCTATTTTTAGAAGTGTCGATATTATATTTTAGTTTTTTTTTGCTTGGTCTTTACCCACGAAGGGTCAAATAATTATATAATTTAGGTAATTGCTCTTTCAAAACAGATTTTTTCATAACATTAGTATGATTGTTATAAAATTATAAAGCGGCTAGCTGTCCCCGCAGTTTCACCTGCGTTTATGATCACTGCTCCGCTCCTATTAGTCGTAGCATGATGTTATATAGCCTATAGCCTTCCTCAATAAATGGGCTATTCAATACTAAAATATTTTTTTAATTCGAACCAGTAGTTCTTGAGATTAGCGTGTTCAAGCAAACAAACAAACAAACTCTTCAGCTTTATAATATTAGTATAGATTCCTTGTCTTTTTAACCAACTTCAAAAAAGGAGGTTCTATGTTCGGCTGTATGTATTTTTTTGTTTGTGGAAATAAACACACATTTATTATATTTCTTAAAATGCAATTTCAGTCTTTTTCTAAAGAAATCTTT
This sequence comes from Callimorpha dominula, assembly GCA_949752705.1. Classification (NCBI taxonomy): domain Eukaryota; kingdom Metazoa; phylum Arthropoda; class Insecta; order Lepidoptera; family Erebidae; genus Callimorpha; species Callimorpha dominula. Next base: position 13,488,925 of record OX457014.1, read on the forward strand.
TATCAGTGAACAGTAAGGAATTTTATGTAGTATTAAATAAAGAAATAGTAATTAAAATACAAATAGGACTAGCAGAGTGATGTGACGCAAGGGAGCCTTTTTAAGAAATTGAAACAACGTATTTGTCTGCGACTTACTTAATGACAAAATGATTTTTTGCGCCTTGAATGTCTTAAAAAATAATACATAGGTATACATGTACAAACTGGGACTTAACCTCGGTAATAACAATAATTAAGTACTATTAATTTTTGTTTAACACATCTTTCGATCGAATTACACCGATAGTATCACGGGTGGACTGATAAATATATAATGTATTACCACGATTAAGTCTCATTTTATACATTTAATATGCACTGTATAAACACATACATACATATAAAAATGTATAAATACGTGCTGTGTCATAATTTTATAATACAATTGAAGTAATTTAACACTAATTATGTTCAGTTAGCTTACATAATGATTTAAATAACAATAACTGATATTGTGATCACTTAGCTAATGAGTTAGTATGGAGAATAAATGTATTCATCGATTAACTTATTAAAAATGGCTTAATAATTGTTCATAGAATTAGGAAGCACATTTTGTTGTCCTTTGAAATAGACCCACTTGTGTCGGAAAACAGTGTGGTTTTAGTCAGTTTGTTTTCCAAATGCCACTGTTCTCTTAGCAATAAAGAGGTGTCCATTAAATGCTGGCCCTACATCATCATCTTTCAAGCCTTTTTCCAACTAAGTTGGGGTCGGCTTTCAGTCTAACTACGATACGATGGCAAAAACACAAGCCGTGCGAAGCCAATTCATAAAAAAAAAACTATGATACGGCTGAACTTCGATATTTTACGTGAAGCGACTGTCATCAGACCTCCACAACCAAAGTACAAGGCGATATCGAAGATCTGTAAATAGACCAGGTTATCGGACTTTTTTAGGGCTCCAACTACCCGTAACGAATGCCACAGATGCTCGTATGGTAACCGGGACCGACGGCTTAACGTGCTCTTCCAGGCACAAAGGGGTCTCGATGTGTTAAGGTCACCCATCCTATGACTGACTTGGCTAGTATTACTTAAACTTACAATGTGCTAACCTACTCGGTTACCACTTACCCACGAGCCCTCCAATGCTGGTCCTAAGTATTAATTCCTAATTATTTCTATCGCTACTGGAAGTCAACCATACGGCCTAATTTTAGAGCCAGTCCATTATTAATATTTCTTTATTTAATCTGTCTATATGTGCTCGGTTTATGTTTACATTACCATTTTAATTATGTCATCAGCCTTGAGAATGTCATTAGGATTAACAATATTTATAAAAATGTACATTATAAAAATACTGTACTTTTATAAATATTTCAAGAGTATTTTTAGGAATATTGTTTTTGTGTTGCTTGTTCGTTAGCCAATATAAACAAAGGTTATTAACAGAATTTCACGGTCTCTGGTCAATGGTCAACTTCAATTCAAGACGGCGATTTGTGAGACACTTTTAACTATATATTTTAAACAAAAATGACGACTGAACACTGACACCATTCAATATGGCCGGACGTAGTACAATTACTTATTTGTAATATCTTTAAACTTACTAATAAAGAATGTTCCACGAATAAATAAATGAATACTGAAGGTACTAACTAATATTATAAAGCTGAAGAGTTTGTTTGTTTGCTTGAACGCGCTAATCTCAGGAACTGGTTCGAATTGAAAAATTCTTATAGTTAATGGACAGCCCATTTATTGGGGAAGGCTATAAGCTATATGACATCACGCTACGGCTAATAGAAGCAGGGCAGTGACCATAAACGCAGGTGAAACTGCGGGGACGGCTAGTATATATATATATTTCACTAGTTACTTACGAGGCGCAAAGCCGCGACGAGTTTTGTGGGTTCAATTCCACACGGGACAAAAATTTGTGTGATCAACAAATAGTTGTCATGAGTCTGAGTGTTCTTTGGGTTCGTTGTTTGTAAAAGTCGCATGCGACACAGGAATTAGTCCTAGTGCGGGAGTTGTAATTTTAAAAGAAAAAAACTACATAACTAAATATTGTTATGTAAAAGTCTTTATTAAAGCTTATGACAAGCCTGTTGGTCTAGTGGTTAGTGATCCTGACTGCTAAGTTAGAGGTCGTGGGTTCGATTCCCACCTAGGACAAATAATTGTGTGATGAGCACGATCATTTCTTGTGTCTGGATGTAATTTATCTATAATATGTATGTATTTAGTAATGATGTAAGTATGTTTATCAGCAGTCAGGTTATCATAGTACAGGCTCTACCTAGTTTGAGATCAGACGGATGTGTGTGAGGTGTCTCAAGTTATTATTATTAATAATATGTTCAGCATTCAATGTTCTGGAATGATGATGATAGAAATAGAATAATTAACAAATTTTACAGAACAGTAGGACGATTATTCCCCATCCAAGGTCGCTGGCCCTTGATGGCCTCAAATACGCGTATTTGAATCTATTTATGCATAAACCTTTGTATTCTCAGCCAGCACAACAAAAAAAAAAATACGCGAATGAGTCAAGCACATCATAATAATACTCAATTTAAATTCGTTTGTCTCCAAAATAGAATAAACAAGAACAGTTGCGCAAATAAATTAAATGATAAATAAAACCCACCTTTTCCTCAAAAATATTGGAACTCCAATAAACAATTTATCACGAAAAACTTTAACACAATAACACTTGTTTACTAAAATTCACAATTTTCTCTATGGTAACTTAAAAAAATATTTAAAAAAAGAACAGTTTTTTTCACTATAGTAGTTGGTTCGCACAGAATATTTTGATTCATTCGAAATTTAAATATAAATTTAATAGGGCACGCGTAGTCGCTTTGGCGATTAACACAATACTAAATTATGTCGTCTGTGCGTTATCTATAGTGAGCAGCAGTGTGAGCACGCATTTAAATTATCGATTAACTAGACAAACAGACGGGTTCGCTCGTGGTCGTGTTTACTTAATGCTCAATGCTAGATATTATTCAATGAAAAAAATGGAAACAACAAAGTAGAGCTATTGGATTTTATTTTTGCTACATACGTAATAAATTGAAGAAAGTAAAAATACTAAAAATTTAAATTAAAAAATTTAGTACAATGTAGTATTTATGTTCAATTTTTATAACTGTTTCGAAACTCGCTTAAACCAAACAAATTACATTTAGGTTAGCATGGAGGTTATCTCCTTAACTTAATTATTGTGAAGAGATTTTAAGCACACGTACCTAACTCTTCAAATACCACCTTGAATAGAAGGCAATTATAAGTACAACTAACTTCAATACTTCCACATACCACTTTACACAATAATTAGCAATGTTGCCACCCTTTAAATAGCTTTTTTTTAAGTGAAAACTTCTTTAGGCACGTTTGTGCACTTTTGCTGTGAGGAAAAATCACTGAACTCGTGACCGTCACCGCTAATAATATATATAGATCCACTAGAGGGCGCTAATCTAAACATTGAGTTTTGTCGGTTCCGTATTAATTAATGTCACCAACCTGCTAATGTGACGTCTTAAGTTCGTCGTTTCGTTTAAGTTTTCACTTCTATCGGCAGTCCCATAACTGTTGTTTTTTTTAAATTAAAGGGACAATGAGAAAAATCATTATCCGCATACCTCCTCTTTTTTTAAGTCTGTTTAAAATTTAAAACAAAATGGCGTTATTTAATGTTATTAAAACGTTGTCTAACACGCCTTATTTGTTTTTGCTGCTAAACGAGGTTGAATACTTAATGCTTTTGTCCATTTTGAAAATGAGGTTGAATACTGGTGTTCGATTCGAAATTTGAATTTTACCATACAGGTATTTTGCATAATGTCTACTTAATATTAGTGGCACCACAGACCAAAAATGAAGTGTCACTCATATATTTAAAACAAGGATCTTTTGGTGCGCGGCTAAAATCTGAATAGGGTTGATTCCAACGGCTATCAGCATGAAATTAAATATGACATAAAGCTGTGAAAAACTATATTCGTTACAGTTTTCAAGTTTTTTATTGATTTTATTTGTTTATTTTTTAATTTGGTATTACGTCATATAACACCTGTTTAATACCTAATTGTGAAACGTCACTTCAGCATTGTCAAACTGTGGAGAGTTTATAAGGATCTTGTATGGGGTGGAAACTGAATATAGTTTAAAAACTAACAAAAATAGCGCTAGTATAGGCAAATTGTTTTCGTGGGAGGGCCATGCTTCGGCACGTAAGGGCCGGCTGTGATACAACGGCCTTACAGAAAACCGGCAGTGAAGCAAAGTTTTCATTGCTTTTCGCCGCGTGAGTGAAGTTACCGGAGGCCCGAACCTTCCCTCTCCCCCTCTTCCCTCTTCCCCTACTACCACCTTAAAGGGTGGCAACGCAGTTGTTACTCTTGAGTTGTGTCCATGGGCGGCGGTAGTAATTTACCATTTGGTAACCCGTCTACTCGTTTGCCCCCTATACCATTAAAAAAATGGATATGAACTTAGCAGTTATAGACAGAGTAATATCCCTTTACTTCCAATACCTTCCCATCTTACCTATCTTTCCGATTTATATATACTAAAAATTTTCCCCATTTTTATTTCCCAAAGTGTCAGGTTGACGCCAATAGGCTTGCCTCCTATTACGTGGGACCAAATTATATTTGGTGTTCCATACGCCTCTGACTTACCTTGCAGGGATACAGGCGTGAATGTGGTATGTATGTACAAATCAAAATTTTCTTCTCCCTTGTTAGTACACACTTTGTCGGACACTGTTTCATTACTAAAATAATAATACTCAAATATTAGATTCCTTGAGATTGCTTGTTCCTAATACTAAGTTGCGGCAGGCCTCCTTTTTAAGGCTCCTGGATCCCTCCTACTTAAGGCGCAGTACGGCACACCGTGTGGTTTTAGTCGGTTCGATTCCGACACACCGCCCCACTGAAAACCCCGTTGGGGTGACGGCCCGAGGGGGTTTCCAAACGTACAAAAAAGAGGCCTCCTATTTAGGCCGCAGTACGGCACACCGTGTGGTTTCAGTCGGTTTAATTCCGACACACCGCCTCACCGAAAACCTTGGTCCGGCACACGCCCAAATGCAAAAAAGAAGCGACGCTACAGTGTTGACTTTAGAAATTTATCGACAGACAGACGCGGCGAGGGACTTTGTTTTTAATATGTGTAGTGATGACATAATATTATTGGGTTACTACCTACATTGTTATATTGGATTTAGCCTCTAAGAGCAATGTATGTTAAGTAAATAAATACACAGAGATGATGCTCCTTACCTACCCCCATAAAATTTCCCCCGTTTTATGTCGCTTTTTGCCAATACCTTACTAACAGTAAAGGCATTACTTGGCTTTCAAATAATTACCTAGATGATTATAATTTCTTTACAATAAAAAAATATTTATGTTTCGCACTTTTAACATGTCTGTATCAAATTATTTTTCTTATGTATTCAGTCGATGAAACTAAAGGGGTTTTATTACTTGGTAACCATAAAGTCACATTTGTACCTGTCAATGTTCTCATCTTTGTCGCGCTATACTATAGACAATAATACTTTCCCGCCAAAACAACACGGATACAGATTAAAAATAGTCGCTTACCTAATCTTTTTTTCTGACACGCGGCGAACACGTTATTGTTCAGTGGGTCAGTACTTTGGCTTACGATTCATAAACAGTTTGCGTTTTAGCATACGTGAGTGTAATGAACTGCAGAATCAGAGATCGAATGTTTCGCGTAAACTATGGATTTGTCTGAAAAATATAGATTAAATAGATAGATAAATATTCTTTATTGCAGACCATAAGTAAGATACTAATAATCTATATAATATACTTTTTTACAAAGGCGATAAGATCTTGTTAGAGGACACAATTATCGTTTTAGCTTATAAGAAAAGTTTTGGCATATTATGTATTGTTTGTCTGATGTAACACACAGATGTAAACTATTCTTTATACATACATAGTTGCCGAATGTTATGCGAATATTAGATAATGATTTTTTTTTATGGCATAGGGGGCAAACGAGCAGACGGGTCACCTGATGGTAAATGACTATCGCCGCCCACTAATGCGGCACCGAAGTATTTATCTAGGGTTGCACATCATGCAACCGCAGGGAATACAAACAATCACTGCTGATAGGATCTGGAGGTTTCTCGAAGCCATAAGTCTGAGCAGTGAACTGTAAACTGCCGCCTATGGGCACCTGCAACACAAGAGTCACAAGTGCGTTGCCGGCCTTTAAGGTGGGAGAAGGGGAAGGGTGGAAGAGGGGTAGAGAGGGGAGGGAAGAGTTAGGGCCTAGGCCTAGGGCCTAGGGTCACTCGGCCATAAGCAATGGAAGCATTGGTTCACTGCCGGTTTTCTGTGAGGCCCTGGACTCTCCTGGTACTCCGGTGGAGCCGACCCGTACGTGCCGCAGTATGGCTCTCCCACGTAACATATTCGAATAACACAAGCAATTTCCATTTAGCGATGTATGTACCCGTAACCCACAAGACTAGTATATTTTAAAAACAATAACCGGTGATGAATGTTGCTATATAATTCAACTAATGTGCTTTTATTATGGTACTGATTATGCGAGTTTATTAAGCCAACATTCTTATCTCGAAGTCTCTAAACTATGTTTAGTATGTATTGCGTAGCTAGCAATGTGTATCAATTACGTCCTCCTTTGAAATAACTAAGCAAGTATTATTACAGTAAATAAATTCTTGAAAGGTTATGTTTTTGACTTTTTGTTACCTATTAAACAGCTGAACCATTTTTAATTTTCATCTTGATATTGGTATATTGATATTCTCCCTATGTACATGTTACATTTGTCTTAATAACGAACAAATAAGAAACGTGGTGGTCTTGGGAGTCGCATTGAGGTACCAAGTTTTTGTGATTTTAGCGAGGTATTAATTAAGTATTTTTTACAAGTACGATTGTGCACCTTTCATATATAGTTAGAAGGTAGAAGTTTCTTTGTAGAGTAAAATACTTTGACACCTGTTTTTTTACATAGATATGCTGTTCTCAATTAAACAAGTAGGGTCGTAGGTATGCCTTGAATGAAATTGAAGAGACTATAAGTCCTACTGCAGTCACAGGGATAATATTTCTTTGATGAGTTAGGTAGGCATTAGGTATTACGATTTAGGGGAAAAAACAAAGAGTTTTTAGAAGATTATAAGATAAAATGATATCCAAGGTACAGAGAAGCAAGCACCATGCTGTCAATTATATTATCAGCAAGTGAGATTGTTATTTAATTTCAACTTGTGGGAAAATATTTGATTTTTTTTTATACATTTTATTGTCAAGTTATACATAATATACACATAAATAACATACGCATGTTGCATGATAATCTTACATACAGATAAGCAACTTTCGAGTAGCCGTGGAATCAGGCCAATGTACCGCCGAATGACAAAGCAAAAAAAAAGATTAATACATTGTTATATACATGCTATAAACAATGTTAACAGTGGTAGATATATTAAACAAGTATTAGGCATAATACTACTTCTTTTCTTTGCATCACTCAAAGGTTGACGGGTAGAAATTGCTTTAGGAATTAAGTCCGTCTATGCACCAGGAGTAAATCCCACTAATATTATAAATGTGAAAGTTTGGATGGATGGATGGAAGGATAGATGTTTGTTACTCTTTCACGCCAAAACTACTGAACCGATTGCGATGAAACTTGGTATGTAGATAGCTGGAGACCTGGATTAACATATAAGCTACTTTTTATCCCGATATTCGTACGGGATCGGGACTTACGCGGGTGAAACCGCGGGACGTTGCTAGGTTAAAATAAATGAAATGTACTAGGGGTAATAATTTTGCATATTATTTTATACTTAGTAAACATAATTCGTTTCTAGTTACTTTAAATCTCTTAATACAACGCATAAAAATGGGCAAAACAAAATAATATTCTTTATTTCATAGTAGAGTGTCCGACAGAATATAGCAATATTATTTTTACACATAGATATTATTTGTACACTAGGCGCTATTATCGCCGGCTACAAATTCTTCCAATACAATTTAATTATCGTAGAAAATATATTAAAAGAACATACTACGATTTTTTACAAATTATAATTTTCACTTTTACACCTCTTTTTAATTTTTTTTTATTTGTTGTCTTTTTAAACCATCCAAAGGTTGCCTGTAAGGAAGTTGTGAATGATTTCCTTGTATACAATTTCTATATTGTACTGTAGAGTTTATTTCTATTCCATTCCATTATAGGGTCGGTCGTTTTGTACTACAATACATTGCGAAGAGCCTAAACGGCATGAGAATTTCAGATAAGGCCATAATCCGTATTAAATATCGCACATCAAAGACGTTACAACAATAAAAAAACCTTTACTCCGCCTTCTACCTGCCCTGATTGGTCAATCTCGTCCTTACTGTCGACCAATCAGAACGCGTTTATGCTACCCCTTCGTTATTTTAACATAGTTATAGATTTTTGTCAGTCGCATTCAATACGCTTTGGAGTGAACATAGTTTTTGTGTGTTTCGTCAACAATTATATTGATTAATTTTGTGTACTAATTTCCGTTTTGTAAGCGATTGCTTTTTTATGCCAACCGTGTCAGATATTTCAGGAACTAGCGGTAAGCGAAAATGATGTGTGTTTTCTATTAAATACATATTTGCATTGATAAGTCCTGTAAGCAAACAAAATTTAAGAAACTAATAGTGAAATTTCAAAAAAAAAGTGGTCTCGGTGGTATCTTAGGCCCAAAACAAAAGAACATCCGATATTTATTAGCCCTATGTTTTTGGGGCTTCAAAGGCTTGAAGGAGACAAGTATGTGTTTGCAAGTAGGATAACTTGCTTTTGTTCATGAGGATGAGCACACTGACAAAGTGCAATCATGGGGTTTCTGTACACGAGTTAGACTTCAACGGTTACAAGTAGAGATATATTTAACTACAAGGAATTTTCTATTCAAATTTAGCGCCATCTGAGCGAAGAGTCATCTATATCCTACAATAGTGCGCGTTTGAGTAGAATAGCTAGCATAGCTATTATATTTTCTGTGAGCATAGTGTTACTGGGTGTACCCAGCTTTTGGTCGAGGAGAGAGCAAACTTTTTCTATTTTTCTTCTTATTAATAGCTTAAACAATAGTTAAACAATAATCCTAGAAGCACACACACACGCACACAATTACTACTGAAAAATATTTTCTCATAAATTTGTATTATGTAAGCTACGTTCTGTAACTAGCCAAAATATATTTTAATATTCCATGTAAATCAACTCGCTTCAATCCACCGCTAAGTGTACCTAGAACCACATCTTATTATAGGCAGAATAGCCATATTGTGCGAGCAAGCAGAAACTTCAACAAACTATGTAAACAGCACGATATTGACCCCTTTGCTATCGGTGTTCCTTCGGCTAGAAGGTGCTGAAGCGGTTTTTTTTTCTCTTGTAAATAGTATTAAAACCTAGAACGCACATAATATAACCCACACGTGAAGACTTGTAATTGGCTTTCAGGTGGCTATTGAAATTTGTATCGTATTTAACATTTGTAGCTGCAAGTCTTCTATGTTCTAAATAAATAAATAAATAAAATTTGACTCACAGTAAACTACTAATCTAAAACCGGAGGAGCTCCTTTTGTAGTTTAGTCACCAACCTTATTATCTAAATACATTATTATGTACCCGAACAGACACATTTTTATTATTTCCGTAGAGAAATATTCTGGTTCGGGGGAACTTCACAAAATAAAATTCAAAGACTCACAGTTGCCAGTTTATGCAGAAACCACTAAAACTACTACACTATTTTATCAGTCGATTTAGTTACGCAAACTTTCAAAAATACAAAAGAAAAAACAGGCATTCCAAAAACAAAATTCACTTCGGTTCTCATTCAAGCGAAGACTGACATTTTGATCCATTTATAGAAGCCTACATAATGTTATGGTTGGGAAAATTGAGTGGAAATTGAAGTAGTTGGGAAAATTGAGTTTAAATTGAAGTAGTTGGGAAAATTGAGTGTAAATTGAAAGGTGGTTAAGAAGGGAAGGGAGTACAAGGAAAGGGGTATTGTCTAGACGAATAGATTGGGGAGTACTCGTACCTGTACCTCGAATGGTACCGGCACTCCGATTCCTCTAACATAAAGTAAAAATTGATACTTTGATTTCATCTTTGATAGCTGCCAACAACCGCATTTCAATCTGTTTTTTACTCGAACTAGGATAAATGTTTGATTCGGTACGAACACTTGTAAGCAGACAGCCTTTATTACATTTTTTGGTACTTATTGAAGTTATAAAAAAATATTCCTAGATAGGAAATATCTCATTACTGAAGAGCTTCTTCAATACCGAATAAAAACTCTGACATTATAACTAAAATAGTTGAAAGCGGAGGAGGTGATATACTCGTAATTTCCATGACTAACTCCATCTTGCACAAGGATAGGTGGTTTAATTAGACATATTATTCCTTAAAGTCAAAGATCTTGATCGAAATTGAAGATCTTCATCTTCCATGACCAAACTATTCAAACACTCTTAAGCGTTTCTCCAAGCTGATAAAATTAAACTAACAATACGATCGTTATATTACTCTGTTTTAATTTAATTATAGCAACTTCCTGTGATAACAATATCCGGCGATAACTAACAATAACTGCGCTTTATATAGAAATAAGAACCCCATATTCAAAGTTATTTTGTACATGAAAACAATATCTAATCATGGTAATTATTGGCACTACGTCTGGCGTAAACAATCTGTCTCCTTTTAGAGAGTCTTTGGAAGTCCTTTGCAGTGAGTACTATATTACACTGTTACATAAAGTTGTGCCGTCTATGCCGTCGTGCGTGCGTGCGTGCGTGCCTGCGTGCGTGCGTGCGTGCGTGCGTTCATTCGTGCGTGCGTGCGTGCGTGCGTGCGTGTGTGTGTGTGTGTGTACATATATGTAAGTCACGTTTTCACTTCTGACGTGCAGTCCTACGACTGACAGCATTTTAGTTAGGTTAGCGCTGGGTTAGGACGCATTCGCTACGATGGACTAAGGTTTCTCTGTCTTAGTGGAGAACTGTCTCGAGTTTTCATAAGTAAAATCACTCTATTGTTTCTGGCATTTTGGCCTTTTCCTCCTGAGTACCCACCTTAATGGTTTCACTAATAGCAAGACAAGGGGATTTTATTAAACACCCTTAAGGGTCGCCATTAGAACAGCATTTACCTAAATTATCGACTTATTTTTTGTAATTTTGTTTTACTTTATTTTTTGTTCCAGTGTTCCCGTGTACAATGGCGTCGGACCAAGATTCTTGTTCGGATGAAGAACCAGATAGTGAGATGCTGAGCGATGATTTGTGTCTCCCAGATAGCGATGATGACAGACAGTCTTCTAGAAATATTCAGGTGTGAAAACTCAAATGGTTACGGACACTTAAGCAAGAATGCAACATTTTTATTATTATTATTATTTTTGGAAGAGGGAGCAAAGAAGCAGGCGGGTTACCTGATGGTAAGCAACTACCGTCGCCCATGGGCACCTGCAAATCAAGAATCATAACTACGTTGCCCGCCTTTAAGGTGGGAGTAGGGGAAGTGGAGAAAGGGGGAAGAGGGAGTGTGCGGGTAGGGGGAGAAGAGGGGAAGAGGGGGAGAGGGAAGGGTTTAGGGCCTCCTGTAATCTCACTCACTCAGCGAAAGCAATGCAAGAATTGCTTCACTGCCGGTTTACTGTGAGGCCGTGGTATCACTTCGGTCGAGCCGGCCCATACGTGCCGAAGCATGGCTCTCCCACAGTTTTTATACTTTAATGCTCTTTAGATGCTTCTTCTTTACATACATTACAGGAGAAATTATTTCTCAATCGCACAACATCGATGCGATTATTTTTTTTTATTTACTTTCGCTTTAACTATTTTCCTAGTTAAATTATTTTTACCACAGATGTCTCTTCGTTTATCAGAATCTACCCGAAGACTTGCCACATCTCAACTCTTGTGTGCTCCGTCCACCTCGAAAACTTTTCACCAACTGTCGGGAGCGTTGGCGACAACAGAATGTCAGTGGCGCCTTTGCTGAATTAAGGCGACTAGTGCCGACGCACCCACCAGATAAGAAGTTGTCCAAAAATGAAATTCTTAGAATGGCTATAAGGTAGATAAATACAATTCTCTGTTACGACTATGATAGACTTATTAAAGATATTTGGTTGTATGCAAACTCGAAGGCGAGGCAGGTTGCTTCAGTAAATCTGGATACCACCAGCCAGATGAAGTGACGATCTGAGGTAGATGGGATATCTATCCCATGTTCTTGATAGATACACTGAAATTTCATGTTAATGATTATAACATTTTCTTAATCTGTAATTTTTCTGTAATGCCTTATTTTTGCCTTTACTATTTGCCTGTTTTTCATTATTATTGTTGTTGTTATTAATTGTATGGTATTATGTTCAATTTCAACACAATTTTATATTGTTTGTGAAATTAATAAATAAATAGATTGTAGGCCGGGGTGCTATGACGCATGATGATGATGAGAGAAGCCTATGTCCAGCAGTGAACTGCAATAGACTGATGGATTGGATTGAATTGGATACCACTTATAGAGCAGTCTGTAGTGACGTAGTCTCAGGTTTTCGACAAAAACAAATTTTTAGTTTCATTTTTTATTCATTGTTTATTATTATACAACTAAATTGGGAACATAAGACACTGCTTACCTCATCGGTTCAAACAATCCTAATATTAATAGTGTTTTATCTTGGAAGTAGTTTACAATCCACAGTGTTAACCAATGTTTTTTTTTGCACTTTTACTAATATGGTTACATGGGGTTAATAATGATTTCATTAATTTCCATAGGTACATAGGTCTTCTCTGCGAAGTCCTAGAGTGGCAAAAGACTCATGGTCTATCAATGAATAAAGAAAACTCAGCAAGCCTTGCAATCAAATGCGAATCTCCTCTCAGCCCTCAATCAAGAAGGCTTCGTCTAAAAAGACCATACCTCAATGACGAAGATGGACCGCGAGCGAAGATCTACCATGAAACTAATGATTATCAGAGATATGGAAATGAAGAAAATGAAGAAATAAAGAGAAACTACCAAAGACCTGTTGGAACACGACCAGAATTCTTCTTCGCGAAAGAACATTTAAGAGTTTTAAGAAACCAATATCACTTCTCGCCAAGATGGCGGCAAAACATGCCATTCAGAAATTTGGCTGACAGAAATGGAAATAATTTGCTTATGATTGCCCCTGCTCAGAATGGGAAAGAGGAGAGTGATAGGAAAATGCACAACGGACATAGCAGCAAAGAAAATATTGAGAAAGATGGCAAATGAATCAATCATAAAAAAGTGGTTATTTCTGTCGCATTTTTTTTAATTGTATGTTTTTAGCTTTGACTATATCTAAAAAGTACACAAAAATTGATTTACAGCTATTATGACAAAACAAATGTTAACACGAAATAGACATCGAGATCTATAAGGAAATATAAAAATGTAACTTTTTAAATAGTTATTTCGAATGTGGATATGAGTTCAAGAAAAAATCAAACGTGTCAATGTAACATTTTGTGAGTCAAAAACGAACTATTTTTAGGTAAATCATACGTATCTTAGTTATCGTTATCGAAGTATACAATAAATGGTTTCTAGTAGCGGCAATTCAAACTAAATCCATGTTTAATGACGTGAGGTGCATTTTTTAACGCCCAAGAACGGCGCGCCACTTACATCGTCTGTACATAGTCTAATGCTTTAGTTTTGATGGAAACGATATTGGATACCTTCATCTTTTTCTATTAAGAGGGAACGTATGTAGATATTCAAGAGCAGAGTGGCTTAAAAGACATACTGATGAACATTGAAAAGGGTGAGCTCATATGGTTTTAGGCACGTAGAAAGAAGAGAATGATAAAACAAGTATAGAAGGCGAAAATACTATGACCAAATTGGTGACGTTCTAAAGGTAGGTCAGAACTACTCGAACGACGAGCTTGTGTGTTTAATGACAGTATTGGAACCTTGTGTGTTATGTAAAGATAGAAGTGAGTGACCAGTTGTTGTCTCTGTCCTACCCGAAGGGAAAAAGGCGTGATGGTATGTATGTATTTGTGTTTTACGAGTCATTATTACTAGAGTTGAAATTTAGCAGCGAATTAGGACCAGGCATATTTTTGTTAATCTAACGGCATTTGAAGGCATAAATCATCATAGACTTCCTGGCCTTATTATTGTATTGTAAAAAGCAGTGAAATGTTGTCAGGGCTCATGTATGTATGTATATATATGTGAGTTAGTTTATTCCACGATAACTTCTAAATGCCTGGACAGACTTGGATGTACGAGGTATAATTAGAATCCTTACATCCTGAGCGAAGTTTTCTCTATTTTTTTTTTTAATTCAATATGGCCGTTGTATGGCGCGTAATTCGTTTTTTGACAGGGCAGTTGTGTTTTTTAATTACTTAAATTAGTAACTTGCTTTAAGCGCATATAATATAGCAGCGCCCCGCGGTTTCACCGGCGTAAGTCCGGATCCCGTGGGAATGTCGGGATAACAAGTAGCGTATATGTTAATCCAAGTCTCCAGCTATCTACATACCAACTTTCATCGCAATCGATTCAGTAGTTTTGGCGTGTAAGAGTAACAAACTTCCATACGTACATACATCCATACATCCTCACAAACTTTCACGTTTATAATATTAGTAGGATATTTATAAATGAGACAGTGGACGTTTGTGAGTTAGTGTGTTTGATTCATGATTACAAATTGTACATTATTAGATGGACGTTCATTATAGATAGTTTCATAATTTAACCGAAAGTCTGAGCGAAATCGGACAACTAGTACTCAATCATATAATTGTTTGGAAATTATATTGCAATAAAATTACTAATTTAATTAAGTATAATATTAATTCGACTCTGATTATATATATGAAACCTATTTATAAATGATGTATATGATTTATTTCAGTTTTAGAATATAAAATCTATTTAAAAAAAAAAAACAAAATCTTTTACGAAGCGAATACTCTGTGGCTATCTATCATCACCATTGTCCAGTGCTGGACATAGGCCTCTTCTAATGTACGCGAACTGTGATTAATCGTCAGCTCACTCCATCAAGCCCGGGGTGTCCTACACTACGATTTGTTAGAAATAATCTCACAACTATTGCTATAAACTAATAAAATGACTAAATAACAGTAATTGCTATGTTGTTCGTACCTCAATTATCACTCAAGTTATTGTTATCAACTTGTAATGCATGCCTGTCCTTTTAACACCCCCACTATTGAAAACTGACCAATAGCATTACCGGTACTAGTCATAATAATGTTTATTATCTAATATTAAATAGTGGTTTATCATCCATTATAGTTTGCCCCTATTTTTAATAAAATAAATAAGAGTTTTTGATGTGGCGATAACAGTTTCTACGTTTACGTGGCTAATTAATAAGCGGTAACACCCGTTAGCATCTTTCTATTAATCATTAGATTAATCAATCGATTGAAACTTGATAATTATACCCTGGGACATATGTGTTATATGTCCCAGGGTATAACTATCAAGTTTGATTGCTATCTAGGTCCAAACTAAGCAGAGCTTATACTATGGGCACTAGGACACGCAATCCCCAAAATATACAGCAATCCCCAAACTTATTGGCCGGGCTGAAGTTAACCGCAAGCCGACTGTTTGTTAGTGTTTTTGTTATTATTGTTTGTCATTTGTTTTAAATTAAAATCTATAAGAACTTAATCTAATACTATATTAACATTCTGTACCATTCGTGAGATGGCATTTGCGTCAACTTCAGGTCGGCCAATAAAGTTGGAGAGTATTGTACATATTTAGATATTTTTTTTATATACATACACATAGAAACTCCCAGACCAAGGCAAATAGACATATTTATGCAAACAAATATTTTCGCTGAGAGGGAATCAAACCAGTGACCCGAATAATTAAATTAAAACTAAAAAATTTGGTTTATGCTACATATTAAAAAATGGCTACGTACCCGTTGGACCTCCAAGATTAGACCCTATCACAAATGTACCCGTTTGACCTCATTTTTAGGTCCCTTTCTACCCTCTTCAAAATATAATAATCTAAGTGCCCGTTGGACCTTTTTTGAAATACCCTTCGGATCTTCAAAATTAAAACTACTAAAAAAGGACCTTGGACCTTCAAAAAAAATTTGTGTTCATTTGGTATGTGTTCGATGTTATTTAGTTAGAAAAGGTACAGTTATGTTGAAAATTGTTAATCAGAATTCAAAAAATTTGGTGAAATACCATAAGTACATACAGGCACACTTGCAACACATAGTACTCCGTAGTCCTTGATGTACAAAAACATGCATGTTTTATATTAAAGAATTTAAAGATCAGTAAAATTTGAAAAATACGTGATCTGATTAGAATAAGTGATTTTGTTTGTAATTAAACGCTGTTATTTTTATATTTTTGATAAAAAATATTGATTTATTGTGTATTGTTTTATTTTTAATCAAGTGTCTCACTTTTGTGCACGATTGTGTTTTGGCTTTTCATACGAAGATGTATAAATGAAGTCACACGGGATACGTTGTTTCATAGAGGGTCCAATGGGCACTAAAGTATAGTCAAAATCCAGGTTTGAAGGTCCAAATGGTACAGGGAGGTCCAAAAAGTCACATTTGTAAATGATTTGGAGGTCGGGTACGTAGTCTAAAAAATTACCCCCTTTCCTACTGTGATGTTTTTTTGTGTTCAAAGCTTCGTACTTATCTTATGTTGAAAACTAATTTATTAATATATTGTAATATACGTTTAACTTACATGTTTAATTTGTTATATAAAATATACCACATCCAGTATCACATTATTTTTTTATTTAAACTTCCTGAACAGATTCCAGATTTTCCTAAATAATACCTAAAAGTTAAAAAGTTAAAAAATGATTCTAAAGGGATTAATTTGACTGGCCTGTTGGTCTTTTGGTTAGTGATCCTGACTGGTGAGCCAGAGGTTGTGGGTTCGATTCCCACCCAGGACAGATCTGACTTTTAAAAGAGTGGCCATGAGTTTCTTTGCCAGTATTCTTCTCTTAAGGCTCTACGCATTTTGGAACTGGAAGTTATAGATAGCAGGCAGTAGATTTTGGTGTTTTCACCTAATTTACATCGACAATCCAGTACATGCTGTGGCGTCTGTTTGCGCCGATCTATGATTTTTAACTGTAGCTTCAATTTAACGTTTATAAATGTCACTTAGTGTCTTAATTGAATAAAAGTTTTTGAATTTGAATTTGAATTTTGACAAATAATTGTTTGATGAGCACGACACAGACACAGACACAGAACAAATGATCGCGATCATTTGTTCTGTGTCTGGGTGTAATTTATCTATAAGAGGTATACGAGTATATTTATAAATATATAAGTATGTTTATCAGCAGTCTGGTTACCATAGTACAGGCTCTGCCTAGCTTGGGATCAGACAGCCGTATGTGAGATGTGTCATATTATTATTATTAAGCAAAACCCAACATAACTACTAATAAGCCAATTGAACTCATATATGCAATAAAATAAAATTTTAGTGTCTGTATGCAATGCCATAATTACAGCATTTTACTAAATAAATCCGAATGTATACACGGTAGATGAACCTAAAAATATTTTTTATTTATTTATTGTCTGTCTGTTTGTTTGATCCGGCTAATCTCCGCAACGGGTTGACCGATTTCCATGGGGCTTTTACTAGCAAATACCTGGTGTTATAAAGAGTAACATAGGCTATTTGGAAACAGAACGCGTAGGAGAGCTATGCTTCGGCACGCATTGGCCGGCTCGACCGGAGTGATGCGGCCTGACAGAAAACCGGCAGTGAAGCAATGTTTACTTCATGTCAATGTTTAATCAGGTCAGTCTTAGGATAGTTGACCATTCTTAATACATTGAGACCCCTCCGTGCCTCCGAAAGCACGTTAAACCGTCGTCCCTGGTTGCCATACGAACATCTGTGGCATTCGTTACGGGTAGTTGGAGCACCCAACCTGGTCTATCTACAGAACTTCGATATCGCCTAGTACTTGGGTTGTGGAGGTCTGTTGGCAGTCGCTTCACGTAAAATGTAGAAGTTCAGGCGTATCGTAGTTAGACTCAAAGCTGACCCCAACTTAATTGGAAAAATGCGTGGTGGAACAGCTTAGGGGATAGGCCATAACGATAAATGTGATGAGATGTTTAAATTTCTCACCTTATTGTAGATCCGTAAAATTCTCCTGCGATATGTCCCTTGTTTCACCTATAATCGATTCTCAAGTTTTAAACAGAGTTGCTGTAGTAAGCTTCTCCATTTTTTTTTTCTTCTATAAAGTTGTCAGCCAGTGAGTCTGTTCTTATCTTTAACATTAATTAATCCCAAACCGAAACAACGACCGATGGGGATTAGCAGTTTAAAAAGAGAATTAATTTTTATCTGATTAGGAACTTTTTTTTGCGTGTTCTCGAGAACGTTTCGAATTTTTAGATTTACTTTTAAAAGTAAATTGCTAAACAAAATGGATGAGTGCTATGTGTTTTTAGACTTTTTAGTTACGTTTGTCATTAGCTTGTAACATATTAATATCTTTAAATGAGCGATATAAATTCATGTACTTCGTGTATCACGAAATCGGCACTAACAATTTACATCAGGTTTTGCATTTTAAGTTTGTCTATATAGGTGTTTTTAAAAGACGAGAATTTAAAAAGAAAACAGACGCCGGTCGCCCACCACGAAGTAAAATTTGCTTACGTTGAACGCACAAAGTGAATATGTACAAAGCGCAGCTTTGTGTATAACAGAAATTCCTTATTGAATAATATTGATATTGTGGTTTGTTATACAAAGTGATACAGATAGTTGTACTCGTAGTTGAAACTGGAGATGATAAATTAAATTCTGGTATCTGACCTCTTTTCAATCAGCAGAAATTGAATTGGTATAAAATAATATTCTAATAAAAATGGTCTTCTCATAAAATCAGGTATTGACTTTTGATTTACCCCAGCGGATTGCTATCTTCTTTTCTATTTACAAGTTTATACCATCTGTCTCTTTCTGGAAAATAGGGCGGATCGTTCCGCCCAACCAGTAAAGTCATCGAGTTTCCACCCCTAAAATAAATAACCACTGACTAGCTTACGTAGTCAGGTAGGTTTTTTATATTAGCACTAGTTGTTACCCGCGACTTCGTCCGCGTGGTATTTAAGAAAAAAGTTATTGTTCAGTTCGCAGAGTTTACGATAACAAATCAATTCTGTATTTTGCGTAAAGAAATACCTGTGCTAATTTTAATGAAATTCTTCTACATATGTCATACATATATTATAGATGTATAGAAGATCCTATTTTTTTTTCTATAATAAATGTAGCCTAAGTTACTCCTAGTTGCATCAGTTATCTGCCAGTGAAAGTCCCGTTAAAATCGGTCCAGCCATTTCAGAGATTAGCCAAAACAAACAGACAGACAGACCGAAAAAAAATGTAAAAAATATTGTTTTTGTATATGTAACGTGTATACATCCAAATGCACTTAGTAAAAAGCGTTTATTTTAATATTACAAACAGACACTCCAATTTAATTTATTTGAAAGAAGAAAAAAGAAAGAAAGAAAAAAATATTTATTCCATATTCCAATTTTAAAAATTTTATTTGTATAGAGTATAGATGTATAGATAAAATATGCGACGTTAATCACAAACTTTCAAGAACATTTCAGATAAAATATATTCTATAATAATAAGATAATTGTCTCTTGAAATATTATACAGAGTGCTATATAAAGTTGTGGTTATATTTTAGGAGCGTTATGTGTAGCCGAAAAATAATTGTCCGACCTTTTTTTAAATAATTCCTTAAAAAAGCCGGTCAAGTGCGAGTCTGACTCGCGTACCAAGTTTTCTGTAAGCAAACAAACTCTATCTACTCATATGTTTATACTTAGATAGTACGGCCATCTCGGGAATTAATAAAATGATAATAATAATCTTATAAGGGTTCTTTTTTGTTAATTTCAACGACTTTGTTTGTTTTTTATTGAATTTACATCCTTAGTATTAAATACACATAGTTGCGTTCATATCAGCCCTCTCTGTCAAGAAATATTAGCGTTAACGGTAATTATCAAGTCTGTTTCTTTGAATTGAATTTGAATTGAATTAAATTTGTCAGTTTCAAAATATAATCTGAGTTAATTATCACGAGTTTTCCTAAAATTTTTTGCGCTTTGTTTTTCACTTTTCTACTAAACGACCCTAAAGTATGACCACACATTTTTGTAACATTCTGTATAATGACAATCTAGGACATACATTGTTACAACACTACGCTCTGTAGACCCAAACTAAGCAAAGCTTGTACTATGCATTCTAGAAACTGTATACCCGATCACCATACCACAGATAAGATAAACGTTACTACCATATTTATACAACGAACGACAAAGATAGGGTGTTTCTGTTACATTAGTAAATGGACATATTCATGGATACAAATGATGAGGGCTACCACGTTTGAATTTGCCACTAGAGGCGCTGCTGTAGCATTAGGTCTCCGAAGTTTAAAAAAAGGTATAAAAAGCAAATAAACTTACATTTACATTTTATAATTAATAGTATTATATTATTTTCTTATGGGACCATTTACGTCAAAGTAACACAACGACATGATAATGAAAACGAATTTGTATATTCGAAGGAACTAAACATAGTGACGTAATTTGTTTTCTATAATATGATTAACAGAGTAGCTAAAATGACATACCTTTTACAGTAAGAAAAAAAATACGTAAAATAATATAACATAGTGTAGAAGAGTAGTGAGAATCTACAAATTTGTATACAAGTTTGTATTAATTTCTTTTTTTTTGCTGTACAATAAAGAGTTTATCTATCTATCTATCTATCTAACACAAGACCAAAAAAAAGTCTCTCATACAATCAGTTCGCACCAAACGCCTGTTTAAATATAAATAGCAAATTATGACAAATAATAACTTTGCGATAAGCCCCATAATCCGTATTATGTATGCGCAATCGTTGGTCGCGTGGCCGACCGCCGCTCAACTTGCTAATGTAGGGGATGGTTGAGATAAGATGTAATTGAATTTTATTAGAGCAATACGTTTGGCATGAGTCTGATATTATAAGCTTAGGGGAGATAAGGACCAGTGTGTGGTGATAGAAATAATATTTTTTTATTAATATACTTATTATTGATTTAATCAGACACAGCATATCACCGCATACCTACAGCAAAATATACTTCAACGTCATCTGGCGCAGATATGGTGAACTACGTAGTGACTTCACTGAGCTTGCATCGCGCAATAAAAGTGCTCGATAAGTCAATGCTGATTAGTCTATATGCAACTTCTATCATTGACTATTGGGCTGATGCTCATCAAAAATTATCACGCGGCCTGATCGCAGGATACTCTATTTGTATCGCAGGGACATCGCCACATTTCATTCTTCCACCAATCGTAAAACGTTCCTGGGTTTTTTTGATGCAGTAATGAAAAAAATTACCTAATAATATTTTATTTTAGACTACCAATATAAAAACGGGTCTTCTATTATATATACGTACAGATACTATTGTCAATTGATGACGTTCATCTGAAGAGTCACAAAAAATAGAAATTAATTGTTCATCAAGCTCTTTATTTAACATTAAAAAATTCTTTACAACTCAGTCTTGACCTCCTTCTTCACTTTTCTAAACTCCCCAATAGCCTTTAAGACATCTTCAGCGAACACCTCAGGCAGTTCAAAAGCCAGGAAATGTCCTCCATCATGGATCACACTAACGTTGACCAGGTTGGTGTACTTCAGCTTCAAGATGCAGGGAGGCTGGTAAGCCATCTCGTACTTGGCTTGAAGCGCCCAGGTTGGGACTGGTGTAGGGATCCTGTGAGAAAACGTGATGATCAAAAGGCTTAAACATTTTTGAATTTCATATATGTCATACAATAATTGAGAACATTATAGAAATAGATGCAAAACCAAATATTATTAAAAAGGTGATATATACGTACTAAGAGGAAAATTTGAAATTAGCGAGCCAAATTTTGTTTACAGGATTTTTATAAGTATCCTTGTACTATTTCGGGCATATAAAAAACGTCGAGTTGCAGATGTGAAAGCTTCGCTTGCGGAGCCAAATGGGAAACTAGAATAAATTTTATTTTCGCTAACATCTCCGGACTTACCAGAAGCTTTGTCTCATCAGCTGGTTGACATACGTCTGCTAAGGGGTGAGATTCCGAAATGAAACCGAAATCAAATCATATCTACAGGTCTATTTACTGAACCTTTTATAATATCGATGGCTTAATTTTCAAACTTTGTATCTCCATTTGATCAAAATACACAGGAGGAAGAAAAAACTATTTTATTTAATAACTAACTATAAAACTGCTGTCGCCACATCAAAAACTCTTATTTATATTATTAAAAATAGGGCCAAACTATAATAGATGATAACACAGTTCACTATTTAATAAAAATAAGTTAATAGATATTATTGACTGGTTATACCGGTAACGCAAACTATTGGTGAATGGATAAATATTAACAAATTGTGGGATTATAAAAGGGTAGGAATATGTTTAGAACGATTGACTTGAGTGCAAACAGAGGACGAACAACTTGGCAGTTACTGTTAGTTAGTGATTTTCATAGTTTATATCAGTGGTTGTGAGACTGTTTCTTACAAAACATAGAAAAACAGCTTTATTTACATTTAAATATTAATTGAGGTTACGTTTATTGTAATTATGATTTACATCTGATAACAGACTTACTTAGACTTTTAGACATGTGTAGTACGAAGTAGTATTTTTTGTAAATAGAAAAAAAACTAAAGACAATCAGAAAATACGAGTGATTGCATCGTGTTCGTTACTCATTTAACACCAGATGACATCAAAATAAAAAATACTAAAATTTTGGAGTAACGAATTTTAGTCTGATTTGAATAGTTCTTTTTTGCTATGGATGGGGTATTCATTGAGGAATGTTATAGGCTATGTAACATCACGCTACGACCCTTAGGAGCTAGTTAAGTAGGCTAGTTGAGTAAAACCATTATTAACAAAATGCATATGATTCTGATTTTGAACTTAATACTTACGACTAATATAAAAGAAACACTTACTCATCTAACTTCAAAGCCATAGTCTTGACATTGAAGTTTTCAGCATAGAGTCTCATAGAAGTAGTTATACTTTTAGGGATCCAGTACATCATCAAATTGTCAATCAGTTGCTCCTTACTGAAACGGAAACCCAAGCCGCCGTCTGATTTGGTTTTGTGTTCTGGGCGAGTCCAGGTCGAAAACTTCTCTAGGATATATGCTAGGAGTCCAGCTGGAGAGTCATTCAGGGCAACACCTGATGTTTTTAAATAACAAATTTTGATTAGATTAGGAGGTAATAGGTTACAGAAATGATGCTTGGCTAAAAGTTTTATAACATTTGTTTGAAATTAACGGTTTGAATTCATTTCTAGGTCATCTAACTCCCGACTCCCGGTGTTAACATAATGTTCCAACAAACCAACAAATAAAAGCGACAGCTTACCAACAGTATCAGGTTTAGTAGACTGAAGATGCATGTAGCCGGTCTCCTCTAGCAGCCAAGAGTATTTCTTCCCGAGAGGGTACATTCTCTCAGCCAGATCTGCATCAACTATCAATGGAGGATACAGAGCGCCAAGGAATTCTAGTAGAGAGCCAGTCGTGGTCATTGACAACGCCATGTTTGTGTGATAGCCCAGGATTTCCTGAAATTATTTTTTAATTGTAATGTCTTACTTCTCTGAAGTAGGGTCTTAAAAGCCTTTTTTAGTATTAGTATAGGGTTCTGTTTCCACATAGACTCATAGGCGGTCCATTTTGCGTTCAGATAAGCTGACTAGTTGAGCCAGGCTAGCTCCTTCCAGAAGCACAGAAGCCTTCTGGGGCATTCACATGCTTCTAGGAGCGACCTCGCACCCGCGAGGATACTTGACCATTGCTCTATAACTCTGCATAGAGGACTGACAATAGGTGCCCGTCTAGGGCCAAGTGGCCCGTAATGAATAAACTATTCTGATGTCAAGTCGATTGAGACTGAGCAGTTTGCAAGTTAAACGTGGTGAGACCTCCGTCAGCATCAGTTCAGACTGCCTGCAGCCGGGTGTGTCGGCCCAGCGACCGTTGTGCGCTTCACGATCCTTTGCCTCACCCAAGAGCGAAGTTGATTAAACGGAATTGGCAGCTCAATCTCAGCTCTTCTTCAAAGCCTTAAGACTATGTTATTTTTAGGAGCGGTTGAAGGTTAAATACTACGGAAAGTATAGCATATTAAGCGACTTCAAAGAAAGAGGATGTGTGTGACTCCTCGAAGTCAAAAAATTACTTAACGGATTCTTCCAGTTTTAACTGTAGTCGATATTTCTGTTTCTGTGATATGAAGCAGAGAGTCTTGTAAAATAAAATAAAAATGTAGCAAACTAGTATACTTTCTTTCTACTTGGTTGAGTTCCGTGATTACCGACTTATCTAGTCTACTGGGTGTCGTGACTGGTCAGCTCAAAGCTGAAATGGTTCTTTTGTATGAAGACCACCCAGCCGCCTACATGGCCCTTGCGTAGTTTGAATTTATGTAGACTTGGATCCTCGAGTTTGTTTTGGTGTTTTTTCTCAAGGTTAGTCATAGGAAATGCCAGCACCATCTTTTTAAAAAGGAATCGTCGTGTAAAAGTGTCTAAAACGACCTATTTGCATTTTTTTTTTTTTAATAATAATAATAACTTTATTTCTCTCTCACACAGATATGGTTACGACTAACAATTGTTTTAATCTAGTTGTTTGTGTTACATGTGAGTCTGTGTGAGAGACTGGTATCTGTACTAGGTATTACAAATTACCAGCCTCTCCTAACTCTAGACAGAATGGTGCTTTAGATAAGCAGGTGTAACCTTCCTAGATAAAAGAACGTGGGAGAGCCATGCTTCGGCACGTATGGGCCGGCTCGACTCCGCTCGATAACTCGATAAAACCGGCTGTGAAACAATGCTTGCATTGCTTTTCGCAGCGTGAGTGAGGTTACCGGAGGCCCTAACCCTACCCTCTACCCTATTCCCGTCCTTCCCCTCTCCCCTCTCTCCTCCCCTCTAATCTTCCCGTCTTCCCGCTCTTCCCCTATTCCCACCTTAAAGGGCGGCAACGCACTTGTGACTCTTGAGTTAGAGGTGTCCATGGGCGGCGATAGTCATTTACCATCAGGTGACCCGTCTGCTCGTTTGCCCCCTATTCCATAAAAAAAAGTAATATTATTAGGTGTTTGAAATGAATTGCATGCCCTTAGCATGCAATTCATTTATCATTATCATTTATTTCACTTATTTCCTCACCTTACCTGCAATTTTTTAATATACAAAACTCTGCCTTGTTAGACAAAAACAATAACTTCAACAAATAAAAATCATAAAACACACACCTAAATAAAATAATGCATAGGTACAACAATAAAAAAATTTGTTTTTAAAATTCAGGACGTAGTTTGAGTTCCAAATTGACTACTACTACTTTTGAGATTTAGAAAAAATTGAGATCTTGTTCAAAGTTTAAGAAAATTTTGATTAATATCGAACCTTAGGAAACAGTGTAGCCATATTGCTGCCAATTAATGCACCCCAGTCTCCACCTTGTAAGTAGAACTGTTTAAAGCCGAGCCTATTCATCAGATTCTTAAAGATTACTGCAATTTGTGGAGCTCCGAGTCCAGGTCGGACTGCTG
This sequence comes from Callimorpha dominula, assembly GCA_949752705.1. Taxonomy (NCBI): domain Eukaryota; kingdom Metazoa; phylum Arthropoda; class Insecta; order Lepidoptera; family Erebidae; genus Callimorpha; species Callimorpha dominula. The sequence goes on from OX457014.1 coordinate 13,514,819, forward strand.
CCTGAAACCAAAAATTAAAACTAAAAAATGGCGAACCGAATCAAAAGGTAAAAAAAAAACACTTTCAACCGCTTCATCATAAGACTACCGTTACCAATCTCTTGGACTCCTCCTCAAAACGAAGCATGTGAGCCCAAACTCGACAAGTTTACAAGTAGCCAATAAAGCCTTCGCCTAACGTCAGCTCCAAGATGCCTGATTATAGTACCGTTATCAACACTACTTAATACCTACACAGTTTCATTTGGATACGATATTTAGTAGTAGGTTAAAATTATCTTCCAAGATTTGTTTACACAGTTATAAGTGAAGCTAAATAAAGCGCGAAAAGAGAATACTAGTTACTAATGGTTGAGAAAAAAACTTTCACTAGTATTTTCTGCTTGAATTAGAGTGACCTTAACCTTTAACCGTAACCTTACCTCTATGTAGGGACACCACCCTATATATATTTTACTAGCTGACCCGCGCAACTTTGTCGGCGTTTGTAAATTTTCCCCGTTTTTGCAACATTTTTCTTTGATGCTCCGCTCCTATTGGTTGTAGCGTGATGTTATATAGCCTATAGCCTTCCTCAATGAATGGACTATTCAACACTAATATAATTTTTCAATTCGCACCAGTAGTTCCTGAGATCAGCGCGTTCAACCAAACAAACAAACAAACTCTTCAGCTTTATAATATTAGTATAGACGAGTAGTTAAAACATCAAATACACTAATAGTAGCTCTTTTTGCTACCATTTTAATTTTCAACCATAAATGAATATCATCAAGGTATAAAATATGGTTAAGGTAAAATTATTTGTTATCTTATAATAAAATTTAAAAAAAAAGTATCACCGACTTCAATGCGGCTACATCATGATACATTTTAACGGTTCATAAAAAGCGAAGATATCGTACACACAAACAAAACCAATATTCAGTAGAATTAAGGACCTTCTTGAAGTCGGTTAAAAATACAATGCTATGATAACGTAAGAGAGGGACTTTACTGAATACTTACGTCAGAAAATCCATATCCTGGGAGGCTAGGAGCAATGACTTCAATAGCGAAGTTCCTCTGTTGGCTAACAGCAGTGAGGAGCGGTATTGTTTCGTAGAATTCCCTCACAGAACCCGGCCAGCCGTGAAGAAGTAACAAAGGTACAGTTTCCACTCCTTTTGGTACCTGGAGCAAATATTACACAACTTGTTTAGAAGATTCCTAATGTAAGAAGACGTATACTCTTCTGAATAAACCGTTTCAAAAACCACTATGAGAAGTATCTATAGGGTTTAGCTCTATGATCAATATTTATTTTAAGCATATATGTATCTATATTTCTTATTATGTATTTATATGAGTGTACGTATGTGTACGTACGTGTGAATCTATAGTTTAATAGAAACAATTATATTATTATTTTATTCAAGTTTATTTATACACAACTGGATATGTAGATATGTAAGTAAATCTAAAAATAAATGTTTGATTTGATTTGATTTGAAAAAAATCTAAATAAATATAAGTTCGTAAATCTTGTGATTGTTTAACAGTGAAATATCTAGTCTTCTTGTAGTTGTGCACCACAATCTGCCCATTACCATTTTAATATAATAAATGGAAGGTTATCTGGAAGAGATCGCAGCAGACCGCCCATTGTAACACTGTTACAAACTATTATATCCAACTGACTGCTTCTGTGATATTTGGTGTGCAATTAAGTATATTTCTATCTATCTATCTAGCATAGCCTATGAACATTAGAAACACAAGCGGTCAGATGGGTTGAATTTGGGCACAAATGAAGGAATGAATATTTATATAGCCAAAACATCTATAACACACATTGTTTGTCGTTGCCAATGTTACAGTACATTTATACACTTTGTGTTTTTTTTTATGGTACAGGGGGGCAAACGAGCAGACGGGTCAACGGATGGTAACCTGCAACTCAAGAGTCACAAGTGCGTTGGAGGATGCTTTATAGATGGAGTAGGGGAAGAGGCAGTAGAGGGAGGAAGAGAGGGGTGATGGGGAGGAGAGGGGGGTAGGGGCGGGTATGGTTGTGTATTCAAGTACACAGTATGTAGTATGAACATCATACTTTTCTGTAACTTTATATGCGTGTTTCTTTAACTCTAGTGGAAGTTATATTAAGTAGATTATCATGTACTTACTTTAGGAGTGACCCTGATAAAATGAATATCAAGACCCTGAATATTGGTCTTGAATTGCGGGAACTTATTGAGGAAATTCTCCCTTTCCTTGAAATTGTACTTCTCGGCCCAGTATTTCAGCCAGATGTCCATTTGTTGGCTATTGAACCCATATTCGAAACCTACATCTTTGAGTGGAGGAGCGAATGCAGAAGAACTCTTAAGGCGGGTTTTTAGGTCAGATATTACCTGAAATATTTCATTTTATAAAATACTAGCAGCGTCTCGCGTTTTCACCCGCGTAAGTCCCGATCCCGTGGGAATGTCGGAATAAAAAGTATGCGTTAATCTAGGTCTCCAGCTATCTACATACCAAGTGTCATCGCAATCGGTTCAGTAGTTTTTGTGTGAAAACATTACAAACATACACACAAATGTTTCTTCTTTATAATATTAGTTTAGATAAATCAGAAATAAGCATACCGAGATGTCTAATAGAAGCAGTTTACTGAATTCCTTGGCAACTTGACACACCAAGGTTAGTACGCGCACTTTGTTACTCAAAACTAATTTATGCAATAATTTATTTTATTAAAAAACAAAGTGAGGCCCCACTGCGATAATGGCAAACATTAAGATGGAAACGAGATAATAGGAGCATAAAAACAAAACAGCAACTAAAGTAAATACAATTCAGTCATCGTTTTCATGTCAGTTTTTTTGTTAAATGGAAATCTTTGATTGGAAACTTTTTATGTCCCTGTGTTTTCTATTTCCTATATTCTTCAGTTTTTATGTATATTATCATTGATTTTATTAAATCTGTATGTTGAATCATTGTTAAATAGAGTTTTACATGTAAAATATTTACTAACATCTTGCTTTTGTTCTGTTTCATTTGACCACTCAATAATTACGCTAAAACAAGTGAACCTTCTTTGAGGCTAAACATAATGTTGTCGCCACATCAAAACTCGTATTTGGTTTAGAAAAATAAGGACAAAATAATATTATAATGAATATATGATAAAACAGTTCACTATTTCATAAAAAATTGATAACAGACTTTATTATGATTAATTATAGCCGGTAGCTCATGCCATTGATCGGCCTGACAACGGTGTGGTGATAAAAAGACTAGGCATGCGTTTTAAGTTGATAATGATCACTTGAGTGTTGATTGAAGTACGAAACACATAGCAGTTACTGTTATTTCTACCAATAGTTGTGAGATCGTTGCTAACAATAACGACATTGACATTACTGCTTAAAATACACATCATACCTCATTTTCAAATTTAATTTTGAACGGTTTCATACTTATGTCTTGCTTCTCTGGCTTACTTCCTGGCCCCCACCACTCGTTCAGGTCCATCTCGGGCAAAGGTGGAGGTGATTTCAAGAATAGGAAATACACCAACATTGCTATCTTTGCCACCAAGGCCACCATAGATATCATAAATAGTAGACGAGCCATCTGAAATATGAGTAAAGTTTTTTAAAACAACCCAGAAAAAAAATGTGATTTTTGATGGGGGTATGGCGTGACGTGACAAGAATAGGTAATACATTGAATGGGTATATATGAGAATATTATAGTCCTGGAACGTTTAAGAATATAGATAATAGGTTTCTCTTGGATAGGCGTATACCATCTTCGTGATCATTGTCATTTTCCATCAGGTTGGTTGAAACACAAATGCCTATTCCATTACAGAATAAAAAAATATTAACTTTTAAACTTTCGCGTTCCATGATGCGTGAGGGCGTGCACCGCTGAGCCAGTCAGCCTGTGACCACGGCCAGTGCAACCTGGTCGAAACGTCAGGCAATTCAGAGGTATGTAATACCTTTTCGTGATCGCGTTAATTCCCGTTCATACGTAGATAATATTATAAAAAAATATAATAAAACAAATGGGGTAGTTTGGAAAATGGCTCCAGAATCCGTAATAAAAGGAAAAAGTCTTAACTAGTAATGAAGTACGGTATCCAGTGAGCTTGAATTTTTGATATTTACATATATATGTATACTAGCTACCCGGCCACGCGTTGCTGTGGCTAGATAAGCGGCGGTAGCGTAATGGCTAAGGCGTCGGACTTGCGATCAAGTGGTTGCGGATTTGAACCCCACCCAGTGCACTACCGTCGTGAACCCACTCCTAACACAAGCATTTAGCTTAGCTGGAGGGGTTAACAAGAATACTAGTAATGTGTAACCCGCGTTACCAGTAGTATTTTACTAAAAAAATAAAAAATTGCAAAAATATAAAAAAATATCCTAACTGTCAAGTTGGACCAAATTGTACACATTGTGCGAAATTTTATCAAATTCCTCAGTAGTTCATCGGGAACAAACAACGTGACACAAAATTTATATATATTTATAGATAAGTATGTTCTTGTATTTACCTCTTTCATTGTTAGTGCAGATATTTTGTTTTCTTGCATATCAAACAATGTTCTAATGAAACAAATAATCTTATTCGCTTTTAAACAAGCATTAATTTAACTAGCTTTGAACGTAAAATTGTAAAACTCGCTATTATAAAATGTACGAAGTGCCAAAGTTATTTTGTGGTGTAAATCGTACTAAATTACTACACTAGCGTGATGTTATTGCTTTGTTTTATTTTATCGAAATACCTTCCTATTAAAACCCTAAAGATTAATTTGTGGACAGTTGCTATGGCAATATGATTCATGTACTCGTGAATCGCTCCAAAGTACAGACGCGGAAATCTAATAATGACTCAAGAAATTCACTATTTAAATAAATTTATAATAGCCTTATAAACAATACTAATTGCACTTACTTTACTTTAATAACTAGAACTTCAGGTGTGTAAAAATATATCAAAAAATAAATCACACACGATGACACGACTGGTATCGCAAGTCGTGACTGACACACTGACGATTTATCTTGTTTTGTAATCTGATTACGTAATCGTAATTGTTGATTGTTGCCCGCGACTTATTTCGCCACAGGCTAAGCTAATGTCCAGTCTTCTTCAAACCACATGCTTGTCGTGTCTTGAACGCTGAGGGCTCTAAACAGTATCATCTCAACATAAAGCTTATGTTTTCGACACATCTTGTACACTAGCAACGCCTCGCGGTTTCACCCGCGTAAGTCCCGATCCCGTACGAATATTGGGATAGAAGTACCCTATATGTTAATCCAGGTCTCCAGTTATTTACATACCAAGTTTCATCGCAATCGGTTAGGTAGTTTTGGCATGAAAGATTAACAAACATCCATCCATCCATTCATCCAAACTTTCACATTCATAATACTAGCAGCGCCGCGTGGTTTCTCCCGCGTAAGTCCCGATCCCGTATGAGTATCGGGATAAAAAGTAGCCTATATGTTAACCCAGGTCTCCAGCTATCCACATATCAAGTTTCATCGCAATCGGTTCAGTAGTTTTGGCGTGAAAGAGTAACAAACATCCATCCATTCCAAACTTTCCCATTTATAATATTAGTGGGATAAGCGGGAAAATTTTACATTTTTATTTCTCCAGTTTTAAACCAAACTGTATTTTGTAAAGCCATCTATTTAAACGACTTGAAATCGTTTTAATTAATTTATAAACCGGGTCTTAATGACGGTAATCTTAGATTATATATTATATAATATAATCTAAGGCAGTAATCTTATCTTACTATTTTACATATTATTATAAATGCGAAAGTTTGGATGGATTTATGTTTTTTACTCAATCACGCGAAAACGGCTGAACGGATCTGGATGGCACAGAGCTAGGTTATAGTTTTTATCAGCAGTTAGACTACTTTTTATCCCGGAAAAATTGTTACCCGCGTGCTCGTTCGCCTGGAAATGTTGGTGAAATATATCCTTCGGGAATCGTATATTTTTCAGGATATAAGTTACCTATGTACTATTCCAGACTATAATATGTCTCTGTGCTAAATTTCATCCAGATCTGTTAAGCCGTTTTTGCGAGAAAGAGTAACAAACATCCATTTATCCATCCTCACAAATTTTTGCTTTCATAATATCAGTAAGAAGTATAAAAATAATAAATGAAAATTTTACTTATACATTACTTCTGCCAAACTGCTTTTTACAGTTTGTTGGCAGATGTAGCTCTCTTTCTACACATTACATACAAGTAATATAGTACAATATTATGCTGCGATACAATATTGAAATATAATATACATTATACTTCTAAACAAGAACGAAGTAAGATTCGTAAACCTTACTAATTACACTTACCTTACTTCAAAATACCCCGAACTTCAAATTTGTAAAAAATATATCACAAAATAAATCACACACGACTAGTATCGCAAGTAGTGACTGACACACTGACAATTTATCTTTTTTTGTTATCTTATTACGTAATCGTAATTATGATAATTGCAGTAAAAACACCGACTGGTAAACCGCTTATTTCATATTGATAAAAACTAGTATACCATATTGATCTACAACTATTTTTAATATTCATTAAAATCTTTGTTTCAGCTTAGTTTTTTTTTTAAATTACTTTTTACAGTCAAAGAAGGTATCAAGTTATCGTTACTTCTAATACATCATGTAATGGAAGAAACACACGATCTAGCCTGGTGTGTTTATTTCGTGTTATCGCTACAGTCGCGCTGCTAATAAACATACTCTTTTCAATCGGGCTAAAGTACCTATTTAAAGCTTATGCTTTAAAGAATTATTTCTTTATTCAGCTTTTTTTACCTTTCGGTTTATACCATAAAAGCTTAACTTGAATACTAAAAGTAGGTAGTTGAGATATTTCAAAATGAGGAAAAAATTTTCTCGATATGAAATAATATGTTTAAAGACAACTACCGCATTAAGAATATTCCTGTGTCGTAGGGGGATTTACAAACATACAACACGGGACAAATATTTGTCCCGTGTGGGGATCGAACCCACTCACCGCGGCGCAGTAGGAGTAGTAGTATTATTTTAACCATTGCGCCACCCGTGCAGTAACCTAGGTACACGACACAATACATGACTTTCTGGTTTAAGAACTCAATGGTATAATAATAATTTTTAGATCTACAGAATGAATTTTAATTTGTGTAAATCTCTCAAACCATGTCATCTGTAGCTGATTTGGAAGGGTTCTAACTGATTACTACAGTGCGATTTTCTTTTCTTTAATTAAATATGTATGATTCCTTTTTATATATTTTTTATTAATTTTTTTTTTTTTCATAAATTTAAAATGGAAACTAATGGAACATACCAGTCCATAAATTAGGTTTCAAAGTGTATCCTTTTTATAAGGCTCTGTTTCTTTAACATTTATATGGGGTGTAGTTACCCAAAAGAAAATTAATAGTATGACAAAATTAATAGTATGACAAAATTAATAGTATGACAAAATTAATAGTATGACAAAATACTTTCGAAAACCTCAGAGTGCATTGTGATTTCAAGTGCTAGGAGAAAAAACTTCAAATCTGTAGTTTTACGGAACGATTTACATAATTTTTCAAATTTAGCAAATTTATGTTAGCGGGAGAGCCATGCTTCGGCACGTATGGGCCGGCTGGACCGGAGTGATACCACGGCCTCACAGAAAATCGGCAGTGAAGCAATGCTTGCATTGCTTTTCGCCGAGTGAGTGAGATTATCGGAGGCGATAACCCTTCCCCCCTTCCCCCATTGCCCTCCCTCACTCCCTCTTCCCCCTTCCCCTACTTCCCCTTAAAGGCTGGCAACGCACTTGTGACTCTCGAGTTACAGGTGCCTATGGGCAGCGGTAGTCACTTACCATCAGGTGACCCGTCTGCTCGTTTGCCCCCTGTTCCATTTAATAAATAAAATAAGTTTAGTTATAATACGTGCAATCTCTTTAGGGTTATAAATATTAAAACATTCATATCTAAGTATAAATTCTATTAACTTGTAAATAAAACAACAACTAAAACCGTAAAAAACTTTAATAACCCTAAACCAAATTAAAGTTCAGTCTTTTCATTCTTCTGATGCCACTCTCTGAAGGCTTTGACTGCTTTGAACACATCTTGCGAGAAGACCTGAGGCAGTTCAAAGGCTACGAAGTGGCCCCCGTCGTCCAGGACAGTTAAATTAACGATGTTAGTATACTTTATCTTCAGGACTGATTGAGGTTGATACGCGATTTCATTTTTTGCTTGAAGACCCCAAGTTGGAACTGCTGTTGGTATCCTATAAAAATAAAACAACATTGAGCCAAAAAGCATTTCAGACATTTCTTTATACAATTGCTAATTCAATCTTCTAATCTGATGTGTAACTTGGGATTTAATCGCAATTATAATTTTATAAGGTACAATACCCTTTTTTGGTTACGTCATCGTCATCGTCAGCTAGTACACACTCAACAGCCTTCAACGGACGTCATAAGTGTAGTGTATCGAAGTACCGACAGTACGAATAACAATAATGAAGACCAGGTGCAACTACCCGTTGCTGAAACTGGCACTTCACGGAGGCTTGGCTAAACTCTCACCAGTCCACCCGTGACCACGATCGTAACCTCGGGTAACCAAAAAAGTATTGTACCTTATAAATATTACAGCGATTAAGTCCCGAGTTTACACATCTAATATGTGTCAAAGTCGCGGAAGTTTAAAAACAACCATCTAATCTGGTCTAATCAAAAAGTAATGAGTCACAGTATTAATAATAATAAAAATAAGATGGAAATTGGTGTGGACAAGAGTGCAGTCATGCATGTAAAGAAACGTGTGATAGTAGAAGTATTATGGTAACCAGACTGCTGATAAACATACTTGTATATTTCTAAATACATACATATTATAGATAAATTACACCCAGACACAGAACAAATGATCATCATCATTCTCATCACACAATTATTCGTCCTGGATGGAAATCAAACCCACGGCCTCTGGCTCAGTAGTCAGGGTCATTAACCACTAGACCAACAGGCCAGTCAAATAACCGGCGCCTTGTTGTCTCTGGCTACCTCGAAGGGAAAAATGCGCGACTTTATGTGTCTATTACGTAAGTGAGACCAAATATAGTTTGCAAACTGGTTGTTTAATACCTCTTTAGCGATACAGTGAGTGTATGTATATGTGCATGATTCTAGTTTTAAGTTGCTGCTACAAACTTAAACATTGTATTCTACCAGATTTCAAAAAATAAAATACGTACTGATCCAAACCATACTTCTGCATCTTGCGTGATAAATTTTCGGCATAGAACCTCATGGAAGTCGTTATGCTGTTGGTAGACCAGTAGATCATCAAGTTATCAATAAGCTGGTCTTTTGAGAATCTGTAGCTTAGTCCACCGTCAGGCTTCGACTTAAATTCTTTTTTCGTCCAAGTGGAGAACTTTTCCAAGATGTAAGCGAGTAGTCCAGCTGGAGAATCCGATAATGATACGCCTGTTACGTTACAAACAAAAAAGTATCAGTATCACGATCTACATTTGTATTTCTTTAGATCATTTGTTGTATAATATGTTAATAAAAAAAAAGATGGAAGTTTCCTATTTTTGTAATGGTGAAGGTAGACATTTGGTTGAAACTTGTATTTCATTTTCACCACTAGACAAGAGATGGTATAGTAACAAAAATGTGCTTTGAATGCATATGTTATTTACATTTCTCATATCCGACCAAATCTCTGTAATAATTGATGGTGGCAAATCAAAACAGAACCAAAAAATATTTTTCTAGTTAGTGTGTCAATAGTTGATTCTAAATTGAAAACAGTTGGATTCTTCTGTGTCGTGCAAAAGAACACAAAACCATAGGTTTGGGTAATGAATTTATAAAATAAGAAATTATCATATTTGCTGAACCAGTACATATTCGGCTGGCGCGTGATGTACACGTAAATAATGTATAACACTTACAATAATTACCTAGCTTAGTTTTATTACTTAGCATGTACTGTCCGTGTAACTCAAGCGTCGATGAAAAAACAGTTTTTCTTTCTTTTCTTTCTTTATTTCTTTCTATCTCTATAAATAATACAATAGATATAATGATACAAGGATGCTACAGTATAATTTACCAATAGTGTCTGGTTTGGTGGCCTGCAAATGCATGTATCCAAATTCTTCCAGGAATTGCGCGAAGTATGAGGAGATTGGATACATTCTCTCAGCCAGATGACTTTCTACGATAAGTGATGGCATGAACCCACCAACAAAAACTTTTGCTAATGAACAGGTGTGCTGTAAAATTGAAAAACCATTTATGTAGACGATTTGATAGTATTATTTAAATGTTTATTTTCTTTAAAAAAAATATATTTTTTGTTAGCCGACCCGACAGACGTTATCCAATGTCAAAATTTCAATAATTTGTTTTAATTTCATAGAAGAAGCGCTACCGGTTTTCCATGAATTGCATAAAAAAGAGCTTTCTTTGCCTTGCGATTAGAATCATAAAAAACGGTGCTTTTAAAATATGAAATTATATATTTTAGATATATTTTTACATTTTAGCTAGATTTAAATTCAATTCCTTTATTTCATAAAACTTATTATTAACTCTTCGAAATCGTCAATTTAAAAAATTATTATTATTAAGAAAATTAAAATATATAGATTTTTTATTTTTTTAAAAGACAACTCCCGCATTAGGAATTACTCCTGTGTCACGGAGAACTTTACAAACATACAAACAACGGACACAAAGAACACCCAGACTCGGGTATGAATCTAACCCACGACCTATGGCATAGCAGTCAGGGTCACTAACCACTAGACCAACACACACACAGTCATCGCAACAATAGTTTGCTTTGTAAAATGTAAAATGATTAGAGAAAAAAAAAACGGTCAGTGTGAGTCGGCTATCCTACTAACATTATAAACGTGAAAGTTTGTCAGGATGTATGGATGTATGGATGTATGGATGTGTGAATGTTGGTAGTTGAGACTTCTTCACTCTTTTTACATTAAGAAGTAAGTTGTTAACGTTAAACCAACAAACTACTTTCGAAATAGCATCGTTTACGTAGTTAAAGTTTGTACACATACGTTTAAGAATAAAAAAATGTTAAAGTATCATCCGCAAACAACACTATCTCGTGGTTATTTTTAACTAGACGAGGTAAGTCATTAATGTAGATAATTATGTATTAAGAACGATTAAGAAATGGCCCAATTATAGATCCCTGTGGAACTTCTATTTTTAAAACAGATTCTGGAGATAGCCTGCCATTAATATCGACTTTCTGAATCATGTTACTTAGATAAGAGGTAAGAAGATACAGCGCCATGTCTTTTAAGTGATATTCCTGATTAGAGTTTCGTGAACAACACAATCAAAAGCCTTGGATAAATCGCAAAACATGCCTAGGGAATCGTAGGCATTCTTGTTTGATTGGATTGTACTCGTTACATTACTTTATAATATGGAACTCCAGTATTTGTATATAGTTTGTTTTATATCAGGTCCACCGCCATTGGTTAAATGTTGAAGGTGGAAAGTCACATTCGCACAATTCACTTATTTGTAGCGTTAGGTTTATATAACCTGTCAATCGATCTCAAGATATATTACCATGGACATAATCATGTTAGAATGATGTCCAAGAATGTCTTCAGGGAATATCGTGGACATGGTTGAGGCGATGCCAGCACCCCAGTCTCCACCTTGAACGTAATACTTCTTGTGTCCAAGTCGATTCATCAGGTTTCTGAATATTACTGCCACGTGTGGCATACCAAGACCTGGACGAACAGCAGCCTGTAAGAATTTAATATTATTTATTTATTAAGTTAGCCAACAGTTGCAACTCTAAACATTACCATTATTAATTCCACTTATCCCACTATATATATATATATAGTGGGATATATATATATTATAAATGTGAAAGTTTGGATGGACGGATGGATGTTTGTTACTTTTTTACGCCAAAACTACTAAACCGATTGCGATGAAACTTGTTATGTAGATAACTGGAGACCTGGATTAACATATAGGCTACTTTTTCGACTAGGCCCGATATTCGCACGGGATCGGGACTTACGCGGGTGAAAACGCGGGGCGCTGCTAGTATGATATAAACTAAACATATAGTGTTAAAAACACTTACAGGCCAACACCACGTAAATACAAATAAATAAAATGGAAGTGTCTGTTTGTAATGTCAAAATAATAGTTTTTTTAAGCATACAGTTATGTACACGATACCTATGCCAAAAGTCAGGTTTTAAAATTATTGTCTGTCTGCCTGTTTGTTTCGGCTAATCTCCGGAACGGGAGCGCTGTCCACGAGACTTTTATTGGCAGATAGCTGGTGTTATAAGGAGTAGTAACTTAGGCTACTTTTATTTTGAAAAAAGAATTAGTTTTTCGCACAAAATATATAAATATGCACACACTAGCGAAGCTGCGCGGGAACTGCTAGTGCACAATAACAATAAATAGTAATATATGGTATTTAGTAATACGAATTATGAGGTGACTAGGACTTCCGATCAAGATGTTTCGGACTCTATCTGCTCCATCCAAGTAAAATACTGAAGTGAACACATTCGTAACATATTTTAGCTAAGTGGGAGGGCTAGAACCAAAACACATAATATTTTGAAATATCATCAAACACATCAGATTTTTGTGTAATAAGAGGATAACGATAATCTATATTCAACTAAATGGGAATGCTCTTTTTGTAGTAAAACCTCCTTGCAAAAACCATATTCTCACTCAAGGTTATCTATAGAAATATGTGTTTATACCCACTGAGTGACTTGCAACTTTGCACTTTGCAAACTGGGTCAGTTTGCAAAGTGCAAAGTCTCACAGACTTTCAACTGGATTGACTTTGTAGAAAGTATTGCACCTTACCTTATGCCTATATTGTCGTAACAATTAAATCCGTACCTAAAATAATTGTAATAAAACAAAATGTCATAATGACTCTCTATTTCTTATCTAAATGTAAATAATAGGATCTATTTATACTGACAAGAATATTGATTTCTGCACAATCATATTATGATAATAATAAGGATGCTCCTGACCTTTATACACATGACTTGCTAATTTTATCTTTTTATTTAACCTACCTTATATTCGAAACTAGTCGTTGTCTATGAGTGAAGACTCCTGTTCAATAGCTTATTAATATCATCCAGAAATGTGCTATAAAATGCAAAATATATTTTTGATCCAACTGGTAGTTCCAGAGATAAGATAAATTGGTGAAGTAGCCGGCTATGAAATCAAAGAAAATATGTACTTGATTGCATTTGGATTGTCAAAGCAAACCCACATAGCAGTTGCCCCCGATCAATAATTTTTCAACTGGCAGTGCCTTGGTTAAGGGATCAACTTCTAGCGTCAACCATCAAGTTTAACAAAAACAACCCCCAGTACAAGCTAAATTGTGAACAATTAGGATTCTCCGGACGCAAGACTCTAATTTATTTAATTATATAGTTTGTTTTCAAAAGTATAATTTAGTTTGCTTTTGGGATATCTTATCATATGAGGTACTTTTTGAAATAGGATATCAGTAATTGCATAACTCGTTTCTTAGTTACGATTGAAATCTAATCTTTGGTCGTAATATTTTTGATCTCTTCTCTTATCTTATTTAATATTTAAATCAGATAGATCCTTCCCATGATATATCAATTTCAGGTCGTTTTTAACAAATTAAATAAATTTAAAGACATCTCTTGTGGTTAGTATCTGCCGATCGCCAGGTTCTCTATATGGTCTCAATGTCGACCTTATTGTTTATAAATCACAAAATCTGTTTTAAACGTCCAATCAATCTATGAAAATTTACGGAAAAATCTATGGAAATGGAAACAAAAAATCCAGACAAGTACAGGTAGGAAAAAAAATATGAGCGTGTAGAATAATTATTTCTGAGGAAGGTTTTTTTTCCGTTTTTTTTTCGTGAAAGTAAAAAAAAACGGTTTTTTGTTAATAAAACAAAAAGTTGAGCTCGAACCGAACCCGAAAAAGTTAAATTAGAAAGTTGTAGGTATTAAAATAATCTTTCGATTGATATGTTATGAAATATTCATTAGTGCCTTATACATGAAGAAAAACGCAGAAAACCGACCCATTCTTTTTGGCCGTGAATTTTTTAAATAAAACCGTGAAATATCGATTTTTGTAAAAAACAGCGTTTTCATAAAATCGTTCGTGTAGCTTCTCAGGACTTCGGGAATTTTTCGGGACACCCTAGTGTACACGCTAGATCGCTCCGATTTTATGTGTGTTAGGGAAGTTTAGGATGCTCTTTGAGTTCAGGTAATATAGTTTTTATATAACTAGAATAAAAAGATTTAGGCAAGTTTTTTTTTTTTTTTTTAATAATAATAATAATTTATTGTCACAAGGCTTGATGTACATAGTGATTTATAGTACTTGGAGCCTCCTTTTAAGCAAATGGTATATATCGCACTTATTTAGACTAGGCTAGTATCAGCTAATTATGAACTATGTCCTATTGATATGATATGTATATACCTATACCTAAACTTATCTATTTACCATATATAGCTATCATTAACTCAGTACTAAATAAGTTATTCAAGAACTAATATTAACAACCATTCACTAAGTAATAAATTATATAATAAAATAAACTAAGGACAGAAAAGAAAGTAAAAAATTTGAGAAAAAATAACAAGTATGTGTGTGTGTGTGTGTGTGTGTGTGTGTGTGTGTGTGTGTATGTGTGTGTGTGTGTGTTTATGTGTGTGTTTCCACATCGGTTGTTAATAAATTGTAATTCTATACTTTATTAATCTATATTACTCAAAAAAATGCGGATAACGTCTAGTTTCGAATATAAGGTAGGTAAAATAAAAAGATAAAATTAGCAAGTCATGTGTATAAAGGTCAGGATCATCATTATTATTATCTTATCATAATATGATTGTGCAGAAATCAATATTCTTGTCAGTATAAATAGATCCTATTATTTACGTTTAGATAAGAAATGGAGTCATTATGACATATTGTTTTTTTACAATTATTTTAGGTACGGATTTAATTGTTACGACAATATAGGCATAAGGTAAGGTGCAATACTTTCTACAAAGTCAATCCAGTTGAAAGTCTGTGAGACTTTGCACTTTGCAAACTGTCCCAGTTTGCAAAGTGCAAAGTTGCAAGTCGCTCAGTGGGTATCAACACATATTTCTATAGATAACCTTGAGTGAGAATATGGTTTTTGCGAGGAGGTTCTACTGCAAAAAGAGAATTCCCATTTAGTTGAATATAGATTATCGTTATCCTCTTAGCAAACCTAATTTAATCTCTTTGTATTGCAAATCTAGTAAACAAAATTAACTTGAGGTTTCCTGGCAAATAGGGAATTCGGATGCGTTGTTAAACACCATATATATTACTATTAATTATAAATCAATACGGGGATAGCGTCATCCATTTACAGCAAAAACATACTTCTTCCCCATCTAACGGGGACCAACCGAGCTACGTGGTGACGACTAGTCCTCCATCGCGCAAGGAAAGTTGTCGCTATGATTAGGATATTTACAATCTCCCAATATCCCTTGTTGAGCCACGGTCTGTTAGGCATGGTCACCTAGCCTGTTTGGAGAATCCTCCCTATGTGTTGGAGGGACATAACAACCTTAACTTTACACGAGATAATTGAAACCAAAAAGTAGTGATATACTTACATCAGAGAATCCATAACCAGGTATACTTGGAGCAATAACTTCGAAGACGAAGTTGTATCCTGGGGTCTGCTTTGTCAGTAGAGGTATGGCTTCGTAGAACTCACGAACAGATCCTGGCCATCCGTGCATAAGGAGTAAAGGAACCACTTGAATATCTTTGGGTACCTGAGAAAAAAAAAGTACATTTAGACTTATGCAAGATCCCTCACACTCACACCTCACACCTCAACTACTCACTTTTTAAAATATCAGTAATATGTTCCAAAAGAAAATGTGCTAGGAGCGGATTTGATGATATATTTGTTTCGCATTTTTACCACTTGCGACCTTGAGAGGCAACTCAAGGTTACATTTATATTTAAATCAGCTGTTGCCCGCGACTTCACCCGTGTCAAAGTTTTTTTCTATCCATCGGGCACAGAAGTTTTGGTATTAAAGTACCCTATACCCTTTTTAATACCCCCGGCATCTTGTACGTAAAATTTCATGATGATCGGTTGAACAGTTAATGCGTAACCAACTCACAATCACATTTATAATATCGGCATAAAAAAACACAATCCGACACATACATATGTTTTTATGTGCTCGAAAATTCTCTGCCATCATCATTATTTTCTATATTGGATGTTCACTACTGTACATAGAAGAAAAGCCCCAATGACTTCCACAATGAGCAGCCTTCCACCGCCTCTTCATCAAACGGCTCTCTGCCATCTAGTTCATGTGTAGCTATCCTTATTCCTGACCTTGTTCTCCATTTGGAACTTTTATACTTTAATGGTTTTAAATTTTCTGGATGACACCTCTACATGACCCATTCATAGCCAATTTAGAACTAAAAACGTACCTGTGGTTTAACTCTGATGAAATGAATATCAAGCCCTTGAATGTTTGTCTTGAATTGCGGGAACTGATTTAAGAACTTCTCTCTTTCGCTAAAGTTGTACTTATCAGCCCAGTAACTTAGCCAGGAGTTCATCTGGTCTGTGTTGAAGCCGTACTCAAAGCCAGTCGCTTCGAGGGGAGGTACGAAGGGCCGAGGGTTTTTGAGTCGGTATTTCAGGTCTTTTATCATCTAAAGAAACAAAATCAAGTTAAAAATTATGTATTTAAAATGTTAAATGCTATATTTGCATACTTTAAATACAATACAGCAAATTCATAGTACTTTTGGTTATGTCTTTGCTATATTTTAAAGGATTACTAAAAAGTACAGAATCTTAAAATTTGTAAGAGGTTACAGAATCTGCTAGCATTATGCAGCAAAGTATCTTGTCCCCCATTAAAAATATTACAGCGGTCAAGGTACAACTTGGCCATACTTTAACCATTTTGTACCACGTACCAGTGTTGCCAACTGTAAGATTGTCAGCCTGGAACCCTTTCAGAAACCTTCGATAATCTTTATACTTTTAAGTAAGTTATAATATTTTTCGTACACCTCATTATTTCAGGAAAATTTTATAAACCACTAGCAGCGCCCCGCGGTTACACCCACGTAAGTCCCGATCCCGTAGAAATATCGGGATAAAAAGTAGCCTATATGTTAATCCAGGTCTCCAGCTATCTACATACCAAGTTTCATCGCAATCAGTTTAATAGTTTTGGCGTGAAAGAGTAACAAACATCCATACATCCATACTCAAAAACTTTCACGTTTATAATATTAGTAGGAATTAAAATCGTTAATATTCGAACTGCGATTAGTTTGAGTAGTGACATTAAAATTGAATGGTTCATAAAATTTTCGTAACTATTCGGGTTTCTTGGAAACCCACGCATGTCTTTAACCACTATGAATGCCATGGAAGCTTGTCTTTAACCACTATGAATGCCATGGAACCTTGTCTTTAACCACTATGAATGCCATGGAAGCTTGTCTTTAACCACTATGAATGCCATGGAAGCTTGTCTTTAACCACTATGAATGCCATGGAAGCTTGTCTTTAACCACTATGAATGCCATGGAAGCTTGTCTTTAACCACTATGAATGCCATGGAAGCTTGTCTTTAACCACTATGAATGCCATGGAAGCTTGTCTTTAACCACTATGAATGCCATGGAAGCTATTACTCATATTTACCTCCTCATCAAATTTGATTTTGAATGGCCTGATGCTTTTGTCTTGCTTGAAAGCCCGTTCTTTGGGTCCCCAATATTCTTCGGGATCAAATTGTGGAATGGCGTGTGAGCAGCAACTCTGCCACGCGAACCATGCTCCCATGCCGACCACGGCTACTACTAGCAGCTTGATTAAAATGCCCATGACCTGTAAAAAAAAACAGTAGACAACGTTGAAGATTGTTTAATATATTATTATGATAATGCAGTGTAAATGTTACGAATATTAATAATAATCGTTCCGCGTAGTTTTAAACGCTTTATAGTCACTTCATTGCTCAAAGGGCCGTAGCGAGATGTTAAATAGATAGCTATTTAACGTTGTCGTGGCAATTCAAAGGTGTGTAATAACACACCTTTGAATTGCCGTATATATACAAAATTATATCTTGGAACGCGAAAGTTTAAAAGGTAGCACTCCACTGTTTTTTTAAGATAAAGATGAAGATATATTTCTTTGCAAAACATGTGTACATAGTAAATGATACATGGTTATATGCTATGTAATCGCGATCATGTTTATTAAATAAATCTTCCAACTGTGGGAATAACCTGATTTAATTTTATTATAAGTACACTAGCAACCCGCCCCGGCTTCGCACGGGTAGTAGTAGAGACATCTTCAAAAACCTTCCTCATGAAAGCTCTATCTATTGGTGTTTTGAGTTTATCGCCAACAGACAGACAGACAAACGCGGCTGGGTAACTTTGTTTTATAATATGTAGTGATATGTATGGTTGAACACGCTAACTTTTAAATTGTTATGATATCTAATCCAAAACCATAAGAAATTCATTTTTAAACCCATGAAGAAAACATAATGCTCTATTATTATGAATTTATTTGACGTTCATGTATCTGTGTTGGCATCTATATTAGATTGTTTTAAAGCTTTTATATACCTTGCAATTTTTGTTAGCTTGTGTCAAATCTTGCAAGCAAAATTAAAACGACTTGCTCTTAACCTACGGAGTTACAATTTTATTTGTTTCTATCAATGATTAAACCAAATCAACAAATCATCAATTTGTGTCTTGGTTTTTTCAATTTTTAATGTAACTTCTATATTAATACTTACTATATCATCTGTACTTGGAAACTATACTTATAGTTTTGGGGTTGTAACCATACCTATTTATTTTAAAAACTTTTATTATATTTCTGAGATACTTCATTCTATTATGAACTCGGGGTTACGAAGTAGACAGTATAACTGTCGTAAATTTTGTCATTTGCTACTAATTTTATTTAAAAATCTTTATCATATTTCTGTGAGACTTCATTCTCAATTCAAGGTTACTAGAACGGCAACAACATAATTATATAGTACGTAACTACTTGATCGTTTTTCATTACAATACACGCGTTCGTGTATAATTATGTTTCATCACTAACAGTCCCTCCTTACAATAGCATGTCATAATATATTTACGTGCGCTTACAAGAGACACCTAGTGACGCGACCATGTCTGCGTTACTTCAAGTAACTCATTATTGATTTTTTGAACACACGCCAATACGTTACGTATGGAGAACATGTTAAATCATTTCCCGATTGAAGCAAAAACATTACCATATAACCCAAACAATAAAAACCAAGTGCGAATCGAACTCGCCGGCTAAGGTTTCTGTCGTACTTATAATTGAAAACGACAAAAAAAATCCTAATAATGTTTCTTAAAAATGTGCACCTACACAAAGGAAATAATTTTCAAAAAAAAAATTTTCCAGAATTTTTTTTTTTTTTCAAACTATACCTATCAACTATTTGTCGGCTACACATAACGCTCATAAAATATTATCACACCTTTCTGGAACATAGATAGTCAAGTCAATGTGTGAATTTCTTTTTCTGTCTACGGTGTTACAAGAGGTATCAAAATTTGCGTAATTTTACACAGATTACGAAAAAGGTAAAATAACTAGAATCAAGTGTCATCTTAAAGGCTCTACCACCCTTTGAAGTTTTGTAAGTATTCTATTTTTACAGACTTAAACCGTATGCCTAAAAAACACAAAAATCAAATTTGAAATGTATTTTATTTTTGAAATTAATTAAATAAAGCACAAGACAAGAAATATA
Organism: Callimorpha dominula; assembly: GCA_949752705.1. Taxonomy (NCBI): domain Eukaryota; kingdom Metazoa; phylum Arthropoda; class Insecta; order Lepidoptera; family Erebidae; genus Callimorpha; species Callimorpha dominula. The sequence continues at coordinate 13,534,822 of OX457014.1, forward strand.
AGAATAGGACAAAAACTTAAAATTTAAACCTGTTTTTGTGTACAAAATTTTATATTTCTGCTCAAGATTCAAACCTGGTTCTAATAACACCATCTCTTAAAGTGACTGACTGACGCTCAGCTACGCTTTGTGAAGGCTTTGTTACTAGTTTAACACATCTTTCAACACATTGTGTGTATCAAGGACAGTCACCAATGTCAAAGCTCTTATCTATTGAAATAATTTGAAGGCCTCATTAAAATATGTTGAAGAACCGGCGGCGGTGGTGCTGTAACTCGGCACTCGTATACAGATATTATAGACATAATAATTTAGGTGTAATCTGTAGCAGAAATAGGTATTTTTTGATACTTGATACAACCTTATTTATCTAGCTTAATACCGAAAGTTATCCATTTATATCTGAAGGATAATATTGATGTAATCAGAGTCAATGTCCAAGGTCACTACATGGGCTGACTGGGTTGGTAACGCCAAAAATACAAATGGAGAATTATTTAATTAACAATTACGTGACTTGACAAAAATATCAGAAATGAATAATTTTATTACATCAAAAAGTAAAGACTGGCTGCTACTAAACGTGTAATATGGGAGAAAATAAAAGAAGTGAAAAACAACTGTCCAGTCCTAGTCAATAAACAAACTAAAATGGCGTCATAAAGCCGCCATATTAAATTAGAATAAAAAAAATGCCTCTCGGGATGATGTACTAAGGTTTCTTACCTTACCCTTATTCAAATTTCTTCAGGCATTTAGAAGTTATGGGGGAATAAATAAACTCACACACATACATAAATACATAATCCTTAAAAAAATCATGATAACAAAATTGTGCAATTACAGGACAACGATTTCACGCGTTTTCTCAATTTACAGGTCAAAAGGGAACGGATGATAGATGATTGTATGGAGCTGAAATGAGACAGTGGAGATGTACGTGTGGTGTGACTAGGATGGACAAGTGAGGAATGAACATAAGATGGAGCCTGAAAGTAGCGCCAGTAATTTAAAAGTTAGGAGCAATAGGTTATCGATGCATGGATATGTGATGTGTAGGGATAAACAAATTTTTATGAACTGGAAAACAGTTCTACATGGAAATTGACGCGTATGAGAGTAGGGGATAGCCTAAGAATAAGAAGTATTTACACTAGCTTCTAAGATATCTTGAGCCTGTATACTCGTAGTAAGTAATGTGTTCAGTCTACATATTTTTGAAGTTACTACTTTTAATTTTAATCCTGCGTCGAACATCGTCTGCATTGATGTAGGCCCAGTGCTTGTTTAAATTCTATGATAGGTTTAAAATCTACATGCTCAAAAAAAATATTAAACACTAATACAGTAAATGACTCCAAAAGGTAACTATAAGTATGGCATGCATTTTGCATTTGCACCAATTTTACAGCAATAACATAAGCTGACAACTAAAATATACATAGTCATTGTGAATCATGATTTTGTTGATAAAAATAAGTATGGAACTGAAATGTGATAAGAATTAACCTAGTGATATATTTACCCATGTATAATATGTAACAGTAAATAAGTGATAATTCTAATCACTTACAATTGAACAGTTTTATCACTTATTTACTACACTATAAACATATTGTAAACAATATTGTTTTAATAGTATTTGAGTGATCAAACACTAGTAAAACAATATTGTTTGCCGATACATACAAACACAACATTATTGAACACAAACAAATATTTACTGATCTAGGTAGGTTGGGAGGGTGATTTTTCGTAATTAATTTACGTCCGTGTCATGGCTAGTATACAAAAATCTATTAACGGCAACGCACTTGTGACTCTTGAGTTACAGGTGCCCATGGGCGGCGGTAGTCATTTACCATCAGGAGACCCGTCTGCTCGTTTACCCCCTATACAATAAGAAAAAAAGTAGTTTAGCACAATTACCAACAATTAAATATATTCCTGAAGAAGAACAATGACGCAGAAAAGTTAATGATTAAACAACGAAGCCAGAAAGAAGGGTATCGTAATGAGCGCTAAACGATTTTAATTGGTATTTTTGGTTGTATCATTTCAGCGTTTAGTGGTCGTGCATTCACGTCACTTCACGTTATTAGTTAAAACTCAAAGATGGTTATGAATAACAACACAAAAATAAGATACGATAGATCAAAAATTCATCTCTACAGCAATTTTTTACTTAAAGACAAACACGGTCAATCCTTTTCAGCAGATGTTTATATAGAATGAAAAAGTTATATGAAATCTAAATCTGTCAGTAACTTTGTGGGAATTTATGAGAGAGTTTTGAGTTCAGTCTAACTCACCATTTATAAATATTTTAATAAATGGGTTTTTAAGATCATAACTCACAATAACAAAAAACCGGGCTCGCAGCAGGCCCGCAGAGGTAGATTTCGTGTTTTTTTAATATATTTTTTTTTAAATCTGCCCCCAGTCCCTCCCCTTTGGGGGATATCCCCCATTCACGAACTTAACCTTCATTTTTGCCCTGTTGATTTGTCGTCCAAGTTTGAAAGCAATCTGTGCATAATTGCGACCTCTATCGTGCCGGTAAAATTGAGGTACATACATATATATATTATATATACTTTTTAACTGGCGGTTGTTTTGGGGTCTAGGGATCATAACTAGACCTCCTGTGAAGAAAGTTTTGGTAAACTACAACTGGTACAAAACCAATAAGTACACTTTTCTTCGAAATCTACCTAAAATACCATACACTAACACCACATACTACTTCGAATCAATATTGTATTCATAATTCTATGTTCTCTATATAAAAGATGTCTGGAGAACTTTGACATCTAGAAAAAAAACTGCCAAAATCACGAAACTAGCCATAGTTTTGTTTGATACAAGTGTATCTATATGCAAAAAAACTATTGAAGCAAACACTGACTTAAATCATTCCAAAAGGAAGATTCTGACTCGTGGTGCGTTTCAAACACCTATCAAATACTGTTATTGCGATGCGGTCCAATGATAAATAACACTCATCTATAGAATTGTCGTTTGTTTTTTAATGTTGGCACTAATTGATTGGTAATAGATGATAAACTTTTTTAAACTCATTTCATAATGTTGGTCATATGGTAAAATTATTTATAAATAGAATAGAGTCAGTTTAAATAAACACAGACATGGAATAAAACGACTCACTATTCACGTGTTGACTCGGCGACGAAGACCGCTTCACTGGGTGTATACCTAACTGTATACATACATTATATTATATTATCAAATAGCCGGCGAGTCATTCATTTTAATGAGCCGGTTGTGTTGCTATAGGAACGACCGACTTTACGTTTTTCAATGGTTGTACAAGTCTGTTTAGTTTTAGTGTGTATTAGATTATTCTACTGTATTATTTAAGCGGTAACTGCAATTTTGCAACAACGTAATTATCGATCGATTTCAAAAATTGTTTTAGAAATGTGTGAAAGAATTAAAATCGAATACCTATATTTCTTTTATTTTCGAATTATTCAATGTTTTTGTAAAAATCCATGAAAGCTATATTCAAAAATTATGGATTTTTTTATGGATTTTCTCAATAACAGAACAAAATAAAAAAAAATCGACTTAAAATCTTTAACTTTACACATTCCATCTGCTTTTATAAAAAAAACGGAGGTGAAAATATCTGGAAATTCTGTTGGTCATAAAATCATAACTTTTGAACGGATTTTTTTTTCCAAATTCTTTTTTTAACTGCAGGCTAGAGTCATACCCTTTCAACAATTTAACTAAGTGTTCCATTATCACATACAGCCTGTATAAATATACAGTTACAGAAAGATTTTTGATGGTGGAAATATCAGTGAACATACATAAAAAAAAGTGTAAAAAGTTATACTTCTTTGGCGCTAGTTAAATAAAGTTTATTTAAATATCCTAATAAATAATACACACCGTCAACTAACCTCAAATTCTACAAACGTAGGTACTCAAAGTAATATGTAAAAACCATTTTTATCACTTATAATCACAGTAAATATCTTTAAATCAATAAATTTTAATTTAATCGTTTTTAATTGATAACAATTATAGTTACAAATTTATTTTTTCCTTTTAATCCCCTTAAAGTAACCCGTCCCGCATCACTCCCGGCGCAAAAGTGCCCATGATGCTGGCAGCGTTGCCTCGCTGAATGGCAATGGACAACCTTTGCACCAGGAAAGACCCGGAACGGGAGTCACCGTTCCTATCCCTAATCCGGCGGCCAATATCCGCGATGAAGCCCTTCGCCTCAGAGCCCCAACTGCCCAAAGTCTCCACTGCAATAGGCACAAAATAGTATCGCGCCTCCATTGCGGCGTACTTAACACGCTTTTTATTTGCAGCGTTCTCTGCCGCCGCAGCCGGTGCGTGGACCGATCGACCAAGGTGTGTGGCCGCGACAGTGCTGACGCATGTAGCGTCCCACACCAGGCACTTGCCGTTTTTCCACAGCACTAAAGTTAAACCGTCCGGTCGCTTTCCGTCGGACCTGCTGAGACCTGGCGGTTCCAGTACGCAGGGCACATTGGCCGATATTAGGGCCCTCCGGACTATATCGTTGAGGGCATGGTGTTGCGGAAACCTACCGGCGGACCGACGACAGCTGAGTGCGTGGTGACCATCTGCCTCAACCATGGAACTGCAAGTGCACCGGCGAGGGAAGTGCCTGCAACCATGCCCCTGATTCTGGTTGCGACACAGCCCGGAGTCTAGCCAAATCGGCACCCGTTGCCCCGTCCATCAACAGTTTCAAGGTCCCTTTAACACCAACGTCATCCCATGACCGCTGGACATGTGAGGTCGCCGGAACCGTCATATCTGCGTTGAAAGCCGACCATGCCGACAGTGCCTCAGCCACATAGGGTATGCTTGCCCTATTACCATTAGTAGAAAGGATGACAGCAACAAGGTTCGCAACCCGATGAGCCGATGCCAAGAAAGCCGGAAGGCCGACATCCTGTACACGCCGCAATCCAAGCCCCCCACGTCTTATAGGCAGAGCCGCCTGCAGCCACTGCTGCTCACCAAAGGAAACGTTGAGGATTGACGCAGCTGTATCCTTTAAAGCGCCGTCAAAAGAGGAGACAGCTTCCGGTCATAGAAACGTCGGAGTAGTCCACAACAAGTATGTTATCTTGGGAACGGCATAACACATACGCAGCAACAACATCGCAACGTGGGCTGAAAGATTTTGCAAACGTTCCCGCGCGGCAAGAAGTAGACGTTTTCGAGAAATGAGGGCCTCAGGAACCGCCACTAGGAAAATGGGAGAACCCAACAGGCTAAAAGTACTAGGTGTAAGTTCGGTGAAACCGGGAAGAAGTGTGCTGAATTGGGCGCAGTGTGTACGAGCTTCAGCACTGTTGGGCTCCAACCTGCGAAAGTATAAGGTCATTGTTGAAGAAAAGATTTGCTGGGAATAGATAGACCTGCTGAAGGAAAGGGAAAAGAGAAGGAATTTTGTCCTTGACAGCGCTCAATAGAACATCTCTTTCTAGGGTGTTAAAAGCGTTGCGAATGTCGAGCTTCAGAACGACGCCCTGCGAGTTGTCTGCATCTGTTACGAAGGCCCGTGTGGCATGGATAGCTGCCTCACACCCTCGGCGTGTTCCAAACCCCAACTGGTGTGGCTGCAGATACTCAGCCATCTCCTCCCTGACTGCGCGACAGGCCAGCTTAGCAGCCAGACGCCGAAAAGTACTACCAACAGCAATCGGTCTGATTCCACCATCTTTCTTCGTCAAGGCAAAGAGCGAGGCTCCATACATAAACGGGCACACGTCGGGATTTGAATGACCGCCAAGCAAGAAATTCGACAGCTTGGCCAAGCCGGCCACCAAGCGCTGTCCGCACTGTGCAAACTCATCGCTCGACATCAAAAGTCGTACGGCTCCCCTCAAGTCTCCCTCAAAAACCTTTGACTCGATGATTTTTTGGGTTGAGTGTGACCTGGCACTTGCCGACATCATGTCACTCTCGCTTGCAATCTGGTATGGATCTACATCATTAATATTCGCCTTTACCTTAAAAATCATGTTACCTGGCAGAGATTTGGAAGGCACCCTCAAAGCGCCATACGCAAAAGAAAGTAGGGCATACCAATCCTCCACCCCGTTTTTGTCTACGCATTTATCTATAGCACATAATTTGCCTGCCGCCAAGTTACGTGCCCCCTTAGATATATGCCTCATAACTGGTATGCTCCCCTTCAGATGTGCCAGGTTTTCCAGGGAGCACCAATGCAGTGACTCCGCCACCGACTGCTGTTGTTGACTGACAGCCTGTTGGGTATCAGATTGTCTAGTACGTGACACATCCTTATGTATTCTAGCTATATGGATATTGAGGCCGCGCGAACTAAATGTGCGTGCAGACTCCGGGCAATAGGGACATATCACCGGAGAGCTCAGCAAGAAAAAAAAAAAAATCGCGTATACAATAGTGCCACTTAATTCATAGGGAAATTACAATGAAATGGTGACTATTCTTAAATGAAATGAAAAAAACATAGTTTTGGCTTCAGTATCGATTTTATAGAGTGCACCCCAACAATTTTTGTTCAAAATATTATCAATGTACAGAATTTTACCCTATTACAATTTTATTATAAGTAATTTTAGATTATTTTTTATTCTGTATAAAATAAATGCTCTTTTTGACCGTGGTTGTACATTACCAGCAATCATATCTTCACATTCCCATCATCTAAACCAAGTCTTATACAAACATTTACATAGATTGTCCACAACCTTAAGTCAGTAGGCTGTTGAAGCCCGTAACTGTTTAATATATTTAACTAAAGCCGAACGCCTTATATATTATTTTCGATGCAATTTACTAGCTCTTGCGCGCGGCTCCGCTCACGTAAAATCTATCCCATCAAAAACATAAATGTGAAAATGGGAGCCAAGTTCAATATTAAGAATATACGTAGTTAACGACTACGGTGACAAAAGAATTGAGATCTAAATTATTGCCAAGCTCTGTAGATAATTCTGAAGATTTTACTTAGCTAGTTTTCACATCCAAGTTTTCTTATGTTTGGCTAAACAAATTACCTCTTTTATTTTATATTACGCAAGTTTATACATAGTACTGTATTTATATTGTAAGGTCAACATATCTTACTCTTCTAAAAGTAAGTTTTTAATGCAAAACAGCAGTAAAAACTAACTAAGTAATCTGATTTTTTCCTTTGCATACACACAATTCTAGGTCATCGGGAATTGGGTTAGGTTCTTGATCTATATGTCAGTCAGTCAATGATAAAAATGCAGATTTTTTAACGATAATATCTCAATTACTGTTTAAGCTGTATTTATGGAATTAGCGATTCTAGTTCATCTAGGGAGTTTTAATAAATAAACAAAAATTCTAGTATTTATATTAAATAGAATGAGTTATTAAGCAGTCAAAAGTGGCTCCAAATGGTTTGTGCACACGGCTGCTGCATCGCCAGTTTATTTTTCTTGAACTTGGCTTGACAAGCTGCCGCGTGTCTAGATTTTGTCTATCCCTCGGGTCACTACTTGTTTTTGGATGAAAGGTACCTAAAGTCGTTCTCTGTAACTCTGAAGACGGGTATGCAAAACTTCATGATGATCGGTTCAGTAGTTAAGACAAATAAATACACACAAAAGCAAATAAATACACTCACTTTCGCATTTATAATATTACTAAGGTTTTAGATACTCGGCGTTATAGTAATTAAATAGTAATTTTTTATAGGATACAAAAAATAATACCTTTACCTTGACACATCTCACAAACGGCCGTCTAATCCCAAACTTTACTTCTAAATACATATACCCGCGTAAGTCCCGGTACCATGGTAATATCGGGATAAAAAGTAGCCTATGTGTTAATCTAGGTCTCCAACTATCTACATACCAAGTTTCATCGCAATCGGTTCAGTAATTTTGGCGTGGGAGAGTATCAAACATCCATCCATCTATCCAATCACATCCATACATCCTCACAAACTTCACGTTTATAATATTAGTAGGATAAAATTCACCCAGACGCAGAACAAATGATCATGCTCATCACACAATTATTTGTCTTGTGTGGGAATCAAACCCACGACCTCTGGCTCAGCAGTCAGGGTCACTAACTACGAGACCAACAGGCCAGTAAATAATGAATGAGTTATATAAGATTTTACCGATAAAGAAAATATTTCGCAGAAAGAGCGATTTGAAGTATTCTTGTGTTATAAGTATCAAGAGTTTTGTTGAAATGTCCAGATTTTTGTGGATCCAAAGACATCAGAGAAATCATAAAAATTAACATGGTAATACATATTTTAGAATAAAATACAATATCTTTTTCTGAATAAAATACAATATCTTATTCTGAATAAAATGTTCTCAATGGTTAATCGACTATACTGATTCCAAAACACGACTTATCCTTCCAATAACTCACATGTACGAGATTTAAGTAAACACTTTTAAATAAAACACACACAATAGCAATCAACATTTTATTTCAAGATTCTCTTAAGAGATTCGAGAACTCAGTAAATAATTTAGTACAATCCTAGGACCTTATATAACAAAGAAGTTAGTCATATAGATCAGACACTACAACTGTTGATAACGGTAGTAGTATTAGAATAGGTGTTGGCATTGCTCAGATGGAAGGCTTGCATGAAACTGACGGCGTTGTGAAGGCTCTCAGCATAATAGTCTGGCGCTTCATGTGCTAAGAAGAGACCATATTTGTCAAGATATGCGGTCTCTAGTAAATATTTGTACTTAATGGCGTATTGCGCTGGTGCTTGTGTTATAGCTGAGCTGTTAGTAGTGATAATCCATGTTGGCACGTAGGTCTTTCTTCTGCAAAAAGATAATCGTAGACTTTTAAATAAAAGTTAATTGTTTCGTTTATGTATTCAATTGTGTGTCATTAACATCTAAGTCTATTTTTTCAGCTCTATTTTTACTTACACTTTTTTTAACTTAACTTTAATAGTTTTTTCTTCGTAATTCTTCATGAACATTGTTGTAAATTTGTATGGGTTTCATAGTGATAATTAGTCATACTTCATTACATTTTGGGATAAAAATTAATTCAACTAACAATGGTCAATATTGAGATAAATAATAAAAAATTGATATCCCTCTCCTAGTGGCTTGTCCAATCACAGGACGGACATACGGATACGCGACCCCTGCCTCTTCGAGCTGCTGCAGTCCCGTTTTACCATCTCATATCCCTTACCGTCTCTATCCGTTTTCCTTACCCTAATTTGTCTTCGTCCTCTGTCCCGTCTGAAAATGATTACATTCCCAAGAAGGTTTGGTGTCAGGCAGGCGGCAGGCCATAAAACAAACCAGAATAGCCAGCATAAAAAAAGCCCTTTACAATGTTACATATTGCGCTGACCCCGTGTAAAATTGGGAAAAAGGCAGGAAGATGATGGTAAATCATTAAAAGATGAATAGTCGCAGTCATTTCCTGTTGTTTTTTAAAGTTATCACTAACTGATACTTTACTAAACTACATAGTTAATTATATAATACTTACGTGTAAATTTCTTCTTGATAAGTTCTGTTGTTAAAAGTTTCTGCATAGAGTCTACCGGCAGAAGTCAAACAGTTGCTAAACCAATAGATGTTGACTGAATCTAAGGCTTCATCGCGATTGACAAGCCCAAGCTCTCCATCAGGTTTATACACACTACCATTATTAGCTAACCATTGTGATACTTGTAATATAAATGCCATCATACCAGTAGGAGATTCATTCATGGCTACACCTGAAATTTGATAGTTAATGAAACTGGGGATATTTTTGACGAAATGCAAATATCAAATGAAAAGTCTATTCAAGTTCGTTTGTGGACTTGTTACAGGCTTAAGTTTGTTTTAATATCTATTTTTTTGTTTTTTTCTGCCATTGTGATGTCAGTGATGCTATTATTATTATAATAGACAGTAAATCACAAAATTATGTAAAATTACTTTGAACCTATTTCTTACAGGTGGTCTAAGGTCATCAACACGCCACGTCAACAACTCACTCAACATACCACAGATTGCTTATATCACTTGACCTCAAACTCAAACTCAATCTAGACTAGATTGAGTTTGAGAACTAGCCTTTTAGACATTACATTTTATTAAAATAACTTGTATGCCTTGTTTTACTAAATAAATTCATTTTCTTTCTTCTTTCTATTTTTTTATGACAACATTTGTATCTACTACTATTTATACCTATCAAAATGTGTATTCTATCATAAAATATTTTTTTACTATACTAACTAGTTTTTACTACATTTAAGTAAAAAAAGTATTTAAAATTATTATTTGCTACTCCTAACACCGCAGTCATAGCAACAACTTGCTATTTAACTTAATCATTAATAAAACAAAATTATCATCCGGTGTTTGCGAGTCTTTAGAACAGGCCTATCTTCAAAATGTGACGTCCTATGTCTGAGATGGTGAAAAGTATGATAATGTCGGTGTTTACAATGAGTAAACAAATGTTTTGCATGTTCTATCTAAATTCTTTGCGAACATAACACTAAAAGTAAACCTCCTATTTTCATAAGGGTTCTTTTTAAACAAGGAGATTAAATTATTATTAAGTATTAATTTAGAAAATATAATTTGCATTTGTTCCTACCAATTGCGTCTGGTCTGGTAGCAAGAATATGTACAAAACCAGTTTCAGCCAGGAAATTTGCGATAGTGAGTCCCAGTGGATACATTTTGTTTTGATATGTCTTTTCTGTCAACAATGAGGGTGACCATGCTCCAGCAACCCAAATACCCCACGATAGAGGATTGTAGGATACTAAATTATTTGCGTGGAATCCTAATACAGCCTGCAATAAAAACAAATAAATTAAATACACTTGCTTAACATCGCATATATTATTTAAAAATGTGAAAATAGAAAGTGAGAGGGAGAAGTGATGCATTGTATCACTATTACCAAGAACCTCCATGATTATCAACTTATTTATTTATTTATATTATTTATGCTCAGTTTTATCTATAAGTGTTATATTTTACATATAAGTAATGTAATAAATTAACTTTTTCGGGCAGTAACACCTAAAACGAAGAAGGTAGCTGGGATGGACTGGATGTGGAAGGCGAAAGTCCGGGTGCTATGTTGCTCATTGGGGGAGGTCAATATCCAGCAAGGAAATACAATACAATTGATTGAAAACTCATATTTCACAATCATTAAAGATGACATCTAAAAATTGAAATACTGCATTTATTTGATGACTGCTATAACAGCAGTCGTTACATATATATTTATTAGCGGTAATCCGCTGGTTTCAAAATGTTATCATGTTATCATCATGTTATCATCATATCAATGTTAGCTAGAATGTTAACTTTGCACTACGTTTCCTTATAGCTTATTGCTATCAGTTTGTACTGAAATAATCATCAAGATCTACCTGAGGGTACAAAGTAGCCATCATGGCACCGACATGTGTAATATCTCCTGATGCTAAGAAGAATTGGTTGTATCCAATTCTTTTCATTAAGTTCTTCATTACAGTAGCTGCTTCTGCTGCACCAAAGCCTACCTTTGTCGGTGGCTGGGAAAACAAACAAGTAGTCAATTTGTATTATTAATTGTGGTGGTTTTCTTTTTCTAATAATTTTCAAAATAACCTGTAAAGGAAATTTATCTCTATCTCCAACATTGGCTTTGGGATAATTAAATTATTTGCGATGGGATAAATAAGAATTAACTAGGGTAAACTAAAATCAGTTGTATATTCAAAATCAAATCAAAACCATTTATTGCAATTAATCCAATTATAGGTATTTTTGGATTGTCAGGAGTAGGATTCAGTCAGACTAAGTCAGTCGTGAAGCTAATTAGCTGTTCCAATACGTAGGTCCTAGAGAAGTACAAGCAAAAAATTCCAAGGACATCCTTATTCAACATGTTTTTTATTTATTTCTGGTTACATCACGCAAACACATACCACGCACAAGTCAACGCAATAGTTTGAATTAATAACGCTTGTCCATTTGATTATTTTATTAAAGTATGTTTCAAAAATCAATGTTTTTTAAACACTTAATGTACAAATAAGCAAAGCGCGAATTGCGCTTTTTGAACTTAAATTCACAAATAACAAAAAAAATATCACAATATTAATTATTATAGATTTTCCTAAATTGAACATCACAAAGTGAAGTCAAATAGTTGTGATTTTTATCAAATAGGATAAATAAAAGTTCTGAAAATGTTTGTAACTTTATTGGTCGGCATTGTAATATAGTTTTATTATTTGTACTCCATCTTAAGTGTTTAAGAGTTGAAACTCATAAATATTTTATTTCAGAGCTATATGACAACGAACTTCGGTGTGTTATAATTTTGAAATATTTGTCAACCAACAATTCAAACTAGATAATCAAACTTTTTAGACTATTGGACCAACCAAGTAAGCTGAGTTGTGAAAAAAAACGTAGTAAAATTGTTCTCCAAACAATTCATCAAAGACTAACCGCTTACTGAATTAAATTATAGATTATCTTACCTCTTCACAAAGTGGCTTTCTCAAACTGAAATAATTATTAAAATCAGTTGAGACGTTTCAGAGGTTATAATTTACAATTAAACAAATTTTTCCTCTTTATAATATTTACTTACGTCAGAAAATCCATATCCCGGAATACTAGGAAGGATGACTTCGAATGAGATTCCATAAACGCATTTGGTCAATTGTGGTATAACTTTGTAGAATTCGAGGAAAGTGCTTGGGAAGCTGTGCAAGATAAGGAGAGGGACCACTGTGCAGACTGCTGTTGCCTTTGAAAGAAAAATAAAAAAAGTGTCATTTCATCCTTAAACTATTGAAACGACTCATTTCCAAGTTAACTTTGTTAATTATTTTTGTGTGCATATGTGTAATAGTTTTATTGTGGATATGTAAGTGATGTGGGCTCAAAAACCATAAACAAAACAACGGCACAGCCGTACCACGTTTTGCTCGTAGCCATTTAGGACGTTATCGACCCCGCTGTCACTTCGTTATTAGATACAGCTAGAAACCTGAATTTTCAGTGACCAACAACAAGGAATATTCCGAAATTTCATTCTATTTGAACCTGTAGTTTAAAAACTATTGCAAGTCAAAGTTCCTTAATTTTATCACTGACTTACTCACTCACTCACCCATCATCTAAATTCTAAGGTACATTTAGAAGACACACAAACTTCAAATTATAAACACAGTTAGCCTATAAAGAAAGCAAGCATTCAGTCCCATTAACATTGTAATCCTATATAATTGATATGCAATCACAAAGATAGGTATAAAAAAGTGAGATCCCGTCAAAGAGATAATTTTAAAAACATGACTTGTTGTATTACCTGGGGGTGAACCCTAACAAAGTGAACATCGGTACCCTGAATGTTTGTCTTGAAGTGAGGGTACTGATTTATGTACGCTAAACGAGCTGTGAAGTTATACTGTTTGGCCCAATACGACCTCCATTCGGGTAATAGATTGGTGTTAAATCCATACTCGAACCCCACTCCCTGCAGTGAAGGAACGAATGACCTTGATGAGTCATTGAGGCGAGTCCTCAAATCTTTGATATCCTGAAAATGAGTAATTAAAATCAGTATTTAAATCATAAAACTAATTTGTGAGAAATTTTCATTTGCACAAAAAATTCGTTAAGCAGTAAAATAAATGTAAAAAAAAAATAGAAGTGTAAGAATTAAGGCAAAGTTTTTTTAGTTGTTTGCAAAAGTTAAAATTTGTAATGATAGCTATTATTTTTTAGATTTAAATATATTACGATCTGTTCTGAAATAATTCTATTATTAAGACATTCATGTTATGTATATCCTTATTATCCTTATATTCCTTTTGTTTATAAGCTCATCATAGTAAAATTGGAAGTAAAATAGTCATTCTTTGTTTGGTTTTATAAAAAAGTTATTAAAAGTTATGAAAAATTATATCTGTATTAGAGATCTATTTTTGAGTAGTTATTCATAGGTATGCATCTTTGTAATAACGTTTTGTTTAGCTATTTCTCTAAACAAATCAACCTTAAATAATTAATGCCCCATTCCAATAAACAAAAAACGATTCATTGTACACACGTTAAAATTTTCGTTGAAAATTGAACGAAATTTTACTTTAATTTTCCGTAAGCTAAACGAATCGTTTCTCGTTTATTGGAACGCGGCATAAGTAATTGAAAAAAAGTAAAAAAAAAATGTATAAAAAAAACATCGTCTAACTCCCCCTTTAAATTGATTTAGAGCGTTGAAGCGCTGTTTAAAAGGCTCCAGTTGTAACGATACATGAAAAGAAAAATGTTATTTTACTTACATCTTCAGAAAAAGTGACAGTAAATGGCCTTATTGTCGTGTCATTTTCAAAAGGTGAGGAAGCCCATTTAGCAGCATCTCTCTCTGTCAAAGTGAGCTCGCCTAACGCACCAAGCACTGAAGAACAAAATATAATGATTTCTACAGAATGCATTCTGGTTGCTCAGACACGACTGAGAATTTTTTTGCCAACGTTTGTATTATATATCATAAGGTGGAAACATTTCTGAAAAATTTTTGTTTGTTACTTAAATGTTTGCATGCACAAGTGTACGATATTTTATGGCGGTGACAATTAACATTAAAATTACCATATTTGTTCAACTCACAAGTTGAACAACGTGAGCTTGATCCAACTTAAAAAATAGAGAGGTTTTTAATTCAAGAAATCGAATTGACATCGAGATTTCATGAATTTCGCAGAATCCTTGTTTAATGGATGAGCATTTATTTTAAAATTATTTTAGTGTATTTTTATGTATAGAATTTAAATAACTTTGATCTTTTTATGTCGTCTAAATTAAAAGTATTAAAGGCCTTGTGGAATGGTCGAAGACGAAAGTAAATCCAAATAAGTTATATAAAGTAATAATAATAACCCTTATTCTTTCTTTTTAAAACCGTTCCAAAAACCCTGTTGATATTAAAAAAAACACAGAAAATTACAAAAAAGGTCAATGTTAAACAAATTTAAAATAGGGAACATATAATATTTTGTATATTGTCAACTACATTCAGAAATATTTGTTCTTGAATTTGTGATTATAATATATGGTATTGGTTTTATTAACTGTATTTAGTTTTAACTTTATAGTCGTGTTTAGATAGATTTTTGAAATATTTTCTAAAAAATATTGAATACTTGGGAGCATAGTATAGTAGCTATGGAATAAGTTCTCATCAAGACTCAAGGTACCAAAGGTAGGCAAAAACCATTTACCATCTATACTTACAAGTATTAATTCAAGGTCGCAAATAAATTATTTACTTTATTAACTAAGTATTAAATTATTAATATCATTTTGACAAACAATTTGGCTAAAGAAACTGTAAAGACAAAAACATATTTGACTCAACACCATCTGTGTTTGATAGGGATAAAACAAATAATATGTATTGAAAAGAAGTTTGCTCATTATTTAAATCAATAAGATTAATAGAAAAGCTTGGAATGGTAGAGCCAAGTCTTGTTATTAAGCAGTGACTTACTTGACTTATGTTCCTGTGTCCCTAGATGGGGCAGAGGGCGTCTTGAGGTTCGTGTTTCATTTCTCTCCAAGTCTTTCTTATTTTCTTCACCTCTGCGATGATCGTTCGTCGCCAGGTCTGCTTAGGGTGACACGTATATGCTATCCTTGGGATTCCAGTATCGGGCTTGCCTTGGTATATGTTCACGATCTCTTCGGAGCGTGTGACCAATCCAATTCCACTTGCGACGTTTAATCTGTTGGTCGAACGGGGTTTTACCGCAGCGTTCCGGCAGATTTAGGTTGAAGATTTTCTCGCGCTAGTAAACACCGAGAATACGGTGAAGACAGCGGTTGATAACGACCTGGAGTTGATGCGAGATGTCTTTTGTGACCTTTCACGTCTCACACCCGTACAGCATACGGTTTTCACGTTATACCGGAATATCTTGAGCTTAACTGTTCCAGACAGATTGCCACACGGGACGGAGCTGTGCGAAGGTTGCTCTTGCCTTGGTGATCCTCGAAGCGACGTCCTCTTCGGTCCTTTCAGTTTCCGACACTATACAACCGAGGTAAGTGGTCACTTACCTTGGTAGTATAGTGTATCCTTGTATACTCTAACCACAGCCTCTGTGCCGACGAGCAATGGCAAAGAGCTTGTCGCCCTGTATCTCATTTTCTCAGCTCAGCAGGCATAGGTCATAGGCGTAATTCAGATTTTTCAAAACGCTGGATAGTCCCTACTCTATGCCGCATCGCTTGTTGCTTATCATATTGATCTTGATGCCATTCAGAATAAAAAGGAAGAGAAGAGAAGAGACATCCCTGTCGTACTCCCGCATGTACCGGTATGTCCTCTGAAACGAGGCCGTCGTGTGTCACTCCACAAGAGTAATTCCCGTAGATTGTTTGAATCAAGTTCGTGATTTTATCGGGACCCCTATATCACGCAGTCGATCCTAGATGGAACTCCACCTCAGCGTATTGAAGGCTTTTTCGAAGGAGTAGTAACTTAGAAATAATTACATTCCAAAAGATGTAATATATAAAACTTTCTATGGCAGAGCAAAAATTTTACAGCGCATGCCTTTTAAACATTTCTTTGTGTTTTTTTTAAGAATGTTACTTACTTAAGTTAGAAAAATCAATGTTTTTCTTAAAACTTTTAGAGAACAGGTCATAACTTCGTCTGAACCGTAATGTCAACCGTAATGTTTATTACGGTTACTTTTAATGTTAAAATTTTATAAATAAATTATTTTGTGCTCTCGACGAGTGATAAGTTTTGGTAAGAGACTTATTATACATACTATATGCATTCAAGTGTATTGTTACTATTATATGTCATCAAATCCACGTTTAATTATTTATACTAGTAATTTTTAAGTAATTTTGCAAGGTGAGATATAGACCTTGATATAATTATCTCAACTTTGGCGGGTGCTCTTCCGTACCCAAAGTGTTGCTGCATATTATAAAAACCGCTGTCGTGCGACGAATGAACACTTGTGGGAGGATCAGAAGATAAAAATGTTATCTCTATTGGGTATATTTTTGTTCGGTAGCATATTAGTGGGGGAGATCAACTCACAGCTCACGCTTGCAGACAGAGACAAAGTTAAGTGGGCTTCATCACTACATGAAAATGATACTTCCATAAGAACTTTTACTATAAAATTTGAAGAAGAGGTAAGTTTTATGATTCTAATCTCAATCACAATTTTTTTTTCTTTGTTTACTATGGACAGAGCATTATGCGTAGCCGACAAACAGTACAACCGTAGTACAAGCTCTGCCTAGTTTGGGATCAGCCGGCCGTGTGTGAGATGTGTGAAGTTATTATATTAAGTTATTATTGTTATTATTACGTTAGATTCCCACACGGGAAGAAAATTTGTGTGATCCACAAAATCCAAATAGTTGTCCCGAGTCTAGGTGTTTTGTGTGTCCCTTCTATCAATGTTTGTAAAGTCCCCTGCGACACGGGATTACTTCACAAGCTAATACGGGAACGTGTATATTGTCAAAAAAAAATTGGAAGGCGTATAAAAGTATGCTTAACAATGTACTAAGGGACAATGAAACACGCTATTTAGATAAAAGTACCTAAAATTTCGTATTCCGTATGTTTTTCTTTTCCTACAAACTGTACTGTGCGGGACCCTAATTATTTTTCCAAAAAAAATGAGTCTTAGTTATTTCTTATAAAATCGGCTATTTGTCAGTGAATTTCCCCTGGAAATCGGTCATCCCGTTCCGGAGATTAGCCGGAATAACCAGACAGACAGACAAAAAAATTTAAGTCGATTTTTTGGTATAAGTACCGTGTAAAAATTCAGAAGCATTTAATGAATAGTTGTTATTATGATATTACAAACAGACACCCAAACTTTACATATATTTGTATACATATATAAAATATCAACAGACCCAAATTTGATTTTATTTTATCTGTATTTGTTACTCTTTATCGGAATACGTTGCACTAACAATAAATTTCTATCGTTAATATTAAACAAATCAGTATCACAAGGCTGGTGTTTGGTGTTTTTGTCTAAGGACCAAATAATAACTTTCTTAAACTCTTTATTACAGGTAGTTGCCGATCTGAGACGTCGCCTAAGTCAGAAACGAAGACCTTTTGTCAGACTGGAAGGCATCAATTGGGAGTATGGCCTCAACCCTGACATTCTCGACTACTGGATCGACTACTGGAATAATAAGTATAATTTCACTGCAGGAGAGGCCTTATTAAACACGTTCCCTCATTATTTAACCAACATTCAGGGACTTGATATACATTTTCTTCATGTCAAACCACAGGTAAGCAAACAAACCATCAAACACTGAGATAATATATAATATTACTAATAGGTATTGTTATAAATTACAGTTGTAAATAAAAGTGTTTATTTACATAAAATAACACATGAGATACATCAAAGTAAATAAATTGGGTATTAATAAAAGCAATAATATTTATAAGGTACAATACCTTTTTACCGGCAAGGCGTGGGGCATAATTAAGCGCGAAGTTCAAGACCGATCGCAAAAAAGCGTTCACTGAGGACGCCTCTGCCCCATCCAGGGGACATAGGACATTAAGTCAAGTCACAATACACTTTTGGTAACGTTTTGACCGTAATGCACCAATCATGGTCACGGGTACAATGATCGCTGAATGGTAAAGTTTACCGTCGTCAGAAGGCTTAGAAACTAGACAGAAAATACGCGCCACAAGTTCGTTTTCGCCTCGAGCAGTAGATCACAGGCATAGATTGGTTTTAGTTGTATTAGCTTTATCATTAAATTAATTGATAACTTGAGGAGATTGTTTTTAAAGAAAAATAAGCAATAGCAAATTATAGCATGTCCTCAATGTCTTTATTCTGAAGCGTTTAGTAATATAAGTACAAAAATGGCTATTGCCTGATGTAAGAATTATCACGGGAGTAACAATAGCTGTTAACAAGAAGATACATATCGTATCAAGTGACGATTTTTGAAATTTGGGACTCGTATTACAAGTAGAAGTCGAGACTTATCTCTATAATATAAATAAAAAATCCGATCGTTTTGGTTACCTAATGCGGCGTTTCGATCGAGTTGAACTGATCGTGGTAAGGGAAGTACTGACACAATAGACACACTTATTAAAACACTATTGATATCTCCTAACCTAACTAAAATAAGACACTGAAATTATTTTGGAATTTATTCATACATAGAAATGTTAAAGAAATTTGAATCATATCTCAATCAAGTTAATATGCAATCTGCTATATTTTATCACTCTTTTATGTACTTAACAAGAATATCAATTTGCAAGGTAACTACTAATTGCAAAGTGGTGCCGATGTTGCTGCTGCATGGATTCCCTGGATCTGTTCGAGAGTTCTATAGGGCACTGCCATTGCTCACTGCTGGCTGTCATAATGGAATCGCACTAGAAGTTATCGCTCCCAGCTTGCCAGGTTTCGGATATTCTGACGTGAGTATTAACCACGGAAAAATAAATACAAGGAGAAATGCCACTATCAGTTTGTTCGGGGACGACGTCGATACGATACTAATGAAATCTTACATTAATTCACGAACGACAATAACGTGATAATGTCGAATAGCCACAAACAGGGTACATAACCTTTTGCTTTGTGGCACCTTCTTTTGCTTTTATTCTTTCGATGTAGCATCAATTACATAATATTCTTTTACTAGTGTGTGGGGTTCGAACCCGCAACCTTGATCGCAAGTCCGACGCCTTACGCTACCACCGCTTCAATGAAGAATATTTTAAAATTCTGTGAAAAGATGGTAGATACTAAGTTTGGATCATTATTTTAACCTTCTGTAATATTTTGAAGAAATACTGGTCCACGTAAATTAACTTATTACAAAATATATTGTATAAACACTAATTTTGAACTATAAGCTCATTGAACAGGTGACCCCTACTGACAAGGGTAGTCCCCTTAAATAGGGACTACAATATATAAAAACTAACCGTTTTGAAGGAAAAGCTGGGCAAATTTTAAAATTCCTGAGAAAGAAATAAAATTTTCTTAGCCCTTGCATCTTTCTTTTAAAATTTCTTAATTTTAATGTTTTTTTCTTATAGGCAGCAACCATTCCAGGATTTGGTGGAACGGAAATAGGAACGGTCATGGTAAACTTGATGAAGAGGCTTGGTTTTAATCAGTTCTATGTACAAGGTGGAGACTGGGGATCTATCATCTGTTCTATGATGGCTACTTTATATCCAAATGTAAGATTTAATACACAAAAAACCGTATTTATAAAAGAATTTAAGTGACGCACGAGTGACTTTATACTACTTGGACTTTCTCGTTGGTCCCGTGGTTTGTCATTATGTACATATTGAGTGCGATTCTCTAGTCATTCAGTTTCTCATCGGGTTGTTTTGGTAAAAAATTCTTAGTATCAGAGGAGAATCTGAAGTGTAAACGACAATAGACTCGCCCCCATGACATACCCTTGCCCACCCTTTTTGAGGCGAAAGCAACAAATTAAAAGGAACTACGCAGTTGATAGTTGTGACCTACAGAAAAATATTTGTTTCTCTTCCTCTCGCTTTATGGACATACAGCGAGAGGAAGAAACAAATATAGTTGACAGAGCATATTATTAGCTCAGAAAAAACTACCAACCAACATTGTCTCATATCAGGAAATCGCATCGAAAGATCGCATATCACAAACCTAAAGTATAATTTAAATCCGTTTTATTCTTTTGCAGGTGATATTGGGCTATCACACAAACTTTCCGCTTTCACTCTCCGAGCTTACATTAGCCAGCTGGTGGGCAGGATCTGTAAATCCTTCCAATGTTGTTGAGCCAGCACTCGAGTCAAGAATGTACCCGTTCGTAGCTCAAATGAAGAGACTGCTTTCATTGACCGGTTACCTACATATGCAGTCCACCAAACCTGATACATTAGGTGTGTCTTCAATTTTACCATCTTCAGTATCATCATATATTATTACATTTCAATCATTTGTGGATAGGCAATATATCCTCTAATATTATAAACGTGAAAGTTTGTGAAGATGTTAGGATGCTTGTTACTCTTTCACGCAAAAACTACTGAACCGATTGCTATGAAAATTGGTATGTAGATAGCTGAAAACCTTACTTTTTATCATGTTATTTCCACGATATCGGAACTTATGCGGGTGAAACCACGAAGCGCAACTAGTTTGACATAAATTGGTTAAAATTTATGTCAAAAGTTGCGGATGGAGTCGAACTGCCCAAGACTGGGATAGTTGGCGTTCCTTGGGGAATGCCTTCGTCCAGCAGTGAACGGCGATGCGATAGGATGATGATGACGAATGATTTATAGAAGATTTTTAACGGTTCATAAACATATTGTTATTTTCAGGTATAACAATGACCGACTCACCAATTTCATTGTTGACATACTACCTTATGTTGCTTGCAAGAGGTGGTACTAGTCAGTTTACTAATGAAGAGTTACTCGACAATCTGACGATATATTGGATCAAGAACAAATTTACCACAGCCGCCAGACTTTACGCTGAGAGTTTTAATCTTAGAAACTTACGAGAAGCATTATATGCGTGAGTATTAATTGATACTGTAGTTTAAATTCAAGTTTTAAAAATATTATTTTTATTGACTCATTACTATTCTATTGATAAGCATGGATATTTTGGATGTTCATATTAGCCGGAGGTTGGTAGGTGACTCGTGATATCGTGTATCTACCGCTTTTGCGGACCAAACTTCTAATAAACGAATGCCGTATGCTTATCAGTTAGAGTCCGACATGCTTTGTCATGCCCTTGACCAGAAAGAAAGGTAAATTGGGGCACTTGGGAAGTTTTGAAGATTTAAATCTTTTTTCAATTGGCAATTATTGATCCAAACATTGAAACATTAATATTATTATTATTATTGTTTTTAGTGCATAGTGCTACCTCGACTATTTCTGGTCTATTGTAATTGGTCTTATGGCTTCGAGATACCTCAAGGTCCTATCAGCAGTGATTGTTTCTACTTCCTGCGGTTGCATGATGTGCAACCCTAGATTGATACTTCGGTACTGGATTAGTGGGCCACAAAAGCATAGAATATGCATTCTTTTTGATATTTTGTATTAAGCTTTGTAGTATGCATTTATAATAATTTATTGTCCTTCTTTACAGAAAAACTACTGCCGTTCCAACAAGAACTGTGCACGCCCAGAACGAAGTCATTTACGAATCAGAAGCGATCCTTCGATTGAAATATACCAACATACAGAATGCAACAGCTCTTACCCAGTATGGTCATTTCTTGGCGATGGAAGCACCTCAGGCATTCTCAGAACTTGTGCTTGATGCCATGGCTGGATTTGAGTCTGTAGCTAGCAGCACATGCAACAAAGCCTAGAACACTATTGCAGTGAAAATCTATATATTTATGAAATAATTTTTGACAGGTCCGATGATATTCACAAAATTATTAAAAAATTAAATTGTTAAAAATAATCACAATACTTACTTTATTTGATGATATATTTCAATCAATACCCGTAAACGATATAGTAAACTAGTTGACTTATTATTTGAAACACAGAGCCTATATTGCTTTACTTATCTATAAATATCCTAGGGGTGTACCAAGGGAAATTGTTAAAACTCATGTAGACGCCACGCTGCAAGAACCGCTTCGTGTAACCATGTAGGCTGCTACATCCAGTCTACATGGTTACACGAACCGCCCGCCGCTGCGCTGTCACCGCACCGTTGCTGTTTGATTTTGCCATAATATATTATGTATCTGTTCGTTTTCAGTAATACGTTCAGTAATATCCTCCCCCTGACATTTTAGGGGTGAGAGGTTATGTAAGTATTCGTGGAGCGCCTCTAAATTCTTTAGCAACATATCGGATGTAGTTATTGTGACCTTATTGGCCTTGTTTTTCAAACGCCACCTTGCTGAAATGATTACTTTACGTCCATCTCATTATCATTTAAAAAGAAATGCGAGGGTTTGAGTCTCCCACCAAGTGACTAGTTTCAATGATTCTACACATCCTTACAGTCCGAGAACTTGAGAACATTTCACAAACAAAACAATAATGTATATTTTCTTTGGTAACAGGGTGGAAGCTCCTCATGGATATCCTAGTGGGGAGGTGATCTGTCTGTTGGACTCTTAACGGCTAAACTAACCCGATGTTCCGCTACTTACCTATGATAGGGGGAGCGAGAATTACCATTACATTCTTCCGCAACCCCTGACAGGCATTGACCTGTCTCACCCACGTCGGGTCCCGTCACCCAGTACGACCATCGCACATCGTCCGCGTGAGAGTGCGTGCGGAACACTGGGCGCTGCCTTTCGGGCCTATATCTTTTTGGACGACGACTTCCAGAAAGTTCGCTATCCGCAGGTCGTTTTGTAGGGTAGCCGGTGATCACAATAGTTAATGTATCTGAGTTTACTGAAATAAACTATTAAAGCATACGTCGTAAATCTATGCTCGTGCTCATTCAATCTTATTTCTACTTAAACTCACCTTAAATGGAAAAAAAAAAAAAAAAATATTATTAAATATTTTATTACTAGTTTTTAAATACAAATTTACAAAATATTGAATGAGAAAACCTTTTAAACGGTTTTAAAAAGATATAAATAGAAATTTTAATAACATTCTCAGTATTTTGTTCTCGAAGAGTACAATAACCCGAACATCTCGTCGCAGTCGTAGAAAAACAGCGGGTTTGATTTTATTGTCGATTTTTGTTTTTGACATAAACCTACTGAAAACATTATACTTTATCATAAAACAAAACATTTTTAAAGCTCATACACACAGTAACATTTTTAGATTTCATTAACAGAAACAACCGTTTTTAAAATATTACGTAAAACATTATCTTTAAAGTGCTCTCCTGTAAATTAACTAAAAATCAAATCCGTCGTTTTTCTACGGCGTCGACGTCTGTTGAAACTTACAAGCTTAAGGCTCATAACTGTTCAATATACTCTTCAACAAAATCCTGTGGTCACCTAAAAACTATGCTCGTGCTCATTTAAACATACTTCACAACAAGTATGGTTGAATGAGCACGAGCATAGTTTAGCATAGCACGAACATACTCACTTTAAATAAAAAAAAAAAAATTGATTATTAAATATTACATGACTATTTTTTAAATATAATTTATCAAATAATAATAATTTTATGAAAAAACATTATAAACAGTAATTGTTTTTAAACTTTCGTGACTTTGATAGCCGATCGTGACCGTGCTGCGATTCGATCAAAACGTCGGGTAACATAAAAAGGTATTGCACATACCTACCTTATACAGCGTGTAAGTATCACGGTAGCGAATAACTTACAAAAACGTTTTTGTTTGGATACTTATCACAATTTGTAGTAATTTGTAGCAAGTTTGATTTTGAACTACGCAGTGTAACGCAACACGCGTACTATGCGGTATGTACTTTGCAGTAGCAGATGCAGCTGATTGCATTAATATTTTACATTGTTTTTGGCCGAATGGGGTATTTACTAATTTAAAAAAAATAAAAGGCTTATGAATTTTCCAGCAGAAATTTCCAATGATTTTCCACTCAGAATGATGGTCTGAATACACTATTTCAGGATTCGGTACGGTGTCATTTACACCCTGTATATATTATCCCGATTAAGTTCCCAGTTACACATCTAATCCATTATAAACGGTTTAAAATAAATTTAAAAGGAAATTTTAGTAACATTCTTCATTCTTCCTTGAGTTAATATCCGAGTTAACATTTTGACTTATTCATCAAACTTAACACTGTTACGATCAACAAACACTTCAAGAAATATCTTGAGTTTACTTTATATCAATTTATTTATGTTGTTACTTATTACTTTATTTCTTCTGTTTTCTCTGTTTTGCGGTGGGCCAACAATAGTTTGGTTTTGTCTGAAATATGAAGACATTTTTAGTTAAATTTATTATATCCTTGGACATATAATTGGCAAGAACGTTGCCTCCTTACTACGCATGGTTAGGGGGGGGGCTAAAAGGGGGGTATTGGTGAAGGGCTCTGTTTCCGCATTTAGACTCATAGATGGTCCATTATGCGTACGAAGGGGGGTACGTTTGGTAGATTCATCAAGCTACACGTAACTTGTTGAATCTGCCAAATTATAAATACTAAACTTATTTTAATTTTCTGTCAATGTTATACCAACATAGTTTTAAGGTGCTTAATACTAACAAGAAATATCTCTTGTTGTACGATACTTATGCCAAAAAATCTGTTTAAATTTTTGAAGTAAAAACTTCTTTAGGCACGTTGGGCATATGGAAAAAGCACTGAACTCGCGTGACCGTCACGCTCATGACATATAGATTTGTGTGTATATATATATATATATATATACACACACACTAATCTATATGTCATCATGACAACTCTTGAGTTCCATGGACGAAAGTAATCACTTATAATCAGGTGACCCGCTAGCTCTACTGACCCTATTCAATATCAGCCACGCTTTGACGTTTGATAGATCAGGTCAGTTGATAAGACAGACTTACAATTTCGCTGCAGAACAACATCGGCCCATTAGCTCAGTTGGTTAGAGCGTCGTGCTAATAACGCGAAGGTCGCGGGTTCGATCCCCTCATGGGCCATTATTGTCTTTTTGGACAAATGCATGTAAAAACTGTTACCATGGGATACAAAAAAGTGGAAGGAAATATTTTAATGTTAATGATAACGCTAAAGCTCGTCCACAGCTAGACAACGAAAAAAAGCCGGACAAGTGCGAGACTGACTCGCGCACCGAGGGTTCCGTAAGCAAACAAACTTGTATGTAGATAGAACGTCCATCTCGGGAATCACTTCTCGAAGATTTTTGCTCGTCTTTTCCGAAAGACAAACTTAACTGTGCGGTTCTAAAAATACAATCCCAGACATGAATGTGCGACAAAGTCAACTTTCCAAACGCGAAATATAAGCTTGTAATCACAAAAACTTTTTTTAATGTGATCTAACAACAAATTAACAACTTTGACATTTTTTCCATTACTTGTGACAGCAAAATGTTTGTTTAGGGTTCTTTTTTGTCTTTTGAGGAAGGAAACCCTAAAAAAAGAAAATCGGTTAACAATCAGAGAAGAAAATGGTACTCAACTGTTTTGTTTTTGCCTAAATGCAAGAAAACCAAACATCTAGGAGAAGGTGAAACCTCACATCGGTGAAACACAACTTTTTCTGTGAGGCCGTGGTATTACTCTGGTTGAGCCAGCCCATACGTGCCGAAGCATGACTCTCAAAGATGTGCAGGTTTAATGATAAAGTTATAATTTGTACCTTTTAAACTGCTGCTCAATGAGAAGATTCAGGAGGACGATTCATCAACATAATATATGGTGTCACTGCCAAGAACCTGTAAGGAGATTTCTGACGTGCTGGTCACCTCTGCGCTATATACTCCGGGTTGACTTGCTTGAAATTTGACGGCCTAGGAACATAAATTACACATTATTCAGATACATAAGCTACAGGTACCGATGTTTGTATTATTTATTCTGTTCTCACAATTATACGTTATAGTTATAATAATTAATTATACATTTTTACACCTATAGTCAGCGCCTCTATATGTGAAGTAGGGAACTTGCTTGACGTAAAGAGACGTTGACCTACTTTTTTTTTTTAAAAGAATACTAGTGACGTGGGTCACACAATACTAGTATTCTTGTTTACTTAGGCATTTAGCTTAGCTGAAGGGGTCCAGCTAAGCTAAATGCTTGTGTTAGGAGGGGGTTCTAAATGTCAATTATAGTTTTTGGATATGAATTCAAATCACAGTATTATGATATTTAGTTTGCATACGACAAAACTTATGTAGCGCCTTACGCATAGGGGTTTTAACTGAAAGGAACTAGACAAGTGCGAGTCTGACTCGCGCACCGGTTCCACAGGCAAGTCAATTTGTATGTAGATGTATATCCATCTCGGGAATAAATTCTTGAAAATTTTTGCCATTCCGAAAGACAAACTTAACTTTGCAGTTCTAAAAATACTTGCCATTACATCGGTTTACGACAAAGTCAACTTTTGACTTAGAAGCTTGATTTCTTTACAGCTGTGAGGGACCGCTGATATTAAGTATTTGATTGCTAATTTAAAATTTATATCTCTATTTGTTCCTGAGGTAAATTGTAACAGGCACAGAGAGTGACGAACACATAAACCAACAAATTAATGACTTTCGGATTTTTTCTTTTACTTGTGTTGTGTGACCTTGCCTCTTACAAAATTTCATGATTCTTGGTCAATGGGAACCTATTCTTGGTCAATGGGTTCTGATTTACTTGCGAAATGTTCAAATTTGGTCAGATTTAAGGCTTACAAAGCCGTCCGTATCGTTTGATTGCGTCGACTTAGAAGCTTGATTTTTTACAACTTTAACCACAGACATATAAGTATTTGGTATTAATTTCAACTTGATGCGTCTACGGGTCCCTGAAAAAAATGGTCTTGATAGACAGACAGACGGAGAACAAAGTGATCCTATGAGGGTCCTTCTTTTCCTCTTTGTGGAACAGAACCCTAAAAATAGGGGTCAAAAATTTTACTGATTTTGTTAGTTAAAAAGTACTTTTGACTGGTTAGAATGAAATGCAAGACATATACTATACATACATATTATCTAATACAAAAATAAAAAGTATTTAATAATACTAACCAATACGTGGCCTAGGTTCAAGATACGCTCAGTTGGCATATGTCTACCTTCCAAATCAATGATTTGGATTCTTGGTTCGCTACCTCTGATTGTTATGTATACCACAACAGTTTTGTCGTTTATCGTAAACTGAAATCAAAATTAAAAAAAAAAAAACAAAAAATAAAAAGGTGATCTTGCATCGCGCAATAAGAGTTCTTGCTCTGATTAGTACTCATATAATGCAACTTCTGATTCATCACGCCCCGCTACGCCGCATTCTACCTTTTTAATAATCACAAAAGCTACAAATGCTTTTTCGGTGCTGCTAGGACTGGGCTGATTTATAGGCTTTTCATCTAAACTTCATCTGTTCTTCTGTTCTGATGTCTTTGCCATTTGTGAATCGATTTCAATGATTCTTTTCTAATTGAATTGGTTGTATTCACCACATTGCTTCCACTTCTAACGGTGGAACATTATGAAGAGTACAGTTTGTTACAATATATCATGAGTTACACGCATTAAAGACGGTGATACTTTTTCAAAAGTTAATTATCAATAAACATGGCTGTCAAAATATTGTACTTACGTTAAACTTTTTGCTATATATTTTAGGAAGCTTTACAGGAACTAACACGTGTCTTCTGCTTCTTATATTTTGAATCACGTACGGTATTATCTGTAATATGTATTTGGTTCTTTTATACCTAATAACTTAATATAAATAAATACTTGAATACATGTGCATAAAATATATAAATTTAAGAGTACTTAGTACTCTTAAGAATATGGAGCCTGAAGATGATGGAGGATGATGGAGAAGGATGGAGAAACCAGGTTTGGCCCTGGTTACACAACCTGTGTTCTCAGCCGAACTTGCTTTACATACATACATACATAAGCTTAAAGTCGGCGGGCTATGGAGCGAGCTAAGCTCAGAGTTTCATTAAAGTATAAAATTCGTAATGAGGTCACTCGACAAAGTACCAAAGTAAGCCACTCAGGTCTCAGAATAAGTTAACTGAAGAGGCATTGGACTGGCCATATCTGCCGAAGGGCCGATGACCGTTGAAGCAAACGACTCCTAGTCATTTTCAGGCGCCTAAACCCCAAGCTTGATGGACTGACGATGCGGAACGCAGAGGCCCGGCTGCTATGGTGCACGTTGGGAGAGGCCTATGTTCACCAGACCGCAATAGGCTGATAATTGAATTGAGAAAAAATGTCTGTGTATGTGTGAACGCGAATGACAAAATCTTAATATATGAAATGAATACCTTCTATAGATTAGTTTTATATTAATCAAACAGTGATAAAAACATAGTATAATACTATGAATTTGAATTTTAGACCAAGTAATCTGGACTGCCAATGCCTTTTGGCTTTTTCTTGGACTTAAACAACTCATCATCATCATTTCAGCTGGTTAACGCTCACTGCTGGGCATAGGCCTTGACCAAAGATCGCCACAACCGCACGGTATTAGAACGGTAGTGGAACAGGAGAAAGTTAATAAACTCCATCTTTCTTTTTAACAAGCTTTTATCAGCTACACTTGTAATTCAAGTACGTATAGATGACAATACAGAAATTAGGCATCTTGGAGGTGATCTGATGATAGAGCCAGTAGGTGAATAGTAGAACTCCTTAGAGGCTACTAATAAGCCCCTCGGGTTAGGGCTCATATGATTGGGCTTGGTTACGATGGTCTAATGATGAAGCCAGGAGGTAGATAACTCTTTTTAACCGACTTTCAAAAAGGATTTCAAAAAAAAATCTAAATTCGAGTATAGTGATTGATTATTTCCTAAGAAAGTTTGTTGTCTTCTTATGTTAATTAAATGATTATGTATTAATAGCTATGTAGCTACTGAATAGATCTTACATCTTTAATATTTGTTTTCTGCACTTTGAAAGCTTTTCCGTTTGTAGCGTTGGCCAATTTGTAGTACACTTGATAATCGTCATTATATATGCTTCTACATGTACCGGTTAAAACAAAAAATATCTGAAAAAAAAAACAAAATATAAATACAGCATTTGATAAATCAGAAAAAAAATCAAAATATAATAAAAAATATTTTTGTTTCATTGGTTGGAATTTCAAATGGTTTTACTAGGAAGGAGCTACCTATTGCCGGAGTCAAAAGGCGCGAGGCACGGGGCAACAAAATAAATTGAGAGTGCTGATGGTTTGCACTCTTGCAACCTCCACTCGCTACAAATCGTGCAAGGGTCTCTCTGAGGAGCACTCGTGAGAGTCCTTAGCCGAGAAAATAGCTTGAAGCTTACTAGTAGCGAAGAGGCGCATAGGCAAATTTCGAGAAATGTCAGACTGTGTTAAAATTCCGGTTTAGCATTTGATGCCGTGTTATAAACACTTCATATTCTGTGTTTTCAGTTGTAATAGATCAAAGAACCCTGAAGTAGTTCGCTTTAAAACAACTTTTAATGATTTCAATAAAAGTGTATAAAACGATAAAAAAGATTAATGACACTTCTGTGAGGTATTCTATTTTCTAATAAAAAATAGTAAGTCTTCAATTGAAATATTTTGTAATCTCCAGAAACCATTTCTGTAGGTAATCTCTTTGACACCTTGATAAAATTGTGTTGATACTTTCGACCCTGTTAAGCATTGATCCGGGTAATTAGTCATTCATGATAATTATACTTATATTTTGTAAAACTTGCAGATTACCATTTATGGATTAAATGTTTTGGGGTAGATTACGAATTATACACATAAGTATGCGTCCTTTCCAGAGAATCTTGATTCTTGAAACATTGTTATTGATTTCCAGTTGTAGTCTTATCGAATATGACTGTAGTTAAAAATTTAGTGATAATGAAACATGTTTTTAAAATAGAGATAATTTATGACACGTATTTGTTATCTTTCTTTTGCCTACGGACTTCGTATAATATATAATCCCTGAAGAATTTTGCATGCCCTGAAGAATGCCCTAAGACTTTGGCCTTTGTTAGGACATTATAAGTTTTTATGTTTACATTAACGGGTCGTCAGGCAGTTCAAGGTTATGTAAATACACATGTAAACGGCTCGCATAAAATCCTGTTCATGTTAAACGCAAAAGTATAAGAGACGCTATATTTGTAAGGAGCTTTGGCAGTACTTGGAAATATGATAGTGAGATACCGCTTAAAATTAATGCAAAATTAGATGTGTTTATCAATTACCCGAATACTTTTCTCCAGTGCAATACTCTTAACTTTTTCGAACATCGTATAGTCAGCTGCTGAGGCGTCAGTGAAAACATATACTGATGAATACGGTAGACTATTTTCAAGTGCTAATTTAATCCCTGTCAGCGCATATTCCGGGCAATCACCTCCACCCTGGACATCAATTTTTGCCAAAGCGTTTTTAAGTTCGTTTAGATTATTGGTAATAGTTCGTAGTTGAGCATCTGAAATTGTATTAAAATGTTATATAACATGTGTTACGACAAGTTTATCTGAGAGAGAGAAGACGAGAAAGAAGTAGAACTAAAGAGAGAGAAGACGAGAAAGAATTAGAACTAAAGAGAGAGAAGGCTTTGTATACTGATGTTGACTGATATGGGTGAGATCATTATTTCTGCAAAAAGCAAAAATGTATTTTTGGTTTGTAGAAAGGTTGTCATTGTTCTTTGTCATGCAAAAATGTTCAATTGTTTGAAATTTTATTTAGTTTAATAAATGTGAGTCCAAATGACCAACTGGCCAGGGATCAACTGATTTAACTATAATATAATAATAATAATATAATAATAATAATATAATAATAACTTCACACACGGCCGTCTGATCCCAAACTAGGCAGAGCCTGTACTATGGTAACCAGACTGCTGATAAACATACTTATATATTTCTAAATAAATACATATTATAGATAAATTACACCCAGACACAGAACAAATTATCGTGCTCATCACACAATTATTTGTCCTGGGTGGGAACCGAACCCACGACCTCTGGCTTAGCAGTCAGGGTCACCAACCACTAGACCAACAGGCCATATGTATTTGTGCAACCTGGGCGAAATGTAATAGCTTTTCGTGATCGCGTTACATCCCGTGGAAATACATAATTATATCATGTAACGCGAAAGTTTTAAAGTTAGACCGACTGATTGTTTCACTATAACTTATTAAATTTCTTTTTTACCAAGCAGATTCAATTTTACCTTAAACTTTTTTATAAAACATTTACCTAGTACAAAAAATACTAATATCAAGCGACAATCATGATGTCTAGATAAGCTAGGTAATACTATATTACTCAAACAAATAAATAAAACTAAAAATAATGTCACTAAAAAAATTGAACTTAAGGAAAAGTACAAAAATCGATCTCCTTGCCAAATTTCATTACGATCCGTTCAGACGTTCTTCATGAAAAGGTAACAAACAAAAAAATAGATTTACTTTGGCGTTTATAATAATATATTAGTATAGACTAGTATGGATATAATTCGCTGGTTTGGAAGTAGTAGTACCAATGTGGCAGGGGCCTGTTCATACCTGGATCATTGAAGGTGACCAGAACAATATTTTGAATTTGCGAATCTTCTGTCCTCATTGCCGAGTCAAAAATCTCATCAATCTTTTCTTTCACTTCATTTATTTCATATCCCATTGAACCAGTATTGTCAATCACGAATGTTAAACTATTTTTTATTGCGTCTTGACCACAAATAGAACATGTTTGTACAAGTAATATTAAATATGTTACACACAATTTTAATGAAGCCATTTTAGGTGCTATCAATACCAAGTATAATAATAACTGAACAATGTCGCATGAAGTAGTCTATTTATATATATTTAACACAAGGCTTCTCGCAAATAATGTGGTAAGAAAAAAAAGGGTAATTAACTTTTTTATATTTGAATTTATTATTATATATATAGAAGATTCAAAATATATACTTTTTTATTTATTAGTACAACCAACAAGCCATACACTGATACAGCTTAATACTATCTTAATTTGTAATTAAAGTGTTAAGTGTTGACTAAATTACAGGTCGCCACAGCATGCATATATTATAAATTATAACGCATGTATTATCAGTAACGACTTTATTCAGCCAAGTGTAATCAGCGCTGTAACGAACACCATTAAATAGACAACTGCGTTTCCGTTGCATAGTGTGTTGCGTAGTCGTTTATTCTTAGTTAATAAAATGTGAAAGGATTAAATCCCTCATTCTCTTTACTTCTACTACTTCTACTTTGTTTCTAACCTGGTACTGCGTAGTATTTTATGTTTATATATTACCAATTGTGGTCGCACATTACAAGTATTTTTCTTAATCTTACTAAATAGGGGTGGGTTCATGTCTGTAATGTACTGCGTTGGATTGGCATACATACGTATACTCACGACTGTATCGCCGAAGGGGTAGGCATATATCAATCTAAGTGTGTGGTGTCCATCCATAGCAGGCATTATAAGATCATTTGCTTAAACATGATCATTCTTGAATTACTAAAGAATAAAAAATAAAACTGTCAGTCGTAGGACTACACGTCAGAAGTAAAACGAAGAAAGAAGTAACATAACTTACA
Source organism: Callimorpha dominula (assembly GCA_949752705.1). Lineage (NCBI taxonomy): Eukaryota > Metazoa > Arthropoda > Insecta > Lepidoptera > Erebidae > Callimorpha > Callimorpha dominula. Next base: position 13,568,154 of record OX457014.1, read on the forward strand.
TATTACATACACAATATACAGACACACACACTCACACACACACACACACACACACACACGCGCCCGTATACACGCACGCACGTACACACGAACGCACGCACGCACACACACACACACTCACACACACACACACATACACAAACATAATGTTCTCCCATACCACAGATTAGTCAGTAGTTACTGTGTAACCCGTATCAAAAATGCCCGACGTGCCTAAAAAAGTTTTCACTTCAAAAAATAACGTTTGCGTCGTCAGGAATGACACACAGTGATTACACGTCATCTTCACTCTTCACAGGTTACCCAATTTATAGTTCGTGGAATATGTATTATGTAACTCTTTTCTTTTTTATTACCTTTTTTTGGCTTGTGATGTCCTAATCATTATTGTTATTCAGATGCTCATACATTTTTTATTCTTTTATTTTAGTTTTGTATAACTATTGTTAAACCAGAAACCTGATACTTATGTACGCTATGGTTTGCAATAAAAACAATTTTTTTCCTTTTTTTTTTACAGGTAATTAAACACGACACTGGCACCTATAATTTCGCCGAACTCACATAATGGAGGGCGAGCTTATTGTCACCAACAGGCACTTTAGGATTTAAAGATAAGGAATCTAATGAAAGAAAAAGAATAATGCTTATGCAGATGGATTTGAGAGTTTGTACAATAGCTTGGGAAGTCCGACATTACTTGATTATTACTTAAATCATATACTATTTCAGCATGAATGATTAAACTGCAGGGCAAGCTTCCCTCTCTTTCCCTTATTACCTGTTCAGAGCACATTCTTAACAAACCACTAAATAGGAGACCAGCCGGTTAGTCTCTTACCGCGAACTTCCTCGTCACCATTTTGTATTTTATGCGACGTTGGAGGCTTATTGGGTCAAATATTATAAAAAAAACAGTGTGGGTAGTCCACCTACTAACCAATATTTTAAGTTTAATGAGAGTGTCCCCGCACGCTACCCAGAGGCAAAGACGAGTATGCCGTTGTTGTCATATCAGTAGTTAACAGTTACATCTATTATATATTAGTGAAGACCGCCTTAATAAATGTTTACGTGACCTACTGATTAAAAGTTCAGGGATATTAATGTTATGTTTCATTACGAGTATATTTGGGTATTTCCATATATTTTCCATGTTATTGAAACATAAACAAGAGCTTATTATATTTACTTCAATTTAGATTCAATTGTCCCTTGTCGGATTTCTCGAAGGTTCCGTTTGGGAGCTGATAAAAACAACTGTTCGCCATGGGAGTTTATTATAGACTGCCTTACCATTTTTTTTTTTAAAGTGTAGAACCCCCACGGGTCGTCACCCCACCTGTGCTAAGCGGTAGGGTGGTATGTCGGACACGAACCGACTAAAACCACACGGTGTTCCGTCACAGTCCAGGCCCTTACCAGGGCCCCAGGTGTACCCTTTCAAAGAAATCCCTGTGAACCCTGGCAGACTTGGCCGCCTGTTAAGCAACAGGCGACCCCACTGTGTTGTGGGGGATTTCATCCCCTAACAGTGAGAGAGGCACGCGAATACATCGCCACCGTCTCGGGATAGACTGCCTTACCTATCCCTCACATTTACCTATACATCGAATTTCTTAACTTAGAATTACCCACTACCAGCAATATATTTACTTAATAAGTGTGTTCGAATAATGAATACCTACATTACACTCTTCCAAACCAATATTATCACTTAAAGCTTAGCATACAATAACAATTATTCTTAACTATACTTAACTATTTAAATTACATCTTATAATTTTATTTTTAACTAACTGACCCGGCGAACTTCGTACCGCCTTAGAATCAATAATTGTTGTATTAATTTAAATATACAGCGAGTTATATAATGGTGTGATCATATTTTAGGGTCGTATAGTAGACCCCATAAATAACGTAAAGCGTTAAATTAGTGATTTTTAATCTTATTTGGAAACTGACAAACTGAACTTGAGAATTGATCAATAAAACTAATATTTCGCAACAGAGCGAGAAGGCTGACATGAATGGAACTATGGGTATTTTTATTTATGCCAAGGATGTTGATGGAATGGCCGGATTGTTCAGAAAATATCTGGAAAACAAAATAAAAAAACGAAATTTTAGAAATTGACATTAAAATTCATAATATTAGGTGGATTTTTCGAAGAAAAGTCTGTCTGTGTAGTTATAGCGGCAACAGAAATACACACTCTGTGAAAATACAACCCGCTGACAGACAGACGGATGAACGGACGGACAGCGGAGGCTTAGTAATAGGGTCCCGTTGGTTACCCTTCGGGTACGGAACCCTAAAAATGAATAATAGTCGAAATCCGAAAATTACGAGTATAAAAGCTGAAGTGTTGCGAGTTCGTTTATCTTCAAGCGTTCACATCAGCCTTCGAAGACAAGGGTGAAGTATACATTTTATTTGTATCCATCTCCTCTCTTATCGCCATCTCACACGCCTTCAGTTTAGTTCAGAAGGTGACCGCATTTTTTACTGTTTTACAAGTTGTATTTCGGACGATTTGTTACAAAAGCTGAAATAAAAATAGTTACATAGGTATAATTATGTATTTAAACGGGAATTGCCTGACGTTTCGACCAGATTGCACTGGCCGTGGTCACACGTTGGCTGGCGTTAACTCCCGTGTAAATACATAATTATAACATGAAACGCGAAAGTTTAAAAGTTAAATAAATTTAAAATTGTTTTTGTTTTCCAACACTTTTATTGCAGCGCTTCCCAAAGTAGCCTATTGGCGTCTATCAGGTTCATTTATAGATTTCGTGCTGCTACTAAATACACATAATGGAAATTTTGCACGCAAGCATAAGCGCGAAATTATGCCACGGGACCAATGAGGCAGTTAAATACTCCAAATGCTTATATTTCAATACTTTCTAACATGATAGTAAACAGAAAAATACTGTTCAAAAAAAGACATCGCAGTTACAGATACGCGTTGTTCGAAATTATGTAAGAGCGTATCAAATCTTCAGAACCCTCAAGAAATTGCAAATTATTAACAATTATTAACTCTAAATCTAGATCATGGTTTTTTAGGGTTACGTTCCTCAAAAGGAAAAAAGGAACCCTTAAAGGATCACTTTGTTGTCCGTCTGTCTGTCTCTCTCCCACTTGTCCGGTTTTTTTATTTATTTGATAGGTTTATATTCCTTACCTTGGTAGTTGGTTACAATTATCAATCACCAGCATCATCCTCATTTGAGACATGGGACGTTGCCACAGAACTCTCCTAAGAACTTTCTTTTATTCAGAATTTGTACTTTTCTTTAAGTACCTACCTGTAATAAAATCTATATCTATATATAAATACTATTGTCACCTTATAAAAGCGAAATGGAATACTGTATAGAAAACTCCACCGCTTCTCTGTCTATTCACATTAGGGTGCGGTGTATTTAGTGAGCCAATCTCATTGGGGATGTCTTTCATTGTTACTGGTTGCGGCAGCGCTACTTTCTTTATGACGTCAAAACGATTTCTATGGAGATTATGATTATTGTATTATTTGATGACCTGATAAAGACCACGGGCGAATAAACTCGCCGAAGAGTTAATGAATCAGTTCAAATGAATTTGAACCATATCAAAATCCAGGTGACCATGTTGGCAGCTCGGAGTATCCTCATTCGTAAAATGTCATATAATTCAAATTTCGTATAGTAAGTAGATGTATTAGTTGATTCTGGAATCGGGAGGTTGAATCTTTTATGAAGAAATACAAGCAGTTAGAGTTTAGATGTAATCCCGATATTATGGCGATAAGCCATTTTTTGGGTAGGTTTTGGTTGGATACAAAAGCTTGCAAAATTTTCTGCCTTTTCCTACACATACAGGGAGTCAATTCGAAAGATGGCCGTCATACGTCTATTAGGGTTTACCCTAGGGACCAAAAGTAAATATTATTGAAAGTAAGAGTGAGATAGAGTGAAAGTGGGAAAGGTGACCTTGATCAAAGTAATTTTAAACAAACGCAAAAAAGTTTCAAATATCTTTAATACAACAGAATCAAATGCATCTTAAAATTCATCTTTATAAAGTTTGTGCATTTCATGCCACTTTCTGAAGGCTTCGATCGCTCTCAGTACATCTTTAGCGACTACAGCTGGCTTCTCGAAGGCAAGGAAGTGACCACCTTCTTCAAGCACTGTTGAATGCAACAGGTTTGGGTATTTAAACTTGAGCATGAGTGGAGTCTGATAGAAGATTTCATCTTTAGCTTGTAATGCCCATGTGGGGACAGGCGTACGTTTCCTGAAAGCAATAAACTTATGTAAATGAAGAATTTATTAGCGATTCCTGTAGGTAGATTTCAGATCGAATTGCATGACTGGGAAAGTTCTACCCTCTAGTCCAGTGTTTCCCAATTAGTGATACGCGTACCTCCAGGGGTACGCGAGGTCGCATCAAGGGATACGCGCAGCAATCTCTTGCGTTGAATTTTCAACGAAAATTTTACCGTCCGTAAGCAAAACGAATCGTTACTTGATTATTGGAACGCTGCATAAATTAATAAAAAAATTAGGCGAGGCGAAAAGTTATTGTCAAAATATATTTTAATCATACAATTTAAGCAAAAGAACTGGTTCATTTGCTCAAACTGTATGTGCGCTTTGTTAAGCCAACACTTTATGCCGAAAGGCGGCGTCGCAATTTGAGATGAAGACTGTAAAATATTAATTAATAGCAAAGACATAGTTGAACGTTGGAAAAGGTACATAGAACGATTGCATCTAGGACAAGGTTTAAAAGAAGATGATATAGAAAAAGAAGATCATGTAAATTGGGACAAATTAGGTCCTATTATATAATAATATATTAAAGGAGGAATTCAACAAAGCTTTGAATTCTATCCAAAATTTAAAAGCTCCGGGTGATGAGCTCTTATACATAGAACTAATTACGTATGCAGATTTTGAGCCATTGCTTGACGAAATTTCCTTCCCGATCGAGAAGAAACCGGCACCGTTGCGCAAGATTTTCAAATTAGTAAAACAGTTGTCTTATCGGTAAAGCAAAACACCTTTAAATGTGAAGAAAACCAAAACCCTTGGCTGGCTTGGATTCGTTTGAGAGAATTCTTGAGAGAATACAATCAAGAATCTAAAATACTACTTTAAATAGTACAACAAAGAAGAAGACCACAGATAGAAAACTAGGGCCTGATCAATATGGTTTCAGACAATATAAAGGTACAAGAGAAGCTATATTAGCGCTCTCGCCAATTATAGACAGGCGCATGGATTTAGGCCTTCAGACATTCGTAGTCTTTATAGACCTAGAGAAGACATTCGGTAAGGTAAACTGGATGAAAATTATGGGAATTTTGAAAGGGATAACCGAGACAGGATAGTTATTTACCAACTGTCTATAAATCAACAAACAATAATAGGAATTGGAGACAACAGTAAAGAGCAACAATAAAGGTGTGCCGTCTGTCACCTTTGATTTTTAACATCTTTATTGAGTGTGCAAATTGTGTGAAACATTCTAAAAACAGGTAAGGGATCTATACAATTTACCAGATTTGCAGACAATATAGCAGAAACAGACGGCAATACAAACAATTTGCAACAATTGTTAATAATAATGAACGAGACTTTTAGGGAATTTGATTTTTAGGGGATTTGAAACCAAAATTCTTATCACCTCTAAACTGCCATCAATATCTAGTAAAATTACAATCGAAAATACATCATATAGACAGTTCTAAATGTTTAGTTACCTACCTGAATAACGCATGACTCAAGTTGTTCTTCTGATATCACAGAAGGACTCTCAATAGCCAAACAAGTCTTTAACCGCAAAAATATATATTTATAGCCAAAATCAACATCAAAATAAGGAAATGACTAATTAAAATATACGTAAACATAAGGGGGAAAATGGTTAGCCACATAATAAAAACCGACAACTTCTTCAAAACAATATTGGAATGCAAAATAGAGGTAAAGTGATGACGAGGGAGGCATAGAAGGCGATTTATACAATAATACGCGAGTTTGAGGTCTTTCCTGAAGTGGTACGTAGGAAAAACTAATTGGGAACCACTGCTCTATAGACTAGAGCAAAAAGTCAATAAGTCAATATTGCTATCTTTGGTAGACCAAAGATAGCAATATTGACTTATTGACTTTTTTTTACAAGTTTTTTTTTAGTTCCACCTGTTTTTCATCACAGGATGTTTGTCATCAAATCTTGCAAATCAAATTTGATCCACTTCCCGGTTACCGATTGAGCTGAAATTTTGCACACATGTGTAAATTACGTGACGATGCAATATTATGATAACATGGTGCTGATTTGATGATGGAGCTGGAAGGTGGCCAAAGGAACTTAGCAGTGAAAAGACCTCATCTAGTTTGGGCTCATTTGAATCGTCTTGACAAGTAGTTTGTCTTTCAATGGTAACCAGGGTCTGATGATGGAGCTAAAAGGTGGCCATAGGAACTCAGTAAAGAAACGATGCAACCCCATCGAGTCTCGGCTCGTTTGATTCGCCTTGACGAGTACTTTGGTGCTAGATAGTAACCAGGGTCTGATGATGGAGCTAGAAGGTGGTCATAGGAACTCAGTAACTAAACGACGTAACCTCATCGAGTATGGGCTATAGGCGTCGAGTTTGATTCGTCTTAATGGGTGGACTGTTTTTGATGGGTGGTGAGTGGTGGTGGTTTGGTGGACGTGAATATGCGACCCCATCTTTGGGAAATAAAGTTCATTCGTTCCTTTTGTTATGAATATGTATTCTGTCTTTGGACTCTTTACACGCTTTTATTTTTAAATAATAGGCAGTCATGGGACTGCCTATGACTGCAGTCAAAATAAATACTTATAGTAAATATTGTAAAAAGTCGAAATTAAGATTGCGCCATCTATCATTTTCATGTATAGATATGATATAGATATCATCTAATATATGGATAATCAGTATATATTAAACTACAGTAGTATCGTGCAAAATCCACAGATGGCGTAAAAATATGTTTTTAAATATATGAAACTCGGACACATTTTCGATCAGGATCACGTGTCCTGACGCGGACACAGTCCTGACGCGAGTTTAACTTTTTTACCCATCCCAAAAAGTGCACAACGCCACTAAAGAAGTTTTCAGTTAAAAAATTGGGTATGTGACAAAACCGCAAAGATTTAATACAAGGTGTAAAGTTTTAGGGTTTCATAAAAATGTCTAATAGGTATGTACAATGTACATACTTACGATATGGGATTATTGTGACGTAGACGAAATAGTAGAATATGGTTAATTTTATTAAAGGTTGCAATGTAGGTACCTATATAATGATATTTTTCTTATCAGGTTTAAATTATTATTTTTAAATTTTTAGTTCTTTTTATTAACAATAACATAATAAAAGTTTGTTTACAAAAAGTAGTAGTTTTCTTTTATTTTTAATAATTGTCATTTAAGTAATACAAAACTACTTTAGAGCTGTTATTGTGTAACTTTTCACTAAACCAAATCATCAGCTTAACCGTTGACTTTTTTTTAAATTCAAATTGATCTTACTCGAAGAATTTGAATTTGATTAATGTGTGTAAAAATAATTGATTTATAATTGCATATCAAATTTATCAAAAATATTTACAACGAATTTTTTAAGAATGTTCGTTAACTAAGTTAAAAGTTTTTACTCGAATAAAAACTTTCGTGAGTGGTAGAGTAAAGTTTTACTCACGTGTATATTTTGGGGATGACCGACTAGGTTCGGACCCGACGGGGGCCCTTTATCAAGGTGTGAGGCGGCCTACCGCGCCGGTTGCAGTCTGGCACCTGCACTGTCGGGTCCGAAACTAGTCGATCATCCCCGAAACATACACGTGAGTAAAACCGTATATATTAAGTAAAGTAAAAGGTTTTCTTGCTATGTAATAGACCGATTTGTTTAAGCCAATATTTGAACGTATAAAGGTCAAAAATATAAAAAACTAGCAGGGCCCGCGGTTTCACCCGCGTAAGTCCCGATCCCGTGGGAATATCGGGATAAAAAATAGCCAATATGTTAATCCAGGTCACCAGCTATCTACGTACCAAGTTTCATCGCAATCGGTTTAGTAGTTTTGGCGTGAAAGAATAACAAACATCCATACATCCATCCAAACTTTCACATTTATAATATTAGTTGGAAATGGGATTACATACGTTTCAACGCTCGAGTTATACGCTTTAACGTTCATACTCTCTGCATAAATTCTAGAACAAGTAGTAAAGGAATTGGTTGTCCAGATAATGGTCAGGATATCCAGTAAGTTATCACGGCTATAGTACTCCTCGAGACCTCCATGAAGAGTAGATGGATTATTCTTGCGAGTTCCTGAAGAAATTAGCTGCAGGAGATAGGCTAGTAAACCTGCTGGTGAATCTGCCATGGCTACACCTGAAATATAAAATAAAACCACTGTTATTATTAAAGGTTACTTTCAACTGTAAACATATTTACTTATTCTTTCACACATACGAACAACAATATGGACCGACAAAGCCACATTCATGAAAAGCGCTGTAATTTACGTTTGAATCACCGGTCTGGTGTTACCTGCAATGTGTCCACATGTATTGACTTCATTTTAAATACGATATCAGACTGGGCACTCTCCTCATTTAAAATTTTGAGAAAGCCGGTCAGCTCAGTTAATTCTGTGATTTGTCAGCCTATTGTACTACACTTCTGGATATACGATTTTCCCATTGTGCACCATAGCGCCCGGTCCTCCACTTTCCGCATCTAGTCCATCCCAGCTACCTTCTTCAGATTTTCATTCCGTTGTTTTTTATTTTTTTAAGACATCTCCCGTATTAGGAATTACTCCTGTGTCGCGAGGGACCTTTACAAACACACAAACAACGAACACAAAGAACAACCAGACTCAGGTGGGTATCGAACCCGCGACCTCTGGCTCAGCAGTCAGGGTTACTAACCACTAGACCAACAGGCCAGTCAGTTGTTACCGAAGGGCGTATTATCGCATATTATTATTCCTATTCTTTCTTATCTCACTTATCTATCTCTATCTTACATACCTAAACTATCTGGTTTCGTTGCCTGAAGATGCATATACCCTGTCTCTCTCATCAGCCAAAGTCCAATATTTCTTAGTGGGTACAGCCTGTTGGCTAGTGATTTATCTACAACGGCTGATTGGTCGAAGGAGCCACCAATCCATAGTGCTAATGACAGTGGTGATCTTGATAGTGGGAGGTTAGTGTGAAATCCAAGTACTTCCTGAAATGTATAGTTGGATACTACAGACAAATATGAAGTATTGAATCAAAGCAAAACTGACAAAAATATATAGTATTAGTTTTGTTATATGTCTGTATTTGTCTTATTTACTTAAAATCTACTGAACAAGAAGAGGAAACTCGTAGAGTCGATTTCTTTTTGTATATTTTAAAGATTATGGTCCAGGATCCAGGGTCCATTTTTGCAATTGATTACTATCAAGCAAATTTCCCGTGAGTTGCTTCATTTTAATGAGACGCCCAACAATTTCCTGTACGTAATTACTACTAATTACTGTAATTTTTTTGTTAAATCTGATGATAATTATCTAAATTATTAGAAAAAATATTTGTCCTACAAAATGTATGGTTTGATCCAAGCGTCCCCTCCTTTCAACATGTATCGATAACGAGGTCATCAAAAATGATTACTAACCAGCTGTTTTTTTTTATTAGTTAATATTAAAATAAAATGATGCTACTCACGGAAAATTAGCTTGATAGTAATCAAGTGCAAAAATGAACCCTGGATCCTGGACTATTAGGCTTTAAGCAGCGCAGAACTGTGCTTCTTCTGCTGCATATATTTACCACTACTCGTTTGTAGTATAAAAAAATATAGTGTAAAAATACTAAAAACAAACTGAACTAAAATGTAAATAATTACTTTTGATTGTAAAAGAGCTGATTTGGTTTTTACGACTCTTTACTATAGGTAACTGTACTTCTATAAATAGCTATCAATAAACTATTTATAATATTGGTTCATTTGATGCCCAGCACCTCAATCTTTTAACATCTGTTCTTTTTAGTTCGGCTCCCTTTTAAACAGTGTTCTTTTAGTTTTTGTACTGTAATTTATATTCAAATTTTTTAGCCTAGTACCTATTGGAATTTTTTGAATTAATCGGACGTATTGATGTCTATGGAAATAACGTTAAAAGATTCTTTTACATAGATAAATAACGGTCAACGTAATAAAAAGCGTGTAAAAAAAATACTGAGTAATGAAAAGAGTGACTTAAAATATGTATGTTATGCTTAATTTCTTACTTCTGGATACAATGTAGCTATATTGGAGCCGACACGGGAGCCCCAGTCTCCGCCTTGGATATAGAACTTATGAAAGCCGAGCCTCTGCATCAAATTTCTTATCACTACCGCCATCTCTGTCGCACCTAGCCCTGGCCGGACTGCTGCCTGGATAATAAGGAGAATGGTATAATAGCTTGTCGCAAGTGTGGATTAACGTGTGTATTGTGCCTCCAATACAAATAGAGGATCCTCCGACTAGGCTAGCTGATCAATCCTGGTGAACCGAGGCCCAACGGTTCATCATCATGGTGTTTATCTCACCCCTTTATAGGGGTTTGGAAACTATTTGGAACATTAAGCTCCTTTTAGTGGTATTCAGCTCAGCTCACTACTGTAAGACGGTCACTCGATTAGTTCCGAAAAGAGGACTAGCTATTCATTTACAAGAAGTCGGTAGTTGCTGCCCAATGGCTGATGTTAGGAAGTTTTATGTACAGGTACTAATCGATGCGAGAAGTTTTATTGCGCGATGCAGAATCAGCAGCTAGTACGTAGTTCAGTTCATCTTTGCTAGATGATATGCTAGGTATGTTTTTGCTGTATGTGGTAGAAGCTATACACTTAAGATAATATTATGTATACGTATATACATACAGCATTAGCATAACAAGTTTGTTTGTCAACTCAAACAAACTCGCAATAATGACAAACTTAACTTTGATGTTTTAAAAATACTCTCCCATACATCGATGTACGTAACAGTAAATTTCCCGAGTGCAAAATACAAGTTTGTAATCACAAAAAAAATGGGTTACATAACAACAAATTAATGAATTTCGTATACTTCTTTCTTTACTTGTTCTGTAAGACCTTGCTTCTTACCAAATTACATGATTCTAGGTTAATGGGAAGTACCCTATAGGTTTTGTTTTAACTTTTCCATTGACTTGTTTCTTTCTCTTTTTGCTTTTATAAGAACAATGGTTCTTATTCATTAAAAACTATACGGTTTTACTCACGTTTGTATGTTGTATGTATGTATGTATGTCAGGCGTCACACACTGAGTGTGACGTCTGACACCGTCGCGGCAGGACGCTTAACTCCTTGAGAAAGGCCCCCCGTCGGGTTCGAAAATAGTCGGGCATCCCCGAAATACAAACTTGAGTAAAACCGTATAGTTTTTAATAAATATGAATACTACTCCCGAAAGTTTATATTGTAACAACGGTTCTTGGTACCTATCTTGGACTTTAGATGACGATCTAATATTAATAAGTGTAGTAAAAAATTAACATTTTACATAGAATAACTCGTAATTGATTGACACCTGATGTAATGGCATATCAAGGTTCAAGAAGTCAATTTATTTGTAAACACCGATAGTATAGCTTGGTGTATTCAATCACATGTATACAAATAATGTTTTTATTATCTATCTTAACGATAAAATAATGAAAAAACTTACATCGGAATATCCAAATCCTGGGAGGTTTGGAGCTATTATTTCCAAAGCAAAATTCCTCTCTCCGTCTACTGTAGTGAGATATGGTATTGTTTCAAATAGCTCCCTGACTGTACCAGGCCATCCGTGTAAAAAAAGCAGTGGCACTGTTTCTATATAAGGATGCACCTGTAAACATAGCATTGATCGTGGGAGAGCCATGCTTCGGCACGTATAGGCCGGCTCGACCGGAGTGATACCACGGCCTCACAGAAAAACCAGCAGTGAAGCAATGATTGCAATGAGATTACCGGAGGCCCTAACCCCTCCCTCTCCCTCCTATTCCCCCTTTCCTCAACTTCCATCTTAAAGGCTGGCAACGTACTTGTGACTCTTCAGTTGTAGGTGCCCTGGGAGGCGGTAGTGATTTACCATCAGATGACCCGTCTGCTCGTTTGCCTACTATAACATAAAAAATTTAACGATAAGAAAAGAGCTGATGATCTTCGAACGGCTGAACAGATTTTCTTGAATTATAGCTAAGAACACTCTGGATCATGACATCTTTCAAACAAAAAATAAATGCTTACATCGGTCTATTCATTTGAGTGCTATGATGCCTTAAACTTATAACACCACTCTTTTTGCTAATTACTAAAGAAAATATTAAAGTCAGCCGATTGGAGTCTACTGATATATTAATAGATTCAGTAATTACAAGAACTAAACGAAGTTATTGTATTTACTAATTAGAAATATTTGGCCTTGACTTTTATTGCCAGATCCTGCTCAGAGTATTATAGCCCCTCTAAACTACTCGCGAAGTTGCTTCGACGAAGTACCTACTTGTCGAAGTCGACCGAAGACGAGTAGTGTAGTGAGATCAGACGCTTCGTGTTGGAACTTCGGGACACTTCGAGTCCTTTGACTCGGGTGCGAAAACCTACAATGATCGGAAGTCGCCCAAGGCGAGGCGAGATTCCACGAAGCGAAGCAAAGTGCCTGTCTACACTCTCGTATTCACATAATTTCAGGCAACTTCGCGAGTAGTGTAGAGGAGCTTTTATAAATGTGGCCAAAAATAAATCAATATTTCATCAAAATAATTCATTTAACATGACGGAAAAATCTACAATCAAAATCTATTACACGTTTTTAACAAATACTAATAGAAAGGCTTTTGCGCTTGCGATGAAACTTGGTATGTAGATAGCTGGAGACCTGGATTAACATATAGGCTACTTTTTATCCCGATATTCCGTGGGTGAAACCGCGTGTCGCTGCTAGTAATTACTAATACCTAGTCGTTCCCTGCAAACACACGCGTTTATTGTCACTGGTCTGCTCCTAGATGTCATAGTCTAAACTCAGCGTTTCACCAAAAAAAAAACAAGTTTTTAGAAACCGCGAGGCGCTGCTAGTCATTCATGTAACATGACGGCAAAAATCTACAATCAAAATCTTTGATACGCTTTAAACACATACTAATTGAAAGGCTTCTAGCGAAATGTTTTACAGTGTCAAGGACTGCATTGAGTGTAAATAATTCAAAACCAAAAAGAAATGTATTCTAACTACGTTAAAAAAAGAATTAATTAACATGTAATTGGTTAAGTTAGCAATTCAATTACTATGTATTGTATTAAATCCTGTAAGGTTCCGTAATTTGAAAGATTATTATGAACTAGCAGCGCCCCGCGGTTTCACCCGCGTAAGTCCCGATCCCGTGGGAATATCGGGATAAAAAGTAACCTATATGTTAATCCAGGTCTCCGGCTATCTACATATAGGTTTTGTGGTTGTGGCGTGAAAGAGTAACAAACATCTATACATCCATAAATCCTAACAAACTTTTTTTGAGAAAAATTTTTGACAAACGAGCTACTGGTAATCATTATAATTATATCAACGTGGAACAAACAAGAAAAAATTCGGCAACTGTGAGTGCTTTGTCTTTTATAGAGTTATGTAGTCTGTATTATTTATTGCACATTCTGAACTTATACATTTACTAAAGCATGCGTAGGAGAGCCATGCTTCGGCACATATAGGCCGGTTCGACGTCGCTCGATACCACGGCCTCACAGAAAACCGGCAGTGAAACGATGTTTGCATTGCTTTTCGCCGCGTGAGTGACCCCTCGCCCCCCTCTCCTTCCCTATAATCCCCCTTTCCCGTCTTCCTGCTATTCCCACCTCTCCCCCTCTTCCCCTATTCATACCTTAAAGGGCGTCAACGCACTTGTGACTCTTGAGTTACCGGTGCCCATGGGCGACGGTAGTCATTTACCATCAGGTGACCCGTCTGCTCGGTTGCCCCCTATACCATAAAAAAAGCACAATCTGAGTGTGTTGATCATTGAGTACCTACTCCTTACCTGTGGCCTAACCCATATGAAATGAATATCAAGCCCTTGCACATTGGTTTTGTATTGTGGAAACTGGTTCAGGAACGCCTCTCGTTCTTCAAAGTTGTAACCATTTGCCCAGTATTGTACCCAACTGTCCAGATAATCAGTATTAAAGCCGTACTCGAAACCCACACCTTCTAGTGGTGGTGTGCATGAACGGTGGTTTTTGAGACGTTGCTGTAAGTCGCTGATCACCTGTAATAGTGTTATTATTTTTTATACAGATTTAAAATAAACAAAGAAAAATCTTGCAACATATATACTGACTTCCACAACTTAAATATTGTATTTATTTTAGGTAGATTTAGTCTACTTATTGGTTTTGTACCGTTGTACAAAACCAGTTTTGTACAAATCCGGTTGTCGAATTTTCCAAAAAATTCTTTACAGGACGTCTAGTTATGATCCCTAGACCCCAAAACAACCGCCAGTTAATAATAATATATGTATGTACCTAAATTTTACCGGCACGATAGAGGTCGCAATTATGTTAAGTTCGTGAATGGGTGATATTCCTCCAATGGAGGGGGGGGGGGGGGGTGCAGGTTTTCAGAAAAAATACACAGTAACTTACATTAATTTAATATCAAGGAGAGTACGAAATTTCATTTATCAAATATATAACTTTAACATTTTAACAGATTTTGTTATTTGATAATTTGTTAATGAAGTACAGTACAAATATTATAAGGAACCAGAACCACCATTGGTTGTAGAATATCTGATAAAGCAAGACTAGTTTTGGACCCGACAAGGGTCCTTTAATAAGGTGTGTGCGATATACCGCGTCGCTATCAGGATCCACAAAGACACTTAATCTCCGAGCATCCCCGAATACACATGTAAGTTTATCTGTATCATTTTAATAAACATTATAGTTTAGTAAAAAGGAAAAAAGTGTTCCACACGTCCTAGCTCCGTCAGATGCCAAATTCAGTAGGTTTCAAAAAGACAACTCCCGCATTAGGAATTAGTCCTGTGTCGCGGGGGACTTTACAAACATACAAACAACGGACACAAAGAACACCCAGACTAGGGTGGGAATCGAACCCACGACCTCTGGCTCAGCAGTCAGGGTCACTAACCACTAGACCAACAGGCCAGTCTTATTATTATAGTATTGTCATCCAAACTACATATACACAAAGATTAATTACGATACTAGAACCCGAAGAAGGTTAAAATTGACTTTTAAGATTTGTTTACGTACTTATATAAGTGAAGCTAATAACCACCAGGCGCCGGAGAGCGCAAAATGATCTCCGGCCTCCATGAGCGTTGGCCTGGGGGCAACGGGTCACCGTTACAACCATTCCGACATACCATCTTACCGTTAGCTCCGGTGAGGTGATGACCCGTGGGGGTTTCCACACGATAAAATAAAAAAAAATAAAAAAAGTGAAGCTAATAACAGTTACAACTTCTCAAATTCTACTTACTTCTCTTTTAAATTCCACTTTAAAAGGTCGTATGCTCACGTCATTAACTTCCTGTAAATGCTTAGGACCCCACCACACTTCCTCCAGGGATTCAGTTGAAACCATTTTATTATTTGCATTATTACTGGTAATCACTACAGACAAAACTAAACTAAAAATTAAACCTTTCATTTTCTTTACTACAATAATAATTACAAGGCAATGCGAATTTTTTGAGACTAACATATGACGCTACTGAATCCTAAGCCCGACTAAATGTAAATTTAGTATGAAATATCTTTTTTTACAATGCCACAGATGTATCATGAAATCCGACATTTCACAATCGTACTAGAAATACATAGCTGTTTATTTAACCGCAATTGATAAATACAATTGATACACCTAAACCTTTCTCATGAATCACTCAGTCTATTAGTGAAAACCGCATGAAAATCCGTTCAATAGTTTTTCAATGACTTTGTTTTATAACATGTAGTGATTACATTCAGTGTACTACCGACTTGTAATAAGTTTTTACCTTCGCTGAAGGGATTACCAAAAATACTAATAATGTTTGACAGAAGCTACTAGTAACCTTTTATTAAAAAAGAAAACGTAATATACGATGTGTTATACATTTCTGTCTCTCTTTTTTTGAATAAGGGTTTTTAAGGTAAAATATAATCTCGCCAACATGAATCTTAACGAAACTTATAAATGGAAGTGATGAAATAATACATTAAATATTTTGTTGCAACATTACTCATTCATAAGTCTCGATTTTAGTATGAAACCGTTCAATAATCTCGTTTTTTTTTTTTCATTGAATGTTATGTGCATCTCTCTCACCAAATGATAGACTATAACGTCTAGATTGACTGACTAATGCCGCGTTCCAATAAACAAGAAACGATTCGTTTTGCTTACGGACGGTAAAATTCGTTGAATTTCAACGAAAATTTTACCATCCATAAGCAAAACGAATCGTTTTGTTTATTGGAACGCGGCATATAACGTCTTAATAGCTTTGACAGTATTCATGAAATTATTTTTGAAATTGGATTTGTAAAGTCTTCACTTCGAATAAGGATCAATATACGTGTAACACTGTTTTTTGTAAATGTTTTAAAAAAAAAAAAAAATATCTTATTCGTTGAATATTGAGTCAGTTTATTTTATTTCATAAATTAATGATAATATTTGAATAATATACCCATATGAAACTTCATTTTCCGTATGTTCAGGGTAATAGAAAATGTGTACATACATCTAAAAAATCACAATCAATTCTGACCAAGAGGGGATGTACTAGTAAGTTTAAAACGTTCCAACTTTAAAATATTCCCGTAACATATGATAAAAAGAGAACATAAAAAGTTGTTTACCTTCTGCAAAATATTGAAGGCTAAGTTCGTATCAATTAACCGTCTCATATTTGTTTTTTTTTTCTTTGTTATGTATGAATAGTGTTTTAGTTCCACTTGAAAGAATCACTCAAATTAAGTTTAAACACAGAAACTGTAGATACAATTAATCGATAAGATGTGTGGAGTTATTATTATTATTATTCTCTTTATTCACTTAAATATACATATAAATTACATTTTTAAATACATTTACTAAAAAAAACAAATATATTTAAAAATATAAAAAATAGTGTCCCACCGGTGTCGGGTACAGGGACCAAGCTACCGGTGGTTAGGGTTCCAGAGATAGAAACCTCCTCACTATGCGTGCCGTATCAAGGAGGACTGCCTTCTGCATCAGGCTCTTAATACAGCCGGCTAACGTGAGCCTCTGAAGGTGTTGGTCGAGGCTCTTTGCAATCAACCCATGGGCTGATATGACTATCGGCACAATGATTGCTGAATTCACATCCCACATGTCGACCACCTCGTGGACCAGATCCAAATATTACATTTGTTTTTCTTTTTCAGCCCTTAAGAGGTTGTCGTCATGGGGAATGGTAATATCAATAATCATTGTTCGGCGCTCTAATCGGTCTATTAAAACTATATCAGGCTTATTGGCAACAATAGTCCTGTTAGTGATAATAGACCGATCCCAGTACAATGTTACACGACCATTTTCAATTATAATTTATCAATGCATCGATTTCTTATCCTTCCTGCCGATTCCAGACGAAGACTCACATCGCGTGTTGAGTGCAATCAAATCCTATCATTGTCTATGTCTAGAACAATGACATATTAACTATAGACATGCCATATACGAACACATCTGAATCACACGCTGGCAAAACTTTACTAAAGGTGTGTAGCAATACATATTATTATTTTGTTTTTTATATTATAGGGGGCAAACGAGCAGGCGGGTCACCTGATGGTAAGTGACTACTTTTTACCGTTACATACATTTAGGCATTTCAATTATCGGTTGTATCACACACAGCGATTTCTTCCACATAACCTAGTCTCTGGTGCCCGGTACGTCGTAGGAAAAAGAACAGAACATTCTTTATATTATATATTATTACCAAACACCATGAATATGATTAATCTTATTTTTAAATAAAGATATATAAATTAAAGTTTGCATGGGCGACTAATCATTGATCAAGGAAATTTGAGAAATTTTATTTTTCGCGACAAAAAGGAGCTTGTGTCCTTCTCTAAGGTCTAGCTTACCTCTACATCAGGCACACTGAAAGTTCTGCGCTCCCTGCCGCTCATAAATGTTTGAATTTCGAATGTTATATTTTTTAAACAAAAGAAACTCAATCATCGATTCTAAAAAAAGTTGGCGGAAAATCGCGTGTCAATGGGTTTTCATCACAAGTTGAAGTTTGTCGTTCTTAACAAAAATGGAATTAACGCGAAAAGATTTAAGGGCCATGATTTTTTATGATTTTAAAAGTTCACGAACTCCGCAAGACTGCAATGCTCGTCTTCAAAATGCTTTGGGAGAGAAGCACCTCAATTGAGCACCGTAAGGCGTTGGTACGCAGAATTTGATCGTTGCCGTGTTTCTCTCCATGACGAAATTCGTGAAGGTCGGCCCTCAACTGCGATCACTGAGAAAAATATGGCTACTGTCTTGCAACTAATTGAAGAAAACCGGCGTATCACCTATGAGGAGACTCGAGGACATTTGGGGTTTGGTATGAGCCAAATTCAAAAAATCTTACATCAACATTTAAAAATGGATTCGTGTCGATTGATATAAAAAAATTATGTTAAAGTACGATCACGGACGTTCAAATGCTATGTATGACGTTGTCACAGGAGATCAAACATGGATATATAATTACATGCCGGAAAGAAAGCAACAGTCTTCTGTAAGGATGTTTAAAGGTGACAGCAATCCAACAAAATTGAGGCAGGCGAGAAACGTAGGCAAAAAAATTATTACCTTTTTTTCTCCCGCACGATCCCACTTGAAGAACAAAAGACAGTTCATGCTGAGTGGTACAATAAAATTTGATTGCCAGTGTCTTTGAAAAAGTTAGGGAAAAAGTTAGTTCACGCTTATAATAAGTTTAGTCTAGAAACTGATGTGTAATATTTCATAGAAATACACTGGAGAGCAATAGATCCGGGTCACATAAAGATACTTACCTGGAAAGCCCGAAAACTACTAATACTAGCTTACTATAATACATTGTGTTTAATAGACAAATAAAACTTGTTAAATTAAATTGATTAAAATTTCTGGTTTGTTGTAAAATTATCAAATCCAATCAATCAAATCAAAACCATTTATTTCAATTAAATCAATAATAGGTATTTTTGAATTGTCAGGAGTAGGAGTCAGGCAGACTAAATCAGGCGTGAAGCCAGTTGCCTGTTCCAATACGTAGATCATAGAGAGAAGAACAGGCAAGAAACTCCAAGGACACTCTTTTTCAAAATGTTTTTTTACAAATTTCTGGTTACATTGCTTATAAGCGTAAATGAAATATGAGGACAATGTAACATACCTATTATTCTAATGTATAAATACATACGCAAATTGTTTTTTATTTGTCTATTAGATGATTACCAAACACAATTTACTTGACTAAGCTAACATTATTCGTTATTGAGGTTTTCAAGTATACATATGTGACCTAAATTCATTGCTCTCGGTATTTTATTTTCATGTGGCTGATATATGTATAAATACCCCATCCTTGCTTGGTCTGGTTTGCACTTGGCCCTTTTGTACGATACTTTTTTTAATCTAAATGTATTTTCAATAACCCCTGACACGCGACCCCATATTTGTTAATGTTAATACTCTACTTGACTCTCACTCCCGAAGGATTCAATGGGGTGTGTTGACACCCCTTGGGAACTAATTTATTGATAAAATAATCCCTTTAATGTATGGTGGCTGGATGATAATTTTATTTGACTGGCCTGTTCGTCTAGTGGTTAGTGATCCTGACTGCTGAGCCAGAAAGAAGAAAGAAAGAAAGATAGGAAAGGTCGTGCGTTGGATTCCCTCTCAGGATGAATAATTGTGTTTTTAAACTTTCGCGACTTTGATACAAATTAGATGTGTAACTCGGGACTTAATCCCGATAATATTTAAAAGGTACAATACCTCTTGCTTACCCGACATTTCGACCGAATTGCACCGATCCACTTGAGCCGATCGGTGCTATTCGGTCACAAACGTAAAAACTCTACATATCTTGCAAAAATTTCGGAAAGTCGTCAGATCCGACTTTATGCATGAACGGATCGCAGCAATACAAATAGATAGAAATACAACTATGTTTAAGAGTCTGTTTGGTAGAAAGAGGAAAATATCTTAATTATTATCATGTTAAAAGTAATTTTGGGTGCATCTTCAGATCCGACCTTATGCTTTTCATGTCCAGAATATATAGATAGAAGATAATCGAATATACATTCCGGAAAAAACACTCTTTAAGAAATAGATTAGATTTCTTAGATTTGTAAAACATCAAATCTTTTATTTGCGTTTTGCTAATGACAAACAGTGACATCTATATTAGTGCTGGAGTGACAAGCACGTGATATGTTTACAAAATAGTACAGAGTTCAGTGTACAGATGGCGGTATTGTAAATTTTAAATATAAGATTTCAGAGTAGACCTAAAGCGGGTATTTTTACTTGTGTTTACCGACTTCTCGGAAACTAGGTTTATTGAAGGGCCACCCGGCCACCCTTAACAACTTCTTGTTAAGTCATCATATTTTTTTTCTATGACGTGTAAAGTTCAGTCATCAGTTTGCAGAGAAGTTTCTTTCCGATTGAAATTGAGAGTTATCAAAATTTACTTCAACTCTGAAATTAACTATGATGGTAGGTACTAGTCAGTATATGATGTACGGTGTTCTACTGAACCGTGTGAACTCATCCATACGATCACATAATCTTTTAGAAAAAATAGTACGCCGACTACAAAATCGCTCTTTACTTCAGCATGTAATTTAATTGTTTTAAATGTTCGTGTTATTATAACATATAGTTTCATGCATTAGATCATCTAGCAAACGATCACCAAACTGGGAATATTTGATGAGCAATGAGAAATAAATAAACAAGGACAAATAAAATACCAATATAATGCAACGCACAGGAACATCATTTAGTGATCTCTGCTGTCAACAATAATTTATAACCAGCAAATTTATGAGTGAGAAAATACGCTTTTCGGGTAAAGAAATAAAACTACAATCTTTATTTAAAAATCAATCTAATATTTACTTTAGTTAGGCATATTTCCAGCGTTACATAAAACGTACTAGAAGTTTAGTTCATAATATTCGATTTGACTTAGCTTACTACAATAGAGGAAAATATTAAAGAATAATATAATTATTTATTGTCAACCATGGCTAGAACATTCATTCAAAATTCTTAGTTTGTTGTTCTTTTTTAAGACGGCCTCAACTCATAGATGGCGCTAATTTGAGAAAAGATTTTAGGATTCAATTACAAATAATAATAACTTCACACACCTCATACACGGCCGTCTGATCCCAAACTAGGCAGAGCCTGTAATAGTTTCATTTGTTGTAGTATTCTTTTCATTATTGTTTGTAGCGCCATCTAATGATAAGCGTTATAACTATTATTGTCTTTTGTCTTCGTTGCTTAGAGTACAGAAAAATAATAATAATCTATAAGTGGTAAAATTGTTATATTTTTTATATATAATTATTTTGTACAATCTAAAGTCTTTTAGAGACACTAAGCTAGTTAAAGCCTTCTATCTTAAACTACTCTGAGGTGGTACTGGGAGCCAAATTCTTATTTAAATATTGTTTTTTTTTAGGAAAATTATTGGTTTGCGTCAGGATGGTAAGTGGGCTATGGCTTTTCGTATTGAGAGTTTATTCACGAATTGCTATCTATTTACTTCGTTTCGTAAATAATAACATGACATATTCGGTGAAATGTTAATTTCTTTTGAACAGCCATTCTGATATTAGAATGGCTGACAAACAAAGAGGCCATTAGCCATCCTGGTCAAAAAAATGTTAACGTTTCTCTAAATATGTCAAGCGTGGCAATTATTTACGAATGGAAGCAAAAGGTAGCAATTATTGGTGAATAAACTTTCAGTGCCAAACACCAAAGCCATCCAGCCATCCTGACACAAATAAATTATTGTAGCAAGTTGATTTGATTATGTCCTTAAGCCTTACTAGGTATTATATTATATTATGTATTTATTGATGTTAAAAACAAACTTAATTATGAGGGTTAAGGACAAACTAATATTCTACTAACTTGACTACAACAAAATTTTGCCATTCACTGTAGTACTGAAGATATTGCCCAAATGTTAAATAAACATAATTATAATTAAAATATTCTTCGAAATTCTCATACCTAAACTTTGTTATGTGTCAAATAGAAATTAACAAAAAGTGTTTAGAAGCAATCACTCAGTGTATAGTAACAATCACTCATGTGTCGCCATTAAGCGAAAATTTTTGTTTATTTATTTTTTTTGTTTAAGGTATTTTGTGATAATTTAGTTGAGATATTTTTAAAATTAAAAATATTGTATAAAATTTGTTTGAGTCAAATGTTACATTGGTTTGATTGAGTAAAGTAGCTAGAAAAGTTATTGACTTTTAATGAAATTAACGAATTACATATTCAGTAATTTCAATAAAAGCCATCTCTAATTAAAATATTATACATAATACATTTTGGTAACTTTACAGATTGACAGTGAGCCAGATTGTACTGAGCATAAGTGCTCACAAAACTGTAAGCTGTGTGTGTAGTCTGGTAAATATTAGCGAGCTCGCAAACAAGAATAGGGCCTGCTTAATCCGTACTATGGAAGGTAAAGGAAAAGAGCACCATCTTTTATGCGAGGCAAAGCGAAAAAGTGTCCGGCAGAAAGCAATACACAATAGTTCAGGAACCGACCGATATGGCGCTTGTGTAGGCAAAGGGGATGGTGTGAACTTACAAATATAGACGGAGTGAAATACGCTGAGTTGAAATATTAAATTTTTTAGCTACTATTGATTTTTTTGGTTACTAGAATAGTTCATGAAACGATAAATAATGAAAAATAAAATAGCGGTAGCGCCACCTAAGTACCCACTTTTGACGGACATGTTTCATACACATACATCGTCCTCCTTACCTCTATCCTCCATAATCCGTACTTGCGGTTGCGTCCTAATGGTTGTTGAGTATAAAAAATACAGTTTAAGCGTATATTTAAATCTAAAACACCAGTGACTTTTATTGCTGACTGTACTACATGAGTTACTACTTAAATTAAAGAGTAGACCAAATCTTTAATTACTTACACAATGCCATCTAGGTTTTAATTTGCAAAATAGTTTGAAACAGACTGGTTTAATTCTAAACCAATAGAAGAACATTCACTATTTAAATTAGATTCTTATAGTGGATAGAATCATAGTATGGTTATTTTTATGTAGGTAATAACAGTAAATTATAATTCTTTCTTCTTAAAATATTTCATAACATTAGTTCTTATAACTTCTTATATCGTTAGTTCCAAACTAGTTTCTACATATTAAACCTAGATGGCGCTGTAATAAAAAATTTCATCTACAAATTAAAGACAAAAAGTCTGTTTTGCCTCAAAGCAAATACTAAATGTTTTACAGGTCATTTAAAAGCAGAATATAGTCTAGAACAGGCACACATCACTACCACATCACGTAGCAAAAAGGCTAAGCCTAAGTCGTTACCTACTAAGAAATATTTTATCTTGCACGTTCTTCAAGCTAACACGAACATTACATTGACAGACAAAATTTATTTGAAGACAGAGTCACATCTAATAAGTAAACGAATATCAATTTAATAATAATAAACTAGTTTGCAATAATAATTATAATAAATACAACCCAAAAATACCTTTGTAGAAAATACCTCCACAATAAATTTAAATTGCCTTAAAATGGGACTTTAAAAGTTTCATCATCGTTATAATTTTTGTTTTTGCGTTTGTATCATAAATGTATGTAGGATACCTAAGTTTGTTTATTAAAAACCGAATACAATATTAGTGGGAAAATCAAACGGCGCGTATTTGTTTTTAATTTTGGAACATTTTGTCAGATTGGTCGTTCTTTAAAGTCATTCAAAAGTCCTTTTGTTCATGGTTTATCGTCGAGACGGCCTAGGAGTCAAATAGAACCAGATTTTTTTTTTAAATAGTAGTTATTCCCTTGTAGTATACACAATTACATATTTTTATAGATCTTTTTATACAGCAGTTACAAACCGTTTGTAAAAAGATTATCCAATGATGCATAGAATGTATAGATTTGTCCTATAATATTCTTGTGAATAAAAATATAGGTACTAATGAAATTTGCATAAACGTTCATAAATGAGAAAACACATTTTTTGATAGTTATTGTTTTGAAACTCCCATTATTTCCAGGCATACACAAATAGGGTATATTTGAAAATAGAACACGTACTTAAATTACTAAAAGGGCATGACTGTAGCCTGCAGTTACAATAAGAATTTTTGAAAACAAAAACTATCAGGTATTTTTGCCTCCATTTTTCATTAAAGTAGTTGGAATGTGTACGAGTTTATTTAAAAAATTCTTATTGTAACTGCATGCTAGAGTTCCCTTTCAATGATTTAAATAAGTGTTCCTTTTTCAAATGCAACTTGTATAACAGTTTTGAAATGTGACCGTTCTGTTTTATTTATTTTATTTTATTTGGGATGCTTACGGCTTGAATAGTTATAAAATGACGTTCGTTGTAGCAGATGCCAATTACAAACTTCCACAGTTACACGTTGTTAAGTTGGTATTATGAAACCTATAGTCTTTGCTTTGTCCTATAGCTCACATCCAATCTACTGCACTACTTACAAAATATCTAGTGCAAGCAAGCTGATTATAAGTGAACTTACATTACACGAAGCAATTCTATATTTTTTACACATTTCATTTTCAATATTATAAAAAATCTAGAAAATGTATAAATTCACAACCTATTAAATTTGTCTATTAATAACCCGTGTGATTATGACTTTTTATTAATAATTAATATTTTTTTTTAATATTTTCTTCTACTCAAAACTATTAGCAAAGAATTGTTTAATTATATATTTTTTATTTATTCATACTGCGGGGGTTTAGGCCTTCTAATATTAATGGGTTACTTATGACAATAATTTTATCGATTTTTGTTACAAATAGATACCTCAACCAATTACCTTTTTTAATATTTTCCTTTTTTTATTGTCTTGATAAATTAGCTCTTAAATATAATTTGTTTGTTTAAAATAATCCGACAAATAAATAGACTATAGATATCTACTATTATACTATCTTGTAATAAAAAATAAAAACTCAAACTTTTTAATTATGAATACAACTAAACAAAATATAATTAGGGTAGTCTGTAAATATGATTAAGTGAACGTGATTGCATTAATAATTTATATAAAGTATGTCATTTAATGTTAAGTTATTCAACACAAGAGTTATTTGCATAAAATACATATTTTTAGGTTACATTTGCTAAAAAATTTCATTTTTATAATATTACGGTTTATTTATAACATTATACAATAAAATATAGCAATAAATTCTAACAGCTAATACAATAATAGTTCATAAGTCGTTAATTCCGAATTATACGCTAAGAAAAAGTAAAATATTTATTGTTCCCTCTTCAATGTTCACCAAAAAGCTGTTCATAATACTAATTTTAAGTAGTTTTTGAAGAAACACGTTATTTTTTTTATTTAAAGGAAATATTGAGCATCAATACGTCTAAATAAAATGAAAAAAAATAAAATTGTTTTGAAGAAATCATGCAAATAAGAAAATAAACATCACATTATCAGATTTAATTCTAAATTCAAATTTTTTTTAGTTGACCAAAATTTTGTATGGTTTTACAGGACTATTTAAATAAATACCATTTTGACTTCATTCATATTAAAAATAATCGAATTTAAAATATTTTGGTATTTCTTCATGAAAATATGACAAAGCTTTTAGTATTTCAAGAATATAATCTAAATATCTACTGCCACTGCATTCGTCTAGTAATCCCTCAGTTAATTATATCATTGTGACAATAAAACCTTTTCTAAGCTAGATCATATATTTGTTATTATTATAATTATTGTCTTAATTATTATTGTCGTAGTAAAGATAGGAAAGCTCGATAAAATATTAACCAGTATATAATTAAGATAGACAATTTCGCTATTCTCGAGAAGGGAAAAATATTGTTTCTATATTTTTCTTTTATAATCTCTAAAGAAGGTTCGAGAGGTATAGTATGGACCACTGAAATCTTAAACAAACTATACTGAATGAAACTATTTAAAGATATGGTTTATGGATATGCGAGTATAATATATTTTCTTTCTTTTGTTTTATTAATTTCTAAACATTCAGATCGACCACCATAAAATTATGTGGCGTTATTATTTTATTAAAAAATGTTAATAAGCACAGCCAAAATTTCGCGGTGGATTCGATATAATTTTGTTCCTACTAATTGGTTGTTTCGTGTTTACTTTGAACTTCAGCGTTCTGTAAGCCACTCTAAATACGGGGATCTATCCTTTCTAGTCTAAATCTACATACATTCGAAGGCCATTTGACTGGTGTTACAAACATTTTAACAAATTAACTATGGGATATCGTGAATCTTGTAATACCCATCTTTGCCGTTTCTTTCACTGTCTTAATTGACATTACACCCAATTACTTCGTATAGTTTTACACAGTGCACAATACCAGATTCCAATTTCCGCCATTACCTTTTAACTTACTACAACTACACCTAAACCAAAAATTTCGAAGTAAACACGAAAATGCCTAACACCTCTTACCTCTTAGGTGACAGACTTTGCACGTAATTTGGATCCATTTCATCTAAATCTTTACCTTTTGTCTCCGGTACACAGCACACCACGAAACAGAGACCTCCAACACTTATAGAAGCGTACAGCCAAAACGCACCATGCAACCCTAACGCCTGCTGGAAATCCACAAATGTTTTGACACCAACAAATGCGCAAAGATAACTAAACGCAGTCGCCATTGCACTGCCAAACGCTCTGTATTCCAAAGGAAACAATTCTCCAATAAGAAGCCAGGATATCGGACTCATACCTAGGGAAAAAGCTATTGTAAACACCAAGACACAGAGTAAAGGAATCCAGTCATTCTGGCCTATTGTTTGATGAAACATTACGTTTTGGATTCTCTGATTTCGATGTACTTCCTCATAATAGGCGTAACTTCCAAATCCAGCTAAAGCCATTGACATAAGAACTGAACTGACTATCAGTAAAGGTAGACGCCCTACTGTGTCAATTAATAAGCCAGAAAGACAGGACGCCAGTAACTGGACAAAAGATACCGCGATTGCAGCTCCATGAGGATTCATACCCCCAAAAGTCTTTCTGAATATCGGCACAGCATAGAACGAGAACGCATGAGCGCCTGAAAATCGCTGAAACATCATTAGACCACATGTCACAAGAATTGGTCCTAACAATCTATTCATAGTGCGGACATCCAAAGAGTTGATGAGCTGGCTCCCAGACATTTGACTCTGCCGTTGGCTAAAGTTCTTGCTTGCGAGAACATTAGTACGTATCGTTGCCAACTCTTGAGCTACATCGGAATTTGGGCCCCTTAACCATAGAAGACTTTTATATGCTTCTTCGTCTCTGCCAGTTAACACCAGATAGCTTGGAGTTTCTGGTATATAAAGTACTGTGCAGAATAAAAGTAACGGAGCAGCAGATATACACAGCGCCAGCTGTTGCCAGTCAAGATATGCTCCGATCGTGAAGCTGAAGAGAACTCCGAGATGACCGACGATTTTGAGCACTGCACTTAGACAGCCACGGATATCAGGCACTGATATCTCACTGATGTATACCTGAAATAAATAAAATAAATGTTGTATTTGATCAATTCAAACGAGTGATTCTTGTACCTCGGAACCTCGGAAACAGACTTGTAATAACTGATGTGTAATCGGTGGGCTTGGAACCCGTAACCGTAAACTCTTAATTTCAATTTCAAAGCAATAAATAATTATTACATTTATTTCGTTTTTGAGAGTGTAATTCTTAGATAAATATATATATTTATTTATTGTTATTATTTTATTTTATCTATAGACAAAAGTCACATACATTATTGAACAATTGAACAAGTCACTGCAGAATACATGCCGTCACTAGAAAATGTACGCTGAGTTTTTCGCAATAAAATCTTATCTTCTTTCTTTCTATTACGCTTCCGATGACAAGTACCCTAAGAAATGTAACTTTTGCAGCTTAGATGGTAAAAACACCAATTCACATAATCATGATAAATCTAAAGCATCAAGTAAAATTATACACCATCCATTTCCACAAGGACTACTATTTTTTCTCAAAGAGACTTAATCTGAGGAACATTTTTAGATTAATAGATGAAAAGATATTTTCGTAACATTCAATCGACTATATTGGGCTTCTTAATAAGCAATCCAGTCGCGTCCATAATTACTAAAATACATCAAACAAGCGACAAATTAATTAAATTTTAACCGCTTTTAAACTAATAAATGAGTAATTCTATCGCGAAAAGTTTCCTTTTGAGCAAAATTTTCTGAATTAGCGAGAGCCGACGGACCGACCGATGGCGTTACAGCCTAATATACAACTTTGTTAAGTTTTAGACTTTGACAATTATTATTGGGGTGCACATTGTGCTTTAAGGGCCAAAAGAAAGGTTTAGTTTAATCTTGTAATGAATAAGATCGCTTTATAAATATTACAAGTTAAGGCTCACTGGTCGTTAGATCCCGCATTCGATGTGCGAGAGATTTTTGTTCATGCGGCATGCATGTACCCCTTTTCATAAGTCGATGGTGTCCGCATACTGGATGTATTTATGCAGTTGTTTTGAAAGAGTGGTGCTGAATAGACGTACCTGCTATGGATCAACAATTAATGTTGTGTGTGTAGTGTATTATCGTTTATAGTAATATAGACATGTTTAGTTTGTACTCTAACGCCACCGTTCGCTTATTGAATAAACAGTTTACTCCCATTCGCCGCGTTTCACTGACGTTATAGTGTGGAGCAATTTTATCTGTTTGGGACTTAATGAAGAAAAAATATTAGCTTCGTTGAATAAAAAGAAAAAAGATTTTGGGTGCGACGTTTACTGCAAAATAGAAAGATGCACGGTGCTTCAGAAACGTTATCTATGCAGTTAAATTGATATTTGGAGTATGATGTCGAAGATTATAAGAACTTTTTCAGAATCCTCGCACACCGCTTGCTTTACACCAACCGATGAATTTCATTGGTTGTTAGGCCGCGTGCTGGAAAACCTCGCGTGCTGCATATTGACTGAGATATCAATGGCTCATTTTTATTAGTCGTTATCCCGTATTCGGTGACTCCCCGCATGCGGTGTAACGACTGAGTTAACGATCAGTGAAAATTTGCCTTAAAGAACACAAGAGTGAGAAAAATTTGGTGCAATGAACTTCAAAAGTGTTTCTCTTATCTGCTATGTGGCGCTTTCATGCATAATCTTGTTATAAGTACTACTTCTCCCTAAACTCTGATAGTAACTGTCACAAATCCCGGAGATATTTTGCGGTCCTTTGTCTAATTTATCTGTCTTTCCATCGGTCCTACGAGCCTACTGCCAGCTTTTAATTACGGAGGTTTGTAAATCAGAACAGATCAGAAAATTCATGTTACGAGCCCATCGCATAGAATTCTTTACTCTATGAAATAGAAGAATTTCTGTCTGAAACTATGATATGGATTTAACGTATATAGTTACTACAAAAAAACTTGTTCAAAACAATCCAAATAAAAAAATGGGAACAAAGTTGTTATCTCTCATTTCGGTAAAACTTGGTCGCTCTTCCAATTGCTTTCGAAACATGCGGGCTCAATCCCATATTATGTTAAAAGAATAACATCCTTATTGCGATAGTACTAAGTTCGTTTTTTAATCGTGTAAAGGCTTTAGTTCAGCGAAACAATTTCGAGTAGTTTATAAATTTGAAATTGAGTCAAACAGTAATATATACCAGTCCAGTTTGCAGAAGACAAGATGACTTAATTTCAAACTCTTATAGTAAAGTTTAGTTAAATCTTCGTTAGTCTTCGTCCTTTAATTACAGGCAAAGGATGGATAAGTAGACAAAGTTATTAT
Source organism: Callimorpha dominula (assembly GCA_949752705.1). Classification (NCBI taxonomy): domain Eukaryota; kingdom Metazoa; phylum Arthropoda; class Insecta; order Lepidoptera; family Erebidae; genus Callimorpha; species Callimorpha dominula. The sequence continues at coordinate 13,598,397 of OX457014.1, forward strand.
TGACAAGCTGTTGCCCGCGACTTCTTACGCGTGGGAATCCGAGTGAAATATAGGATAAAAAGTGGCCTATGTGCTATTTTTGACTATGGTCTATCTCTGTGACAAAATTTCGTCCAGATCCGATCAGCAGTTTTTGCGTGAAAGAGTAACAAACGTCCATCCATCCGTCCTCACACATATCACATATCCTTTATAATATTAGTAAGATAAGATACGGTAAGATGTCGGAAACGTTTATGACAACAAAGAGAAATAATTATTTTTAAAAATAAATAATAATTTTTGTGTTCCCTACAGGTAAGTGATTACCGTTACATATGCAAATTCGCAACATAACTAATATGACTTGTGTGTTGCCAGATTCCATTTAAAAAAAAGTCTGGCAACTCTACTCACTAGTACAAACAATTTTTTCGCTTAGTACCGATTCCATTTTCTACTAAGTGAAGATTCCTAAAAACAGATTGCAATTCTAAGACATGACTTAAAAAATTATCTACTATTTAAACCTGAGGTATGGAGTTTTTTCTTTCGTTTTGTGTATACGGGCTCCAATATGACGGAATCATGATATTCTGGATCATACCTTGACTACATTTTATCATTACACACATCACCTGCCATGAGCTGTGGAATTTCATTGACATAAAAAACAAGACTGACCTGTGACAGCATCGTAAGTATAGAACAGCAGAACCCTCCTAAAAAGGCAGTGATACACATCATCCTGACTGAAGTAGCCACGGTGGTGAGGAGCCAGGAGAGGCTGCAGGGCGCAGCTGCTAGGGAGAGCACCCGTCGTCGCCCGTGACGCATCGCTGCTCCACCTGCCATACCGCCGAATAGCGCTCCTGAAATATATAGTAGTGATTTTGGTCACATTATTGGCTGGCATTTGAATTTGTACGGTAACACATGTACATATTACGTTGTAGTTATTACTTGGTATCGTTCTGCTATGCATGTAGACAGTAGGCTGATTTGACAAAGGTAACACCTATTCTTTAGCCTTTAGCATCTGGTATTTGACTGGCCTGTTGGTCTAGTGGTTAGTGACAAATACACACACAGGACAAATAATTGTGTGATGAGCACGATCATTTGTTCTGTGTCTGGGTGTAATTTATCTATAATATGTATGTATTTAGAAATATATATGTATGTTTATCAGCAGTCTGGTTACCATATTATAGGCTCTGCCTAGTTTGGGATCAGACGGCCGTGTGTAAGATGTGTGGAGTTATTGTTATCCACCTAGGCAACTTTATTGGGTAGTCGTTCCATCTTCTTATGACTACTTCAGTACTAGCTTATGGTGAACGAGTTGTAGTTTCTATTGTAAGAATCATTAGCTCAGTATGCTATTTACAGTGCCATCTAAGGAAAACTAACAGAACTACTTTGAAACTACCGATCCTGCATCGCGCAATGTAATTCCTCAAGGTAAATAGGTCATTATAATGTAACTTTTTTTTTTTGTGTAATGGGATAGGCGTTTGTATTCCAACTTACCTGATGGAAGCGCGTACATGCTTATTCTAGAGAAACCTATTCACTCTACTCTAACTAAGATTATAATTGTCTGGGAAAATAGAAGCAGGCAGTTCATTCCAGACCTTGGCCACTCGAACCAAAGGGAGCTGTCAAAACATTTCGTTTGACTTTTTGGTTTTTCGACAATGAAAGGGTGGAACCTTTGTCTGCGTCTAGTCGTCTGATGAAGAGACCTCTCTTCTTGAGATCAAAGGTTTAGTAGCGGCCAATCCGCATTACAACCTAGCCTGGTGAAAACCATTCTCCCTTTGTTCCAGAGGTTAATCATACCGGATCCCTCCACAGTATTCACAGTTAACAGGCTGACAAAGCAGACTGTTTGTAACCACCGTGGTACGAGTGCAGTTATGTTTGTACATGCTCAAACCATAGCTTTAATTCGCGATTGAAAAAATTTATGGAATATGAAAGTTTTAAAGTCATTAACTACAAATTATAAAAGACCACCCCGGACGTTTACACAGCACTTGCACAGTTTAAATTTATGTAGACTTTAATCCTTGAGTTTATTTAAGAGTTTTTTATCAATGCTAATCATAGAAAATACCGGCAACATTTAGATTTTAAGAAGAAATCGACGTGTAAAATTGTTTGAAAAGAGCTGTTTGCAAAATTAAATTCATTTATCACATGTTGCACGGACATGGTTTCCTACCAATGCTTAGTTCTGGTCTAAATAGTGCTGCGTATTATGTCCCCACATATTATCATCATTATCCTCTTTATTTATTTTAAAATTGTATTTGATAGACACACAAAAATATGAAAAATTGTATCTCATCGGGTACATGGACCAAGTTATTGGTGATTAAGAGGTCCTTGTCACAATACAATCATTCGAAAAGAAATGCCTTTTGCATTGGCCCTTGATCTAGTTGTCTAACGCGAGCCTCCTAAGCTGTTGGTCGAGGCTCTTGGCTATCAGTCCTGGAATAGATATTACTATTATTATTATTACTCATAGAACTCCATTTTATTAATTTAATACCTGCACGATTTCAATCCATAACATCGTAAACAGCGTTTATTCTGGTTTTGGCCTCAAGAAAAATATTGTAGTATATTAGACTTTCTTGTTCAAAGTATCTAAAGAAATTACTGTGCCTATATTTGAACGCGCTCCTAGCTAAGTAAATACACAATGCGTATTATACTAAAACCCAAGAATTTTAATTAAGTTTTGTCTCAGAGGCAACTGAATTTATGATTCTTCTTTATAACCAAATTCGTTTCTTGGACAATTATGTTACTTGGAAAATCTAGAATAACATATGGTAATTGTTTTACTTGTGGACCACTGTTATTTTCTTTTTCTTCCGCAACTTTTTGTTCGTGAATTAATCGGGAATAATTATTGTGGTGAAAAGATTCCTATTACCATATTACATACCAGCCCTCGAACCACTTTGAACTAAAAAAACGATTGGAGTTTACAATTTACTGTAGTGTCTCTCTCTCTCTCTCTCTCTCTCGCTCTCTCTCTCTCGCTCTCTCTCTCTCGCTCTCTCTCTCTCGCTCTCTCTCTCTCGCTCTCTCTCTCTCGCTCTCTCTCTCTCGCTCTCTCTCTCTCACTCACTCACTGTCTCATAATTTGTAGACACTGTACAGTTTACATTGTATACAATAATTATTGTGGTGTCTAACTACTACGCTTTTTGTTTAAATGACTTTTTTTGGAATAGTTTTTATTATGTATAAATAAAAACTATTCCAAAAAAACTTAGGGGCAGAATAGTCTTTATTTACACAGCAATTAACGCAATCAATAGGTATAACATACGTTTTACTTTTCGTATAACCAATCTACAGTATGGAATACAGTGACAGCAAAAGCTGCCACCTTGCTTTTATGGTCTGTCGGACGAACACCACAATAGGGACACCGCGGTTCGATATCAAAAATATTCAAAATGTGCGGGTAAATGAAGAACCTTGTACATATATATATATTTATACATTTTATTTTAAAATTTATAACAAATAATTAAGGACGATTCACACTGAACGGGCCGCGCCGGAGCGCGGTTTTAGATCGGTGATGGAAATTGAAATTAATATTTATTACTTAAAATTCATTTTTGCATGGCACTTCTTGCCACCGCGGGCGGTTGGCTCTGCCCACTTGCGGCTACCGAGGCGCGATTCGACGCGCTCCGGCGCGGCCCGTTCGTTGCAAATCGTTCTTTGTAGTTTAGTAAAAGTAAAAAAAAACATGCTTTAATGGCGATCCGACTTAAAAAGTAAAAAATAATGTCACTATTCACTTATCACTATCCCTATGACCTAGCTTCACTATCAGACCACCGCTACCAAACCCAATCTGTTTGATTCGTCAAAACGAAACATAGCCCAAGCTCGAGGGGTTTACTAGTAGCCATTGAAGAATTCCACAATCCACCTCCTGGCTCCAAGATGCCAAATTACAGTGTTGTCATCCAAACTATTTTTTACAATTTTTTTTTTTTTAAAGACAACTCCCGCATTAGGAATTACTCCTGTGTCGCGGGGGACTTTACAAACATACAAACAACGGACACAAAGAACACTCAGATGGGAATCGAACCCACGACCTCTGGCTCAGCAGTCAGGGACTAGTACTATATTTGTATTCTGTGGGCAGGGTCACTAACCACTAGACCAACAGGCCAGTATACCTACAATGTTTCATTTGGATACAATAATTAGAAGTAGATTAAAATTCACTTCCAAGATTTGTTTACTAGCCCAGTCAACCTACCTGTTTTATGATAAAAAATGGACATTTCGATTAGGCAAACGAGCAGACGGGTCATCTGATGGTAAATGACTACCGCCGAACATGGGCATCTGTAACTCAAGGGTCACAAGTGCGTTGCCGCCCTTTAAGGTGGGAGCAGAAGAGGGAAAGGGGGGAAGAGAGGGGAGAGGGGCAGGATGGAAATAGGGGAGAGGGAAGGGTTAGGGCATCCGGTAGCCTCACTCACGTGGCGAAATGCAATGCAAGCATTGCTTCACTACCGGTTTTCTGTCAGGCCGTGGTATCGAGCGGAGTCGAGCTGACCCATACGTGCCGAAGCATGACTCTCCCACGTAACATTTTTATTTTTGGATAAAGAAAAAAAAAATGCCCTGATTAAGAATTTGAAACCCGTAGTGTGGACAAATGTGGAGTAATTTTTTTTTAACAATTTAAAGAAAAAAATAGGCTTTAAATGCTGTTTCGAGAGCCACACTGGTATCTCCTCTACAGGTAGATTGCCTAAGTTTGTAAATCGGTCGGTATTTGAGAACAATTCAAACTCACCAAGAAATGATAATGAGGCGAGCCAAGAAGCCTGCTGGTCTGTCAGGTGAAAGTCTCTTCTAGTCGCGTTGGCACCTGATCCCTGAAGAGAAGCAATGGCTGGAGAACTGTACCCTTTGCCAAGGCCAGCTGAGAAGGGAGCCAGAGATACAGCGAGAGCGGCCAACACCTGAAATAAAAGATCTTGTATAGTTCTCAAGGGGAGGTGTTTAACCAGTTCATGTTTAAAGACTCCTATTACCATAGGACACACCAGATCATGAACTACTTTATACAAAAAAAAATACCTAAAAAAAAGGTGTGTGTCAGTTCCGACGCACGACTTTAGTTTACAATTTACTGGAGGTACTTTATCGCTCTCTCACTCACTGTCTCATCTTTTATAGACACTGTACAGTATATATTCTATATACATAACCTAAAGGTACATATCTACTTACATGCGTCGAGGATAAGGAGTAAACTCCAATAACGCACAAAAAGCACAACAAAGCGTTAAAGGGTTACGCTGCCCTCCGATCACTACATGTTTATGTGAATTAATATGATTTCGTAGGGGTTAATTTTGATAAATTTACGCACGTAACTCTAAATACTTCTAATTCCATTACACGCTCATGCAAGCGTCAATCAATTCCAAATATCATGGTTGAAGAATGATTGTTGGTGATTGATGAAATAATTTCGAGATCATTCTGATTGACGTCAATCATGCCAAAGATTTTGCAGAGAATACAGTGTTCAGCTCTCTCCGGTAGTATGATCGAATGGTATTTATTTTCATTTTAACATCCTCTAATGAAGCATATCATTGGTGGAGTTCTTTAAATTATTAACATCAATCTTTTAATCAAATTAATAACAATAAAAGAGCATGAAATGTCTCCTAAACTAGTATACCGTAGTTATTAAAACGTTTAACTTAAAAACCAAAAACTACTATGGTCACATCGTCAAAGTAATTTGAACATTGTTAGCGAGTCCATAATGAAATGTTTCATCTTATAAATATGAAAGTGTCACTATGGCTGGGTACCCCCTATACCTAGCCATCGTTACATATTACTTAAATACTTTTAAAAACAAATATAACAATGTGAGCAAACCTACCTACACAAACTCTAAAGTGCCGACCCTAGTGGGGCATAATCAACAAAATTTTAAGCTAGTAGAAATTGCCCAAAAAAATCTATTTAGTAGGGCAGATTCCACTGCGAACTTTAAGGCATTCCACTTTGCCCCACCAGTGGGGCGGCTTGGTGGGGCAAAGTTGAATATTCCAAAAAAAAATTACTGTACCAAAAAAAAATATACCGTGCCATTACACGTACACTCAAAAGTCATGACTGATGGTTGCGCGATAAATATTCAGATTTTGGGTAATCAATATCATGCAACCATCAATCACTGTAGACGATAAGTTATTCGTTAATCACCGCCTTAATTGTGGTAAAACTGACAGATAACCTACCGTGTAATGGACGCCTAAAACAATTTCTGTAATGAAGACACCATATCTATTTCATCACAAACGTACGTGCTTTCTTCTACGTTACAAAAAAGTCGTAAAAATGTGTGCAAACCTATTGATTTTTTCAACAATCATGTTCTGTAAACAAAAGTATTTGGAAACGTGATGTTTTGAAGATTGCAAAGATACACTTTGACGAAGGTTCCTAAGAGACTTCCAATATAGATGGATCGATAAAGATTCTGTTGGTTAAACTTATAAAAGGTAGTGTTTTAGTTAAATATAAATAATAGTAGGTATATGTTTAACCGTATGTAAGAAATACTTGTTTTAAAAATGGCGTTTATCGCTTTTAATTTCTTTTTGAAAAAACCGGTACTGATTTGACTTGATAGTTAACTGCCATTAATATTTAACTTTATAAACATGTTCTAAACTTAACGAACTTAAGAGTTATAATATTCCCTTCATGAATATTCAAAAGTAAATAACGTAAACTGCATATTGTATGAAGAGTCATTATGTTAGTTTGTGTAGGTACTCCATTAGACACAAGAACATTAGCTCAGGTGCTCTAAGGACTATAAGTAAACACTTTATGAGCACCTTGTTTTTGTTCTGTTTTTAGGGTTCCGTTTCTCAAAAAGAAAAAAGAACAGTTTTAGGATCACTTTGTTACAAGTGAGTTCGTTTTAGTGGGAGAGCCATGCCTCGGAACGTATGGGTCGGCTGGACCGAAGTGATAGCATGCCTCACAGAAAACCGGCTGAGTAATGCTTCGTGTTTCGCCAAATGAGTGAGGTTACCGGAGGCCAAACCCTCCTCCCCTCCTTCCCCTACTCCGACTTTAAAGACCAGGAACGCCCACGTGACTCTTGTTGCTTTCAGAATAGCCCATCAGCTTCTGAGCTCTTACTTACCTTAATCAGCTGTTCACGGAGGACTGTTGTTAGGATTCTCTTGTCAAATAGCTTATTTATGGAGAAATAGGGTGTAAGTAGACTGGGACAGGTGTAATACGGCGGTATCGGAATGGCTAAGGCTTCGGACTTGCGATCAAGTGGTTGTGGGTTCGAACCCCACCCAGTGCACTACCGGCGTAAACCCACTCCTAACACAAGCATTTAGCTTAGCTGGAGGGGTGAACAAGAGTACTAGTGATGTGCAAACCACGTTACTAGTATTCTTTTCTAAAAGAAAAAAAATATATAGCCCGCGAAGTCTGTAAAGAACAACATAGATCCAAAGTTGGCCTGTAAGAGATCGCTTTTAGCGATAAGGCCGCTACACATATCCACTTTGTGTATTGATTTTAAGCAATATGTCGTTGGTGTACAATAAATATTACTCTTTTCTATTCTTAACCTTTGTATGGTGTATCTATACATTTTTGCTATACTATATCCTGGCAAACTACCATTTAAATGTCATGTCCCTTTAAATGTCAAAATGGGACGTTCTGTAGACCACTTGAAATGAAATAGTATCTTGTGACGTCATAATTAGTGACATTTAGAACTTTTTGGTTGCGGTGCAATAATTGTAATTAATGACAAATCGCAAAAAGTGGCATTATTTTTTTTTGGCTAGTTTTTGTCTCGCTGTCTTTACCTATAGAGTTACCAAACTGACACTAAATGTCATTGTCAATATAACTTCCGACGTTCATAAGTGTTACTTTGTAACCTAGATTAATGATTCCAAAGGTGAAAAAATTAGGAAATTAAAGAAAATTTATGTATTATGCACTGCGGAAATAGGTACACATTTAAAATCAACTAGTTACAGAGACGTAACAATATTAAGAATTGTCTTTGAGACCAATCGAGTCCCTATTACTTAATATTCAAAAGTTAAATCTTAATATACTAATTCAAATATTTTAATAAACAGAATCTGTATCTCAAAATCTGATAACTTTTTGTGAAAAAATATATAATTAAAATGTTCTTTGATTAAATCATAATCATTATTTCATCGAAATGTAGTATTCCAGATTCAAAGTATTATTTCATAGTTTTAAAGTTGCTCAAAAACCGTCATCATTTCAAAGCCGTCTGTGATACGCGAGCCTTAAAAAAAATAAGGTCAAAATTCATAAATGGAACGTTCGAATACTGCATTCAGAAAATGTCGATGCCAGTAGCGACGAGAGAAAATTGAGTTCGTGAAAATTCGTCGTGGTTCGGATCCGTTCGCAGATTTACGAGCGGTCATTAGTACGGATAATAAGTACCTACCAGGAATTTGAATTTTGAAGGTACAAGTTTGGTTGAATACGAGTAACTCGTATGTTTCAAATGAATTGGTTCTAAGTCGATATGTTTTGATATTGTTTAGAGGCAGAAGTAGAGAATAATTAATTTATTTTACCTTTAGTCCTAGTACAACATTAGTTTTTTTAGGGTTTTTGAGAGAGAGAGATCAGATTTCATTTTATAAGTATGGTGTGAATTGTGGATAGATTTTTCTCGTAGGAGAATTTGGAGCAATTTGGAATGATGTCAAAAACACGTAATCATGACGGGTGGGCAGCAGTCCAACGGTTGTTGTTGGTATATAAAATCATCACGGGAACTTTCATTATGCGATTAAGAATCGGTGAACTACTCAGTAACTCTCAGTAGGTAGTTCACGTATTCCTGATTAGATGTCCTGGGTATATCGACAAAGAAGAAAAGAATCTTTTTTAAATCGGTTCATACTATCAATGCTTTTAGAGTTACTTTTAAACAGTAAAACTGTATAAAAAAATTTTTTATTATTTATAATTCTTAAGGAAATTTATAGGTTATTTAGACATTGACCATAAAAGCAGCGACGAAAGCCTACTATTTAATACTTACCAAAGCATAATCAGTTTTTAAACTCCTTACAATGTTTAACAAGATTTGTAACGGTCAGCGCGTTCAAAACACCAACACAACAATAACTTCAAGCTCAAGAATATCCATTTTGCTCAGTTCCAAGGCTTCACACACAACCTACTTATTACTAATTACTTGAATACACCCTGACAAGAATTAAATTATGGCAACACTGATGGGCACAAAAAATAGCGACTCGATCGCGTTCTTTTCAGGATAAACAATTGTTTTTAGAGCAAAGTCAAATTTTGAAAATCGTTTTATAGCGATCGTTTCAGGTCGATCCCCGACGCACAAGCGACGCTGTTTTTTTTTTTTTTAAAAGAACTCCCGCATTAGGAATGACTCCTGTGTCGCTGGGGACTTTACAAACATACAAAAAACGGACACAAAGAACACCCAGACTCGGATGGGAATCGAACCCACGACCTATGCATAGCAGTCAGGGTCACTAACCACTAGACCAACAGGTATATTCGACCTATTCGGCCTATTCGACCAGTCGAATAGGCCAGGCTTTAGAGGTCATGTGTGCATTTATATAACACACCATACAGATAAGTAAATAATGTTTTGTAAATTTTTGAAGTGAAAACTAGCGCGATGCAGGATTAGTAGGTTGTAGATGATGTTGGAGTATGTTTCTTTTTGCTGTATGTGAAAGTTGCCACATGTATGTTGTTCGGGTGACAATACTACAAGTTGAGATCTTTGAGCTGATCTGAAGTACAAAGATGGTCTACAGATGTAGCCAGGAGGTGGATAGTAAAACTCATCAGTGGCTACTAGTAAACCCCTCGAGTGTGGGCTTATATGATTCGTTTTGACAAGTTCAATATCTTGGGCTTGGTAACGGTGATCTGATGATGAAGCCAGGAGATGGATAGTGGAACTCTTTTTTACTTTTTGATTCGGTTCGCCATTATAGCATGTTTTTTTAGTTTTACTTAACTGTAATAAAATATGCCTAAGAAAATACCACATGTTCATTAAAACCTATATTGTTCGTCCTAAGGTTGTCTGAAGGAAATTAGTTTAGACGGCAAGGCCGCTCGCACGGGTAGGAGAGCATATTATATTGATTTTTACCGACATCTTTAACAATCATCGTAATATTTCAGACATTTTACACAAAACCTTAACAAAATTTACACTTAAACCTTCCTCATAAATCACTGTCTATCGATGAATACCATATGAAAATCCGTTCTGTAGTATTTCAGTTTATCGAGAACAGACAGACTTTGTTTCATAATATGTATTGATAATTTAGGATTATGCATACCATTTTAATTTTAATTTTTATACATAATATTCAATCTGGATATTCTATTTAACGTAACTTACGTGTTTATGACCTGTTTTTTCTCAGTAAGTTTTTTAAGTATACTATAGTCTACCCAGTTCCCTGTTCAACCACAATCTATCATCTCTGCATCATCTCAGCTTGACTTTTAGGGAATCTTATATATAAAAATCAATGTATAGTCCACTCATTGAAGACATAGAAGGGTGCTTTTGCTATAGAAGGTCAAGGTTCTAATTTGGTGTCCTAATTAATATACCGAATTTGCGAGCTTGAGCGATCCCCGCTCGCGCTGGTATATTGTACTGAAAACCAGGTTTACAGCGAAACCAAGCTCAGTTAATTTTGACAAATCGGTATATTTTTCTCAAAGTGTCGGTATTATACCGATTAATCCGTACTACCGTTTTTTTACTCATTTCCGCTCTACTCCTTTTAATGGTATCCTCAGTAGGCCTAATCCACGATTCGTCATTTACTGATAATTTTTCTTCCGTTTCTATGCTCTAGATGTTCAAGGCTTACATGAATTGATATCTTCTTGTCATTTGTTTCTTACTCTTCAGAGTTGGAAAAATACTTTTACGCGACCGAAGCCGTGTGGAAAGACAAGTATATTAATAAATAAGTAGGTGGGAGGGCCATGCTTCGGCACGTATGGGACGGCTCGACTGGAGTGATTCAACGGCCTCACAGAAAACCGGCAGTGAAGCAATCCTTTCATTGTGTTTCTCCGAATAAGTGGGGTTACCGGAGTCCCTAACCCATCCTCTCCCTCTCTTCCCCCTCTTCTACTCCCACCTTAAAGACTGGCAACTCACTTGTGACTCTTGAGTTGCAGGTGCCCCTGGGGGCAGCGGTAGTCACTTATAATCAAGTGACCCGTCTACTCGTTTGCCCCATTCCCATTAAAAAAAAGAAATATGTATATCTGTCAAACTCCAAAATTGACCCTCTATTTACACACACAACACAAATGATCCACAGTTCATTACTGTAGCCAAGAGTATTATGATTAATTCGCCTGCCATCGACAGATTAATTAATCACCATCAAAAGTTATTTACTTTGCTACATCAAAAACGAGTTGAATCACTAAGTAAGGTTAGTGGTTATGTGAACAGTAGACTTTGAACAGTGGGTTGTATTAATATAGTTGCTGAAATCAAATATACGACAGAGACATGATCTCCTACAAAACGTAATAATAAAATGGCCATACAATGTTGCCGTGAATATATGTTGTAATAGTTTGATACACAAACTACAATGTATAGCGTCTTTAGTTTATTACTTACGACAATGAAGCGTATTAGACTCGTGGTACCTACTGCACACGCACACTCGCGAGAGTTAAAAGGACTGTTACACAAGCTACGTATTTCAAAAATAATTAACTTTTTAAATTATTGTATGTTACAACGTCAATATTATACTAAAAAAAAAAAAAAAGTTTTATACTTATCAAAAGTACGACATTTTATGCTTTCTTTGCATGTTTAAAGCATAGTTTTAGTATATTTCGGCTAGCTCCACTAAAGAGGCGGCGGAAAGAGAACGGGAGAGGGCTAGTACTCTCCCGTCTCGAAGGAGAGGCACCAGGCGCCGGAGAGCGCAGAATGATCTCCGGCCTTCATGAGCGCTGGCCTGGTGAGGACGCCCTTTACTCTAGCAGAAGCAGGCCTGAGACGGTGGTGCGCCGTGTTCCGCGTGCGCCTCTTTAACCCGGAAGGGCGGCAAGGCCCTCCGTATGCAAGGGCGTGGCTGCCTTTTGTTTAAGAGGCGGCCAAGGTCTGCCGGGGTTCTCGAGGACTTCCTTCCTAGGGTATACCCGAGTCCCTGGCAATAGAGTTATTTATGACGCAACACCGTGTGGTTTTAGTCGGTTCGATTTCGACATACCACTTCAATGAAGTGATGACCCGAGGGCTTCCAAACGATTAAAAAAAAAAGTATATTTTGGCTACACCTGAAACGCTAAAAGTGTGCTTAGACGCTCGGGCTATTCCCAGGATTACTACTACTAAGAATTCTGGGACGTTTTTTCCCAGTTTTACTACTAGTAAGAAGCTCACCTGTTCTTACAGCTTTTAAGCATAGTTTCGTTTATGCCATTTTTTGAGCGCCGATCAAACATCTATGGTAAATATAAATGAAGGTTTACTGCAAAATGTTCCGCTTTACAGTTTTACAGAGCCTTGTTTAGAATTGAATAGTTATTTAATGATTATTTAATATCGACATCAAAAACCACCGCAGCAATTTTTTCCCTCCTTTTCATCTTTTTGTAACATCTTTGTTTTCCTCTTTTTGCAGAATCTTGCTAAAAATTACTTACTAAAATAAAATAATTATTTTCACCCTTCTTACTTAAGAAAAAACTTAAAGACGATGTCATCGTTTTGTATAGAAATTGCTGAAAATAGGGTTTCCCAGGGATCCTTGGTAGGTCTATGTTTATGTAAGTTTCGATTCAGAAATATATATATATGAAAAGGAATCCCTATTTCCCTTGGTCACGCCATAACTTGAAAACGACAGCCAATTTCATTAATTTTTTTATGTTTTCTAATACTTTATAGAAGGTTCTTACGCAACAAAAAAATAATTAATTTGGATAGATTTTACGAAAATTCCACGCGTACGAAATCGCTTGCAACGTGTTATATGCTTATATAGCTAGTATGCTTATAATTTTTTTTTTTTATTAAAAATACAACTCCCGTATTAGGAATTACTCCTGTGTCGCGGGGGACTTTACAAACATATAAACAACGGACACAAATAACACCCAGACTAGGGTGGGAATCGAACCCACGACCTCTGCCTCAGCAGTCAGGGTCACTAACCACTAGACCAACAGGCCAGTCATTTATATATCTTTGACAACATGCACTCAGAACGTAAGCCTTAAGGGATTAGTCACTGGATGCGGTAAATGTAATCGTTTGTTTCTCACAGATTTGTTCGTGGGAGAGTCATGCTTTGGCACGTATGTTCCGGCTCGACCGGAGTGATACCACAGCCTCACAGAAAACTGGCAGTGAAGCAATGATTTCATTGCTTTTCGCCGCGTGAGTGAGGTTACCGGAGGCCCTAACTCTTCCTTCTCCCCCTTTCCACTATTCCCATCTTTCCCCTCTCCTCCTCTGCTCCCCTCTCCCCTCTTCTCGCTCTTCCCCCCTCTTCCCCTACCTTAAAGGTCGGCAACGTACTTGTGACTCTTTGAGTTGCAGGTGCCCATGGGCGGCGGTAGTCATTTACCATCAGGTGACCCGTCTGCTCGTTCGCCCGGTATACCATAAAAAAAAACACGTAACAATACTTTAATTTTTAGATAAGAAATGTAAAAATAAATAGTGCCATGATTTTATAGCATGGTAATTATCGTTTCCTTCTGCTGTTGATTCTTGTATACAACCACAAAAGCAAGATTTTGAATGCGATTACCTCTCATATTACACAAATTTTTACCCTCAGAACTGATAATCTAGACATCACGTTTTATGGGAATATGTAGGTACGATACACTCCATTTCGACTCAGTAATCTTACCCATGAATACATTAATATCATGTAATACTAGATATGTATGTTAGTTGCAAATAATTGGTGGCCATTACCACAGTCTGTGCGTTTAACGACAACCTTTGCCCGCCCGCTGAATTATAGATCGACCCTTTTAGGGTTGGCACTTCGTAACAGTCTTGATTTTTTTGCCAGCTGATTTTTTTAACGTTTTACCTTGAAATAATGCCGTGGATAAAAGACGTATAAAATTCCCTTGATGGTATAGGAATATTGCTAATAATAAAAAAAAATTATTAATCTATTGAAGAAGATTAATGAAGTAGGTAGCTAAATTATAAAATTATTACCGTAAAAAAAAAACCACGAACGATTAAATACTTCTGGGCAAATTTAAAAGTGACAATTGAAAGACCACGTCATCAAGACCTACGTCACCACAAGTAACACCCGTTCACAAGCATGACAAATAAAATAGATTAGACAGATTCGGATATCATAAATTTCACCATTTCGGTAAGAAGGATGCGATTCCCATACAACACCTACCTCTTTCGATAGCCCATTTTGTTAATCTCCGCTTCAATCGAAACGTGTACCTAAAAATAGACAATTCAGTTTATTCGTAAGTACCAACCCTAAACTCAATATATAAGTTACGACGTTTTAATGTCAGCTATACGTAGGTTAAGTGCTCGAAGAAGAAAATGTCGGTAGAGCTGCCTAATGAAACATCGTTGTTTATTTTAATGGTAACATTACATGCTGAATTGAGTTAATACATCAGTAGCGTTAAATAAAATAGTTTTGTAATTTTTTAGGTTAAGAGTCTTAACCCTAAAAAATACAAAATTTTGTATTGTGTTCACTTTTTCTGATGTAGTTGTATTTATTATTTATAGCCATTCCTCGCAGTTTCATCTGAGTTCTTGGTCACTGCTCGTCTTCTAAGGGTGGTAGTGCGATGTCAAACAACTTATAATCTTCCTCAATAAATACTCTATTCAGTACTAAAAGAATTATTTAAATCTGAAGTTCTGAAAGTTCCAGATTTTTCTTTTAAACAATGAAACAATCAAACCAAAAACTCTTCATCTTTTTTAAAATAGTATAGTTTAATATAGTAATTTCTTTTTAATCTGAATATATATTTATCTATTTATGTACGTATGTTGTGTTATTAAACGAATCATTCTGCTGACTACATATATGTTGAGGCTTGCAGGTTCGATTCTTTCTCAAGGCAAATATTTGTAAGTATGACTGTCCATTTGAATTGGTCTACGTATAATATATATCTGTTTACACTTAAGTAGTTAAAAAAACTTAAACGAAACGACGATGTGTCTGTAAATGTATTATTAGCGTGACGGTCACGAGTTCAGTACTTTTTCCCCATAGCAAAAGTGCACACACGTGTCTAAAGAAGTTTTCATTTCAAAAAAAATATCAACGACTTCATGATATATTGTCATAAGCTGCATTCTTTATCACTTAATATTCAACCTTTAGAGGTTAAAAATTTTCTTCAAATTTCAATGGGACGAACCTTGAGTACAACCTATTCAATAAAATATTTTTTTTATTGAAATCGGTTTTCGAATGGCGAAAAAGCGTAATACTACTATCCTACTAATATTATAAACGTGAAAGTTTGTGAGGATGTATGGATGGATGTTTGTTACTCTTTCACGCCAAAACTATTGAACCGATTGCGATGAAACTTGATATGTACATAGCTGGAGACCTGGATTAACATAAAGGCTACTTTTTATCCCGATATTCAAACGGGATCGGGACTTACGCGGGTGAAACCGCGGGGCGCTGCTAGTATAGAAATAAAACAAAAACATCATTCGAATTGAGAACCTCCTCATTTTTGAGGTTATTAAAAAGAAAATATAAACGTATGCTTATCTCTCTTTTAGAACAAACTTTGTTTGGTTTAGGTCTAGATAGCAATGTGTACCTAATATGTAACAGTGTATAACATTATTATCTATTATAATAAACGTACTCTATAAAACTGACAACGAAATAACATTTCTCTCTTCAACTACAACTTCTGTGGAGTAGTTTCTTTTACAGACTTTACCGCTAACCAAAATCGCAAAAACTAATATAAACTGGCTCCTAATTGAACAATTTAGTCACCATCACAAATTACACGACCCACATAAATAAAGGAGGGCAATTTAGTGACCTCAACGGTTCCCTCCTCTGGCATTTTTCCTTGTCTAATCGATCGCACCTAACTTCACTTTGAATAATGCGATCACTCTGCATTTTCCTCACGTACGCCTTAGTTTCCTTTATTTACTAGTAAAAAGATCTTCTTGAAAAATGAATTCAATTAGTTACTGTACATAGTGTGGGTAGTAAAGGCAGACATATTACAAGAAGACGTGTCAATCGAAGAACGATTAATTGATGATCGGTTGTTTGCTGTTAATGAAAGATAATTTGATTGATAAAAGCAACAACTTACTGAAAGGATTCCCGTCAAATCAGCCTGTTTTAAGGGTTCCTTTAAGTGAGAGAGCCATGCTTCGGCACGTATGGGCCGGCTCGACCGGAGTGATAGAAAACCGGCAATGAAGCAATGATTCCATTGCTTTTCGCCGAGTGAATGAGGTTACCGGAGGCCCTAATCCTCCCCACCCCTCTTCCACTCCTCCCTCCACCCTACCCCCCTTCCACCCTTCCTCCATTCCCACCTTAAAGGCCGGCAACGCACTTGTGACTCTTGAGTTGCAGGTGCCCATGAGTGGTAGTAGTCATTTACCATCAGGTGACCAGTCTGCTGGTTTGTCTCCTATACCATAACAAAGGAATTCTTACAGGATCACTTTGTTGTTTATCTGTCTGCCAAGACTGTTCCTTTTCAGGAACGCGTCGTATTGTTGAAATGTCATATACTGGACGGCTGTAGTTATTGTAAATGGTTTCACATAATTTTTAAAGTTATAAAGCACTAACAACCCGGGGCGGCTTCGCACGGGTAGCAGAGACATCTTCAACAATCATCATCATATTTTAACTAATTTACACAAATCCGTTCAGTAGTTTTAGCAAGCATTTTAAAAAAGGGTGCAAAACCGAGCCATGCTGCACCAGAGTCGGATGTTATGTTTATCTTAATCCCACTAATCCCACTAATATTATATATGTGTAAGTTTGGATGGATGGATGGGTGGATGTTTGTTACTCTGTCACGCAAAAACCACTGAACCGATTGCGATGAAACTTGGTATGTAGATAGCTGGAGACATGGATTAACGCATAGGCATACTTTTTATCCCGATATTCCTACGGGATCGGGATTTACGCGGGTGAAACCGCGTGATGCTGCTAGAAATATTATAAATGCGAAAGTCTGTAAAGATGGATGAATGGATGTTTGCTACTCTTTTACGCCAAAACGGCTGAACGGATCTGGATGAAATTTGGCACAGAAACAGATTATAGTCTGGAATAGCACATAGGCTGTTAATGGTAAAACAACATCATTATAACCAGTCATTAGTAGGGTAGGTCAATTAAACAGAACTAGCTAGGTTTACGTTAGGTTAGAACTGCGACAACAACGCACGAGCCGAGCGAGCGAAGCGGCAGCTCCCGGCTAGTGCCAGAACCGAATTCTACTTATTTTACTTGGTTAGGGCAGTGTGTATTTTTTTAAATTTACTATCAATCAAATTGTATCAGTATTTGTATGAAATTAGTACTTGCCTATAAATTATCTGTCCCATTTTGTAAAATCACAAATTTGAATCTGAATAGAAGACAACTGTTCTACAGAGCACAGTTGTTTTCTATCCAGCCTCTGATTATGGTCCTTCTATGTATGTCCTAGCGCTCTGCCTTATGTAGCTTAGTTGACTTGATTATCAACTTACCCAACAGTTATATAGCAATATTCATAATGGTCAGCCAATGTGATAAATAACGAAGTTTATATAAGTTCAGAGCCTAATTTCACCTGTCATTTATCATATATGACCCGGGCATTATAAATATTGTAATGTTTAATCACTTGTTCCATAATATATATACTTATCGGCACGAGAACTTTCATACCGCGATGCAATATTAGTCGTTACTCCGTGGTTCGGTGTGTTTTTGTTAGATGATATTATTGAAGTATCTTTTTCGCTGTATGTGGAAGTCGCCACAGCATATAACGCTCTGATACAATACACCGCTCTGATTACAATACAACGCAGCGCTCTGATACAATACAATGCTCTGTGGCTAGTATTGGATTTCCTTTTCGTTCCAGATACAGATTCGAGACAGTTTCAACCTAAACGTGTCTTTTTTTTTTCTTTTTTTTAAAGACAACTCCTGCATTAGGAATTACTCCTGTGTCGCGGGGGACTTTACAAACATAGAAACAACGGATACAAAGAACACCCAGACTCAAGTGGGAATCGAATCCACGACCTGTAGCATAGCAGTCAGGTTCACTAACCACTAGGCCAACAAGCCAGTCAATTGGCGCTCACGTGGCACAATCGTGTATTATTTTTAGTTACGTAGAAGTTGTCCTTAAATTCGCTACTGTAGAAATATAAATGGAACACGAACGCTAGGACTTTATATAGCTTTTGCCGGTGACTTCGCTCACGTGTATGTTAATTTGACAATACTTTCAGGTATCCCTCAGGAACTGTTTTTGTTTTGTGGATGAAACATATCTTATGATTTTTTTTTTGTACCAATGACAACATTCGTGCCAAATTGCATGATAATCAACAAACAAATAAACTCATTTTTGCATTTGTAATATTAATGAGGGTACAGGTACAATTAAAAGGTCGTGCAAATGTTATGTGGACACCGCTTTAGCTTTCATTTAGCGTTCAAGCGTCGTTCTCGCCAGTTTTTCGCCACTTTTGTCAGTAGGTCAAACGATCGTTGTGCACCCGATTTTAATCAGGCCATTGTTACAAAGATCCTAAGACTGAGACTAAAACTAACTGATTGACTGAGACAATGCGATATTCTTTGGAAAATATTTGTTTTATTTATGAAAATCTCGATAAACATCAGGATTGATATTGCCATGTAATAGGATAGCCATTTGAGAACTCTATCTATAGATATTCTACTAAAATTACAAACGTGAAAATTTACGAGGATGTATGGATGTTTGTTGCTCTTTCACACAAAAACTACTGAACTGATTGCGATGAAACTTGGTATGTAGATAGCTGAACACCTGGATTAACACATAGGTTACCTTTTATCTCGATATTCCCACGGCATCGACTTATGCGGGTGAAACCGCGGGGTGCAGCTAATAAAATATAATTGTCAATATTTATAAGTGCCAGGATTACTTTGCAAATTATATGAGCACGTAAGAACATAAAGCTTAACGACCACCAGTAAAGGAATGGCCGCATTATGCATTTAAATATATTTCTTTTATGAGATAGGGGGCAAACGAGCAGATGGATCACCTGCTGGTAAGAGACTAACACCGGCCATGGACACCTGCAACTCAAGAGTTACAAGTGTACAGTGTGGTTAGGGCCTCCGGTAATCTCACTCACTCGAAACACAACGAAAGCAATGCTTCACGACGTTTTTCTGTGAGGCCGTGGTATCTAGGCCCATACATGCCGAAGCATAGCTCTCCCATGATGCAAAATGTACTAATAGCATATTGACATTTTCTCTGTATGTGGAGACGTAGCCGGTAGAGACATTCATCTGTACTGCTCCGCTCCTAAAGCCCTGAGCGTGATGTTATATACTGTACAGCCTGCCTAAAAAACAGCTTATCTAACACAAAAAGTTTTTCTTTTACCAACTCAACCCAACACTCTTCAATAATCAACACTCTTTAGCTTTCTAATATTCGTAAAAATAAAATTATTACGACAATGTTAACATCAGCAGTTTTCTACAAAAAAAAAAGCAACAAACTAACCTGCGGTAGATGTCTTGTTTTCCTTGGCGGTTGGTTTTGCTTCCCGCTTCCTGATAAGCATTTCCCGTTTGGCACGGCACTGCCAGTTTGTACACTTTTTATCTCTTCCTTCGCCACTTCATCTATAGGCCTTGATATAGGAATATTGTGTTTCTCAAAATAACCATTTTGAATCATTTGGTCAAGTGACACTTCTAATTCACGCACAGGAACAACTTTTCTACCAAAAATTGGATCGTCAACAATCATTTTTCGGTTGCATCCCGACACTTCAGAAAATTTTACATTCTTTTTAGGTTCCTCGGATTTTTTCGGACGAGATCGGTTCCTTTCAGGAGGATCAGTTGTCCAATAACGTGCGCTTTTCTCCGATATTCGATGCGGTTTACACACAGCGACGTTTTTGGGCGTTCCATTTGAATTTTTTGGTAAATTTAAAGAATTTTTTGAATTGTTTGGAGGAGTCATTGAAGTTTTAGAAGGATTTAAAGAAATTTTTGTAGGGTTTATAGGAGTTTGACTAGGATTTAAAGAAATTTTTGTAGGATTAGATAATTTTTTTACAGGGTTTGTGTCTCTTGGTCTAGCACTAACGTGCTTTCCGTAATGATCATACGACTCTTGCGTTCTCCTCTGGTGATCGATTCTAAAGTCGTAATGATCCTTCTTATACCTTCGAGTACTTCTATCATCATAGTTGTAATAGTTTCTTGGTAAAGAATTGTATTTTGTATCGTAATTGGTTGGAAGATTCAAGTATTCAGGTCGAATAGGCCTGAAGAGCGAGAGCCTGCCTTGTGCTTCATCAAAATCGGAGTATATATCTTCATACACATATCCATTCTTGCGTCTCGGTCGATCGTGCAGATCCTGACGTCTCTCTTGTCTGTATCGATTGGCTTCCCTGTCGTACTGTTCATATCGGCGTCTGAATTCGTATTCATATTCGCAATCAGGTCTCCTTTCATAGAGCAATCTCTCCCGGGAGCCGGCCATTGTCCCCTTATTAGATTTTTCTCGCCTGAAAAGAAAAGAATTGTATATTAATGAGGGATCGGCGAGATTCAACGGTTTTGTGGGGTCTGAATGGAATGGATACGACGCGGCATTCTGTGGCCATTTTACGACAATTTTGCTGAGGTGTAAACGCAAATAGTTAAATTTTATAGGTACTTGTTTATTTTATGGTCCAAAACTGTGTCATAAGAACTTGTAGTTAATGTTCGTGTGCTTATTTATCTATAGTATGTATGTATTTAGAAATATATAAGTATGTTTATCAGCAGGCTGGTTACCATAGTATAGGCTCAGCCTAGTTTGGGAACAGACGGCTTTGTGTGAAATGTGTGGTGTTATTATTATTATTATATAAGTAATTTTCTTATTTTGATTTTCGAATAAACACAGATGTTATTACTTTTCAATTTAAAATAAAAGTAACAATTTGTGTTAATAAAATCCAATGGAATCTGGTTAATTTGAAAAATAGTAAATTATTTTTAAAAGCAAAATTAAAATTCTACCACCGCATGGTTCAAAGCAAGGAGAAAAGACCACCATTATATCTTCTGGAAATCATTGCATTTTCTCCTTTAATACGAAGAGCGTCTATAAAAATGAAGAAGATTTCCAGTATTCTCTGCACGTTGAATACAGATTCAATTTCCTCCATGAAGGGAGTACGAACGACGTCAGATTCACAATTAAACACATGTGCGCTTCAATTAGTCCAACCACATTTCCCCCACGACAACCTCATAGCGCGATCTATTTCACTGAAACTACTAAATTCTATTAGGAGAGCAGCCAAGAGATGCCGCAATATGGAGCTTTACATATAATTGGATATCTAGTATGACTTATTAGTACGCCGTAAGTGAAATCTATTGCCTAAAGAACATGAAGGAAAAAGGTTCGCGTTGTAATGGTATGAATTTGAATTTGCAGTTTTGGAATTAAGTTGGTTAGCAAAATTTAAATTTCGAATATAATTTTTTTTTTCAGACCTGAGTTAAGGTAAGGTAAGGAGGTCCATATCCTACGACCATAATTAACCATAACCTAAGCCTAACTTATAAATGTTGCAATACCAGGAGTGTCCACCGGCTATTTAAAAATCTTTTTTAAGAACCCCATACCAATACCCTAAGGAGAATCTTGGCAGGTCGTTGGATTATCTCAAAGCCTAACAAAATAGGTTTATCTCAATCGCAACGGTGGTGGTAAAAGTAGAGAAAGTACCTGTGCTTTAGATGCACTTTTTACAATTATATATGCTATGTGCAAGTGCGCTATGCGTGCAAATAGACTTAAACCTGGGATATTATATTTTCTCTCTAAAAATTTTAAATAAATAAAAATAAACTCCTCCTATTTAAAAGGTTTTGTTTTCAAATTGAAATTATCTTATTCCCGTAAGTTACAAAGAAACACTTATGTTTGCAGGTATGTCAGACGCTACATTAGGCTCCCACGCATGCACGCATGCACGTACGCAAGCACACTTGCACGATCGCACGTAAGCACACAACCACCCACGCACACACGCTCACAGTATTGCTACTAATACCACCAAAGTATTCTCTAATATAATAAAATAATAAATATGAAATCTAATTTTAATGCATTTTAATATGAAATTATCTAAAATTCTGGTTTATTCAACATTCTAATTGACTACCGACATTCACTTAATATTTAATATAATTTTGTTGACATCTTAATAGAATTAATTAATCTTGTGACATTTTTTATATTCATGTATAGTCATCATAAATCTATGTACCGTATAACCGTTGAGATATATTTCCACGCCATACATTGCAGAATATGTGGCACTTAATATTAATGTAAAACCTATTGATACCATACTCTTAAGGAAATAAAGACTGATTTGATTTGATTTGGAAGTAAGAAATCCTAATTCATCATCTTTAGATGAGAATGTAAATAAACCGTGAAAGTATAATATTTTCGGTATGCATAGTAACTTCCCTAATATAATAACGTTCCATTTTGTGAATGAGTGTCCCGGGCGCTGCAAACTATGAGCACCTTAGGGATGCGACACCAAAAAAGAAGGAATATAAATATCGATAAGTGTTGGCAAATTAAAATTACTATTAACACTGAATTGTTATTAGTCCTTTTAATATGCTAATATGTTATTTATTTATAGTTTCTAATTACTCTTGATAGTAACCTTTTTACCTATGAATGTGTTAATAGTGATTTATAAATATTTCATAGGGTATTTACAATGGACAATACCATGGATAGACTCAAGATCGCCCACATATAATAGATAAATAAAAAAAACATAAAAAAATGATAAAAGACCAGGTGCTGCTTGTCGCAAAAAAAATAAAAAGATACCTATAACTTTAAAAAAAAACAGCTTAAAACAATTGAATTGAATTAATGGAAGATAAAAAATATATTCCGTTATTCAGTAACAAAATATGAAATTTAGTCTCTCTAGAAATATATTATCCCATCGAAAACATAAATGTAAAAAGAGGAGCCAAGTTCAATATTAAAAATATACGTGGACTTCGCCGACAAAAGAATTGAGATCTAAATGGTTGCCAAGTTCTGTAGATAATCCTGAAATTTATTCATATATATAGGCACAATATTCTAAAGAAATTTAAAAAGTAAATTCTTTTTTTTATCTCCTATAGCAATGGTTGGTATTTAAAAATAATAAATTCTTAAATTTGAACTGTCAAATTTTGTACACAAATCAGATAACTTACGGTAAATTGAAATTCAAGATTTGATGAAATTGGCTGTCATTAATAGTACTAATCTCACAATTTAGTTATCATTATAAAATCATGATGTTTATAGCAGAATTTCATAAAAGTTATTATAATTTAAACAATTCAGTATCGATAACAATGTTTTAAATCACTAGACCACTGCTCCGTCTGGCGCAGTGCGGTACAACCCGGTCCATCGATAAATCTTTACGAACGCTTTACTGAACGATACAAGAACACTTATTGTTGCTTCTCTAATTCACTTCACCAAACGATGAAGAATTATATTCTCTACATCCTGGAACAATTTGGAGGCAAATCTTTAGTGATGCTGCTCAAGAAATATACAAAACTATTGGCTATTTGTCAAGCAGTTTTTTCACATATAATATTTCAGTATATTTTACTACACTGAGTAAGAAGATACTGCCGAATGCCTTGCCAAGGTCAAGAGTCAGGTGTCTCAAGGAAAGACTTACTGACAAACTTTTCTATCAAAACAAACAATGAAAACAAATCAGTGAAACACCTGACACCGACGCGACAGGTCGCTTCAACCCTTGATAAAGGGCTTCCATAGGACCCGAAACTAGTTGGGCGTCCCCAAAATACATGTGAGTAAAACCGTACATCTTTGATTGATCTTTAGTTGAGCGTGGGAGAGCCATGATAATACGGCCTCACAGAAAACCGGCAGTGAAGCAATGCTTGCATTGCTTATCGCCGAGTGATTGAGGTTGCCGAAGGCCCTAACCCGTCTCTCCCTCTTCCACCCTTCCCGTACACTCACTTACCCGTACCTTAACGGTCGGCAACGCACTTGTGACTCTTGAGCGGTAGTCATTTACCATCACGTGATCCATCTGCTCGTTTAAAACCATTAAAAAAAAGTTTTGAATCAATCCAGTTGTTGTAAACAATTCAAAGCTTCTGCCGTTAACAGTTCAACTGCAAACTTTTCAGACTCCAAATGAGAAGGGGTTTAAGGATTTAATAGAAACCTCTTGGTTTCAAAGTTTATTTGCGCTAAAAAGTTCAGGAAAACTTTTATCTGTTTTATCTGGGAGCATGCGGAACTGAACTGACTACAGAAGTCAGTTTGTAGAAAAGATTTTAACTGGAATTGTAAATCACGTCAAAAGGCTGGGTAAAATATACTGAACTGTGACTTCTAATTCGTTCTTCTTTATCGTGGTATTTGATGCTGATATGAAATAGTTATAAAAAGAGTGTTCGTCCTGGTAATCTTTTGTCATATTGATTTTCCTTTATTAAAAATTAGTAAGATGACTTGGAATTCCAGGCAACAGCCAGTTTGAATAACAGGTATGTAATCCTGACCTGAGCTATCGCTTGACTCCCCAATCCATCTGTATGAGCAGAAGAAGTGGGAGAGCATTGCTTCAGCACGCTCGATCGGTGAAGCAATGATTGCATTGCTTTTCGCCGAGTCAGTGAGGTTACCGGAGGCCCAAATCCTTCCCCCCCTCTTCCATCCTACCATCCCTCCCTCCCTCTCTTCCACCTTAAAGGCCGGCAACGCACTTGTGATCCTTTAGTTGCAGGTGCCCATGGGTGGCCGTAGTCATTTACCACCAGGTGACCCGTCTACTCGTTACCCTATACCATAAAAAAACAGACTCGCAGAAAAACCGGCGTGAAGCCGGAAAATTGCTTGATGTTACCGAAGGCTCCAAACCCACTTCCCCTACTCCCATTATAAAGGCCGCCAACGCACTTATGACTCTTGAGTTGCAGGTTTTCAGGGGCGGCTGTAGTCACTTATAATCAGGTGACCCGTCTGTTCGTTTACCTCCAATCGCATAAAAAAATAAACCTTTTCCTTCCATTGCCACATGGAACTATATTAAAAGGATAATTTTATGTAAGAAGGCTATTCTTACCTAAATATCCCTTTCAATATGGTTCCAATTATCCCACTTATATTCCCAGGGTCCGGTTAACAACAATAGGCTTGCCCCCTATTACGTAAGTAAGGCTAAATTATAGTTGGTACAGTGTTGGTGTTTATTACGCCTCTATCTGACTGTCATACAAGAACTTTCACAGTTTAATTTTATTACCGCACTGCATTTTAACGGATAGCATCCGTATCTTTCATAAATCTGCCAAAAATGCCAATGCGGTAGTTTACTGTCAAGACAAATGAGTCTATTTTTATTAAACATCAAAACACTAGGTTCTGTAGAAACTTGTATGAAATAACAAGAATTGAATGCTTGGTTTATAATTAGAAAATTAAGAACAGTCTTATGTACTAACAACTTGAGACATCCAAACTGGGCAGAGCCTGTACTATGGTCACAGATTGCTGATTACACTACTGCAGATAACATACTTATTATATTCTTAAATACATACATGTTATAAATAAAGTACACCCAGACACAGAACAACTGATCGTGCTCATCACACAATTATTTGTTTTGGTGGCAATGAAACCCACGACCTCTGGCTCAGCAGTCAGGATCACTAACCAGTAGACCAAATAGGAAGACTGTCTAAAACTGAATGACATGAGAATTAGTTTGCAGAAATTCACATTGCACAATATTTTTTTTAAGTCGGGTAATCAAGATGGAAGCTGCAGTACAGCGTCCGACTTGCGATCAATTGGTTGCGAAGTGATTGCGTGGTGAAGGGATTTTTAAGTCGGAGGTATTTTAATTTTTGAAGTGAAAACTTCTTTAGCGGCGTTGTGCACTTTTTGGGATGGGTGAAAAATGTTAAACTCATGTCAGGACACATGACCCTGATCGAAAATTCGTAAGACGAAGCCGAGTTTCTTATATTTAAAAAATATAACATTCGAAATTCAAACATTTATGAGCGGGCCAGGAGCGCAGAACTTCTAGTGTACCCTATGTATACATTTAGATATGTGAATACCTACTTTTAATTTTTAACTTAATCATATATATACAGATGTGTGTGTATGTATATGCAAATATATTGTGAAGTTATGTTTTCACTTCACGTCGTAGGATTGCCGTGCAATCCTACAACTGACTGTTTTTTTTTATACTTGTGTTTACATACATTCATTTATAACAACCAAATTTATATTGTGCTCAATTTTGACGTATAATATCCAACCGACAATTAATTACCAACTAAAGTTTGTGTTAAAAAATTACTAGCGCCCTCTTGATCGTTATTTTCAGGATTTTCCAGGCAAGTCGAAGAAATCTGGTGATCCTGACTGCTGGAATTTTTGACCCACACTATTTGGTAATCCGGGACAACTTTGGTTAATTGCTCCGTAACGAAAATAACTTTCAGCAATTAACCTATTAATTTAACATATAACAAATAATTGTCTTCGCTTATTCGAATACTGGAATTTGACGCAGTGCGGTGGTGACTCGCTGCCAAATTGTTACCGTATTGTATTATTGCCACAGTCACCTTGGAGTTATTATTTAATTACTTTGTAGACATTTTTAACTCAGGATGTTAAAAGACAGTTACGTTTACATGGTTCCACTCTTTATTGCAAATTAATCAATAACGTTCTTGAAAGTTTCTGTCCATTACGTTACGGCAGACTGTTCCGCAATCCAGATACGAAAATTTCCATATATAACACATACGTACGCAGCTGCCTTGAATACAGTTCATTAGTCTGGTCACCACAATACAACATACACCAACTTAGAATTGAACGCATACAGAAAAAAATCCTCAAGCACTTAACTTACTCTTGTAAACTGCATAAACAACTAAAGACGTACAGTAATAAACTTAAATATTTCAGAATGGACGCCCTGTCGGTTCGCAGGCAACTCTATGACATGACGTTTCTTTACAAGATATTGAGGAATAAGTTCGATTGTCCATCTCTTTTGAATTCATTTAGCTTGCGTGTTCCACGTCGAGTACCTAGGCGAACACTCGTAAATGCTGGATTGCTGCACCAGCCATTTGCCAGAACCAATCTGAAGCAATTTTCAACCATATACCGTTTATCCAAAACCTACAACACCATTTGCGGAGAAGAGGATGTGTTTGCTGACAAACTCCCCACTTACAAGAAAACTGTTTTTAGATTGTTGAAACCTTAGCCCTTAATAATATCCATATAAGTACCTAATTTTACTCAGCTTATTAGTTATTTAATTTATTTTATTGATTAATTTTTTTATTTTATTTTCACTCGTGTTACGCGATTATTGATGCATGTTGTGACACCTTAAAATGCTGTGTGTGTGTGCTGGTATTAGTCAATTTATTTTCTATGCATAAGATTTAGTGTAACAGCAACTGGTTGTCCTTAGTAAATAAATAAATAAATAAATTACCAAGTCATAGACTATCTGTGGCCTTCAGATGAACTCATTTCAGTAAACTATTAACTGGTGACTCTATTACTGTAGGAAAAGCCAAAGCAGAAAGAGAAAGAAAAAAAAAAAGTTCTTTAGCTTGGCTGTTCAGAAAAGCTAAAGGCTTGTTCAATGATAAACAAGACAAAGCATTGTTTCTTCTCTCACCATGGCTTTTATGCTTGATCTTATCCATTTTAATAAGATCCAGAAGTTGGTCTATAGTAGAAAACGAGGATACATTTATGGTTCCTTTCTCCTCTTGACAGTCTACAAGATCTTTTAGCTTTTACCCAAGCGCTGGAGAACTTTTACTTTTAGTTTGACTTTCTGCGTCGAGGTCATAAATAATTAATATTTTGTTTACTTTTCTTTTTACCTTTTAATTTATTTTATGGTTCAAGCTACTTGACTGGCCTGTTGTTCATGGGTTCGATTCTCACCCACGATAAATAAGTGTGGGATGAGTATGATCATTTGTTCTGTGTTTGGGTGTTATTTATCTAGAATATGTACATATTTAGATATATATAAGTATGTTCATCAGCAATCCGGTTACCATAGTACACACTTTGTCTAGTTTGAGATCAGACGGCCGTGCATGAGATGTCTCAAGTTATTATTAGTATTACTGGTACTATTATGTATTCTGTGGTATTACTTTTATTTGAGGTTTGAAATTTTGAATAAAGTTTGAAATTATGCGAATGTGTCCCTGTTGCCTATGATCATTTGAAACAGTAGATTTGTCACTTTTAATAGTAAGTCGCCAATTTTTTCCCACTTCCAAACCAGCGTTGGTTTAGAATAAACATCAATATGTAAAGACTCAGTTTCCTATAGTGGACACCGGTTACGTAGTTTTGAATCAGGAATTCATAGAGAAATTCTTTGTCTTTAACATTTAGCTGTAACATTTTCGAATAACCACATTACGAAACTTTGCTTTTGTTAAAGTATTTTGATAAACATATTTCATACAGTAGTACCGCTGCATTTCAAAAAGCTTATTCAGTATGAAGTTCTACAATAGAATTCTGCGGCTGCCACGAATGAATTCCGTATCTGAAAAAATACATCTTTATTTTTTTTTAATTTCCGTAGTTTTTTGTGGAAGCCAGAATATCTGTTGAATGAACCGTATCGTACTCCACATTTTTATTTCCTGTGCCATGTTTACGTCTTTTATGTGTTGGGAATTTATTGTTTAATTTTATTTCGGAATAAAACTGGTTTTATGTGTCGTCCGTACTTATGTGTTGTCTGAATATTGTTGGCATCTTATGACTTATTTTTTAAATAGAAACAGAACATCTTTGGATGCCATTTTATTACTTTTAGAATGCTTTCTTCCTCAATGAAGATGCTGTTGCTTTCGGCTAAAATTCTCGTTTCACTCCATTTCCTTAAAGGTTTCTATATTTTTTCGAACTCTTTGATGTAATCTTGTGCCAGTACGTTGTAGGCATTATATCAATTTTCATACAGTCCCTATCCGCTCCTATGGGCGTACTAAACCACATAAAGCCAAACAATAGCCCTATAAATAATATTAACTATATTAAAATAAAAAACCCGGGTGGCCGTCTATATTCAATATAAGGTCTAAAGGCTTTTGACAGACTTTTTAGCCGACTTCAAAAGGATGAGGTTCTTAATTCGACTTCCTTTTTATGTATGTTAGGCGATATATTGACCATTTGTGAACCGATTTCAACAATTATTTTTGGAGAATCGATTTTCATATTAGGCGCCCGGTATGAAAAAAAATATGAAGAGAACAATTTAGTAATCGGAGGGCAGCGTAACGCTTTGTTATGCTTCATTGGAGTTTACTCCTTATCCTCGATATGTGTATACACCTTTATTTCATATATATCTATATGTATTTAGAATATATACTGTACAGCGTCTACAAATAATGAGAGAGATAGAGAGAGAGAGAGCCTCCACTAAATTGTAAACTCCAGTCGTGTGTGAGAGCTGACAGACACCTTTTTTTTAAATAGAATTGAGGATTCTCCGAAATGTTCTGAAAGGTTTTTAAGACGACGAAGTGGAATTTGCCCTAAAGCCCCTTTATTCATTTATGCAGAGAAGAGGGCTGTAAAAATAGGTCTAATATTGAGTTAAGAAAACCATCTCTTACTACATCACTTTTTATTTTAAGTACCTTTCTCTAAACAAAGACAATTAGCAGTATAGTACTAAATAATGTTTTACTGTGACATGCCCATATAGGTATTGTCAATAGTAAACATTTTGAATAGACAAACAAACAGACATACTATTAGTATTGTGAAATGAAAGTTTTGTATATTGTGACATTTACTGGCTCTGTGATATACTGTTAAGAGCTGCATGTTTATCTATTTTATTGTTTACTGTGTTCAGTTTTATTTATTGTCATGTGTTTGTAGCAGGAAGAACATGAAAAATATAATTATGTATTTGAAGTCGCGCAGACGGATAATAATATGGTAGTTTAGCATGTATGTGTGTGTTTTTTTCTCTTTTTGTTATTTATGTTATTGTGTGTTCGGGTTCTGAATAAATATATTTTCTTTCTTTTTTTCTTTGTTTCCTAGAGTTATTTATACTACTATTACAAAGCTGAAGAGTTTGTTTGGTTGAACGCGCTAATCTCAGGAAACGAGTTCGAATTGAAAAAATATTTTAGTTGTATGAGTTGTATGCCACTTACCGACACATCACGGTACGACCAACAGGAGCGAAGTATCAATGAAAAATGTTGTAAAAACAGGAAAAATTTACAAACTGTCCAGGTCAGCAATATACTGAAGATGGGCCAATTTAAAATCATCCGTAACAGACGAGCGTGTATGAAAGGTCCGATGAATTTCGAAGACGTTATCGTCTCTGTCTACCTTGAATGGCTATAAAGTGTGAGAATATGTATGTATGTGTGTATATGCAAAACAATTAGGTATACTAAGGTCAACATTATGTTAAAGGAAACAAATTACGAAAGCTTATTGTGACATTGTAATATATTTATTTTATTTTCTACGAAGTCCTTGTGCGGAATATCCCGGTGTGCTCTTAGGGTTACCAACAAAATCGGTTTTGGTCGGACACGTTTAGTGTCATACTAATAGACCTCCTTCAAATTTTTTACTTCCTTTGCCTTTTTGCCCGCGGCTCCGCTTGCGTTAGTATAGATTTATTAATCATTCTATTTCTCGGCATAAACGATACCTACCTTTTCTGAACCCTTGACAACGTCTACAACAAAATTCATGATGGTCGGACAAACAAACTGAGATCCGCATTAATAATATTAGTTAGGATTAGGATTTAAATTGACATTTACCTGTTTTAAGGATTTCATATATTGTTGTTTAGAAAACGAAAAGCACACATTTTAATAGACGGCAAAACTAATATGTAGAAAAGAGTTATATGATCCTCTCGGCTCATCATAAGACCATCGTTACTAAGCCAATTCTTTTGCACTCGTCAAAACAAATTAAATGAGTCCCAGCTAGGGATATCCGTAGCCACTGAAGAATTTCACTATCCACCTCCGGGCTTAATCATCAGGTCAATGGAGCTGAGATGTCAAACTATAGTGTTGTCATCCAAGGTATATACATGTACAAAGTTTAATTTCATTAAGACAATTAGCAGTAGGTTAAAATTTACTTCAAAGATTTGTTAAAACGCGAAAAAAGGAAAGAACAAAACTGAGCTTAATATTTTTTCCTCACCATGAAACGATTCTATCTCTATAAATTTATGTTTATAAAATACTAGCTGCCTCGACAGACTTCGTTCTGTCAAAAGTTATTGATTGACGACAAATGTTTGACAGCTGCTCGGACATGCGCTTTAATTATTATTTATTCTGTGTTTTGTACAGGAACAGAAAAGTGTTGTTTTTGCTATTTTAACACTTTTTCTCTCCATAAGAACCTTCCTTGTGCATTAACGAAAATATGAAAAAAAAATACCCGAAATGGTCGAGCCGTTCTCCAGTTTTGCGCTTAGCAACACATTTGGCGATTGATTTTTGTTTCTATATAGGTGGTGGTTTAGGAGGTGGATAGTTATATGATATATGTAACTCTATATGGTAAATTCAGTTCGCGAAAACATCCTTATGAAGCGACTATGACTCCTCATGATATGGCCACCCTACTCAAAGTATAGGAATAAGTAATGTTTAGTAAATATTCAATTTGACTCGAACGTTTATGCCATATTACCATGTCCGGTATTCAAAGGCTGAATTATGGATATACAATATTAACAATTCCAGCATTGTATGAAATATATGGTAGGAATTTTAGAATTCCCATAGCTAAGGCTCTAGAACAGGGATCTCCAATTAGTTTTATTTGGGGTTAGAATGTGAAAAACGAAATTTCTTGTCTTGATCTGTCTGAAGTTTGGAGTAAAGTTGGTGCCTTAAACTTAGTATACGCTTGTATTCTAATCTTAATTTGCAAAAGGACAGTAAAAAACTTAGAAATATCTTGATTTGGTTAACTATAAGGATACCTACCCTCTTTTTCTATTCCCAAACAGTATATAAACGAAAGAGGAGGTTACTACCTCTCGGCTACGGCCTTAATCTCGCGCAAACTCTCTGCAAATGACACCGAAGGATGTAGTTCATGTAGTCATGATTTATCTCGATACGTCTCGACTCCCACTTTCTCTCCACTTCTCCTTCACCTTCTAAAGGTGAACTGCTATTTTTTTGTTTGGACCAGTTCTTTACTCCTAAGAGGTCTTAGCGTGCGGCTATATAGCCTATACCTTCCTCAACAATTGGGCCATTAACTGCAAGAAGAATTGTTCAAATCCGAAAAAAAATCGTTTACCCAAAAACACAAACTTCAGCTTTATTATAATGGTATTATACAAAAAAAACATTATTACACATTTACTTGAAAAGTGGAAGTTAAAAGGTCTGACATTAACACGACAGCTGTTGCGAATATATTGAGACAAAATGCCTAACTCTTCCGACATCCAGTACCCTCTGAACTGCGAGCCCTATTTTTCAGAATTTCCTTTTGTGATCTCTGCGATATATTATACTTTACATTTAAACTCATGCATGTCTATCCCTGACAGAGTAGGCAGAAGTGTATTACCACATTTCGACAAATAATTTTTTTGGTACTTATTCTATATATCATCTGCCTACTCATAGCCCAATTTTATATTGTATCGGCGCAATATGTTTTCGTCCACCATTCTACACTGTCATTCATCATTTCACTGCTTACTCCATTTCTAGCCTTATCTTCTTTCACACAATCCATTCATCTTTTCTTTGGTCGTCCTCTTCTCTTGTACCCGTCAACTTCACATAGAAAACTCTCTTTTAAATAAATATTTTTTCTTTCTTCTTTCTTTAAATTTCCATACCACGATATACCATTTCTCTTCAACTTCTCATCCACTGGCGCAACTTTCCGATTATATATAAATTTTTCACCTTCTCCATCGTAGTCACACCACACATCCATCTCAACATTCGTATTTCAGCTTCATGCTAGCAAGCTAACATTCAGATTCGTAATGGATGGAAGGACTAATAATGGTCTATGTGCTATTATTATGTACCCAGCTTTTAAGCCCAATATTTGATTTTGTCAGTTAAAAATGCAAATCAAAGTCAAATTTTTGATTTACCTTAGTTCTATCAAAAACCTTAGTACTACGTAAGCTTGCTAAAGCCACGGGGGGGGGGCACCTGCCCTCCTCTGACCCCCCCACAGCGGTTGTTCGAATGAGATAACTTCATGCATTGTCTCACAACTATTACATACAACTGCAAAGCTCGTAGTATTATTTGTATTTCCTGATTAAATATACTAGCTTTTGGCTCCGGCTTCGTTCGCGTTACTGTAGATTTTGTCAATTTAAGTATTCTTCATAGAGAGTACTTTTTTATACGGGTACAAAAAATAATGTAGTTTAGTTTCCATCCAGAAAAAAGAACTGGTCTCGAGGGATAGCAAAATGACCGCGGGCAAAAGCTTATAATACCATAAATTTAAGAATTAAATGATTGATGAATGAGTGATACCATGGCCTCACAGAAAACTGACACAAAGCAATGTTTAGTTGTCTTTCGCCGAGTGAGTCAGGTTATCGGAAGCCCTAAACCCCCTTCCCGTACTCCCTCATTAAAGGCCGGCAACGCACTTGTGATTCTTGAGGTGCAGGTGTCGAAAGTCGTTTTAATTTTACTTAATCACTTTCAAATTATGTAAATGTAGTTTCAGGTTTTCATACGTTTAATTTTTTAAACAACATCATTGTACATCATTTTAAATCAGTATTACGATTTCACATTCAAAAAAAGACAATAAAGAAACAATGTGCAATTTAATGTTTCATGCTAAGAAGTGCAAGCCATGCTTCACAAACAGTGCAGCACCCACAATTTGAATGAGAATCTAATCGCCATTGTTCTCATAAAAAATCCATAACTATATTTTAAGTGCTTTTTTCGCAAGCTCCAATACTAGTCAGCCCATGCCTTCACGCCATATTTGCTGTACGTGGGCTTGGGGCACCCGCAAAATAAATACAAGCCATACATCACATTGTTTGTTTAGGACCTTTCACATGCTTGGGACTAAATTACAAATAGAACTGTTTTAGGAAGACGGGACGATCACGATGCGGATACGATATTTCAAAGAAAGTCATTGTGTCTTTGATTTCTTTACTGATTCAGACCATTTCTTTCCAGTTATTTCATTTTTAAAGGGTCGGCAACGCGCATCCGAGTCCTTTGTAATTGCAAGCGTTCATAGGTACCTTACAAAAAATTATAGAGTTGAATTACCGGAGTGACAGTAGTTGACAATTATTTGACTACATTCTACTACACTTTTTAACTAAATACACACTACAATAACTACATACATAACTATCGTAGATAAGGCGAGTGTATCCAAGAACATCAGACCTATTAGTTCTACTCGCGACTAAATAGGCTCTTTATGAGATGTGGTGATCTCATTTTAAGGGTTGTGGCCTCTATTTTGACATTAGTATTGGTACAGATTACCGGTTTTTTGCCGGCTAAAGCCCATTTTTCCAAAATCATGCACGTAGATTTTGTACACAATGTTAAATATGTTGTGTACGAAATCTAAGCGCATGATTTACAGTACATGATTTATCTAAACTAATATTATAAAGAGGAAACATTTGTGTGTATGTTTGTAATGTTTTTACACAAAAACTACTGGACCGATTGACCTGGTTTGATGAAACTTAATAGGTAGATAGCTGGAGACCTGGATTAACGCATAGGCTACTTTTTATCCCGACATTCCCACGGGATCGGGACTTACGCGGGTGAAACGCTGCTAGTTATACATAAAGAAAGATAAGGAATCTGTAACATCGGGGTGATGGCGATTGATGTTAACTAAATAGATATTTACGAACTATATATATATAACGAAATCCTCAACGTAGTTTTCACCGAGTTTGAGAAGTCCGAGTAACTTGAAATTGCACACTTATCAAGGGGTATCATTGAGTTAATTCCCGTACGAGGAACAAGGAACTCAAAAGTTTAAAAGTTAGTAAATATACTTATTGCTTAAAACACGTAAGAACCATATAGAAATATTTTTATCTGAAATTTAATCATTCCTACATGTAATTTGAGCTGATATATATGAGATATATGATCTTACATTTGCACCCGATTATAAGGTCTTTCACTTTATTTCTATGCTCTGATTTTAATAAAGATAATAGTTTGCAATTAAGGCGTTATGACATTGAATGAAAACACACTCACACAATGATCAATGGATTTAAACAATCCCATTTTCAAAAAGAACATTGAATAAACAGACTCTCCATTAAATAAGTTGTGATAACTAACACGTTTAATAATATGAATCATATAAAAATAAATCAGTAACACAATCCTTCAAATCTCTCAATTCTCTCAAACGCATTAAAACGTGAATTAATCCAATCACGTAGACGAATTGAACATCAATCGTTAATACCAATCATAGTTATATCCGTTATATCCGTACCCGGTCATTTTATTATCCGGTAGATCCGGATTTAACTGGATCAACCGGATTTGACTCGATTAAAGCAGCACGTGTTAATATTGTATCTGTATCGGTGCCACGTATGGTAGTAGGTTTATACTTGACGATACGGTAACGGGACAATTGTATTTATGTGGCTGTGACTCTATTCGTGGCAGCCGTTGCTTTTATTTCTATCGATAATCAAATCTTATCACAGTACTCTGTTCCATCCTCACACTCCCTCTTATCTTATAGAACGTTTTGAGCTCCTACGCAACACACATTGCAGGGACCTGAGATCATCGGAGCATTTTAAGGTGAAAATGCCGAGACATTCCACTCAGTTTACAGACAAGTCCTTTTCGGTGCAAGCGGTTAGGTTATTATTTTTATTTATTTAATTCATTAACAATTTATTACAATTGTGTCTGAATGTAGCAATTTATTATGGAATAACTTGCCTGCCTGTAACAAAATAGCCGGAGACCTGGATTAACATATAGGCTACTTATTATCCCGATATTCCCACGGGATCGGGACTTACGCGGGTGAAACCGCGTGGCGCAGCTAGTATAGTATATTAACATAATCTTTTATTGTACACCACAAACTACTTTCAATAATATTTGACAATATCCGTACAAAGATTGTCTGGAAGAAATCGCCGTGTGTGATAAGGTGTACAATTAAGAGAACTATATAAATAAATCAAAAATAAATATCGAATCGTGGGTCTCTTGTGGCATAGATACGTGGGTAGAGGTATAATTGCAATTGGGCTGTTCCATTTGAGCAGAAATTTGATCTATATTTGAGGTAATAACCTACAAAGAAAAAATAAAATTCGAAAACACTCCGGCAAAAAGACGCGTCTCCGTCGAGCAGCAGCTGCAGGCTGCCATCATTTTACTTAATAATTAGTTTGCTTGTTTGTATGTTTGGCGCCGACTAAAAATTATTTAGGTATTTACATTGATGTAGGAGTTTAGTTAGGCTAACAAGTTTATTTTTCACTTTTCAGTTGCTTTCTTTTTTCATCGGTTTAGTTTTTTGTTAAAAAGTTTTTTTAGTCTTGAATTGTCAACGATCCTTGACACGTGTGCTTTTCAAGTTAATAGGACGTCTTGAAATTTGTGAATTTACATTGAAAGATTCCGTTACATAGATAGGCAAGGTCATGATAATATTAAGCCTTATAAACTAAATGATTTGACATATTTAACTAAATGATTTCATACAAGTTTCTACAGAACGCAATACTTTGAAATTTAATAAAAAGAAACCGTTTTGAGTTGATCGTCAACGGTATTACGGTCATGACTTTTCATCAGCCTATTTGTAAAATCATAAGTGTTTTGTTTCTATAGTAAAATTATTATCAGAAGAGTGTTTGTTTCTTACTAATAATTATCAGTCGTACTTGTACTGTTGTGTTATGTTTAGTGATTCGCATTTGTGTAAACATTCATTAGTTTACTATTATTTTCAAATCTTTAGCTTTTGTTAAAGTGTTTAAGTGAAACACAATTTTTGGGTAGCATATCACATGCGTTGGTGGTGTAATGGTCAGCATAGTTGCCTTCCAAGCAGTTGATCCGAGTTCAATTCTCGGCCAACGCATCGTTTTACATTTCCTTGTACGTAATTAGTTTGTAATGTATAGAGCAGTAAGTTCAAATAAATTTTCTAATTGTCTTATATTGATGTTGATAGAAGCAATCAGTCTTTAATAGGAACAATTAGAGGTAGGATATTGTGATTTATGTTCGACCATTGCGTGTTTCGCGTATAGGGTTTTGAAATTATTACTTTTGATAATCACTTAGTATACATACATACACATACACAAATATGCATGTCCATGAACACATACATTACTCACGCCTATATTCACGAAGGGGTAAGCAGAGGTAAATTAGACAGACATTTTGTCAACTATGCTCGTAATTTGGCCAATCATGTAATAAGGGTTTGCTTATTGCCGTCAACCAGGCTATTTAGGAATTACATCTGGAATAGTTGGAAGTGTATTGAAAGAAAAGGCAATAAAAGGGAAAATCTGTTGATAAACAGAGGATAAAAAGTAACTACCCTATTTCCTCGTTACCTTACAGGTTGTTGCCCGCACTTTCAACCGCATTTATGCCTACTGCTCAGCTTCTAAGAGCTGTAGCATTGAAATATTAAGCTACAAATTTACGCAAGAACTGAGTAATCAAATGCAAAAAACACTGTTCCGAATTCGGCTGGTTGTTTCAGAGATTACCACCAAAAAAGCCCACTAATCCAAGAAAACATCAAACTCTTCAGCTTTATCATATTAGAGTAACAGATATTAGGTACACATATTACAACTAACATATAAAATTACCGCTAACATATATATATATTTTTTTCGCTATTTTTGGGCGCTGCTAGTTAGTTAATATATTATCACTTATAACATTTGACCTTGCAAAGGTCGTCTTTAAGAAATTGCTTTTAGTGATAACGTCGCCTATTGTTCGTATTCATAATACAATGTTCAATAAAGTTTATTTCTATTCCATTCAATTATTTTCCGTCTTTACAGCAATATCATCAATATTTTGTAAGACTTCCAATACTTTCTAGAAACAGTGAATTGTATATCAAATATTCGTTGACCTCTGTATCAGTATAAGGTCAACCGTATTGGAGCTCAATCGATTATTTATTTATACGGGTGGAACATTATGTATTAACATTTGTTTCAAATGCTTTGGTGATGTAATGGTCAGCCTTGTTGCCTTTTAAGCAGTTGATCCCAGTTCGATTCTCGGTCAAAGCATTTCTTTGTGACTTCTTTGTATTTAATTAGCTTAAGTTTGTGACGAATTGAAACCCATTGCCAGTAAAAGGAGTGTTCTGGCTTTAATTTAATTATCTTTTTTAGAAAAAGCATCACCGACTTCAATGTGCTTTTTAGTGGAAAGTAGATGTATTTTGTTTAAATGTAATATGGGTAGGACAACTAAACGCACTGCTCCAATGAGACAGCGAGGTTTCGGAGTAACCGAAAATATCATCGATGTATACAATTTTTAGATATTTGTTGACTTTTCAAAAATCACTCGACTGATTTCTATAAAATTTAAATGGGTAGAAACAAAAAAATAATTTCCAAATTGGTTCAGGCGTCTTCGAGTAATCGGTGAAAATACATAAAAAAAAAGATTCTGACGAATTGAGAACCTCCTCCTTTTTTGAAGTCGGTTAAAAAAGAAAACCATTGTAAGTTTAAAGACAGTAGGGCATGGAACATAGAATAAAGAAGATAAGGCTATGGGTTAGCTCCTTCAACTTTTTAGGGCTTGGGAACGTTGTGCAAGTACGTTACATCAAATTTCACAGGAAAAAGTCCTTGACCTTTTTAGGTTGGAGGACTTTTTCCTGTGATATTTGAAAGTGGTTATAAGGGCCACTCGTAGCAAATAGAGCAGAGTCTATTTCATCTTGAAATAGGAACCAACTAACGTCTAAAGCATAAGAGATATAAAAAAAAGGGAGTTCTCAATTCAAAAGTATATTTTTTTTATGTCTGTTCAGCCCTCACTCCGTTATTTATAATAATAATAATAATAATAATAAATTAACTGGCAACACTAAGTAGCAGTCGTGTTTTACCAACAGTATATCTAATATTTATATTTTTTATCATAATTTAAGAATAAAATAGCACATTTTATAAATTTATACCCAACAATGATTACCCGGAACAAATTTAAAATGAAAATACTGCAGAAATCACAAAATTAACCATAAAAAAGGTATATATACTAAGACATGACATTTAATGTCATGTCATGTCATACAAAAATAATGTATAAATTAATTTATTAACCGAAGACGATGCTAACAAGAGCCAGAACAAAAGCACTTTTACCATCCCCGGACTCATCGCTCAGCTCCGCCTCGCAGCCCCCGGAACCCACAGCAACAGGTCCGGCCATTGCAGAGGCGTCGAGCTCGACTTCGAGCGACGAGTTTTTCTCTCCGCCGATGTCGCCAACACCTGTACGTCGGCCGGGGAGAGGCCGGCCACCGTCCTGCTTGGGACCCCGAGGCCCATCGGCTTCGAATAGGGCCCCCGCTACCGGTGGTAATGTGCATCGCATGAAATGGACGAATTCGATGAATGAGAACGTCATGCGAGCATATTTTGTGGCTACAGAGGGAGGAGCTAACCTCACTGCGTATCGTAATCGTATGATGCCTCTGTTTCAGGAACTTGAGCCAGCTGTTAACGTTTCGGTGCAAAGATTATCGGATCAAGTGCGGGCCATCCAGCGATGTAATTTGCTGGATAACTCCGTACTTGATAGGCTACGCTCGGACTTGCAGGTTAGCCTTACTACTTCTCCTCCTTCACAAATTGTGACAAATGCAGACTCTTTGTTGTTACAATCTTATCCTGCTGAAGGAGGGGAGGAAAATGATGCTTCATCTGTAAGTACTCAGTACTCTGATATAATAAGGAATACTTTGGAAGGCGCTATTCTGGAATATCGGTCCATGAGTTTTGAAAGTAGACCACGTTTACCGCGTTTGCCAATGCATAAACGAAACAAAGCGCTAGTGTGTACCCTTGATTCGATGTTACCTATTTATTTTGAAGAAAGCATAGATCTCAGCGATACACACTCAATTTTGTATTGTGCTGCTGTTACAGCATGTCGAGTAGCTGGTGTTAAATTCCCAGGCAATGACACCGCTACTCGGTCAAAGCTTGTTGTTCCGGCGTGGCAATGCAGGATTGAGCGTCGTATCGCTGAGTCGAGGGTACTCATTGGCAAGCTTAACTGTTTCAGATCGGGTAACACACGCCCGAGAGTAATGCGTTTTGTGAATCGGGCTTTCTCGGGAACTGGTATCAGTTCCTGTGATTATACAGCACGAGTCACAGAGCGCATTGACTTTCTGAAACAGAAGGTTTATGCATGGGCAAATCGCATACGAAGGTATAAAAAAAGGGTGGACCGATATACTCAGAATCGCACATTCCAAAGGGATGAGAGGTGGGTTTATAGAAGATGGGAGCAGCCTGATTTAGTGAGCGACATTCATTTACCAGATGCTGAAATCACGAATTCATTTTGGCGTAACATCTGGTCAATGCCTGTCGCTCACACTGAGGGTGAATGGATGCGAGATGTAGAACGTTCATGTGAGTCAATTAATAGAATGGAGCCAGTATTAATATCAAACATCGATATAGCTTATGCAGTTCGTTCGTTGCCGAATTGGAAATCAGCGGGACCGGACGGACTGCATAACTTTTGGTTAAAGTGGCTCCGTAGCTCACATGTATGTTTGGCATCTCAATTTCAATCATGCTTAGAATCGGGTTCGCTTCCAACTTTTATGACCACAGGCGTCACTCACCTGCTCTATAAATCTGGTTGTGCCACGGATCCCAAGAACTACAGACCCATCACCTGTCTACCAACAGTATATAAATTACTGACGTCCATTCTGAGAGTAAAGATAGCATCTCATGTTACCAACAACTCTGTTATGTCTTACTCTCAGAATGGATGTAGAAGTGGGGCACGTGGCACTAAAGAGCTCCTTATTATTGACACGACCATTAACCAACAAGTTCGCCGTAACCGAAAAGATCTGGCGACATGTTGGATAGATTATAAGAAAGCTTATGATTCTGTGCCGCATACGTGGCTCCTGAGGGTGATGGAGTTGTATAAGATTGATACAACTCTATGCACTTTCTTGGAGGCATGTATGCAGCAATGGAAAACGATTCTTTGCTATCCAGGATGTCGAAAATCTCAGGGTGACGGCGAGTATATAAAGATCAGGCGGGGTATATTTCAGGGTGACAGTTTGAGTCCCTTGTGGTTCTGCCTAGCTTTGAATCCTCTCAGCACTATGTTGGAGGGTTCAGGACTAGGCTATCGTTTGCGGAGAGGAGGTCAGGTTATATCCCACCTCCTTTTCATGGATGATTTGAAACTTTTTGCCTGCAACAATTTCCAACTGATAAAATTACTAGAGGTAACTGAAACTTTTAGTAAATGTATCAGGATGGAATTTGGTGTGGATAAATGTGCAGTCATGCATGTAAAAAGAGGTAAGATTGTGGAATCTGAAGGTATGGAACTCTCAGATTTTACACACCTTAGATGCCTTTCCGCGAACGAAACTTACAAGTATCTAGAAATGTCACAGGCGTTAGGTTTAAATGAATTGACTATGAAGCAATCGTTACAGGAACGCTTCTTTGGCCGCCTGAAAAAAGTATTGAAAAGTCTTTTGTCAGGTGGTAATAAGGTGCGGGCCTATAACGATTGGGTCATACCAGTCCTAACCTACTCCTTTGGCATACTTAGATGGACTCAGACTGAACTTGATGCCCTGGATAGAAGAGTCCGTACATTGCTAACCGCGTACCGAATGCACCATCCACGTTCATCGGTTATGAGATTGTATATCCCGCGGAAATGTGGGGGTCGTGGTTTTTTAAATGCCAGGACACTACATAACCGCGAGGTATGCAATCTTAGAGATTACTTTCTCTCTGTTGACGTGGAGATGCATCAGGATGTTGTGGTAGTGGACAACGGACTCACTCCGCTTGCTCTAGGTAGAGAGAACTGGCGCAAACCTGCAGTACTCAATATTACAGATCGCAGGGAGATATGGAAGAGCAAAGAGCTGCATGGACGTTTTTATCGGGCCTTAAATGGGCCCGAAGTAGATCTATTATCATCTGTGTCCTGGCTACGTTTCGGTGATCTCTTTGGAGAAACTGAAGGTTTTATCTGTGCAATTACTGATGAAGTTGTTATGACGAACAACTATCGGAGACATATCCTGAAGGACGGCACAGTTGACATTTGTCGGGCATGTCATCGTCCCGGAGAAAGCCTCAGGCATATAATTTCCGGTTGTTCTCGTCTTGCCAACGGCGAGTACTTGCATAGACATAACCAAGTGGCCAGGATAGTCCATCAGCAACTTGCTCTTAAATATAACCTTGTGACTGCGGAATTACCGTACTACAGGTATGTGCCCGACCCAGTTCTTGAAAATGGTCGTGTAACATTGTACTGGGATCGGTCTATTATCACTGACAGGACTATTATTGCCAATAAGCCTGATATAGTGGTAATAGACCGATTAGAGCGCCGAGCAATGATTATTGATATTACCATTCCCCATGACGACAACCTCTTAAGGGCTGAAAAAGAAAAACAAATGAAATATTTGGATTTGGCCCACGAGGTGGTCGACATGTGGGATGTGAATTCAGCAATCATTGTACCGATAGTCATATCAGCCCATGGGTTGATTGCAAAGAGCCTCGACCAACACCTTCAGAGGCTCTCGGTAGGCAGCTGGACTAAGGGCCTGATGCAGAAGGCGGTCCTTCTTGATACGGCACGTATTGTGAGGAGGTTTCTGTCTCTGGAACCCTAACCACCGGTAGCTTGGTCCCTGTACCCGATACCGGTGGGGCACTATTTTTTATATTTTTAAATGTATTTTTGATATTATCTGAATGTATTTAAAAATGTAATTTATATGTATATTTAAATGAATAAAGAGAATAATAATAATAATAATAAAGCGTTTATTTTCAGATTTTAAATCCATAGGTACATAG
The DNA here is from genome assembly GCA_949752705.1 of Callimorpha dominula. Taxonomy (NCBI): domain Eukaryota; kingdom Metazoa; phylum Arthropoda; class Insecta; order Lepidoptera; family Erebidae; genus Callimorpha; species Callimorpha dominula. The sequence continues at coordinate 13,642,156 of OX457014.1, forward strand.
TATAGAGGTAAGTGATGTCGTAAGAGTCAGCATTAGAAATAACATTTTATCATATATATATATATATATCAGACTACATGAAATCATTTAGCAATAAAGTAAATAACAATTTTTATAAGTAAAAATAAAACAAATTATCATTGAAAATACATGCATGTCACAAATTAATATCATAATTAAGTGCTAATACACTTATTTTGTCATGTCATATTATAGAACACTGAATTTTAAAAATAAAATAATATAAATTTAGTCCTGTCCTGTTATTATCCTAATCCACTTACATTGAATTGGACAGTCTGTTCGAGAGGCAATCATTTTTAGGATGCTGTTGCTACTGTCTCTCATACGCCTTAACAATGAAACCACTTTTTTACGTATAATAGCGTGATAGCCATCCGTATGTGCTTCGGCAAACATTAGAGACGCACTGCAGTGGGGAGGTAGCCGCATCAGCATTCTAAAAATGTTATTGTATTGAACACGTAAGACACTGGCGGCCCGACGGGTATGACTTACCCATTTTGAACCGATTTTGATTTTTTTTTGTTAGATAGGGTATACCTCAAGGGTGGTGACATGACAAGGAAGTCAGGATCTGATGATGGGATCCTGATAAAACTGAGAGGAACCCTCGAAAATTATAGGAACGAATAGTGTTTTTGTTTACTTTTCATTATTTATTTTGAGTCGGCGCCAAATAATTAAATGATTAATTACCTACGTAGAGCCATGTCAATTTCTACGTAGATACATATAAAATTCTGATCATTAATCAGTTTGTTGTTTGGCGCCGACTCAAAATAAGTTTATATAAAATTTAAGGTTTATTTATTTTTTGCTTTTCGTCGGTTTAATTTTTTGTTAAAAAGATTTTTTCATTACTTTATCAGGTATTTTCGTTAAGAAATCATCATTATTGATAACAATTAGTCCGTGACATTATTATCATAAATTTAAAATACCCCTGACTAGAAAATTCCTTCAACGATTAGGAAAGAGCTGATGGTCTTCGAACGACTGAACAGATTTTCTTGAATTATATCTAAGAACACTCCATCAAGTCAAAATTGACAAAAAAATTCAATTGTCAAAATTGACAAAAAAATTCAATTGTCAAAATTAACAAAAAAAAAACATTGTCAAAACTCCTTTAGAAACGTAATGTTAATAATATGAATGAATGGTTTTCTTAAATATCTATTTAAGAAAATCATTCACCATTAAGTCACTCTTACACGTCAATATATATATCAAGAGGACGCTTCAGGGAGGTAAATCACTATTGCCAGACCTCCGTATTTTCACCTTCACCATCAAAATACGATAACTTTATCTGCAACGTATAAAAACGTATATCGATTCTCCAATACTGATATGTCACTACTCGTAACAACAACTCAACATATTGGCTCTGATACATTCCGATCAACTTGACGTGAATTCAATTTCATCAAGCGCACATCGCGGCAGCATACAAATCTAACGCTACAATCGCTCCGGAGATATCTAATATATACTCGAGTGCAATGAATCCGAGTCACATAAAGGTATCTGAAAATCTCAATAACGACTAATAATGCTAACTTAGTTAAATAAAACGTGTTTAAAGGCATTAAATACTCTTGAATTAAAAGCAATAAACTTTGCATTTTAAAACAAAAATAGAAAAGCACCGTATTTTTTTTTAACTTTTCAATTTTTAAGACTTTGTGTTATCGCTGCATGCTGCCATTACTACGGTTATGCGGATTAGCATGACGTTCATCAAATTTCTTATGCGATATTGGGGAATATTCTCGAATTCCCCTATTTTGATGGCATAACTTTACAACAACCAAGTAATTTTATTAGTTCCATTTAAGGCGTATTTGATTGTCTATTAAACACAATTTATTTCACTAACCTTTAGTTATTAGTTTCCAGGATGTTCAGGTATCTTTATGTGACCCGAATTCATTGCTCTCGAGTGTAGAATAACATTGTTGAAATTTATGGCGTTGGATTGTGATATACGTGTATTAAATTGCCAAAAGATATATTACAGGACTAGTTATTTTCCTAAAGGTATTTTTCTATCCCTCGGGCACAGTACCTAGTTATCTTCTTTATAAAAGGTAGATCTATTATTTTCTATGCCCTTTTTTGTACAGTGACAACGTGTGTACAAAATTGCACGATGATCGGTCGCGTATTCAAGGTGTGAAAGTGTAACAAATAAAGACATGAATTCACATTCGCACTATCCACAAATTAGCACAGTGGTATAAATGTAAATGAAATGAAATGAATCGAAATGCAATGAAAATTAAATTGGATTGAAATTAATTGAAAATTAAACTGGAGTGGATTGAAAATCCTATTTATTATTTTAAATGCGAATGTGAATTTCTTCTTCACAAATTAATATATTATTAATATATTAATTTGTGAATCTAATAATATATATATTAGTAATAATATTTTTTCTCAAACAGATATAAAAATCAAAAATGCGTTTTTGTCCTCAGGTCTAGTCGCAACATATTCTTTTGAAACCTACGTAAGGTTTATGATAACTACTGTTTTTTATTTAAAATTCTAGCTTCAGCTTACTATTTATCATTGTTCATTATATAATTATGTGGTGTTACCTATAAGAAAATTGTTACATTATTATTTGTATATTCGCTATTACTTCGTGTTAGTTTTTAATGTAAACAATTGTTGGTAAACCTAAATAAATAAAATAAATAAAAATTAACACAGTGGTATATGGTGGAACAATAACTAGAATCCACCAATGGATTAGAGTCCAATAATTTGTGGAAAAGAATCCCCCGGTGGATTTCCTTTTGGGATTAGAGTGGAATAGATCGTTATTTTGAAATAAGTTACCTCCTACAATTAAGATTTATGTTTTTATTGTTGCAATTAATAACATTTACAGATTACGCAATGATTAAGACACTTCAAGATACTCTTTGAGTTTTAAATACTAGTTTCCGAATTTCATCTCTTCGATCAGGGAACGAAAAGCTAAAAGGTTAACTTATTTAAGTTATGTTTCTATTAGAAGTATAAGCAATACCAAATAAATATAAAAAATTACTTGAGGCACTTCATACACGGCCGTTTGTACCAAAACTAGGCAGCGCCTGTACTATGGTAACCGGAATTTACAATTGAATTGAAATTACACCCAGACACTGAACAAATGAGCGTGCTCATCACACAATTATTTATCCTAGGTGGGAAGTTGGGAACCGAATTCGGTGTCAAATAAGTCCATTGTCTTAGACTAAGCAGTGGAGCTCCGAAAACGATAATGTCTCTAAGCTCCAAGGACTAACATCTTGCTGAAAATCCGAAAGTGAAGCTCCAAAGTAATTTAATATTGAATATGATAGAAATGTTACATTTGACGAGACCAACTTATAACATTTTGTATACAAAGATCTCATAATAGCAGACTTTCTTTTCATTATTACTTTCATAGTCATCTTGAACAAAAATCAGGCTTTTTGTGAAGTTTTCAAAACGTAAAAAGGCAATTTAGTTAGATTTTGTTTTTCTAAAACATTCCAGGAGTATAACTACTCTTGTAAGCTGTCAAAAATGATAAATTGATATGTCTTATTTTCTGCTTCTAGTACCTGAAATTCGGACGGTCACTTTTTGTGCCCAAAACACATTTGTCAAACGTCTCGGACACAGGAATGGTTATTTCATGAAACATCTAAAATTACTTAGCGTCGGGATAGAGGGCCGATTATGAGGACAGCATGACTGGAGATTGTGGCGTGTCTATATCATATCTATGAAGCTGCCTTTATGGAAGTATATCTTTATATTCTAAATACTTAATACTTTGAAAGATGAATGGTTAGGGCAACATACAATTAATTTGTCAAATTCCATGAGTGTGGGTGTCTATTCCTTTCTACGAACCAAACCAATATACTTAAAATGCTTAGCACTTTTTTAAAACACGCAACTATTTTTCATAAATATTATGTTCAATGAATACACAATTTACATTATCAAAATGAAGATTCATATTCATTAAACAAGGTCACCACGCTCGATCAAACACACAAAGAAACCTGAAGCCATTTCTTTAGCACAACAAAAAGAATAATTTTTCATCGGAACAATTAATTCTGACACCGAAATAAATAAATCAATGGAAATTGTCTTGACAAATAGTGATATTGATTGAAATGGAAAATTCGTGTCAGGCAAGCCATTGTTTAGATTATATTGTTACGCGGTATTTGTTTTATTTTGAGTCGTTCGGTAAATAACGATTAATGGCTGTGGAATGGTAGGTTTCATATAATTAATTGAATTAGGCGTTACGTGGTGGAAATCCATCATTATAATGAAGTGGGAAAACCCACCACTCACCCTCGCTTTGTATACTCTAACTACAACAACATTTGCCATAGAAGGGATACCAAATCGAACTCCATCAATAGAGATCAGCTTCTTAGGCGTGGCAGGTACACACTTTCAAAGCCATAATGCACAAATTCTACTTTCAAAAGTATCATTGAAACATTAGACAAAAAGGCAAAGGTATAGAGGGTTATCTTAATAATTGTTTTAGTTACTAACAGCAACTAAATGGCTATAAACTAACGGGCCACACACTAACAAGTCATGACAAGATAACATTACCTGAAGCTCTAACGCGCAATTGAATAAATGTCGAAACTCGACGATCGAGAACGCTTTTAAGAATGATTGCCACCGATTGGTAGTTGTATGGCTGTCACTAATCCGATTACAGAGCGAGCAGTGCATTTCGCATGTAGGTAGCCTTTTTGTGTAGGTTTCAAGTTTACACTATACCATGAAGAGAGACGATCCTGATGTAAGTTGATGGAGATGTATGCGTTACTAGCTTTCGCTTTGCTTCGCTTGCTTGCTTTACAGTTATTTTCCTATCCCTCGGGACAGTACTTTTTGTGGATGAAAGTTATCCTGTCTTTTTCTGTACCCTGACAATGTGTATGTAAAATTTCAACGTGATCGGTTGAGTAATTAAAGCATAACAAACAAACAAAGTCACATTCACATTTATAAGTTTGCATTATTAGTTACGATTAATATTGGAAAATTAATTACTGTTGCGAATCACTGCATGTTATAGAACAAAGTCCCCCGCTGCGTCTATCTGTCTGTTCGCGATAAACTCAAAAACTACTGAACGGATTTTCATGCGGTTTTCACTAATAGATAGAGCGATTCATGAGAAAGATTTAGCTATATAATTTGTTAAGGTTTTTTTGTAAACTGGTTGTAATATGATGATGATTGTTGAAGATGTCTCTGCTACCCGTGCGAAGCCGGGGCGGGTTGTTAGTAATATATAATATTTGTAATGTTTATTAAATGTTATTCTCACATGCGTTTTGGGGATATTTTACTAGATTCTTAAGCCACTCACCCCTTTTTTTTGAGATAGTGGGCAAACGAGCAGACGGGTCACCTGATGGTAAATGACTACCGCCGCCCACGGGCACCTGCAACTCAATAGTCACAAGTGCGTTTTAATTGGGAGTAGAGGAAAGGGGGAAAAGGGTGGAGAGGAAGAGAGGGAGAAAATGGAAGAGAGGGATGGGTTAGCGCCTCCGGTAACCTCACTGACTCAGCGAAAAACAAACGCAAGCATTGCTTCACTGCCGGTTTTCTGTGAGGCCGTGGTATCACTCCGGTCGAGTCGGCCAATACGTGCCGAAGCGTGGCTCTCCCACGAATAACACGAACAATTATTATCAAAAATCTTTATTAGCGTTAAGAACTTTCAAGCGTATAATAAATTATCTCGCTTCATCTTTTCATTATCCGCAGGTGACGCCATTTATTAAAAAGCTCTATTAATTTCTGTTCCGTTGATATTTTAAACACAACACTCCTAAACCTTAACTTATATAAATGAGAATGTTTGTAAGTGAGTTTTTACACTTTCACGCCGTAATTTTAATACAAAAAAAAGTACTGTTCTCAAGGGGTACAAAAATAAGTCTTAGGCGAGCAAGGGCTATTCAAATTCAAATTCAAATTCAAAAAAATCTTTATTTCATAAAATTGACCATCAATTATTCGAAATCGTCCATTTAATAAATAATTATTATGTTTTAATATTAAATAAATAATTATTATATTATATTTTAATTTAAAACACACTACAAACTCATAAAACGTAATTATCCAATAATATAATAATAACTTGAGACGAGAGAGTGCAAATATTTGTAAACATGAATATGTCTTTTTTATCCATAGGATTGTAAATATATTAAAAATACGCAGTCATGGGACTGCCGACAGAAGTGAAAACTGAAACGAAACGACCTATATATGTATTACTCGCTGACCCGGCGAACTTTGTTCCGCCTTAGAGGCAATAAATGAGAAGACAACTCTTTATTTAGTTCTTCACATGCAGCACAATATGTTGGGAAAACTTTAGCATTAACAGTCCTTAGTGATTCAAATGACGTTGGCCCACGCACATTTACCGGCAACAACCGCAAATAGAAACATTCATCATTCTTTGGATGAACTGTATACATACGACCAAGAGCATGCACAATCCCTGCGTTTCCCCGGAAAACTTGCGACGTAAATTATCTACTTGTTGTTCTCTAAGGTTTGCTCAACGATTTCGCATTGCCAACCTAGCCGTTTCACGGGCTTCCTCGCTTTGCTGGTGTGATTGAGAAGCACGAAGTCGAGCCATATTAACGCGGCGCTCTTCACGCGCAATTTCTGGTTCTTCTTCAGTCCTTTCACTAGCAATGTTTCGAATCCTAGTTGCATTACGGCTTCGTCGGTGATCGTGTTGGTCGCGGCATGGCTTTCATAATGATTACCTCGGCACAATAAGCTAATAGAAACTCGAAACAAACACATCAACTTAACTTCAATGAACCATATAATACATAACGTTTAGCTGTCAGTTGCGTTTTGTTTTGTTATACCATTTTTAACAAATGAACTGCTAGACTGTTTTTTTTACTGATAAATTGCTTTCAGTTGCGTTTTGTTATTCCATATCAGTTGCGTTTTGTTATACCACATAGGAATATCTTATGTATGAGGACATGAGAAAAAAAACTAAGCATTAAAAAAGTAAAAAGAGTTCCAATATACACCTGGCTCCATCATTAGACCATCGTCACTAACTCCAATCTGTTGGACTCGTCAAACCTAATCATATGAGTCCAAACTCAAGGGGTTTACTAGTAGCCACTGAAGAGTTCCACTATCTATCGCCTGACTGGATATTCAATCAATTTCAACAATCATTGTCATATTTTAGCCATTTTACACAAAACCTTAATGAATTATACACTTAAACCTTCCTCATGAATCATTCCGACTATTAATTGGTGAAAACCGTATGAAAATTAGTTCGGTAGTTATTGATTTTATCGCTAACAGACAGACAGACGCAGCGGGGGACTTTGTTTTAACAATATTTTTTAACATTGACTCTGTCTGTCTATAATTTAAAGAGATTCACAAATGTTCTTTTAACAAGTCCTATAAAAGTAAATTAAATTAAAGCCGGCTTATTATTTTGAAAGCATTTGCCCAAAATGTATTTTGAACAGTTGTGCGTTGAAACAAGAACGATAACTTAAACAACATTATAGGAATGCCGAGATTTTATTAAGAAAAATTTACTTCAACCCAAAAATATTTACTGGGTAAAAACTTGAGACAATTTATATCGGTCGATCTCAGCTGCGCCAGACGAACACCTGGGGTCCTCTGCAAAATTAGGCCACGGGGCTTTGCGTTGGCTTGTCAAATAATACACAAAAATAAGACACCACATTTCTTTAGTATGATAAATATTCTACATAGTTTTTGTAAGAGACAGGGTATGAAATGACTCCGTTCATGTTACCAAGATCAATGATTTGTGTTTTTCTTAACAGGCAGGATAATAAGCTAAATTTACACAAGCATTCAATATCCAGACCAACCATTATTTTTATTATACCTGACGCAAAAAGGAGGGACGTTACAAGTTTATTATAATGTAACTATGTACCTGTTTGTGGCATCGTAGTACCGAAACGGATATGTCGATTTTGATTTAGTTTTTTGTTTGATAAGCTGACTTTATCGAGTGTTCTGAGCTGTAATTCATCAGCTTTTTGTAATCGTTAAAGGGATATTTTTAGTCGGGGTTATTTTAAATTTATATTTGTTTACGGTGAATGACGGTTTGCAAATTGCAAGTCGTTGTCGTGTATCACTTAGTGATTGATGAATGTGAGCATTGTTAGAGCATTCGACTGGCATGTTTTAGGAGCCGCAAGTTCGATACCCACTTACTGCTAATTACTTGGGCTGCGTATTTCTTTGTATATATATATATATATATATATGTATTTATTTACAAAAAAAAAATGTATTTAAGTATTTCTATTCATATCTTAGAGCCAAGGTACAAGCTTTGCTTAGTATGTGTCTAGACAGATTTGTGTTACAAGTTCAATTGTATGTAGTATGGTTTTTGAGATAACATTACAAAGAAAGAACCCTTCTTTGAGTTTGAGTCTTAAATAACAAATTTATATATTTCTTTATCACAAATATCTTTTGAACATGTATTTTGAAGTAGCCTTCTAAATAGTTTATTTTGCCACCGACTCGACAGATTAGGAAGAAGAAAGCAATGTGAGCAATTAGGTTTTTTAAGCTCTTAAATATGTCTATATATTTACAAATGTAATGAAGAGCAATTCATCAAAATCGGATCAGCTATTTAGTAGTTATGAAAGAACTAGAGAGAGAGACGTACCTACTCATACCTAAAAACATATCAAACACGTAACCACTTTTTGAATTTTTCTGTTTGACTGGCCTGTTGGTCTTGTCGTTAGAGATCCTGACTGCTGAGGGAAATAGTTGTGTGATGAGCATGATCAGTTGTTCTGTGTCTGGATCTAATTTATCTATAATCTGTATGTATTTAGAAATATATAAGTATGTTTATCAGCAGTCTGGTAACCATAATACAGGCTCTGCCTAGTTTGGGATCAGACGGCCGTGTGTGACATGTGTCAAGTTATTATTATAAAACTTCTGACAATCTAGAAGCCTATTCCAAAAATTGTATCAAACGATTTTCGAAGCATTCTCTGGCATAAACAGTAAACTAAAGCTGAAACTAAATCCAACCGCAATCTCTTTAAGTTTTAGCCGCCCGTCCTCGAGTAAAACAAGGGTTGCGAGGTTGCGACGCAAAAATTTGTACCCCTTTCAAAGGCTGACCACAGTATGTAATTATGGGCTCCCGGTTTTTGTATGAAAGCTTAACGTTTTAATGACCAAAAAGATATATTATCTATGTATAAATAAGTAAACATAAAACCATTCTGTTGTTCTCTGTTTTTTAACCCCCGACGCAAAAAGGAATGGTGTTACATGTACAGCTTTGGTATTCAGACGGAAGGTTGGGAAAAACGCCCCGACATGATACCTGAATGGCGCCGCGTCATCAATGCCGGAGTCACTACGCACGACGAAGATTGGCTGGTCAACCTCAAGCAGAAACAGCGTCGGCGTGCTTTATCCCCTCTTATAGACTCACAATTTACCTGTAATCTACGTGGGAGAGCCATACTTCTGTGTGAGGTTACCGGAGACCTTAAACCTTCCCTCTCCCCTATTTCAGTCCTTCCCGTCTCCCCCCTTCTAATCCCCCTCTCCCCTCTTCCCAATCTTTCCCACTCTTTCCGCCTCTGCCCCCACTCCCACCTTAAAGGGCGGCAACGCACTTGTGACTCTTGAGTTACAGGTGCCCATGGGTGGCGGTAGTCATTTACCATCAGGTGACCCGTCTGCTTGTTTGCCCCCTATACCATAAAAAGAAAAAAATCGATGTGGCAAAAAATGCCACACTCTTCAGCCACCAAAAGAGATGCCACAGCACTTAACTAACACTAATACACATGCGTTGCAACAAACATCTTTCTAGATGCAGTGGCCAATCATCATCATCAAGGCCTCTAACATCTTAACCGATGTTTTTAAGCAGCGTCTGTAGTTGAGACGTCTGTGGCCAATATGTAGGTTAATCGTGCGTATCTGTGTATCTTGTATCTGTGTACCTTGTATCTGTGTATCTTGTATCTGTGTATCAGTATTCAGACAGACCTATTTAGTTTATTTTTGTTTGAAAGTTATCGTGATGAAGAGTGTTCTTAGTTATATGAAAATCTATTCAGCCGTTTGAACATTATCAGGTATTTTCTTATCGTTGACAGGATTTTGAGCCCCCCACTGACTACTATTTTAAATTCTTCATTTATGCTTGTCTATTAACACTTTCTTTTTTTGTCGTTTGTCTGTGACTGTCGTTTTTAAAGTAATTTGTTAACAATTAAGTATTGCCTTCACTATTATTCCGGGATCATCGTGTGGTTTGATCGATTTAGGCCCGACGTAATCACCCCTTGGAACATCGTTAGTGCCCCGGTCTCTGAGGAGGTTTCTACTCGCAAAAATTTAGTAATTTCGACCATTTTTTTATGTTCCTATTACAAATATTATGTTATTCTGAGGTGGGTCAGGTCGTTTTTTGTGCCACTTTTGGCGTTTAGTTTTATTTGTGTATTATTTAATTGCCACATCTTCATTTAATCTCATTTATAGATATTAATACTGACGTAGACAAAATCTTTACTAATATTATAACTCTGAAGAGTTCGCATGTTTGGTTGAATGGGCTAATCTCAGGAACTACTGGTTTGAATTGAAAAACTCTTTTATTGTTGGATAGCCCATTTATCGAGAGAGGCTATAGGGTATAAACATCAGCGGAGCTGTAACCATAAACGCAAGTGAAACTGCGCTCAAGGCTAGTATTAGATAGATAAAGGCAATTTGTTATAAGTGACGTTTATCACTCAATTATTCAATATTCTAGGTCTCTAGGACATAGCAACCATAGGTAGCTTAGAATAAAAATAAAAATAAATAGGTAATATTATCTACGTATTAACGGGAATTAACGCGATTACGAAAAGGTATTGCATACCTCTGAATTGCCTGAAATTTTAAAAGTTAGTATAGCTTTAAATAGGTTCTAGAAAAGTCATAAACAATTTTGTTTTTGTAAGTTCATTAGTAAATATGTACCTATCTTAGTTAATACTTATGTGTTTAAACATAGCAATACCCAGAGAAATGCAAATGGACATTTCAGGGATACAAATATTTGTACGGAGCGGAAATCGAATCCGAGACGTTGCTGATAAATGCACTACCGCTGCACCACATTGTCTTCGTACTTTGTCATTCCAGAAAACACACGTCAGTATAGCCGTTTCTTAAATAACAATTTTTTGTTTCAAAACATATTTTTTTTATAAGTTAGCTTAGTTGAAATAAGCTCGACTCAATTTCAACTAAGTAGGGACGTAAATATTTACAAACAGCTTCATAACATAAGTTATGTTAAACAAACAATAGTAACTTCAAACAAATTAAGAAACTTAAATTGTTTTGCTCAAAACTTTGAAGCAAATCCCAGAAATTAATAGTAGCAAAAATTATGTCGAATTAAGTGACACTTTAAGCAATTATTAAAAAGAAAAGTTTAAAAAATATAGAAAAGATAAAAATATAGAGTAAAAATTTTGCGTAGGCCGGGAATCGAACCCGGATCAACTGCTTGGAAGGCAACTATGCTGACCATTACACCACCAACGCATTTACTAAGTGAACCAAAATATTCTTCTTGTGCTTTATTCAACTACTTGACATGCATACAGCACTTCTTAAAATTGTCATTTCATTTACACATGTGCATAATGAGGGCAGAGAAGGGGACAATAGTATATAAATGGATACTCTCAGTTTAAAGTAGATGACAATTTACTGCAGACAAAGTCGCATAATGCTCTTTTAAAAAAGTATATAGCGCTTTCATGGTAAGCTTATATGGAAACTTATCTCTATTACTGTAGCATAAAAGTTTAATTTGCTATAACAGATTTTTTATGTAGTACCAAAGTTATGTCGTTTTCTGTTCCAAATTAGGTTATTTGGCAGACGACCGCGTGAACTTTATTATATTAAAATACTTCAGGGGCGTGTCGATAGAAATGGATACGTTTTATAAATATACAAATAAATGAAATTGAAGTATCTGTTTGTAATGCATCTCAATGTTTACACGGTACTAATACCACATTCAATTTTTAAATTTTTTGTCTTTCTGCCTGTCGTTCTGTTTCTGTTTTGTTGCTGCTAATCTCCGGAATGGGTGGACAGATTTCCACGGGGCTTTCAGTAGTAGATAGCTGGCGTTATAAGAAGTATCTTAGGCTACTTTTATTTTGGAAAAGTAATTAGAGTTCCGAACAAAAATATAATTGTGCACACGCGAGCAAAGCCGCGCGGGGCACAGCTAGTGTAATATAATGTTATTTGAGTATAACGTTTGAACTGTTAACAATAACTTTGTTTATAATTCTAATCATTCATGTAAGATTGTTTGTCGCGCTTTCACTCCTTACATACCTCAACCGATGATCATGATATTTAGTATACAAGTTATCAAGGGTACACAGAAGAGAAGACAGGGTACCTTTTATCCAGAGAAAAGTACAGTTCACGAAGAATATGTGAATTGATAGACAAACTATATTGACGCGACCGAACCCGCGCTCAAAGGTTAGTATTGTCATAGAATCGTAACGTTTAAACAATTAACAAGCCTAATTAAAAAGTAAAAAAGAATTGAACTATCCACCACCCGGCTTTATCATCACACCATCGTTACGAAGCCCAATCGGTTGGACTCGTCGAAACGAATCATATGAGCCCAAACTCAAGGGGTTTACTAGTAGCCACTGAAGAGATCCATGATCCACTTCCTAGCACCAACATCAGATCAGCTCCAAGATGCCAAATTAAGGTATTGTCATCCAAACTTTATACAAAGTTTCATTTCGGTACGACAATTATAAGCAAGTTAAAATTGACTTCGAATATTTCTTTACATAGTTAGTTGACTAATTTTTTAGTAGACTAATTAGTTAGTTGAATAATTAGCTAGTTGGCTAATTAGTTAGTTGACTAATTAGTTAGTTGAGTAATTAGTTAGTTGACTAATTAGTTAGTTAATTATAAGTGAAGTTAATAAATAATAACATCACGCTAAAGCCCTTAGAAGCTGAGTAGTGACCATAAACGTCGATGACTATCGTAAAGAGCTTAAAGTCTAATATCATTTGTTTATCATTAAATAAACATCCTTCTAATATTATAAACGTGAAAGTTTGTGAGTATGGAATGGTATCTTTCACGCCAAAACTACTGAACCGATTGCGATGAAACTTGGTATGTAAATAGTTGGAGACCTGGATTAACATATAGGCTACTTTTTATCCCGATATTCTAACGCGATCGGGACTTACGCAAGTGAAACTGCGGGGCGCTGCTAGTACATATATAAACATCGTAAGGCAAACCAAAAGGTAAATAAAATTCTAATTTTTTTATGTTATAGGGGGCAAACGAGCAGACGTGTCACCCCTTGGTAAGTGACTACCGCCGCCCATGGACACCTGCAAATCAATAGTCACAAGTGCGTTGTCGGGCTTTACGGTGAGAGTAATTGGTGAGAGTCTTTTCTTGACATCCTAACTAAACTTACTAATATTATAAAGGCGACTAGATGAAAACCCAGCTTCGCTCGGGTGAAATGTGACTAATAATACATAATCTTTTACAAAATGTAGGTACGAACTCAAGATATACGTGTGGATCGGCCTTAACGAACTCAAGATGGCATCCGAGTGTCCAATATGGCGACTGCCATTTGCACCATTAAAATTTAACACAAATACTCGACAATCCGAATTTTGCAGATATATGTTGTCGACTCGAAATCATTATTTTTTTATGTTTTATTATTCAGGAAAGGTTTCAACCAAGTCTACCGCACCCCTTGACCGAATTATTAATATAGATAGTTTGTGAAGATGGATAGATGGATGAATGGATATTTGTTACTCTTTCACACAAAAACGGCTTAACGTATCTTGATAAAATTTGGCACAGGGATAGATTAGAGTCCCGAATAGATGTCACCAAAATTCCCGGGCAACAGCTAGTACTTTAAATGCGAAAGTGAGTGAGTTCGTAACGCTTTCACGCCATCACTACTCAACCTATCATCATGAATTTTTTCATTCACATTACCAGGGGTAAAAAAAAGGACATAGATTATCTCTCATTTAAAAAATAATATTTTTTAAGCAAGCAAAGCATCTGCCAAACTACTAAAAATTACAACCGACAGATACTCCAAGCTGTCTACATCTCTGACTTACTGAATAGGCCAAAAACTTTTGTCGTAAATCACTGTGCGTCGTCAGAAACGTTCCGTCAGCCAAAACCTTTGGTAATAGAATCAATAGCTATGAATTATTTCATTTTGTTTGCTCTGAACGAATGAAAATGTTGCCGGCATCTTTTAACAGACGATTCTAGAAGCGTCTGTTCCAATTTGTTCAATGATTTTAATAAAAAGTTTAGAAATCAATATGTATGATTTTATTTCAAGTTTGTTTGTAACTCATGTGTATTGTGAAACTCATAGGCAGGTACGCGATGTGATTTGGAACAAACATATCCAGAGTTGAAACAAAGTAATCGATATAGATTTTGCAATCAGTAAGTTAAAATGGTAATAGAACGTGATATAGTCGAAATACCTATGCCTACTGGGGTAAATAGCTTCTACAAAAACCCCAGCAGTTATCAAACTCCTCCCTACTACATAGGCTGACAAGCTGATCAAAGTGGAAGGAGCCGTAGGATAAAAGCGGTACATGAAAGCTTATTGTAAAAATACTTACATGAAACCAATAGTGTCTCATGATTTATAGGATGACAAATGATGTGTAAGGTAAATATTAATCCTGGATTAGTTTTTACATTACCCGCCGAAGGACCAATTTAAATCAAAGAATTCTTCGAACAATAAGTTTGATGTTAATCTTCAACGTCAAACTAATAACCAAGAGCGTCTTTTCTAATTAGTGAATCGGTTGGCAGGTTGTTGGTAGGTGCTAGGCTCAAGACCTTTCATTGCGCTTTATAGAATCAATAGTTATGATGAAGTTCATCTTCTCTCAAGATGACGCTGGACTGTATTTTTGTTGTATGCGGATGTCTCCTCAAGATCATCTGGCCTGTTTTGAGCAGATTTTTGTTATTGGAAGATCTGGAGAGATTCCATTATAGGGTGACTTTACAGTATGTAAATGTCGAACCAATTCTAAATTATTTTTAGAGAGTGGTAGGATGCAGGTGCCATTGAGCCCGCTCAAGATCTGGTAAACAGGTAAGATAGCGCGTACAGTGACATCAGATAGCTAGCGGAGCAGTGATGGTTTTGTAAGGTGCAGGTAGTGTTCACATAAAATGAGAGTGTGCTGTAAACTTAAAACACGATTTATTTTCACTAATACGAGTACAATTACCATAAGTTTGCCTAATCAGCAATTGTATACTACTAGTGTTTAGTCCAGCGATGGACATAGCACACTGGTTATAAAATGTATTTAATATTGTTAAATGTAGAATCATCAAATTATGTACATTGCCACATTAGGCATAGTATGTTAAAATAGTTAGCAACTCTTCTTTATTTACTGTCGTCAACTGGACCAAAATTTAACTTGAGGTGTTGAGAGAAAATAATTTGTTAGCCTGTGGTTTATTATTGCCGTAAATCGTGCCAAGAAAAAACTAATTGTAGGTACTTAACACTCACTATCTTCAATCGACATTAATTATTTAATATTATTTTGTTTTTCAAATTTAGATTGATTTACGATTACCTAAAATTAAAATTATAAATATAATTATGAATCCCTAATCATTATCGTTTGTTTGATGAATGAATGCTGTTTGGTTATTAATATTTAACTTTAAATATATGTCTTGATCTAGCATGAGATGTAAATAAAATTATGGGGAATGGCTGGGCACTAGTTTAAGCTGGAACCTATTATTTGTAAAACTGAGCTTAAAAATCATCAAAACCATGAAATCAATAATCAAAAAATATCTATCATAGAGTTTGTTATCAGGTTTGTCTCAAAATCATTACGACAAAACTCTATGGTCGATATTCTATAGTTTGAGAGTCGAACGACAGATTTCCACATTGGAGCTAGTTTCTGAATCCGTTGATCGTGATACTGTCCTCATTTCATCCAAGGTCCCCGAAGATACGAAACCACAACACAAGACTACAATCAATAGTTGCAAACTCACTTGTTCAAACCGTCATAATCCAACAGGCATTCTGAATAGACGACATTGCAAACACACAAACTTTAAAAAAAATACAAACAAAATTTAAAGAAGGGAAGGAACCATTTAGGCTAAGGAATTTTTCCGAATCACACAACTGTTCCAAACAGCTCTTCATATACCGCTACTGCAATGCGTTTTTTGACAAACTAAATAAAAACTATGTCATTTTTATCTTATATTTTTTCGGGATAAATAAAATGGTATTACAGTACAATAAATCAAATAATAAAAATTTTTTGGTGGGTATTATTTTTGCGGAGCGTGCAGGCTCCACGCGTGTTCTCCGCGGCGGCTGGCCGCTTCGACTACCTCCAAAGCGCCCCCTAAAGCGGGAGGGGGTTACCTCTATACTTATGTGTTTACATCTTAAATGGGGTGTGCACAGAGTAGGGTTGAATTTAGGCTTTACATTGGCCTGTTCTGTGAAAAGAGCAATTCCGTTTGGAAAGAAGGAATCGAGAACCGTCGAGTAGGTATGCCATTGGTTTTTTGTTCCGTGCAAAGTACGCAAAAAGACTGTAAATAATAGATATTAGATTATTTGTAACGGATTTTAGTTTTTGGAAGAAAAACCATCTGCGATAGTATTAAATAAAATGTAAAACTTAAAAACTTTTTAATACCAATCACAAAAATGATGCGTTGGCCGAGAATCGAACTCGGATCAACTGCTTGGAAGGCAACTATGCTGACCATTACACCACCAACGCATTTGACAGACCTGCTCGATAAGGCGCTAACAAGTAGAAAGTGTATTTTACAATTTATTTGTTCAGGTGTTTAAACTAAATTCAACCCAAAACTATACAGTTTCACCGGCGTTTATGGTCCCTGCTCCAGTCCTAGAGGTCGTAGGGTGATGTTACATAACCTATACTATTCCTCATGAATCTGGCTATCTTATACAAAAAGAATTCTTCAAATCCGACATTTGGTTTCAGAGGTTAGCGAGTTTAAAGCAAACGAACAAACAAAAAAGTTCCTTACCTTTATTATATTAATATATAGATATACATGTATTTTTTTATGGTATTGGGGCAGACCAGCAGACGGGTCACCTGATGGTAAATGATTACCGCCTAAATGATTTGTCTAATATTAATTAGGGATTGTAATCTGGTTAATCGGATCCAGCAATGCATCGGCTCCGGCGACGTTTTACCGGTCCATCAGATCCGGCAAAAATTAAACGAATCCAATTTTTGTAAGGATTCTTGAGCACTTGTGCAATCGCTATCGCACCCCAAATATGCTTATTACTCCACATTAGAATTGTCAAAAACCGACAAGTATGGAAGTGTTTAGCCGCTGGTTATATTGTTTTGTAATTGTATAAGAAGTCAATTGGGAAACTACACGAGTAACACTATACGGGGGTCACACTATACGAGTACAGAACGAGAGAAGCATTTTTTTTTTTTCGTTTGGAAACCCCCACGGGTCATCACCTCACCTGAGCTAATGGTGAAGTGGTATCTCGCAATCGAACCGACTAAAACCACACGGTGTTCCGTCACAAGTGGGCCTATTGCAGGGGCTCCGGGAATACCCTAAGAGAGAAGCCTCCGGGAACATACAACGAGAGAAGCCTGCCGCCTAAAAATTATTTTAAAAATTGAACAGTCGATACCTTGCTTCCATTTTTTTAAATATCAGAGTTTATGTATTTGACTTCAAATCACACACTATCCATATTAATAATTCGGTCAAGGGGTACGGTAGACTCGATTGCTGAAAAATAAAACATAAAAAAATAATGATTTCGAGTCGACAACATATATACGCAAAATCTGGATTGTCGAGTGAGTATTTTGTTAAATTCTAATGGTGCAAATGGCAGTCGCCATATTGGCCACTTGGATGCCATCTTGAGTTCGTTAAGGCCGATTCACACGTTGAAAACGGATAACTAAAAAATATCTACCATTATACATACATTTTGCAAAAGATTGTGTATTATGAGTCACATTTCACTCGAGCGACGCCGGGTTTTCATTTGGTTTTCATGTTATCACTAATAATATAATATCTAGTTTGCATACGACAAAACTTATGTAGCTCCCGACATATAACTGTGACGAAATACTTCTTCGCGATAATGTATCACATTGAATATAGCTGATAGTAGCTATTTCATATTGGTTTTCAGCAACTTAAGTAATAAATGCGAATATGAGTTTGTTTGTATGTTTGTTATGCCTTCACGCCGTAACTTCTAAACCGATAATCATGAAATTTAATTTTACATTTAACTTGTCAAGGGTACAGAAAAAAGTACTGTATTAGAGTAACGAAGAAAGCTGCGGGCAAAAGCTAGTAGAAAACTGTACGAATCAGAGCCGCATGAGTTTCAAAAAACCTTTTTTTCCTATAAACTCCGGCCATTACCATCAGATGGACCGTGAGCTTATTTGTCAACACAGTTGTAAAAAAATCAGCCCTTAAGCTAAGATTTGTTGTAGTTTAAAACTAATGAACAAACAGACAAAAAAAATTAAGGGTTCCATATCAACTTTTATGATGGAACCCTAAAAATAAAGGGTAACAATGCCCTAATATTTGTATCCTCTGTGTGTAGCTACTCTGCGCCGTTAGGCCTTAGCCCGCACGAATATAAAACATTATAAAATATAGAGTGGCACGGATGTTATTACAGCAGACACGATTCATTGCGGCCAGCCAGGATATATTAACACCGACTCTCTATGACACTTACTTCAAAATTATATATTTTTTGCCCAACTGCGGCAAGCCCAAAAGGTGTATGTACATATATTATCGTCGCTTAAGTTCTAACACCGCGAAAGTTAAAAGCGGCAACTTGCAGGAAAACTTGCAAAATTAATTCACTTTATCTTATACTAGCTGACCCGCGCAACTTTGTCTGCGCTTGTAAATTTTCCCCGTTTTTGCGATATTTATCATTGATGTTAAGATCCTATCGATATCGGTCGTAGCGTGATGTTATATAGCCCATAGTATTCCTCGATAAATGAGCTATCCAACACTAGACTAACATCGAATGTTTTTTAAGTTAGTTTCTATAGATTTCATCTATAAATGAGTGAATAGTTCCAAAAATCTAAAAATCTAAAACACGATTTGTACACTGTTTGTGGTTTGTAATTTAATTCTAGAAAGCATTCCCTTTCATAAGCATTTATAAGTATTTCATTAACCACTTGAGATAAATACTGAACAGTGATAAGAATGTAAAGTGATAGAAACTAAAACATATTAGAAAGGCAATTAGGTTTAGTTCGGCTTGATTATAATGACGATAATATATGACACTGGTAACTTATCATTATATATACATAATTATTTTCATTCATTATACATAATTCATATATTCATAATTATTTTTAACTTCATATTATTTATGTACTAGCTTTTATCAGTGGGTTCAGTGGCATTTAAGTTATTTTTCGATCCCTAGAGTACAGTTTTCTTTTTCAATATGCGAAATTTTATCCTGGATTCATCTCCTGGTGCAATTTTCCCATTTATTTTTTGTAAATTAGTGGCCTGGCTGGCTAAATCTACAGTTATAAATAACTTATAATATATGTAATTGGTGTTAAAAAATAGGTACCTATTTATTTTGACGCCGTCCACTTTTCATTTTTCATTTATTATTTCACGAACTGTAGCCCGCGACTACACGACTTCGATTGCGTAGAATATTTGGTGAAATATATTCCACAGGAACAGTAGTAGTACATTCTTCCGGAATAACAAATAGCCTATGTGCTATTCCAGACTATAATCTATCTGTGTGCCTGTTTCATCCAGATCTGTTCATCTGTTTTTGCGTAAAATCTTCACAACTTAGTATTAGGAAGATACAAACCTAGACAGAAAATAAATAACTTCTTTGCTAGATATTAAATCATAAAAATTATCTTCTATCTAGAATAATTGCCGTTTAAGACAGACAATAAACTATTCATTTGAAACTTATTAAATTCCAAATATCGATGTTTGAAAGCTCAACTCTCAACTTCAACATAAAATGCAATTTTAGGAGAATAAAAACCCCAAAGAATATACAACTTTATTTTAAATTGATAGGTTATGTATTTTTATTTTAATAATTATTTTCTCTAAGTACTGCTGAAATACTACCTAGTTCCAAAAAAATATAAGTGTATGCTGAGGTGCTTTGTGCACGTAGAAAGAATGAGTGCAGAAAGAATAAGTTTAGAAAGAATGAGTGCAGAAAGAATAACTTTAGAAAGAATGAGTGCAGAAAGAATTACAAAACAATTATAAAGCATATAGGCAAACCGATCATACACTGATCAACCTGGTGATGTTCTGAAGAAAGGGCTTGTCAGAAGTAAACGAAGCCGACGACGGACTTGTAGGAAAGGTTTCATGACAGTACAAAAAGCTCATGAGCCTACATGGATGGCGCGATGGTTTAAGTGATCAGCATACCACTACGCTGAGTGTTGTGAGTTCAAATCCCACACGGGACCAAAATTTGTGTGATCCTGAGTCCTGAGTCCGAGTGTCCTTTGTGTCCGTTGTTTAAATTTTTGTGAAGCCCCCCGCGACGTAAGAATATTCTTAATGCAGGAGTTGCCTTTAAAACAAATGTAAATAAGTGTGGGGTTGTCTCTGCTTACTCTGAATAAGGAAAGGCATGAGTGTACCTATGTTTGTACGATTACGAAAATATATAGCACTCTCGTTTTCTGTAACAATAATATTATCAACTCACTCAATGAATGGTTCCTCAAGCAGTAGGTTCATTTTAAATGTATTAATTATACAATCAATAAATCGATCAATCAGCCTATCGCAGTCCATTGCTGGATATAAACCTCTTCCAATGCGCGCCACAGCATCCGGTCCTCCACCTTCAGCATCCAGTCCATACCTACTACCTTCTTCAGGTCATCAGTTCATCTGGCTGGGGGGCGTCTTACCTTCCTCAAACCTTTAAACCTGACCAGCACATCCCCAATTCAGCATGCTTATCCTTTAAGTTCTTATCTTCTATCATATCTATAAAATAAAACCGTACCCACGTATATTACAACGACAGTGTACATTCTGACGGTTTCCCTCGGAATGTGAGGGATGATTTAATGTTCCAAAGATAACATTATCCAACTTCCATTTCCATACTAATGACGCCACCGTTTGGTAGTACATTAACAGAAATGTAGCCAAGAATAAATACATTAATGGGTACGTGAAGAGAATTGTTTGTACCCATTTCAAGAAAATTTCGCTAACAGATCAGCAAATTACTTATAAAAACTATTATACTAAAACAATTTTTCAATTCCGTTTATCAAATGTATTGTATGGTTATGTGTGTGCGTGTGTGTGTGTATGAATGATAAAACAAATATATCGGTATCCAAATGTATAATTTAACTGGGAAGTCAAATTTATTGATTGCACAGTAAGATCCCTTGGAAATAACACGTTTTGTTAGAAAGACGAAACAAAGAAAGAATTTTTTTATTCCTAAATACACAGATTTGGGTAAAAAAAAATAAGTATAAAAAAACAATAAACGAGCTTAAAACAAGTGTACCTCACGTGCCTAGCGAATAGGATCCGGTTCAGCATTTGCTAGACATGTGCCTAGCCCTGGTTTTCAACCAGACCCTTTATACCAGACGGATATCAATCAGCAAAGACAAAAAAAAATATTTAAGACTAGCAGCGCCCCGCGGTTTCACCCGCGTAAGTCCCGATCCCGTAGGAATATTGGGATAAAAGGTAACCTACGTGTTAATCCAGGTCTCCAGCTATCTACATGCCAAGTTTCATCGCAATCGGTTCAGTAGTTTTGGCGTGAAAGAGTAACAACATCCATACATCCATAATCACAAACTTTCACATTTATAATATTAGTAGGATTAAAACGGTAAAACAAGATATTAGAAGGTTAATTAATTAAGTAGGGTTGTCAGAGGTGAGAGTCAAAATGGCGGGCGTACCATAACAAATCTAATCTCCTATTGTACACAATTTTTTTAAGTATATGTACAATTTTGTACATATGACATTGGATTTGTGTACACCCGCTATTTTGACTCTCACTGTCAGAGGTCTATTTACATCTACGCAATTACAAATATTCGCATCAATTAATAAGGAATTTTTGAAAACGGAAACTAAAAACAAATTGAGAGAGGCCAGCGAGTGACACAACCAATATGGTAATTGTTTTTTTTTTTATGGTATAGGGGGCAAACGAGCAGATGGTAAATGACTACCGCCGCCCATGGGCACCTGTAACTCAGGAGTCACAAGTGCGTTGCCGCCCTTAAGGTGGGAGTAGGAGAAGAGGGGGACGGGGGAAAGAGTGGGAAGAGGGGAAGGACGGGTAACCTCACTCACGCGACGAAATGCAATGAAAGTATTGCTTCACTACCGGTTTTCTGTGAGGCCGTCATATCGAGCGGAGTCGAGCCGGCCCATACGTGCCGAAGCATGGCTCTCCCACGTAAAATGGCGTCTACTGGTTCCTGGAGAAAAGGGTCTTGATAGATAGACGCACAACAAAGTGATCTTATAAGGGTGCCACTTTTTCCTTTTTAGGAACGGAACCCTAAAAACGACGTAGGCAAATTGGATCATGGTATTTAGGTTGAATCTAGTTTTTGTACACGGATATTATTAAAATTTTAGGAGCTTTAAATTCATAAGTAATGATGAAAAGTACATTTGATAGCATAGCCAGCCTCATCTCTTAATCTGTTTTGATGGACAAATTGAAAGAGGACGATTAAGGAATACTCAAAGATTGTCCGCTTGAAATTAATCTGTTTGGAAATTGTAACATTTACTGACGTTGGGGCTATAAGAATGTGAAAAAAAATCGCTCGTGAAAGCTAAGATTTCTAGTTTCAGCTTCAGCTCTAGTAAGTGCCGGGAAGAGACGACTATTTGAGGAGTTTAAGGATGAATGTTCAGTTAGAGAGCAACCGTGGTGAGGTTTAGATATTTTTTTTTTGTAGATTTAATGTTTGAAGATTAGTATTAAATCATATTGTGGAGGAATGTATGTTATGTAATTCCAACACAAAGGGAAGATTCTCCGACTAGGCGAGGTGATCATGCCTAAACTGCGGCCTAACAGCAACGGTTAATGTTGGGAAGTTGTATAACACTAATTGACGCGAGAACTTTCATTGCGCGATGCACGATCAGTAGTTACTACGTAGTTCAGCTTCTGATGTTGAAATCTGTTTTTGCTGTATGAGGAAGTCGCCACAATATCATTAATTTCTTGTGTACTATTCCCGCATTTTTTTTGACGTGATAACGTCTTATAAATCGACGCACGCACGAAAAAGCATGACTCATTGTCACGTTCCGCCTCAGCCGAGCGTGCAAGCTAGAGCGCGGGACTAGCGGTAGAGAGGCACGATCGACCTAAGCATTCGGCTGGTGACGTTGCTTGTGACTTGTTTTCTTATGACGTTATCACGTAAAATAATAATTATCGTCAGTAAATCGACTTTACAGACAACCAATTTTATTATTATCGGTCGAAATGTCATCCAATTCAAAGGTACAATATACAATATACAATATCTAAACTCAATTCGTAGTTTCATATTCAATAATGGCAGTATTATCGGCATATGCGTAAACTTCATCAAGACATTTTTCTAATCGCCTAGTACTCACTGTCTAAACTTCAATAGGTATTGGCCTACTTCATGGCCCCATCACCCAAAAATAAATTGAACCATGAACTTCAATCGCGCTGAGTCTTAATGAATTATTTTGTTCTCGAAGTATTTTTACAAACGTCTTTCTTGTGATTTCTCTGATTAGCCTACAGTGGTGTTTGATATATTATGAAAGATTATTAACAAAACATGCTATATTTTTCAGTTTTAATAGCTTCTCACTTTGACTTTAAAAAATAATATAAATAACTAGTTATGTATACAGCTGTGACCAAATTTAAGTTATAGACAGAGTGTAACTGCGGCTAAGACCACCTGGCTTCTAGTATATATTATGACAAATCAAATCGAAATCATTTATTTCATCTAACCCATTATGGGTATTTTTGAATTGTCAGGAGTAGTAGTCAGTCAGACTAAGTCAGTCGTGCAGCTAGTGGCCTGTTCCAATTCGTAGATCCAGTGGAGAAGAACAGGCAAGAAACTCGAAGGACACTATTTTTTAACATGTTTTTTACATATCACTGGTTACATTGCTTATATGCGCAAGTTAAATGCGAGGACAATGTAACGTATTTTTCTAAACTATAAACAGTCGCGCAAACTACTACTATATGTAAGTAATAGCAGTTCAGAAAGGACCAGTCCCAACCAACGGCACTCGTTCACGAGCATGACGCACGCGCCAGCCATCGTCCACTTCAACCATATGATATCAATTGATATCAAAGGGAGCCGAACGACCCGACACGTACGCCACCATCGCTGCATCGGCAGGGCGTCTAAACGGACACGGCATACTCAGAACCGCCAGGCAACATAGCAAATTAACTTAATATGTTATTGACTACACAGTTCTCACATGTAGAATTCAAAATTTACTAAATGTAACATATAAATTGATATCAAAATACAAGATAATGTCAATGTTTTGCAAAGTTAACAATGTCAATAATAATGATTAAAATATTAATAAATAACATGTCAGATAAAAACTACTAAACAAGTGAATATTCATATTTCTTAAGACCACCACTCAATTACAGTGTGGCTGTGGAGCAGGACCAGCATTTAGCCAAGCATTTTTATCAGCTAAATAATCGTTTACAATAGTTTATAATATGCTTGTTTACATAGTGTGCGTTAAATGCAAGTTTTAAATTTCTTCTCATTTTGTTAAAGAATTTTAGGAGGTGTTTTATTATAGAATTAATTACAGTACCCCATGAAAGATGCTTGCACTTTTGTTAATCTAAATTTTGGTTGTACTAATTTATTTCTGTCTCTAGTAATGTAATTATGTCTTTCACATCGTTGAGTAAATAGGTGCAATTTTTTTCTAACATACATAATGTTTTCATAAGTATACTGACAAGGCACCGTCAGGATGTTAATTTCCTTAAATAGTTCCCTAAGGGATTCGCGACTACGTAGAGTATAAATAGTTCTGATAGCTCTTTTCTGCAGAATGAATATAGATTCTATACCTGCAGCACGCCCCCACAACAAAATACCGTAGGACATGATACTGTGAAAATAACTATAATAAACAAGTCTTGCAGTGTCTATGTCTGTTAATTGGCGGACTTTCCTTACAGCATATGCTGCAGAACTTAGCCGCTTTGAAAGCGATGATAAGTGAGCGTCCCATTGTAATCTAGAATCTAGCGTAATCCCTAGGAAAACTGTTTCATTGACAAAATCTAACTTTTCCTTATTTAATAAAACTTAGCATTTATTGTGTCTAACGTTGGGCAACGAAAATCTTATACATTTAGTTTTTTTCCCATTTACCACTAAATTATTGGCAGTAAACCAACCATGTACTAGATGAATAATATTATTTACATCGTCAAAGCTACTGGCACTTTAAAAAATTAATGATGTGTGATCAGCAAATAATACCATTTTAGGCTGGCTATCCAGTAAATGGGGGAGATCATTAATATATACAAGAAAGAGAAACGGGCCCAATATCGATCCCTATAAATGTGAAAGGTTGGATGGATGGATGTTTGTTACTCTTTCACGCCAAAACTACTGAACCGATTGCTATGAAACTTGGTATGTAGATAGCTGGAGACCTGGATTACCATATAGGTTACTTTTTATACCGATATTTTCACGGGATCGGGACTTACGCGGGTGAACCCGCGGGACGCTGCTAGTTAATATATAAATGTTTTAATAAGGATCCAACTGGGTTCCTCTATTTTATCCATCACTTGCCAGTAAATTGACATTTTATCAGGACCTGGTGTGCCAAAAGTTTTACGTAGATACACTGGTTCCTGAGCAGGTGTTGGCCATTTGCCCAGGGCTGGGAATTGGTCCGTATTCTGTCTATGTGATATGCATGAGATCGTAAATGTCACGTGTTGAACATTATCGTAAATTAGATGTAAGTTGAACACATTTACTGTACGTTAGGAATAGGAAAATAAGGAATTACTCCTGTGTCGCGGGGGACTTCACAAACATACAAACAACGGACACAAAGAACACCCAGACTAGGGTGGGAATCGAACCCACGACCTCTGGCTCAGCAGTCAGGGTCACTAACCACTAGACCAACAGGCCAGTCAATTGTTGTTTTGGTTTTGCCTACAGATATACTTTTCGGATATCTATTTATTGAAAATAATAAAGAAAAATTGTTATTTTGCAGTTATACAAAGCCGTGCTTAGACTGTCTTTGCTTCCATTGCTAATATCGTAGCCATCCTTAATTACATTTCATTATGGAAAAATATAATTAATTGTAAGAAAATTAGCAAAGTGTAACTTAGTAAATTGTGGTAAAAAAAGGTGAAATGTATTTTAAATTTGGTGATGGAGAGCGTTTATCATTTTAATGAATGATTTTGTTTCTTTTGTAAATTCTACTGACTTAAGTTATAAAAGTGAATATTGTATTTGACAAGTTTCTTCTTCATCCTGATGCTCGTACTTACACAAGAAAATACTATTTGTACACTGTGAAGAAATTCACATAGGTCAAATTCTCTGCTCAAATTCTCAAAACACTACAAAGTTTTTTATTCGAGCTTTGAGTCAAGAAATAGTGATGTTTTATAATTAACCTGATTTATGAGTAACTGTGTCAAAAAAAATAATAATAGAGGACCTACATACGATCATACTTGCTTCTTCAATGATCATACTTGTTTATTAATGTTGATTATTTATGTCTAAATTGATTAGTTGTATATAAATTGATTGGTTATTAATGTTTAAATTGATTGCTAATGTTTGATTGATTAGGTGTTAATGTTTAAATTGAATAATTCATTAATTTTAATGTATTTCTAATTGTTGCATGATAATATCATCATTATCATCTTCCGCGCCTTTTGCCAACTAAGTTGGGGTCGGCTTTCAGTCTAACTACGATACGGCCGAACTTTGATATATTACGTGAAGCGACTGCCATCAGACCTCCACAACATAAGTACTAGGCAATATCAAAGTTCTGTAGTTAGACCAGGTTGTCGGACTTTTTAGCTCCAACTACCCGTAATGCATGGCACCCGGGACCGACGGTTTAACGTGCTCTCCGAGGCACGGAGGGGTCTCAATGTATTAAGGATGGTCATCCTAGACTAACCTGGCTAGTGTTACTTAACTTTGTAATGTGCTAACGTACTCGGTTACCACTTAGGTACGAGCCCTTCTGTTGCATGATAATAATATGTAATTAAAATACAATAATAATTTTGCACACCGTGATCGGTGAGACATTCTGTACTATACACTAACTGTGAAACAATGTGTCTCGCAAATAAAAATTCTTATTCTTCTTATTAAAACTTCATAAAAAAAACATATTCTTTATTAGAATTGAATTCATATACTATAATAGTATCAGAATATAGTATACCAGATGAAAACCCGGCTTCGCTTGGGTGAAATGTGACTGACATTATACACAATCTTTTACAAAATGTAGGTAGATATACGTGTAAATTGGCCTTAACGAACTCAAGATGGCATCCGAGTGGCCAATATGGCGACTGCCATTTGCACCATTAGAATTTAACAAAATACTCGACATTCCGAATTTTGCGGATATATGTTGTCAATTCGAATCATAATTTTTTCATGTTTTATTATTCAGGTAAGATTTTAATCAAGTCTACCGTACCCCTTGGCCGAATTTTTAATATAGATTAATTTTTATAGTTGTCGTATTTTATGAATTTGCTAATAAACAACAGAAAGGTATATGCAAAGTATTCAGAAAAACAGCATTTTTTTAACAAACTTAATTAAATTTCATAAAAAAAAAATTGTAATATCCCTAATAAAATTACAACGCTTCCAATTTACCTCAAATACTTGACTCGATCTACACACATCTCTAATTTTCATAGATCATTGCATGCTTTATTCCTACGTATAGTTGAGAACATAAGTACGCCGATGCTAAAAACTTTATACAGTAATTTCCCTCGAGTAGGGAACGTAGTTGAAGAGACTTATCCGGGATTAGTGTTGTGCTTCTCACCAAATGAGTTGTGGCGTGGTTTATACACACACTTAGTGATTATTATACAGGAGGTTTGTAGTTTGGTTAGCATTGAAAAAAAAATTGTTAGTCGTAGTACTGCACATCAGAAGTGAAAATATAACTTACTTATATATATGCACATATATAAGTACACACACACATCTGTACATAATGTACCTGAGCATGTCGGTCACGCGACTTCAATGCTTTTTCCCCATACCAAAAGTGCTCAACGTGTCTAAAGAAGTTTTCACTTCAAAAAGCCGTCTTAAAGGTAAAAAAGTATGCTTTTCTTCGTGTACTTAAATGTATATATACATATCTTTAATATATTTTTCTAGCTCATGTTAATATTTAACAAGAAGGATCCAAGTCTTTTCGAGATATGGGAAGTCCAATCTTGAACACAAGCCTTAAAAAGCGCATATACTAAGACTGGTTTAATGAGAGTAATGAAGAATTTGTCAGAGCGATTGAAAAGCACCGCGATCTCTTACGGTAACTTCAATAATTTCGATACCAATGCCAGGAGCTGTCGGAGAAGAAGTGTAAAAACTGGTTGAATAAGCACGGCTAAGAAAAGTGCTCACCGTGCTTTACAGCGAAAAATAAGGTGCTAAAGCGCTGGAAAAAGCATTTAATGATAGTACGCAGTAGTTGATAGATTAGCTGATCTACAATACATCTATTCCATCTCCTCTCTCCCAAAAATGCCAAATGTAAAACTACTGCTATAATAAAACCTCCTTTTTTTAAGTCAGGAAAAAACTTATAACACCGTCCACATTTCTTTGACGTTTGAGTAGGTTAATCTTATAAATGTTTGATTTATCCAAGACTAGCAGTTTCACCAGCGTTTATGGTCACTGCTACGCTCCTATTGGTCATAGAGTGATATTATATAGCCTTCCTCGATAAATGGACTATCCAACATAGAATTTTTCAATTCGAAAGAGTATCAAAATGAGTACCAAATAATCAAACTCTTCAGCTTTATAATGTTAGTATAGGTAATTAAATATCAATCTTCAAATCACGCTGTATATTTTAATAATTGAAGTTAGCAATATGGCGGACGGCACGTCTCTGTTTATTTCACTTTCGCTGTATCTAACGAATTGACAAAATGACAGTGTATGTTTAAGCTTGTATACATAAATAATAATTACGTCTGTCTCTTACAACTTGTGTGTTATCCGCTTCTAAGAGCCACATAAATGTAGTAACTTATATTATTAGTACTGCCGCTAGGGGAAACTTGGTAGGGACTTATGGTTTTATGTTAAAATGGAATTGATACCGTGCTATATTTTAATGTTCTGACCTATTCGGAACATATAACGACATGGCAGTCTGCATTTGTGAAATGATCGCTTATTCGAAAAGAGTTTATAATTGTAACTGTATAAAGTTGACAGGGAAAAAATAGAAAAAATAAGACATCCGGACCCCCCCTATCGCCTGCCCGCAAAAGTGGGGCACCACCTTCGGGTAACACCTCTTATTTAGGCGACGACGTCCAGGTACACGCGGTCGCCGCCTTGCGACTGGCCACTATAGCGGGTGGAGGGGAAAACCCATCTCGTCCACCCGCGACCACACTCAGGGCGGCATAATGAGATCGTCCTCCCGGTCCCGTTCCGTCGCCTTCTTCTGTGAGATGACGTCCTCACAGAAGGTTGCGACGGCGGTAAATCTTTTGTCGGTACCGGCCATGGAGCGTACGACGGCCGGTAGCGAGAGATCAATTCCGATGACTGCAGTGAGGGCCCGACGCTGCGTCGCCCAAGTAGTACAAACCGCCAGCGTGTGCTGAGCCGAGACCTCACTGCAGTCGCATTGGGAACATGCGGGACTCAATTCCCTCCTAGCGTGCAGGTACTTCCCGAAACAGCCGTGCCCAGAAAGAAGCTGCGTCATTCGGAAGGAAAGGGCCCTCTGCAGTGGCTACTAGTAAACCCCTCAAATTTAAGCCACTCGTCAAAACGAATCACGAAGTCGCTTACTGACAATGGTCTGATGATGAAGCCAGGAGATGGGTAGTACGAATCTTTTTTACTTTTTAGATTTAAAACGTGTTTTATCTAGTTTTCCTAAACTATAATTTATCTAAAAAGCTGTATTTATTGTTAGTACTTTAGTTTGAAACGTGTTTCAAACCAAACTGATACTATTAAGTTGTTGACCCTATTTTATTGACTAAATTATATATAAAATAAAAAAATAAATGCGTAGGCCGGGAATCGAACCCGGATCAACTGCTTGGAAGGCAACTATGCTGACCATTACACCACCAACGCATGTGTCAGAAACTTCCAATCAAACATATATAAAACTTTGTAGTCCATGCAACCATTTATAACCTGCAATAATTCAAGGTTTCAAACAATATAAGATAATTAATACGTTTGACAATACTGTTTAATTAAAATTCTATTGACTAACAATCAATAAACAAGACTCGGTAACTAGTCGACATCTCAAGCGGTAATTATAGACGCGTCGGGCCCTCCCCTTACGGAGACTCTCCAGCCCAGCTTCCTGCAGGAAGTGGTTGAGGGCCTTTTCCCGCAACGGGTGGAGCACGTACCCCCGTCGATGGCCCCCTTGGCCGGAGACGACGGAGTTAGGGGCGGCTGTTCTACGGATCCGTTCCAAGAACACCGCCCCGGGGCCAGACGGGATCCCTACCCGAGTGTTGGCCCTGGCCCTCGACCACATGTCCGACCGCTAGCTTGGTGTCCGGACGCTTCCCTGACTGCTGGAAGAGCGGGAAGTTGGTAATTTTAAGAAAGCCGGGACGGCCTACCAACTCGGTCGCAGCCTACAGGCCCATCGTGTTGCTGGACGAGGCGGGTAAATTGTTTGAGAGGGACCTCTCTGCCCGCATCGTCCGGCACCTTCGCGAGGTCGGCCCCGATTTGTCGGACGCCCAATTCGGTTTTCGAGCGGGGCGTTCGACGGTCGGTGCTGTGTTGCGCCTGAGGGCCGTGACCGAAGAGGTAGTGAGCGGTGGCGGCGTGCTGTTGGCGGTGTCGTTGGACATCGCCAACCTCCTACTTAAGGCGCAGTACGGCACACCGTGTAGTTTTAGTCGGTTCGATTCCGACACACCGCCCCACTGAAAACCCCGGTGGGGTGACGGCCCGAGGGGATTTCCACACGTACAAAAAAAAAAAAAAAGGGGCTTCAAGAAGGTTTATGACAGTAGTGTCATTAATCTTTCAGTCTTCTTCTTCTCTTCATCTGTCTTCTGATCTGCTTTTTCTTCAGACCATCACCGGTTTGATCAGAGTATGTTCTAACTTATGCAAACAAGATCAAATTAATGTTCACACTTAACATTTTGGGACAATGTTCTTTATCGCATGTTACACTTCAGACGCTCGGCGGATCGGGTCTAAACGGAAAATAGTGTTAGCGCAACGAAAAATGCTGACCGCGAGTTGATATTTATTTTATTTTCGCCATCTGAAAATTCTGCGCGATACCACTGTTTATTCTCCATATCCATACATTAGCTAGGGCAACTTTCACAGAGGGCACAATTTTAGGCGGCGGAAAGGGGATGGGAGAGGGCTATTAAACTCCCGTTCCGAAGAAGAAGCACCAGACATCGAAGAGCGCAGAATGATATAGCCTTCCTGGATAAATAGGCCATCCAACACTAAAAGAATTTTTAATTTGAACCAGTTCCTGAGATTAACGCCAAACAAACAAACTCTTCAGCTTTATAATACTAGTATCGAAATATAGATTTCTAAATGTGCTATCCTAATGAGTTGAATGATCAGATTTACTTGAAATACTAGGGAATTACTGGGGCATAGTATACATGTAATTCACAATGGGCAGTCTCAGGTATACAAGTGTTCTTATAATGCTTTCCTCCGCATGATAACTTGAAAAGTAAGAGGTGTGTGCTATTGGTGACTATATTGGTCTAGCAATAGTTACATGCCAATCAAGTGTGATTAGCTGCAGAAGCGTATTGGCAAAGTCGTCGGACTTGTATACGAACTCCACCCATTACGCTTCCGTTGTTACCAAGTCGTAACAAGCCCATAGCTAGTATTTAGCTAGAGTGGACAACAATAGTACTAGTAAGGTCTTACATCACAAGTAAAGGGAAAATTCCGAAAAATAAAAAAGTTGAAAATTAAGGTAAGTTTTGGTACTTACATGTTTTCGCGAAAATCTAAATTTTGGCCATATCTTTTTATCAGGACTCAGGACCTTGATTGTTATATGCCTAATAGGGACTATGGACCTCAGTATCTGGTCTAAATTTCAACTTGCTAGGTCCACCAGTTCTTGAGAAAAATTTTGGTGACACACGGACAGACAGACAGACAGACAGACAGACAGGCAGACAGGCAGACGGACAAGAGAGTGATCTAATAACAGTTCCTTTTTTTTACCTTCTGAAGTACGGAACCCTACAAAGAGTATGTTTGTCACTCCTCACGTAGAAATGGCTTAACGATTGGCGATAAAAATGTGCACATCGTTATATTACATAGCGGATTTAGATACAAGTACTCAAGAACCGCGTTCCTCTGACGGAGACAAGAACAAAAGCTCGAATAGCTATAGTATTCCTCTATCAATCTAAGGATAAACGCATGTCTAAACGATGTATTTAATAATATTTTAAATCCCAGATCAATATGTAATATAAAACTACAAACGCCGCGTTTATGATTCCTATTCAAAATATAAAGTATGTAGTTACATAATTATCTAGATGGGCTATCTGCTAGTCTTTTTGTAATGCTGTTTCCTTTTAACGCAATATTGGTTGTATCTTCCTCTCTCATGTAGCCATATGGTAATAGTATCGATTGACTGAATGAGGTTGAACCGGGTTAGATTTGTCTCTAGATTGTGTTTTAATATAACTGAAAATTACAGATTTGCTTTTAGCTATAGAATTTGATTATATACTCGAGTATGTATATTTATGTGTGTATGTATGAATGAATGTATGTTTGTATGCTCACACCATTTTTCCGAGGTAGTCAGAAAGTCAGAGATGATGGAGCGTCACTTTTTGTTGTTTACATAATTATTTTAATTGAAATACATAGTTATAAACAGAAATTGGAATTACCGCACCATGTCAACTGACTGGCCTGTGGGTCTAGTGGTTAGTGACCCTGATTACTAAGCCAGAGGTCGTGGGTTCGATTCTCACCCAGGACAAATAATTGTGTAAAGAGCACGATAATTTGTTCTGTGCCTGGGTGTCATTTATCTATAATATGTATGTATTTAGAAATATATAAGTATGTTTATCAGCAGTCTGGCTATCATAGTACAAGGCTCTGCCTAGTTTGGGATCAGGGCCGTGTGTGAGATGTGTGAAGTTATTATACTTACTATTATTTGCAAATTTTAACTTTATTGTAAAAGTATTTGGTGTCATAACATCCGTCATTATATCAGCGCCATTGTACAAACCCAATTCTGTTACTTTCTTTTTTAATTATCTCTTGTCCTCTCTTCAATGCTATGGATGACATGTATAATGTGTTGTTTCGGCCGTTAATTGCTGTTGTTATACGTGGACTTTTCATCATAAAGGCTGGATCTTCACAGCCTTGAGCCTCAGCTTGTCGTAAATGGTCTGCAAAGTCGCATCAGGTTCTAGTTTAACCCACACAATCAGGTATTCGCTCAGCATTGAATATATGTATATGTATAAATGTAAATAAAATGAGCTGCATGTTTTGTTAGTCCCGAGTAATAAGTTACCGCCTATATTGGCTTACCATGAGTTCCTGAGTTCAATTTCTGTTAGAAAATTTTCAGTTACAACATTTATTTTGGTGATTAGCCAATCCATTGCGTAGAATCAAAATTTTACTGCTGAAATGTGGTTCTTTGATAACATTATATCTAAAATCAGAAAATACAAGGTATTGGCAACAATTCACAAGCTGACAAGGTACAAATTTTGTCCTGTTTTTAAAAAAGATTCAATAAAAATTCTTGAAAGACGAGCTAGTTCTGACGAACTGATTTGTTCATCTTTTAAGGCGAAGGTAAATTTTCTGATTTCAAGAACTGAGTGGCATGTATTTGGGACAATAGTTGATATTATGAATATTCTTAACATACTACTTTCGCCAAAAATACTGCTCAAAACAAACAAAATCATCAGTGACGTATAAAAATAATGCGTTGGCCGGGAATCGAACCCGGATCAACTGCTTGGAAGGCAACTATGCTGACCATTACACCACCAACGCACGTTACAGAGAAGGTAAATGTTTTCAATGCAATACTATAGTCTATTTACACAACTGTATAGAACGTTTAGACATTGTATACATACAATTTGTTTTTATAAACAGAGGAAGGCACAGGCACGGCGTCTAAAAGTGCTTGCAATAGAAAATGCGGAATTGTGTTGTAAATATCCCTCTTTTTTCCTCCTCCTTCCTCGTTATAAGACAACTCACGCTTTAGGAATATTCCTGTGTCGCGGGGGGCTTCACAAATAAACAACCCGCACAAAGAACAACAAGACTAGGGACAACTATTTGTGGATCACACAAATTTTAGTCAGTTATGGGATTTGAACCCACAACGTGGCGTAGCTAGAGGGGAGGTGACCACTTAAACCATTCTTCTTTCGTCAGTTTAATTTCATGTTAAAAAGTTTTTATGTTTTAGTTTATTGTGTTTGAAATATAATTATAATGAATAGTTACTTCTTTCAAAATTTCACTAACCTAACTTACTTAATTAAGTTATGTATAATATAAAGTACCTACTTTAAATATTCATTGTTATTAGTTATAAATATTTAAACAACAGATAATTTAACAACCTTTCACAAGTTTTAAAGTTCTCATTAAGATACATTAATAAGAATAAACACGAGATAACTGCTGTAAAGCAATGAGGAATTTCCTCAACTGGCTTCCGCATCCATCATCAAATCAACTACAGGTCTCCGTCATGTTGTAGTGTCATTAGAACTATATACTAAGTTTCAACCAAATCGGTTCACAGGTGTAAAGTCATTGGCTGAACAATCATTCCTCCCCTATTTTGCTACCCTTAGCGTTAAAATTTCTTTTTGAAATTTAAATAAAACCAATTTCAGAGTATACCCCATCTAATAAAAAAAGAATTATCGAAATCGGAGTACCCTGTAAAAAGTTATACGTGGTCATACATAAGAAAAATTCTCCATTTCTTTTGAGGGTTAAAAAACATGGTTTTTATTTTTATGATAGGCACGGGATTTTCGTCACTGATCATTTCGTTAAAATCTGCTTACACTCAGGAGAGCCGTTTGATTGTTTTTTTGTACAATATTAACGATAGTGACAAAAATGTGCGTTGGCCGAGAATGGAACTATGATCAATTGCTTGGAAGACAACTATGCCGACCATTGACCATGCATATGAGATGTGCGAAAATAAATGTATTTAGTATAAAAATATTCTGTATTATGTACAAAACGGTAATATAAGTAGTCATTTTATTTCAGTTTTTACAATCAATCTTAGATAAAGTAACCTTGTCTTGTGTGTTGGAAGTACACTCGTGCTTGTTCTAGGTCTAACCATGTAATTAGCTCCGAAAGAATTCGGGACGCGAAACACTTTCGTTCCCTGACTGCTTCTTCACCATAGCTTCTACTAATCAGAGGGGGACGAAGAATGAGAAATTAGTCGAAAATGTAGTCTACTTCAAAAAAAAGAGGTGTAGTTGGTGTTTTAACTGAACTCGGGGGTTTCTACTTGTATTTAATAATTAGGTTATAGATTATTAATTTTGTGACACGGTATTAAATCATGGAAATAATGGCTTTTATTTATAAAATCTGGTTTATTATCAATTATTCAAAAATATACAGTATTGTGGTCCTTCGAGCCGATCGATGATTTTTATTAAATGATTAAACGTGAAGTGGATTACAAATTAATGTATTCCGATTTGACTGCTAAGCCCGAGGTAATAAAATTCAATTTAGATTTAAACAAAAATTGTTTTGTACATTTTAAGAAGGAAGAATTAATTCCGAAGCACTTGATTCCACCACTCGAGTCCACGTTATCTCCCTAAGTGTTTTAAGCACCCCTGACGGAATGTATTTTCGTTGTAAGTGATCCATTATGAATTGTACGATAATTTATTGCAGGCAAACGTTTTTATACTTGAAGAATATTCTACTTCGTGCTTTCAGGAATAGAGTTATTGCAATACTGATTTTATAGCTAGTACTAAGCTCACGAGGAACATCACATCAAGGGGAAACCTCTTTGGGGCTATCGTTAAGGCCGTATGATGAAATCGAACCGGTTACACTACACGGTGTGCAAAACTGCGTCTAAAATGGATGGACCATCGTACCTGCGATGGTGCGTCCTCAACAGTTAATTTAGTGTAGCTCGCGAGGTAGCAGTCAATCTCCGTCTACTAACACGGACCACCATTTAACGAGAAGGTCTAAGGCGGGTGGCGGACATAAAATCCATCTAAATATAAAATACTAATTAATTATTATTGAAAATAAGTATTGTTTGCCAGCTGGAGTCCCTGTCCCAGTGTCCTCTTCAGTCCTCTGGCTTTTATGATCTACTGCAGTCTCAGTCCCGTTCCCCATCCGAAACTTGCGGTATCCCTTACCCTAAGTTTCTCTCCCTACCCATGTTTCCTTATACAAATTCAACTTCTTCCTTCTTTCCCGTCTTAAAACGACTACATTCCCAAGAAGGGTTGGCGTCAGGCAGGTTGGCCGTAAAAGAAACCAGCCAAAACCATTTGCAACGTTACACATTTTTTTTTTATGGTATAGGGGGCAAACGAGCAGAAGGGTCACCTGATGGTAAATGACTACCGCCGCCCATGGGCACCTATAACTCAAGAGTCACAAGTGCGTTGCTGCCCTTTAAGGTGGGAATAGGGAAGGAGGGGGAGAGGGGGGGAAAAAGGGTGATGGGAGGGGGATTAGAGGCGTGGAGAGGGGGAGAGGGGAAGGACGGGAATAGAGGAGAGGGAAGGGTTAGGGCCTCCTGTAACCTCACTCACGCGGCGAAAAGCAATGCAAGCAATGTTTCAATGAGGCCGTGGTATCGAGCGGAGTCGAGCCGGCCCATACGTGCCGAAGCATGGCTCTCCCACGTAAACATTGCGCTGACCCTAATGTAAATTGGGAAAAGGGATGGAAGATGATGATAATGATGATTATGATGATGATTACGATGATATAATAAGTATTGTTTCGCTTATGCTAGCTACTTATGGATATGTAGGAGTGACACTTTACTGGGTCGTTTTCAAACATTTCTATGAAAATAAATTTTGAGTTATTTGTTTACCTCTTTTGCTTCGTTATTAAGTCAACAGTAATTTGTTTAATTGCCGTGTATTGTTAATACTGGAATATTTACGTAGCAAAAATTGGTTTTTAATGACAATTATAATACTTTCAACATGTGCGTTGGTGGTGTAATGGTCAGCATAGTTGCCTTCCAAGCAGTTGATCCGAGTTCTATTCTCGGCCAACGCATCATTTTTTTAGTTTTTCTTATAAGATTTTGTAGATTATAAAAACAAACAAATACTAGTTTTAAATATAACGGAGGATGGGCTGCAATTTTGTGATTTTATATGAATATTGTGATTCTGTGCCTTTACAGATCATAATTAAGTAGGCATCTGAAACCTATCTGTATATTAAGGTATGCGATGATGACCTATTGCTTACTGTAATCAAAGTAGTGGACTATATATAAATTATATATTTTAACGTGATATATGGCGCGTGACGTGCAGCATCGAAGTTTGAAATAGCTGACTGATTCTGATTGCTCAGCTGACTGATTGCCAATTGATGGCCGATACAGGCGCGCGCGGCGCTGATGACACGCTCCGCACTTCTCCCCCTTCACCGCCGTGATCCAACCGATTGAGTACATGACTTAACACTTACTCGCTCCAATCCATCCGTATAAATATTATTCCTTTTCATTCATTAACTTTTCTCCATCTTTTATTCCCAAAGTGCCAGGTGGCGGTATTGTCGCCTACCATGCTAATTGATCGTCGATACTGGAGCACGTGGCGCTGATGACACGCTCCGCACTTCTCCCTCTTCGCCGTCGTGATCCAATCGGTTGGATAGAGGAGAAGTGAGTACATGAAGTAACACTTACAGTCCCCAATACCCTACATTTCCTTCCATTGCCTTCTTGCCTTTCGCTTTCAGTATACTCCTAATTTTCCCACCCTTAATTCCCAAAGTGCTCAGGTGGCGGTAATGGGCTAGTGGGACCAAATTATGGTTGCAAAAATTGGGGGTGTTTAAACACTTCTACCTACCCCTTTTGGGGATACAGCCGTGAGTGTATATATATACGTTTGTAAACAAAAAATCTAGTAATAATTTTATGTAACTATCATTAGTCTTACCATGTGCTTATCTGCTATCTTAGTATCCTCGTGCGTCGGGGGTCTCAGGTTGTATTTCCGTTCAGTACAAATATTTTATGTATGAATATGTCACTTTCTCTTCTCTTCTCTTAAGATAACTCTCGCATTAGGAATATTCCTGTGTCACGGGGGCTTCACAAACGTTCAAACAACGGACACAAAGAACACCCAGACTCGGGACAACTATTTGTGGATTACACAAAGTTTTGTTCCGTGTGGGATTCGAACCCATAACACTCGGCGCGGCGTAGTGGTGCACACTTTAACTATTGCGCCATCCGTGCAGTCAATATGTGTATTTGCATTGATTTGTATACTACCTGTTTGTCCTTGTTTATAAAACACATAGAACAAGTTAATCTGTTAATTTGGGTTTAAATAGCGCTGTGTAATAATGTCCTAGAATCTTTATACCACATACATTCTACATGACATAAATGACGTCCCTATTGTAGACATGTCATAGACTAAAAATATGATATGATGTTTGTGAAGTAGGTGAAGAATATCAATGTGTATTTTAAATATATATAAAAAAGATAATGTACGCTAATGTTTTTGCAATAAATTATATTTTCTTTCTTCTGTATTAATTACTAGCAGCGCCCCGCGGTTTCACCTGCTTAAATCCCGATCCCGTAGTAATATCATGATAAAAAGTAGCCTATACGTTAATATAGGTCTCCAGCTATCTACATATCAAGTTTCATCGCAATCGGTTCAGTGGTTTTTGCTTGAAAAAGTAACAAACATCTAAACTTTCACATTTATAATATTAGTGGGATTAGTGGAATTATTATTTAAACAAAATCATTACAAAGATCAGCTGATCAAAAAGATCCTAATATAACTGTTAATCAAGGAATAAACTAAACATTTGAATTCCTCTAATTAAACAGTAAAGCCCACGTAAGCATATTAAGCTTCTGTTAACATCGGAGAAGCTTATGTTAACTTTTAATTAACGTTAAAACCACTGATTTACATAAAATATATGTATCTAAAGCTTAACTTTGACTGGCCCCGTGTGTTTTAATAGCAAATACTAGAAAATTGCTTAAGAGTATGCTAACATTGGTTTTTGAAATTCTATAGAATTAATTTAAAAACTCTAATTAAGGCTCCAACTCTAGTAAACTTTGACTGGCCTGTTGGTCTAGACCAACCACTAGTGGTTAGTGATCCTGACTGCTGAGCCAGTGATGACCATGAACATTTCTTTTGTGTCTGGGTGTTATTTATCTATATATTAATATTATAAAGTTTGTGTGTTTGGTTTAACGCGCTAATGTCAGGTTCTGGTACTGGTTCGAATTGAAAAATTATTTTAGGGTTGGATAGTTCATTTATCGAGGAAGGCTGTGGGCTATATAACATCACTAGGAGTTTAACAGTCTGGTTATCATCAAGGATGTTACAGAACTCTGTAACCGTAACCGATATAAAAGTTTCGAATAGTTTCGAATAGAGGTGGAGTCCAAATAATTTATTTTATATATACATGTTTTATAATAATTGTACATATTCCGGCCTATGCTTAGGGCTATTTTTATTGTGACCTACCAAATTGTAACCTAGAAATAATGCCAAATCATAACCTATTTGTATATTCATGTTATATTTCCTTATAAAACTAAAATCCATAGCCAAAACTATCCTATAATCCGAAATAAGTTGATATGCGTAACAGTAACATCTCTGGTTATCGTAGTACAGTTCTGATATCAGACGGGAGTGTGTGAGATGTCTCAAGTTATTATTCAAAGACACTTCTTCTCATACAGAGATCAAGAAGAAGGCCATTAAAACAAAGGAAGGATGGTCTGTCTTGGTGGAGGGCTTTGCTCAACAGAGAAACAAATGGAGAGAGCTTAAGGAAGCCTTTGTCGGAAGAGGAATTAGAATTTAAAGTTCTATGTTAATAATATGGTCAGTGTAAGTAAAGACAATGTTTATTTTATTATTTAAAACTGAGTAACAATTTACTAGGAAAACATATTGCTATTCTTTTCTTTTCAGGCGTTATTTCATTTAAAGCTGACTTATTGAATCACTAGCAGCTGTCGGGATAAAAAGTAACCTTTACGTTAATTCAGGTCTCCAGCTATCTACATACCAAGTTTCATCGCAATCGGTTAAGTAGTTTTTGTGTGAAAACATTACAAACATACATACAAAAACACAAATGTTTCCTCTTTATAATATTAGTTTAGATAGTTTAGATTACTAAGTAATCAATCTATCTATATACTGAGGAGCTGCTTCTTGGGTGTTGCTGTCTAACATTTTCCGAAACAACCGGTAGACAATGACTGACATACCAATCTACAATTACAATCCTTTTATCTTCTAGAATTATTGTTCCGAAATGACCCGTCTATCCAAAGAATGCGTTAATCATCTTTTCCCTTTGACTTCAGCCCTTCTTTACTTTTGCGCATCGGCAAATCTTCGAATGGAAACATCCGTTCGAAGTTAGAGGTATCCATCTAGTACAAAGCTTTCTGACGCCTTTAATGTTCCTGTAAGAGTTTTTGTATTTGACTCATACCAATGTCTAAAGCTGCCCTAATCCGCTGATAAGTCACCCTTCTATCAGCCTCTATCATCAGCTGCACAGCACTCACGTTATCTTCAGTAAACGCCGTAGAAGGAAGCCGCGCGAGGAACAGCTAGTGTATAAACTAAAATGAGAATGTGTTTATCGGGAAGCACGTTACTTGAGAACAGCTCGACCGATTTGCATAATTCTGTTATTTTTATATTCATAACTAGTTAGCAGTTAACTTTTTAACCGACTTCATAAAAAGGAGGAGGTATTACGTTCGGCTGTATGTATTTTTTTTAAGGTAATACTTAACGCCTTTATAACGCGGTGGTAGTGCATTCGACTGCATAGTCAAAGGCCGCAAGATCGATTCCCGTTCAATACCAATAGTAATATGCATGAATATGTCTGTCTGTATTGATCGGAAGTATCCTATGTACTTTTCCAAGGTCCTAGGTGCTATCTCTATAGCAAAATTCTCAAAACTTGACAAATGATTGGTCTCCCATACAAAGATGACTGGCCCTTTGGCCTAGTAGTTAGTGACCCTGGGTTCGATTCCCACCCTAGTCTGGGTGTTCTTTGTGTTCGTTGTTTGTATGTTTGTAAAGTCCCCCGCGACACAGGGCTAATTAATAATGCGGGAGTTGTCTTTAAACAAAAAAAACTTTGATCCTATGTTTTACCACCTTCAAGGTTTATTATCTAACAATAACACGGTTACGGACACACGGTTGTTAAATATTTGTTTTATAAATGTTATTCTTTCTCTTATGCCATTAATTTTCTTTTCGCCTGACAGACTCAGGTACAATCACGCTCAATTTACTTCGTTGCCATAGGATTCGTGTGCATGCCACCATGACACCGTAATGATTGAATTATGGGATACAATGGTGTCACCATTATGTAGGCGCTTCCGGTTGAAAAGGCTGGTGATCAAATGTGGCTCACATTATGGGTACAGTTGAGTTGAAAAATATTTGAAAATTTTATTTGTATAATCAATAATCATATATTACGAATAAATTCCTTTTAATATTTTAAAAAGGAATTCATTTATAATTATTAATTATTATATTTGCTCGTAACTTCTATATAGAAACTAAGTAAATATATAATAATAATAATAACTGGACACATCTCATACACGGCCGTCTGATCCCAAACTAGGCAGAGCCTGTACTATGGTAACCAGACTGCTGATAAACATACTTATATTTTTCTAAATACATATTATAGATAAATTAGACCCAGACAAAGAAACAAATAATCGTGCTCATCACACAAATATTTGTCCTGGGTGGGAATCGAACCCACGACCTCTGGCTCAGCAGTCAGGATCACTAACCACTAGACCAACACGCAAGTCAATAGAACAAATATATAGAAGAAAATCTACTAGCGGATATTTTGGGCCATGGTATATGTGCGTGTGCTTGTTTGTCTGTTTATTGTGATTCTAATCATTTGGTTTTTGGATGAAAAAACATCACAGGTGAAGTGCTAACAGTAGACCTTTAGAAGTCCCTGAACCATCAACAAGGTGATTAGTTATCGTTTTCCTACAAATGCAGTAACTCGTTTTCTTTCATATTGTCACATTGGGGTCACTTAATGTTGAATGAATTAAAACTAACCTTAGGGTCACGATTTTTTTTATTGAAACACTTAAATTCGAACCATGTTTAAGTACAAATCATTTGTTTGAAATAGCTTCACTTTATGGCAACGTGCTATATAACACAATTCCTTAATACATAAATATCTATAAAACATTTATTTACAAAACTTAATAATACTGTTTCTATATACACTCACTATATAATAAACATCTATTTATATATTCGAAAAACATAAAAATGCAAGGCACCACGGTTTAGCACCAAAATTTATTTCATTTTTTCAAAATTTATTTCAAAATATTTTAACAATATTTTCTTTAAATAAGTCACTGGAAGTTAACCTCTACACAAAATGTAGAAACTTTTAATTTTAACAAATGTTTTAAAATCTTAAAAAAAATGTAAGGCCAAAATGTTTCCACCACATTATATAAAAATGTCATTTTAAAATATAAAAATTTAACATTTTTATACACAAAATGTATAAAGAAACAAAAGCGTTTATATACTTTGAATAATTTACATTTGTATACGTTTATATATATTTTGTGAGCATTTATATTTACTCGCGACTGTACATAAAATACCCGTAC
Organism: Callimorpha dominula; assembly: GCA_949752705.1. Classification (NCBI taxonomy): domain Eukaryota; kingdom Metazoa; phylum Arthropoda; class Insecta; order Lepidoptera; family Erebidae; genus Callimorpha; species Callimorpha dominula. Next base: position 13,685,908 of record OX457014.1, read on the forward strand.
AATACAATGTGTGAAATTATTGGTTGGTTTCATCTTTAACATTAATCAAACGAAATTTTATTTAACTATAGCAAATGATTAATGATTCACATATCAATATATCTAGTCATACCAAGATCGTAAACAATTTTCTTCGGTCACTGGTTACCTCTCCCGGTCACTAGTGACCTCTCCTGGTCACTGGTAACCTCTCCCGGTCACTGGTAACCTCTCCCGGTCACTGTGACTTCTCCCGGTCACTTTTATCAAGAGTTACCAGAGCACTGGGTTTGAACCCGAACTTTCATTTCCAAACTTCGATGATGTTGTATTTGGTCGCCAGAATACGGAGTGATCAAAAACTACAGTGAACAAAATACATGTCTAAAACCAACCAATCATATCACACTCTTGAAATCTAACAATTGAATAAATGTATGTATAATACAAATTAAAAAATCTCGGCCGATATGGCTAATAAATGGAAAACTCCACAATTAGCATAAGGCAATTGTCACACCACAGATAAAGCAGCGACTCGCTAATTTGATGTCAAAAAGTATTTAAATGCCTCTCTCGAAATAAAAAAATCTTCCTTAGCCGCAAGACATTACGAACATACTAAAAAAAGGCATCTTATTCAGACAGTCAGACAATAATAGCAGTCGACATTGATATAGCATTTGTCGTTGACTGTTCGAGTTGTAAGCGAAATATATACATTAATACACTCACGATATTATTTTAAACCAATGACGAGAAAGCGGCTGGTTGTGTGACAACTGCCTAAAACGCTTTTTAATAGTCTTCATAAGTTAGATTTATTTGCTCGAAGCTTTACTAAGTTACTTTCAACATTAATATCATATCATTTCTCCTAATAAACAGTTAGATAACATGATATTAATGTTTTTAAACACAGATCTATTAAAACAAACATTAAACTAAGTATTTATTTACATTTAATATCAATATTTTGTAAAAGAAGCTAAAGGTACAAAGAGTATTCAGACCTCATTATGTGTTTTATAAAATGCCTATAAAATTAAAATTTAGTTATATTATATGGAAGCACAGTTTTAAACACAATTCGTATCAGCACCATAAATAAGGCACAGAAATATTTCGATTCTTAATAAAAACTGTCCAACGAGGCCGACTCATAACTAGTATTCTTCACAATCGGATAAATATGATCCGATATTCGAAAATATTACGTCTAAAATTAAACATAATACTATTATGCCCAACACTCCAGCATTAAGCCAGGCAAACATCAAAACACTTATTTCCAAAACCAGAATATAGCACCTATTCATATAAATGTATCAAAATAGACACATTAATAAAGTCTTGTGATGAAAAACAGGAACATTTACACAAAAGAGCTTTCGAGAAAAACAAAGATTAATACTGGTAGAAGACTCGAGCCGCGCTCAAGTTAAGCGCACACCGACGACTCATCGCAAAGACCTGTAACACCGATTCAATTCCATTGCACGACATGTGACTAGCAAAACAGTGTCTTTAACGCGACTAATTCTATATAGAACATGCGCTTAACCAACGTCCTCTTCAAATGAAACCACTACAAAAACTTCACTAGAGACTATCGATTAATACATAAAGATTCAACGTACTTTGGGTCCATTTCGTCAATCTCTCGTCCCTTTGTTTCTGGGACGAAAAGAATAACAAATAGAAGACACAACACAGAAATGCCTGCGTACAACCAAAATAAGCCATATAAGCCTATATGATCCTGGAAATCAGCTGCCGTTTTAACATTCACAAAGCCACAAAGATGGCTGAAGCTTGTAGCCAAAGCGCTACCTGTACTTCTGTATTCCAGAGGGAATAATTCTCCGATGAGTAGAGAGGATATCGGACTGATACCCAAAGAAAATGCAATGGTAAATGTCAGCACACAGAGTAAAGGTATCCAGTCGTATGATCCTGGTTCTGAATGCATTATATCTGTTGTATTTCTGAAAACGTCTTCATAGTAAGCATAAGAACCAAACCCTGCCAACGCTATAGACATCATTACTCCGCTGATCATTAGTAAGGGAAGCCTTCCAACATGGTCAATCAGCATTCCCGACAGACAAGATGCCAGCAGCTGAGCAACACTTGTAGCTATTGCTCCTCCATGAGGGTTCATAGTTCTCAGAGTCTTCTTAAATAATTTTACCGCATAAAAGTTAAATAAGTTTGCTCCAGTAAACCTTTGGAAGAACATTAGACCACAGGTAATCAGAACAGGTCTTGTCATCCGCTTTGAAAGTAAGGCTTTAATTTTACTTGTATTGCCACCATTGTACATCTTGCTGGCTAAAATATTAGTTCTTATCGTAGCTAACTCCTGTCGAATATCAGCTTCAGGTCCTCGCAACCACTGTAAAGACTCTTCAGCTTCCTGCTCTTTTCCCCTTAAAAGTAGAGAAGAAGGGGTTTCAGGGATAAAAAAGAGAGCGAAGAATAGTAGTATTGGGGCGGCTGCTACCATCAGGGCAAGTTGATACCAGTTAAGATAGGCGCCGATGGAGAATGATATAAGGATGCCAATTTGGCTCAGGATCTTCAAGACTGAGCTAAGGCAACCTCTAATTTCGGGGACTGCTATTTCTGTGACGTATACCTGTGAACAAATAAAATTGCTATTAGTAAGTGAGGCGTGAGTGTATGTATATAACTTAATGTATATCTATATATACAAAAAAATGGTGTCACGTTGTTTGTTCGCGATGAATTCTTAAACGAATGAATCGATGTTAATGAAATTTTGCACAATATGTGCAGTTTGGTCTAACTTGAGAGATGGGATGGTTTTTTATTTTTTTATTACAAATTAAAACCACAGCAACGCGGGTAGCTAGTATAGAAATTGAAACATTCAGACTCTGTACAGTAATACTAATAAGTCATTCTACGTTCGCGCTGGCGAGTATCGTTGCAACGGTACTCGCCAGCGCGAACGTAGAGTGAATCTCTTTTCTTCTTGTAGATCAATGGAGCGTCATCGCGCACAAACCATTGATATCCTGAAAACTATCCTTGAAGCTTGTAAATGTCCAACGAGAGTTCTGCCTTCTGGATCAAGATCAGATGGTTAGAATAACCCTCAAAATCGGGCTATTCCCAGAATTACTACTACTTATTACTACTAGTAAGAATTCTGGGACGTTTTTTCCCAGTTTTACTACTAGTAAGAATATTGGAACTTTTTAATCCCAGTTTTACTACTGGTAAGAAAGGAGTCCAGATGAGTTATACAAACAACAGAATAAAGGGTGGGTAGGCGGGGTAAATTTTTTCTTTTAAATTTTCAAAATTTCTATCTGTCTGATCCTATCGGATCTGCACACATTCACACAATTGTAATTTATTATTGAAGAGTTTCATATAGGGATTTCCAGAACTTTTTTAACACTAAGGCTTCAAAACAAAACAGGCCAGTAAACGTTATCAACGTTCATTTGTTAAAAAAAAAATAGGCTGTTTAGGCGTAAAATGTGTGATTTATTTTTAATGTACGTTAAATTTGTATTTAAATAAATTTGTTTTGTGTAGAACATTTCTCGAATGCCCACACCGAAATAATAATAAATATATATATTGTTTAAAGTATAGATTTTCATTTGTTTTTTCGATCGATCATCCCCGGACAGACAGACAGATCGTAACTTTCCTTACTAGTAGTAAAATTGGGAAAAAACGTGCCAGAATTCTTACTAGTAGTAATAAGTAGTAGTGATTCTGGGAATAGCCCTCAAAATCGACTTAAACAGATTTCCCTGCGGAGAAACTTGAATCAGGCAAGTCGGAATATTTTACACTACATATTGCTGCTTCCAACTGGTCTTCTTGGAAGTCATTAAGGGAGGCCTATGTCTAACAGTGGACGTCCAATGGCTGAAATGATGATGATGATTGCCGAATTTGTCCAAACACGGCAAAGTTCCTTTTATAGTTCTAAATAAATAAAAACTTATTTGGAATAGTGTAGTGTAGTTCTTCAACTATAAAATCAATGACCATTAGTCAATGACCTGGTAAGAAATAAATAAATAAGTTTATTATTCGCTAAATCTTAGTGTAGCTACATAATCATAGGTCATATTATTTTATTATGTGGTTGCTCAAAAGATTTACGTGACAATGCATAGTAATGACAAATTCATTTCTGTTAGTGGCAAGCAGACGATGTAATCAATGATTTTTTTTAATTTGACCTGAAATTGTCTATCCATCTATGATGTCAAACTCAAGCATTTACGGATATTATATTGCCAATTTAAGTAAATAGCTTAAAAAATAAAAAAGATTTTAAGTGACTTTTTATTTTGCTAAGATATTTACTGAATTTTTATGAATTCTTCTGTGCAGCTGTTTTTTTTAGAAAAGGACAAACTCAGTGGTCAAATATATATTTGGTCAAGCTCTAACAACAGGATTCGTGAGAATATTGTTAAACTCTCAAATATGCAAGGCATATGTGCGCTAAACTTTTTTACTATGACAAACGATTTTCATATTTCACTCTAATCAAGAGGAATCTGTATGTTTTCCAGCAGTGGGTGTCAACTGGCTGAAAGGATGATGGTGATGTATGTTTTCTTAATGGATAGTGTAAGCCTCCATAATAGTCCAAAAAATAACAAAAAAGTACTTCAAGGGTGACAAAATAGCAGAAAAAGGTAAGTAGTGATTTAGAACATATTTAGGCGTGTTGAAGTTGACTACACTTTTACAAATATGATTCAAGTTATTTTAAAAGTTCCACATGAAGTCAGTCTATGTCCAAAGTATCCGAACACAATTTACAAGTACTTTTATTCGTTTTGGATTAGATTACAAGCAAATGAGGTATACCCCCAAGTATTCAAAGTAGGGTACTTTTAATTTGTGATCCTATTTAAAAATTAACCTTAGCAAAAAAGTATTCAGAAATAAAATCTATTTGTGGACGTTAAAAAAAACATTGTGAGACATAACTTTTACCTAAGTATGACCGTGTTGTTACAAATAACATACATACGAGAATATACATATTATATACATATGGGAACCAAAGTTTAAACATCTTGGTTTAAGGCAGCTGGAAGAAACACCTATTTATCCTGATAAGCAGTGTTGCCAGATCTCCACTCAAACGCGAATTGGCAATGCGTAATTGACTAGTCACCACAGATATTGATCTTATATTCACTGCTAACTGCCTATCAGGTGGGCTGTGTGCTTTTTTGTTCACCAACTTAATCTTTCTAATATTATAAAAGCGAATGTTTGTAGATGGGTGGATGAATGTTTGTTACTCTTTCACGCAAAAACAGCTGAAGGGATCTAAATGAAATTGGCGCAGGATAGATTATAGTCTATGTATATGTACGGTTCCCGTTCCAAAATTTCCCCACGAACGAAGTCGCGGGCAACTGTTAGTATTATAAATGCCAATGTGAGTTTGTTTGTTTGTTTGTTACGCTTTCAGGCCATCATAAAATATTATATACACGTTGTTAGGTTTACAGAAAGTTGTTTCAGAGGATAGGAAAATAGGTTTTAGACTGCATATAAACGAAACTGCGAGTAAAAGCTGTATTTTCTATCAATAGACTTGTAGACAACGATAGCTTGGTCTACGCATTTGCCACTGTGCCATGGTCAAGCGTCGTTCAAAGTATATAATTATGTAATATATAAAATTCTATTTATTATTTTACATACATACGGCTCTCATAAAAATGTTCACAATAGATGATTTAACATAAATTACACTTAACAAGTCCATGTTTAAGCTATAAACGGAGCCGTTCCCTTTTTTATGAATTTTCTAAGAAATTCTCGTGTCAAAGAATATGTTGAAGACACTCCGATATGCAGTAAAGATGTGGTATTACTTGGATAGTGATTGTTTTATTGTGTGGGAGAACAAGTCGAGTTATAAATGTTCTGATTTGTGTTGAATAACTTAATTTATAAACACAATAGGCTTCGATTTTTTTATTATTGTAAATAACAAATTATCAGTTTTATTTTATTCTGCTACAAGGCTAGTAACTCATTGCATACAAATTATAGATTTTGCTCAGTGATGTGTTCGTATTTCTTTTTTTTTTTTGCTTCATGTGGGAACTTATTATCAGAGTGTTTGATTTTTAAACGTAAAGTTTTAAACGCACGGATTCAACTTTCTTATTTTTATGTAAAAATTTACAAAGAGAATACATCTATCACCACTGTGGCAGTGTTGCACTTAGTTAACACAAATAACAAAATAATCACATACTCAAAAAAATACATTAGTAGACAAAAATACAAAAACCATAATTTTGCTAAATTTGCTACCAACGTACAATAATACAAGAAAAATAGGTAACGTACTGTGAGGACCAAAGTAATTTCCTTTTTTCTAAATATATTTCCATAGCTTCATAGTACCAGTTTTCACTATGGTATCTGTGTATATAAACATTATTTTTATTACCCATTTACAGGGACTATGTAACAGAAGAATGTCGCTTCTACAAAAGTCCTTCCTTTATCTATGATCCGTTCGTACACTTACAGAGTTAGTGACGTCTTTCAAAGTTTGCTTCTCAAAAGAGCTCAAGAATCGCGTACTGTTTGTTTTGTAACGATTTGTAAACCGTCTTTTGTGATGTGTACTGTACACACCTACGGGCCATATGCAAAAGATTTATGCTTCAAGAAAATTAGTTTGTATAAAAAATGCTTGCTTGTGTATGGTATTGTGAAACATTTATGTCTACAGTTAAAGTCCGATGATGAGATGAGATAAAGAGTCATTTGACGGATCTGTAATCTAGTGGTTAATGATCTTGGCTATTGAGCCAGAGGTGGGTTCGACTCGTTCGTTGTCCTGGGTGGGACCCAGGACAACTGTGTGGGAAGAGCACGATCATTTATATGTATCTGGGAGTATTGTATCTATAATATGTATGTATTTAGTTGTATGTAAGCGCAGGCTCTGCCTATTTTGGAATTGTATGAAGTGTCAAAATTATTATTATTTAGTTATGAATGATAAGATTAAACGGTACATTTATATTTACAGCCAGAATTGTAATAAAAAAAAAATCTGCCAAAAAAACAATTAACTGTTTCATCTCTTTTTCTATTTATTGTACATAAGTATTGTAAACCCGTTCAGCTAAGCTAAATGCTTGTGTTAGGAGTGTATTTACGTCGGTAGTGCACTGTGTGGGGTCCGAACCCGCAACCACTTGATCGCAAGTCCAACGTCTTAGCCATTACGGTAACACCGCTTCAATTTCATTATATGTAAGGGTACTTGGATTAGCAATTTAAATTCTGATACTTAGCATTAAATCATGGTCCTTTGGACTTTCTGAGATAGAGTGACTGTCCTATTCAATGTTAATGTTAGCGATCGTGGGGCCCATTAATGCCACTTCCTCTCCATAGCTATTAGTATTTTATTGGCACTTTTACTTAGTCGTAAAGCCCTTTTGAGGCTTTTAATAAAGTATTGAGCTTTTCACGTACACTTTTCCTAGCTAGGTAGCTTATTTCATTTATAATAAAGGTCCTTTAACAAGGAGATTGGTCCAAATAGAGCTTCAAAGAGGAATTGAACTCAAATCAGACTATCTAGGGAAGTGACTCCTGATAAAAAATACTGGTTAAATAGCATAGCGTCGGTAGAGAATTATGGGAAAGGAACTCGTTTTTTTCTGAACACCTCTCATTGCTGAACTCGAACCACACGGTATTCCGTCACGGGGCCTAAGGCGGGGGCCCAGGGTTGCCATTAAAAAGAGTCATGAGTCTGGATGCACTAGGTATCATACAGTTTTCTGCTAATATATGTGTATAACCATATACTCACTTGTGTAGTCATATTGATGCAGCAAATCAGCATGCCCCCGCAGAAAGATGCGGCTGATATCATATGGACTCCGGTAGACAGCGCTGTGGCCAGCCACGCGAGGGTGTATGGAAGAGCCGTAGCGATGAGCACATTCCGGCGGCCAAGACGCATCGCCATACCTCCTAGGATTCCACCGATAAACGCTCCTGGAGACAAGAAAGGGAATAAATTAGATGAACGCTCCTAAGAGTAGTAAAATCAATTGTACGACAAATTCGGGCAAAACGGATCGGATTTTAAGAGATGCTCAATTTTTTCATCGCACTTTAGATACGATCAGGTGGTTGCCTGTTTGAAACTTAGCTAACCTTAGTTTAATAAAATTACTTCCAGTCTTACCAATATACAAGGTTTCAGATTTAGTTTACTATATATATTGAAGCTACCTCAAGAAAAGTTTCAGGAAAGTACCTTTAGACTGTTACCCTCATAACTGTATGTTTTACAAGACAGTAAGCCTCTCAAGTTGTTTTATCCAATAAAAATAATAATTATAATCTATTTAAAACCAAATAGGATAGAGAGGTAACGCAGGTAACGCAGTACAGATGACATTTTATTTATAGTATTTTAAATTATCCAATGCATATTATACGTAAGTATCACTTTATATATGTATAAAAGGCATAGAGAATAAATAAGCTTGTTCATATGTTAGGTATTCAGGGTCAAATAGCGACATTTTTTCGGCAGAATATTGCTTCCCGGAACTGGGACAAACTATTTCTGTTCTTCGACAAATTGAAATATCACACATACGACAGACAAATTCCAGACGTTTTTATTAGAAACTGTAGAATATAGTGACGTAGTGTTTGTGTACGTCATTTTGTTAATTTATTTTTCACGGACGTGTGTATACTTATATATAATGTCATATTATACTTATATTATAGATAACATATAACTTATTTTGTACGTCGTGGGTGACCATTCTTAACACATTGAGACCCCTCCGTGCCTCGGAGCGCACGTTAAACCATCGGTCCCGGGTGCCATACAAACATCTGTGGAGTTGGAGTTGGAGCCCTAAAAAGTCCGACAACCTGGTCTAACTACAGAACTTCGATATCGCCTAGTACTCGGGTTGTGGAGGTCTGATGGCAGTCGCTTCACGTAAAATATGATGATGATGATGAGGATGATATAACTTATTTTTTACCAGAACTTTTAAATTCTGTACATTTCTTTATATGATAAATAGCATCGCCCCGCTGTTTCACTCGCGTAAGTCCCGATCCCGTGGGAATATCGGGATAAAAGTAGCCTATATGTTAATCCAGGTCTCCAGCTATCTACATACCAAGTTTCATCGCAATCGGTTTGGTAGTTTTGGCGTGAAAGAATAACAAACATCCATAAATCCTTACTCGCAAACTTTCACGTTTATAATATTAGTCGGATAGTTTTTTCGGAATGAACGTATGTTTTCGTTCCGAAATTTGTTCATATTTTTTCTATTTAGACTACAATAGTCCCGATTCTATTGTACACTCGACTAAACTAAAACCTGACTTAATTTCTTCATACGAAATCAACCTAGTGTTCTTCGTAATAAGGTCTATTTGTTACTAGCATCTATTTCTCAGCGCCGCTAAATTTCACTAAAACCTGTCAACGTATACTCAACTTTATTTCCACGCAGCGAGAGTCTTCATTTATTCAAACTCTGTATAATTGCTGTATAAAAACTTGTTCAAAACGAACAAGGATGACGTGTTTTTAATGTACACCTACGAAGACGCTTACTAAAAACACAGAGCAAAAGAGATGGCATTCAACGGATAGCGGCTCTCGCTACGTGGTATTAAAGTTTATTTAAGCGTATCAGACTTTAATCGACAAATAAATTGCTTATTTCGACAGCGACAATATGTTACCTACTTGTTTCAATTTGAAATAAGACCTCGTTTCTAAGTGTGAAAGGTTTACTTCTTATATGAAGAAAATTTAGTGAATTTTAATTTAGCGAGTGAAGTAACAGAATTGGGGCCAATATCTAATAATCGATTTTAGTGTGATAAAAACTTTTTTCTTTAACCCCCGGTACAACTTCGCATAGGGTACATCGAAGCAGAGTCGGAGTCTAACCGACTATGGTCGTACGTCGCCCCCGACACCAGTTCTACTGCCTCGAGAAGCAGTATACATGCAACGCGGTGATCAAATTACCAACCACCGCCATGTTTCAGAAAACAAGAACGACCTCCATTTCACGAAGCGCGCGGATATTTAGATATTTTTATGTCATCAGGCATGGTAATCTTTAGTATTCAATTTATCACTATTTTCCTTGAATAAGTTTATTTGACTGGCCTGTTGGTCTAGTGGTTAGTGACCCTGACTGCTAAGCCAGAGGTCGTGGGTTCGATTCTCACCCAGGACAAATAGTTGTGTGATGAGCACGATAATTTGTTCTGTGTCTGGGTGTAATTTATCTATAATATGTATGTATTTAGAAATATATAAGTACGTTTATCAGCAGTCTGGTTACCATAGTACAGGCTCTGCCTAGTTTGGGATCAGACGGCCGTGTGTGAGATGTGTGGAGTTATTATATTATTATTATTTTCTATATTAAAATTTTAAAGAGGGAAAGTTTGTTTGCTGATCCGGTTGTGCAAACTCTTTGGTTAATAAGAAGCTAATTTTTGCAGCAAGCCGGGGTCGGTCACTAGTTTAAAGGAATTTAAAACAAAAAAGAACCAATAAAAATATAAAGATTTCATGGAAAACCCTGTACACATTCAACAGCTAACAATTACTTAATTTTAAACTAAAACTAAAAGACACCACCAGACTCATTACCTTGACATACTCCAAAGAATCATGATTTCTAAGAAAGGGATCATACCTATGATTTTATGACCATTCTAAGCGATTAAGACATAACGACTATCGAAGCATTTGGATATCGACAGCCTCAACCCATTGATATAAACATATCGTTAACATTTTTATGCCTCTGCCCTTCCACACCATTCGGAATGCCTTGATCTACTAATCGACGCTTTATAAATTTCTTCTAACGACGCGTAGGCAGAAGCAAGCTAATTTATATAATTCCTTTGCTTCATCCGAGTCTATTTTTATAAAGTTGAATAAATCTCTTGACGGCAGTTTTCTTTGGGTTACGTCAGTATTGACAGAAGAATATTTATCTTAGAGATGCTTTCGATATCCGGTTAACTACTCGATGTGTCCGTATATTGCTGACTTGATATGAATGCTTAGAATTGGAATTGTTTGCATTGAATTTAAATTAAGAAAATACAATAACCAAGAAGAAATCGCCGTGTAGGTACGAATTTCAAGGGCAATGTAGGACGAACCGAGAAGCTTGCTTTGCCTTGAAGTAGTCGGAAGTTGATGGGTTAAGGTGAGGTAAGATTGATCTTTACCTTAAGGCTTAAGTACAGCAGATGACATCCAATAGCTGAGATGATAAGGATGAACACAATCAAATAATATCACGTATAAGCCGGCACGACCAGAGTGACCTGCCGTGAAGTAATGTTTGCATTGCTTTTTGCCGAGTGAGTCCCCTCCCTCTCCCCCTCTTCCACCCTTCGCCTACTCCCACCTTAAAGGCTGGCAACGTACTTGTGACTCTTTAGTTGCAGGTGCAAATGGGCGACGGTAGTTATTTACCATCAGGTGACCCGTCTGCTCATTTGACCCTATACGTCACGTGGCGGGCTGAGGTGTTTGCACTGTAAGGGGGTGCCCTTACAGTGCAAACAATCCCAACTAGAACCAAACGGTTCAGCACCTCCTTTCTTCCAGCACACGTGTTCTCTTCGACATATAATCCCGGGTCCTTTAAGCGGGGCATGAACAGGCATCTCTCGAGGCCGTCAAGCTGAGGGCAAGATAGAATCATCTGTATCTATAATGGTGGTCCTCAGTCTTTGGACCTCACTGTAGCTTTCCATCAGATGGGTTGAGGTCATTCTGACGTGTCATAATAAAAAATAAAAAACCATAAAAAAATGCCCCAAAAAAAAAGAAGTGATTTTAAACGATTATATCTGTAATGCCACCAAAACCCCGGATATCCGGTAAATTATGTATTTGTCACATCTCTGGCATGAATAGTTTCAGTAAGGTGATACAGTATATACACTATATACATAATTATGAAATTATGCAATAGCGTTGCTGCCATTGAGTGCACTTGCGAAGAATAACTTCCGGAAGATGTTGAAAGTGTTTTGAAGGTGGAAATTGTTTACTTAGAGATGTAATCAAAATTTCACTTACATCTTGAATGTAAAGCTTACATAAGTAAACTTGGAGGAGGTAAAACTTTGTATGAGGTATGATTTCTGTTTGAATAATAATGATTTTATAAGTCATGCCGAGTCCTGATCTCATGAATACAGAGATACGTTTTTAACAGGCTTTTGTTAGCTTCGTTTGTAACTAACTATTTAAACAACTCTTGGAAGTCACAGAAAACCGACAGTGAAGCAATGATTGCATTGCTTTTCGCCGCGTGAGTGAGGTTATCCCCATCCTTCCCCTCTCCCATCTTCCCCACTCTTCCCCTCTCCCCCTCTTATCCTACTCCCACCTTAAAGGGCAGGAACGCACTTGTGACTCTTGCGTTACAGGTGCCCATGGGCGGCGGTAGTCATTTACCATCAGGTGACCCGTCTGCTCGTTTGCCCCTTATACCAAAAAAAAAGTAAATTTTACCCTACTTCTAATTGTCATATCGAAATAAAACTTTGTATCTAAGGAGATAGATATATGTAGTTTGGATAACAATACTATAAATTGGCATCTTGAAGCTGACAGTCTGATGATGGGGCCTAGGGTGGATATTGGATCTCTTCAGTGGCTACTAGTAAACCCCTTGAATTTGGGCTCATACGATTCCTTTTGACGAGTCCAACAGATTGGGCTTGGTGACAATGATCTGATGATGAAGTCAGGAGGTGGATAGTGGAACCTCACTGCTGTTTGCTCCTTAGTAATAATTAGTAGTACACTTAGCATTGCAGTCCCTAGATCAAACCCACAATTCTCCGTAATGGTGAGCTGATCATTTCAACCACTGCGGTAATCAATAATATTGCTATTTGTATTCGTTAATTTGTCGGTTCACAGGTTCTATAATTTCTTAGAGTATTGTTATTCAGATAGGAGAAGAAAAGAGACATGCAATGTCTCTATGTCAATAAAAGTTTCTTACTAATGATGTTTTGTTAATAAAGCTTGGCCCAATGATGAGCTAAGAACCATTTTTGTATCCTATTAGTTTTAAGTCGCTACGTCATAATCAATAGTATCAATAATAATAATAATAATGTTTATTTGTCTCAAACGTTTTTTTACAATAATTTTTTACAAACTTTGTATGTTTAATATTTTAACAATTGGTTCCCAAACTAGGCCAAAAACCTGTATTTTGGGAAACAGTGCTCATCTGAACATGGTGACTTAATATGGTACATTTAGGACACAGAGAACCAAAATTAAAGTACCTACTTATTCTAAAAAGGTAACCATAAACATTGAGACTATAATTAGTTAGAAACGGAAATTAGAATGTGGATAGTATTAGGTAGTGTTAAGTATGTATAATGTAATTTAAATCTGTATAATTTACTGTTTAAATAGTTACTATGTTCACTCATGTTACATAGGAGTACAAAATAAATTCATTTCTTTCTTTCTTTCTTTCTTTCTTTCTTTCTTTCTTACGTACAAGGCTGATAGATAAACCAAAGGTTGTTATTCAAAACATACGAAATTTTACCTCTTAAATGTATCAATGTAAGTCATTTCACGCGGCGAATGATTACACTAAATAAATATAACTCACGTCTGTCTGTTTGTCGTTTATTTCTGTCTGCAGATCGCTCCGAATGATGCTGAGATGTAGCAGATTGGCTGGCACACATCTACTTCGATTTGGTGTGAATTGATGTATATTTTTGGTACGGCGAAAAGTGTTTTGTCGATATTTTCAAGACATAGGTTTATTAAATAAATATGTTTTAAATGTGATTGGTAGATTCACTTCTACGTTGTGAAATAAACAAACTTATTTTCATGGGATTAAAAATTCTGGGAAATTAACTGTTGATGATGTTTTGATGAATAGTTTCTGACTTCTTTCTTTAGGAGTTTGAAATAGAGGAACTGTAGATTCCCGGAGGTAACTCGTGCACATTAGTTTTAAACTAGTTTGTTCCCAAAGCTTGGCTCTTTTTTACACGCTTCACTTGTATGTTTGTTTGTAACCGACTCCTTAGGGCGTGATTTTGACCCACTTTAAACGGACAGATTTCATTCAAATTTTGCACACCTGTCAAAGACCGATGACAATGCAATAATTCGATTAAAAAAATAAATAATAGTTAAACAAAACTAAAAAAACACGCTTTTATATAAAATCCAACTAAAAAATAGAAAATAAATTTTAAAAAAGCGTGGGGTGCATGCATAGTGTCAATAGTTATATACATTGTATTGAAACTATGCATGCCCCCCCTTTGCTGCTTTGCTTTGCTGCGACTATGCGAAAGCGGTGCGCTTCAATGCTGTCACGATTGCGCGGCAGTGCCAACAGCATCCTATGTGTATTGTATATCGCTGAGTGAATGAGGTTACCGGAGGACCTAACCCTTCCCTCTCCCACAATTCCGCTCTTCCCCCCCTTCCCCTTAAAGGCCGGCAACGCAATTGTGACTCTTGAGTTGCAAGTGCCCGTGGGTGGCGAAAGTCGCTTACCATCAGAACGGCAAACAGGCCACCTGATGATTAGTGATTACCATCACCCATGAACACTTTGAGGTTTGAGTACGCTCTTTTCTCGGAAGTTCTGATGAGGTTGTGCAAGCCAAAAAGTTTCTGGAGAACCGCACAACGGTGGAGTGCGAATCATCTAAGTGATGGAGGTGAAAATTTTGTCGCGTTGAACGATGACGGAATGCTGCGGCCGGTATGAGTCCGAACAATTCCTCGGAGCTCTGCCCATAGTACAAGTGAGAATGCAGAGTGTAGCTACATCTCCACGCAACGCCTACTTCTAAAATTGTCGTACCGAAATGAAATTTTGTATGTATATGTAACTTGGATGGCGACTAGTAAACCCCTCAAGGCCATCAATGGTATTAAAAGTCTTGAGTCCCTGGTAATCGCTTATCTTCCAACAGATCGTATGGTTGTATTCCAACTCATCTGTATGCCTACAGATATACGATCATGAGCTTTGATTTTATAGACCACTATTGATTCTGAAAATTTTGTGTAAATTTGTAAAAAAAGGAAGTGTTAAATTAAATAAATCGTACATGAGGTGATGAGTTGATTCAAACAGAACCCACTGTGCAAGCACCGTTATAATGATAATAAAAATAATATTAACCAAGATTATTTAAACCAAGTCGTAAACAAAACGATCAAAAGAACAAAGTAATTTTGTTTAGGTATATAATGAACAATAAATATCAGAATAAAAACTTTCGTGAGTGGTGTTCGTATTAATCACTACATATTATAAAACAAAGTCCCCCGCCGCGTCTGTCTGTTCGCGATATAATGAAAAACTACTGAACGGATTTTCACGTGGTTTTCACCTATAGACAGAGTGATTCATGAGGAAGGTTTAGGTGTATAATCTGTTAACGTTTAGTGTAAATTGATTGAAATATAATGATGATTGTCGTAAATCTTATTACTTGTCAACATCGCCGCGCCGGCGCATACCCGTCAGAGTAAGCAGTAAGACTATGTATAGTCTGAAAGATATGCCTAACTACTTCGGACAGGCGCCACCTAGCGGCTTAATTAAAGATAGACAGACAAAGACAGATAGACAGACACGTTTGTAATATAACCTATAAAACATTTGCGCTCCATGATGTGGAAAAACATTTTTCTGAAAGCGTCGCCCGCCTCTATCTTCACCATAGATTTATCAAAGAGAATGTAACCATAGAGCTATAATACCTCTATGGATGTAACACGATTTATGTATGCAACCACAGATAATAAAATATCTGAAATATTTTGCTTTTATTTTTTGATAAAGTGTTTGTACCTGTAAAATCTGGTTTGTCTATTTGTTAATCGTCATTTTAATATCAATGTGTATTCATGTATACAGTTTAGTCTCTCAAAATATAATTATTTGATAGCATGATGTCCGTACCTATATCACTTGGCCTTAGCAGAATACCAGCGCTTCTTCTATAATCGTGTGAAGTAGCATAATGCTGAGCTAAGGACCATTTTTGATTTATGCAGTGGTATTTTATTTATTTTTATTTTTCCTACGATGTTAAAAACCATGTACCTATCCTGTATGAGGCAGAATAAAAATATATTTCTTTTCTTTCTTTTCCTTAGAATTTCGAAAATTATTAAAGGTATGTATGTATTTACATACCTAAAGTATGGCGTTAATTGCCTTTAATTGCGTCCGTAGCTTAAGTAATTTTGGTCGGGTACCATTCCTTTAAAATGGCGATGGAGGGAATAGCTGATAGACACGTCATGCATGGGAACGGGTACAAGTTATGGTCACTGGTATACACCATTACATAGATTGACGGTCCCTCACTACTTGTAAAGACGACATTTCAAAAGTCGTGGTACAGTAGAGCTTTTTAAAGTTTTGATCTGACCAGACGTTAAAAAAATATATTTTTGATCATGATATGTAATACTCAATACAATAGCTGATAAATTAAGTGACAAAAAAAAATTGAGCGGAAAACAAAAGTGAAATTGTATCCCTATGGCAATACACACTTATGGCAAAACATTTTGACAGAAGCCAAAAGAGATGACTGTTCAACAATTATTCACAAGTACAGCTGTATTTTTAACAAGTAATTCCAATCTCAACATTCCCCGACACATAGCATTTTGAATAGCGGCCCGCAAAGGCGTCAATGTGCACACATCGTAACAGTAATGTATGATGTCGGCTGCAATCTGCAATATTTCTGATTTTACAAAGTGGCGAGACAGCGAAGAGTTAGACTATCCATCATTTTGTAAGCTTAAGGGGGTGCGCTATACACGACTAGTGTTGCAAATTAATTAAAGAATTAATGAAAAGCGAATGATAAGCTGTGGTACTTACAAATATTTTTGGTTCGACAGAAAATTTAAACAGAATAAGAAAAGTAGCATTAATTACGATAGTGACATACATTCAATGTTAACACTCGAAAGCCTTAATAAAGGGCTATTATAACAAAGTATCAAAATAACTCCTGGAGCTCAAAAGATAGAAAACCTGTGCAGTAACACGGATCCTCACCAGACACTTCAAACTAAACAAACATATATTCAAGGGTTGGGTGAGAACACAATATGCAGATTCTGTCGAGAGGCAGATGAAACTGCAATGCATGTTCTATGCTTTTGTGGCCAAGTAATGCGGTACGGAAGTATTATGTTAGGGTTGCACGCAAATCGCAATCATGCAAACGCAGAAATACAAAAATCACAGCTCATAACTAGAGGTTTCACAGCATAAGTCCGAGCAGTAAACTATAAAGTAAGAGTGCGCTACAAAAGGCCAGAAATGGTCGAGGTAGCACTAGGCACTTGAAACAATAATAATAATAATGGGCCATCTGGTTTTCTTGCCCTAGTGGCCTATCCAGTCACGTCGCAGTCCCGTTCCCCATCCGAAACTTGCGGTATCCCTAACCTAGGTTCCTCTCCCTACCCACTTTACCTTCAACAAATGTACCTTCTTCCTTCTTTCCTGTCTTAAAACGACTATATTCTCAAGGAGGGTTGGCGTCAGGCGGCCGGCCATAAAGGAAACCAGCCAAAACCCTTTGCAATTTGACACATTGCGCTGACCCCTGACTAGGGAAGAAAGATAAGAAATTAAGCATAGCTTGTACTATGAGTCCTCACCATAGCTTATATGTATAGTATAGTAAGTGGGAGAGCCATGCTTCAGCACGTATGGGCCAGCTCGACCGGAGCGATCTTATGGCCTCACAGAAAACCGGCAGTAAAACATTGCTTGCGTTGTATTTCACCGAGTGAGTGACGTTACCGAAGGCAATAACCCTTTCCACTCCTCCTCTTTTCCACTTCCTCTCTCTCCCCCTCTTCGTTCCCTTCGAATACTCCCACAATAAAGGCCGGCAAAGCACTTGTGACTCTCGAGTTGCAGGTGCCCATGGGCGGCGGTAGTCACTTACCATCAGGTGACTCGTTTAATCGTTTGCCTCCTATACCATAAAAAAAAATATGTATGTCATCACTGTTTAAAAATTAAAGATACCGCGACTGTCAGTTTGATCGTCTTTAACATCTCTTAAATTAGTATCACAACGATATTACCAAAATATCAAGCGGACAGAAATATAATGCCTTGTACACACATTTGCTCTGATGTCGTTATCAATCTTCATAAATTAAAAGTACATATATTTTCAGTGCAACATATCCCTTATTTTACGAATACAATGCTAGAAATGCCTATGTCGGAGACGAACATAAATAACTGTCTTTTTTTTCTCTGTCGGTATTTAGGTTTGAGACACATTTAGACTGTGTATATTGATTTATCTGCTGTAGAAAGTTTTGGAAGACTGTCATTCAAGCGATTTATTTGTTCTTATTTCGTTATTGGAATAAAATTAATTTAAAAATACCGCACGTTACAACTCAGACGCTCGGGCGGATATGAAAAAAGTGTTAGCGCAAAAAAATTCTGACCACGAGTAGATTTATTTTATTTATGTCATCTGTGGATTCTGCGTGTACTACTATACTTTGATGTTGTTGGATACTAATTATCCATAATAATATATTAGTTCGGTCAACTTTCACAGGTGGCGCAACTTTAATTTCGAGTTTTTACAATATTTTGATACAATCCAATATATATATATTTATATATATATTACTAGCTGCACAACGGCATGCGTTGCAATGCAATTTTTTATTTGTCCCAGTTCTGATAATGGCATCCATGAGAAAATCATATAAGTCTTTAATGAAATAGATTTTTTTTTAAGTCGGTTTTTTTTTTTAAAGAATTATTTATAAATACTGTATTCTGATATGAATTGCGTGTGATTTTATATTTAGCCTAGGTACATCTTTCTTTTATAACATATTATTGTTGCCTGTTGGCCTAATGGTTAGTGACCCTAGCTGCTATGCCATAGGTCGTGGGTTCGATTGGCACCTGTTTACTGTTTGTAGTTTAGAACAATACGTTACATTGTCCTCCTATTTAATTTACGCATATACATCATATGTAACCAATATAACCAGACACTTGTTAAAAACATGTTGAAAATGAGTGTCCTTGGAGTTTCTCGCCTGTTTTGAGACCCATAGGAACTACGTATTGGAACAGGCAACTTGCTTCACGACTGATTTAGCCTGATTCTTCAAAAAGATCTATAATGGGTTCAATTGAAATTAATGATTTTGATTGAATTATAACTATAGGTTAACGCCAACGAAGCCACGAGCAAATCTAATGACGTATACAAAAATTTATCCAGAAAATATTTCCGTGTTGAAAAATAATCTACCCAAAAAATATTTAAATTTATTTTAGATGTCCCCTTAAATGTTGTGGACCAAGAAGAACCGGTAGGAAAGTGGACTAGTTACATCAGAATTCCTTTCAGCCGTGACGCCATTAAATTTATGGCTACATTTATGGCTCCTGCAATTCATATGACAGATTACCATAATATCGTAATTGGAAGTCTTAAGATTTATCCACACTATTGCGAACGAATCATGTGCTATACGGTTTTAGTGCGGTAAAATGCGATATTTTACCGAATAGGCACTGACAGTAATAAGACTAAGTATATTGTTGAGCTCTAAAATCGTAGATAAAGAACGCATCAGTTTCTAAACAAAACAAAATCCAAATCGATTCAGCTGTGTTCCGAGCTACGACACACACACACACACAGAAATTATTCAAAACATTCGTCTGTTTGGTAGTTAAAAAGTCAAATAAAAACCCTTACGGTAAAAAGAAATAAAAACCAAATTGAGTCATGTAGTTTGGAACTCCAATCAATTGCTACCGTATATATGAAATAGAGAGTTTATATTTGGATATCGTAAACATGTTGTTTTATGATATTGTAATACCATTGATGTCTTTATCGTTGCACACCGGACGCGCCAAAACGTGTTTTAATGAATACTATAGTATGTACACGGCTTTATATCAAACAGCTTCAGGCTAAAGAATTTATTTCAATTATCTGTAATAAATAACAATTTTCATGTAATTTTGGATATAACATAATTAAAATTAATTGTAAAACCAGGGATTTTATTGATTTTATTAAGGTAATTCATCAAAATTTAATAGTCTTTTATGTTTAAGGAATGAATTTACTAAAGGAAAGCAAATTAATTAAAAAAACTGCTTTTATGCAAATAACAAAACTGAAAGTAGAAGATTTGATTGCGACTGATTTGCGTTTTAAGATAAATGTATTTTTAATAGGTAAATTAATAAACGCATATCATTCGCATTAGAATTCTAAAATAGAAAATATATTGATTAAAGAATAAATTATAATATCGTGGAAAAATACTGGTTAATAAGTTATATTTTTAACCGATTTTAAAAAGGAGGACGTTCTCAAATCTACTGTTTTTTTTTTAGATAGATGTTACGAGATATTTTAGCCAATTGTGAACCGATATAATTAATTCTTTTGTAAATTTAGTTGGTTGTACTCAAGGTTAGCCTCATTTAGGGAAAAATATTCCACCTCAAAGGGTGGAAAATTAAGGGATGAAGAATACAGCTTACTACTACTACTACAACTGGCCTGTTGGTCTAGTGGTTAGTGACCCTCACTGCTAAACCAGAGGTCGTGGGTTCGATTCCCACTCAGTACAAATAATTGTGTTATGAGTACGAACATTTGTTCTGTGTCTGGGTGTAATTTATCTATAATATGTATGTATTTATTTATTTAGAAATATATAAGTATGTTTATTAGCAGTCTAGTTACCATAGTACAGGCTCTGCCTAGTTTCTGATCAGACGGCCCTGTGTGAGATGTGTGGAGTTATTATTATTATACTATTATTACTTATTATAATTTTTAGTTAAATAATTTTAAAAGTTAATTATATTTTAACCATTGCTCACTAAGAAGCAGGACTCGACGCGTTGCTAAACCTATGAACCTACCCACCAGCAGAAAATCAGTACTTTGTTTTAATGAGATCAACAAGACTTATACTATCAGGTTTGGTTATTCACTTTATCACAACAGAAAGAGCCTGTTAAATGATCAATCATGTCATTATTTTTTATATACTATTTATTTGCAAATTTGTGATTTAGCAACACCAGTCCTCGTACAATGCATTCCACAGGTGAGCTGCATGTCCCGTAAAAGAAGTGCGAAGAAAATTTGTGGAATGCAAAGGTATTTTCAGTCGTAGATCTAAGAAATCTCGCATGTGTGTCATTTAGGAAGTCAATACGTTTTTTTAAGGTAAGTGGGAGTAGATGGGTTAAATTAAATAGGACCAGAATATCAAAATACCTTAGCCATCCCTAGCCAAAATAGGAATCTAATCGGAAAAGCGTTAAATCATAATAAATAATAATAGTTTCCATTTGTAGGAGTACCAAACAATAGGTAGTACATAAAATGCATAGAAGTTGAATGGCGATATGAAACCGCATACAGCATACTGTTAAATCACTTTAATGTTAGATTTCTCTCATGAAAGTTGTCGCACGGGCTCATTGGACAAACAAGTTCTAATATTGCCAACCTAGGTGCATTCGACTGCGACCTCGCGGGTTCGATTCCCACACAAACACACATTTGTATATATGTATGCGTGACGGTCACGCGAGTTCAGTGCTTTTTCTCCGTACCAAAAGTGCCCAAAGTGCCTAAAGAAGTTTTGTTCAGTGCTTTTCCCCACATCAAAAGTGCCCAAAAGTGCGTTTATCTTGACAAATATCTACCCTCTTTGAGTGTTATCCTTTTGAAAACAAAAAATATTATTAATAGTATTGTTTTACTTTCAAACCATATTTGTGTTTGTTACTGTAAAGGGTGAAGGACTAAAACTCGAATTTCAAATAGGCTGGGTAGCTATGTTAACGAAGAAAGGATTTTCTTCATGAATCAATTAAAATCATCATAGCTTAGTGATATATACATTGTACATATATTATTACTGGCCTGTTGGTCTAGTGGTTAGTGACCCTGACTGCTAAGCCAGAGGTCGTGGGTTCGATTCCCACCCAGGACAAATAATTGTGTGATGAGCACGATAATTTATTCTATGTCTGGGTGTAATTTATCTATAATATGTATGTATTTAGAAATATATAAGTATGTTTAACAGCAGTCTGGTTACCATAGTACAGGCTCTGCCTAGTTTGGGATCAGACAGCCGTGTGTGAGATGTGTGGAGTTATTATTGTTGTTATTAAAATATTATTTATAGTTACGCATCGCTACTCGTAAACACAATATATCTAAAACGGGATAGGCATCTTATGGCCAAGAGATTGTTGCGGCTAGGAGCAGAGTCCGACAGGCCTGTTAATAACGTTTATTACTTCCTTAGTAAAAAAAAATATTCTAGCATTTGCTGAAAACCGCTGAAGCCGCTAATAATGTTTATATAGAAAATTACAAAGAACTTTGACGGCGGGCCAAAGAATCCAGCCATAAAACTTAAGCAACACGTAATTTCATGCCTATCTAGAAGTCTATAAACACAGTTGTCACGACACGGAATAGAACCCGGACCTCCGATAAATTAAGTATAGACAACAAATCATGTCCAGTTATAATCTATCTACAATCGAGTTTGTATATCATTAAAATCAATGAGTAAGCCCCGAGCGATATTTATCGTGAATACTCTAAATACAACTTTAAATGTAGGTTATGTAAAACCCATTTGTGGTTTCTTCAAATAAAATCATACACAAACAATCACGACTGTATCCCCGAAGGTGTAGACAGAGACGTCTAAAATACCAAAATTTTTAGCAAACAATAATTTGGAGACCAACGCAATAGGGAGCAAAACTATTGCCGTCACCGGGCACTTTGGAAATGATTGATGGGTAAATTGGGACTTTTTTAAAAGGGAACGTTTGGCAAGAAGGTAAGATAATGTAATGAAACGATTGGGGGAGTGTAAGGTCAGACTCATACTTGTACTCAAACGACTGTTGTCAGGAAGTCTGAAGCTCTCTTACAATATATTCCGGTTTAAATGCGGTAA
This sequence comes from Callimorpha dominula, assembly GCA_949752705.1. NCBI lineage: Eukaryota > Metazoa > Arthropoda > Insecta > Lepidoptera > Erebidae > Callimorpha > Callimorpha dominula. Next base: position 13,709,060 of record OX457014.1, read on the forward strand.
TTTACAATATTGTACCGAATAGGTACTGACAATAATAAGAACAACAAGTGTATTTTTCACGATATATAATACGAACGAGCCTTCTAAAATTATTTTCAAATAAGTTATTTCAATGAAACCAATTTATAGGTATTTAGCGCATAGTGTAAGGCATTTTTTTTTTATAAGTCTATGCTTTGTTTTGACATAACATCAACTACAACTTTTAAATTTAGAACGTGAATGGAGTTGCAGATAACGACCAGTAATCCTGTAAAGTAGGGACATGGTGTGCGTGTGCTCACTTCGTTTCTCTTTCTGTAATCAAATCTTATGTGTGTCATTAATTTTGTGTTTGCACATTAGTTAAGTAGTTTATGATGAGGATGACCCATATTTAAATTTATTAATTGATAACGGTTCACAAGGTGGTCAATACCTTAGTTCTATTCGTCAAAACATTACAGGAAAAGGAAGGAAAATCTTTTTTTTTTCATAAGGTAATCTGTGAACAGCCTATTTTTAGTATTACATTATGTAGCTGTTTGTTATTCTTTTTTCATAACTGTTATTGTAATGAAATATAGCTCACTTAGGACCCCAGATGCTACATTCAATGGTTCTTTACTTTTTTATTGGTTTGTATAAAATAAGGTTTCTCCGATTGTCGGTAGAACCCAAGATGTTTGAGTCCGTGGTTTTTTTTATAGGGTTGTCTTTTCTGTTCTTGCTTTTCTCCTGCAGTATACTTCTGAATATCTTCAAGCGGATTGCAAGTCATATTAATATTCCCTGTGACTCGCTAAATGTCATACTCGGTATATCCAGGAGTCTGTGCCGTTCTGTTCATCTATCGCAGATGTCTAGCGCAGCAATGAGAATTTGGGTAAGATTAAAACCATTACCTAACTTTAAGAGGCCGTATACGAATTTTTGCCAATTTCGCTGATTTACGTGATTTTACAGTTAAAATACTATATTTCTATAAGTTTTTATGAACAACAAAAAAGATCACTTTAATTTAGATCTAATGAGTGAACCACTTTTTTACTTTTAAAATAAATTATAATGGGAGATTTAGGTTGTTTTAAAACATTTTTTATTACCATATTTTTTGAATTTTTTGCAATTTTTTTTCAGAAAATGGGTTAAATTTGAACTGAAGTTTATTTCTGTTGTTGTAATTTTATGAATGAGAGTTCCACACAGCCGAAATCAAAATCAAAACTTTGTAAATTTTCTGTAAAATTTGACATTAAGTTTAACATTTTTTTACTATTTTTTTTTTAATGGTAAAAAGTGTTTCATACATTGTATAGACGACTTTTACAACAATACATTGTAATTTTTTCGTACCGTTGATACTTCTACGTTCTACTACGTTCGTAAATATGTGATATTCTAAACCTCTTACGGCAAAATTTACAAAACAGTCACCGGTTTGAGGTCGGTTAATCAAAATTAAATAATAAAAGTAAAAAGGTGGCTCATACATTAGATCTAAATTGAAATGATCTTTTATGTTGTTTATAAAAACTTATAGAAATATATTATTTTAACTGTAAAATCACGTCTGTAAAACCACGTAAATCAGCGAAATTGCCAAAATTTCGTATACGGCCTCTTAAGCCTAAGTTAAAAAACACCAAATATGCTTTATACTTTTAAATGTTTTAGTGTAGTGTTGAAAGTTAATGTTTCAATTTTTTTTTTAATAACTTCACACATTCACGTACGGCCGGCCGTCTGATCCCAAACTAGGCAGAGCCGGTACTATGTAACCAGACTGCTGATAAACATACTTGTATATTTCTAAATACATACATATTATAGATAAATTACACCCAGCCACAGAACAAATGATCGTTGCTCATCCCACAATTATTTCATATTATGTCCTGGGTGGGAATCGAACCCACGACCTCTGACTTAGCATTCAGGGTTACTATCCACTAGACCAACAGGCCAGTCATACTATGTACTTAATAGTAGCTTATATTCAAACCTTTGTCGTTTACCGTAAAGATTACTTCATAGCATTGCGTACAGGGATATTAATTTTACCTACAAATTATAATTAACTCCAACACCCCATTGGACTTTAATTATTCAAATTACTAGTGGTTATGAACACCACAAAATTATTTCTGCTATGCATAACTATAAAATAAAACTTATAGCACCTAATGACTGGGACATAATTGTAGTACAACCTACAACTAAATCACTCGAACCGTGTAATTCCAGCTCAGTAAGTAGGCACACAGGATGTGTCGCAAAATACTTAACGACACGCCTTTTAAGGTGCACGTTTTGGTGTGCTGTGGTAAACGTAAGTAGATCACCATGGCCATGTCGTAGATCACAGAACTATCGGAACATGATAACAGATGGCACCACATAGGTATGATATATTTAGTCTTAATTTAAACATCAATCAAATCAAATGTCGTAATAAAATGCATGCCTCACATGTTTGTCTGTCCCGTAAGGTCTCAAGTTAATGACACCTAAATATACTAAATAAGAATGTTCGTACAATTTTATTTTCAGGTACTTACCAGGTATTTCACCTTTTTGAAATGCTGAGGACATCTTGTAAGCATTATTTATGTTTTGATTATTAGTTGCTATCTTCGCAGTTTAAATAAACTAAGAATATACGCCCCCTTGTACCAGCATCCCATGAATAACTTCTGTAATAAGTTCCCTATCATTAACACTAGATACCAATTTCAAAATATAATGCCTAGTTATTGCATACCTTTTATGGTGATCTAGGGTCTTAATTCTCTTGCCTTGGGTCCAAACTGTCACTGATATCAGCTTAGTGAGCTATAGTTGGACATGCTAACGTGTACCGTAATTTACATTTGAGATAAAGGGTTTATGTGGTTAGGTTTGTGGGCACGCATTAGTGTCTGAATAGTGTTACCAAACTTGCATTATAAAGTCTAAAACATGCTAAGAAATTAGTTGTTTCTTTGTATTAGTTGTTCGTTACAAAATAAAGAGGGAACGTTTTGCAAATTGAGCGATGAGCATGATCATTTGTTGTGTCCGGGTGTAATTTATCTATAATAATGTATGTATTTAGAAATATATAAGTATGATTTTCAGGAGTCTGATTGTCATAGTACATACTCTGCCTAGTGTGGGATCAGACGGCCGTGTGTGGAATGTGTTAAGTAATTAATTTGACCTAGATGTAAGGGTAAAATTATTTCTATAATTTTACCCTAACGTCAAATCGTCAGCTTTAAAGCAGTGAGTATTAGATAGTAAGTAGATATGAATGCACCTAACGTTTGTCCATTCGCCAAGCTTTTCTATCACAAGCTTTTATAGGTTTAAGATACTTACCTACACATATCTTAGCGTCTTATGAAAGCAAGTAAGCAAAGTTTATAAAATCAGTGAGACTGTCGGCGCAGACATTATTCTTATGAAAATTTACTGAAAATTAGCGTTTCTTGATTGACATCGCCTTCTAATAGTGTTTTCTATTTTATTGTGTTTCCTTATATGTTATTCTATTCATTCTTCTTTTTGGTGAGTATTTATCGGGGAAAAAATAATAACTGAAAAACTGTAATGTGGAAAATTACCACACCTTTTTATCACTACATATTATAAAACAAAGTCCCCCGCCGCGTCTGTCTGTCTGCGATAAACTGAAGAACTATTGAACGGATTTTCATGCGGTTTTCACTAAAAACAGAGTGATTCATGAGGAAGGTTGAGGTGTATAATTTGTACCCGTGCGAAGCCGGGGCGGGTTGGTAGTAAAGAATAATTAATATAAGTATGAAATAAGTTGATCACAATTTAAAAAAAACTTTTTCATATTGCATAAAACAGGAGTAAAACCTCTCTTTAAGCCGTTAACGCAAAATGGAATGGTTCCAAACAAAATTTGGTCCTAGCACCAAAAATTAAAATATACCTAAAGAGAACAGGCAGCCTTTTCAGTAAGTTTGTGGTGGCATTTAGTTAAGAGATATGTCTGTAACTTACAATTTATATTGAACCAAATAGTATCTGCACTAAGGGGTTATCTAGGTAATAATTATTCAATAGTTAAATTAACTAGAGATAAACAATTAGTCAATGTCATATATCTGTAAATACTACATTTTAATTAAATTCCTACATTTAATGAATTACATCTTATTTTGTAATATAGATAACAGTCAAAGCGTTATCTTTGAAATAATTATTTAAATTAAATCAATTTGAAATGTAATTATCACCGCTGACTAAGTAACTAGACTTAATGATAACAATGGCGATATGGTAAACGTGGTCGCCTCGCCATTACGCCGCGCCGACTGTTGTGGGGTTCGATTTCGATTTCCGCACCGGAAAAAAATTTGTGTGATCCACAAATAATTGTCCCAAGTCTGGGTGTTTTTATGTCTCTTGTTTGTATGTATGTAAAGTCCTCCCAAACACAGAAATCATTCCTAGTGAAGGAGTAGTCTTTAAAAAATGATAATGAAAATGAATTTGTTTATTAAATATAAATAGAAAGAAAGAAAGAAAGAAAGAAAAATATTTTATTTGTATCTTCAGTTATAGAAATAAATCATATGACTTAACACTAGGGTGGTACCGAAGACCAAATAGGGTACCTGCGTCAGCTAGTGTCGCAGGTCGCTCTGCAACGCTGGTATTCTCGCAGGCCCCAATTAGATTTAAATATCTATATTATTATATATATATATATATATTATAATTATATTCATATTTTACATATAAACAATATCAATAAATGTTATATAAATAATCAGTTACTAAATACATTTTACTATACATAAATACTTGTAATTCACACAATTTAACAAAACATATTAAATAATTATAATTTTCCTATATTCCTATGTGTATTTTCGAACGCATCTGTCACCTGTCAGATAATATAGGTATTCTGATAAAAACTATAGTGTCGACATTTCATATGACTAGCCTTGAGAAGAAACGCCGAAATAAACTCAAGGGTACACATCTACATAAGAAAAAGTTACACCCAGACACAGAACAAATTATCACACAATTATTTGTCCCGGGTGGGCCTCGACCCACGATCTCTGGCTCAGCAGTCAGGATCACTAACCACTAGACCAACAGGTCTGTCCACAGGTACAACATCTAGGAATATATTTACATTAAAAGAAATCTGGCCAAGTGCGAGTCGGACTCGAAGTGTCCTGAAGTGACATAAAGGGTTCCGCACCATTGTACAAGATTTAATATAAGCCAAAAAAATGACGTCTCTATTAGGGAAGCCCCCCTTAATTTTTTATTTTATTTTTTATTATTTGTTGTTATAGCGGCAACAGATATACACATTCTGTGAAAATTTCAACTGTCTACCTATTACAGATAATGAGATACAGCCTGGTGACCGACAAACAGACGGACAGTGGAGTCTTAGAAATAGGGTTCCGTTTTTACCCTTTGGGTACGGAACCCTAAAAAACGTATTTAAGTATGTCTTTCCGTGTCCCACTACCCATAGTACAAGCTAGGCTTAGTTTCGATCTGAAAAGCGCTGCCTAATAATATCCCGCGTATTATTATTATTATTATGAAATGCGTTCAACCACTTTTGTTGCAGATTCTACATAATTTAACACTTTTGAATGTCTGTTATTACGATCAACACTGATTGAAGGTTTTCGAAAGCGATCGACCGCGATCAACAGTTTCAGCACCTCTAGTTTATGTCAATTGAAACAAATTATTATGATCGCAGCCTACAATTATGTATAACCTTACCATTACTTTGGTTAGGATGCATCCATTAACTATGTGAGCTGTTATTCTTTTAATTTGGACCCTTCCTCCCCCCTTAAGGTAAGATTTAATGTGATTTAGTACGACCTATCCTCGCGTGATACTTGTTATAACTTTTAAATGACGAAATTTATTGTCATAAGGTAAAAAATAGTACAAAGTTAAGGTGTATTAACACTGTTCAAAGTTGATGAGACATTTTATTGGACCCCTTATTTCAAGTTTACGTAATTATTGGATAAGCCCTTACTTGCTGCAACAGATGTAGGAATTTAGGACACTACTTTTAAAATAATAACTATAGTTGAAGAGCGATTCGTATAAAAACAATTGCTTGTATTCATGTCTGCGTATTGCCGAATTTGTAGACAGAGGTGTCATATAAACATTACAATACCTAAACACCGACACACATGAGAAAGAATACCACTTTTTTTTCTGGATAAAAGATACACTAACGCCGCGTTCCTATATTCAAGAAACGATTCGTTTTACGGACGGTAAAATTTACGTTGAAAACTCAACGAAATTTTATCTTCCGTAAACAAAACGAATCGTTAGGGGTCACTTCCTGAAGTGACCCCTAACGATTCGTGAATGCAAAATAAATGAAAATTGGTTGAGTAGTTAAGGTGTGAAAGGTAACAAACAAACAAATAAACAAACTTACATTTGCATTTATAATACTAACTGTTGCCCGCGACTTCATTCGCGAAATTTTATTTAAATCTATCCCAAAGGAACCTTAATTTTTTCCGGGATAATAGTAACCTAAGTGCTATACCAGACTATAATCTATCTCTGTGCCAAATTTCATTCAAATCCGTTGAGCCGTTTTTGCGTGATAGAGTAGCAAACGTCCATCCATCCTCACAAACTTTCACCTCGATCATATTAGTAAAAATTGTTGTAAAATTCTCAAGCATATTTTGATTAGAATTTGATAAAAGTTACTGTTTGAGTAAATAATGATTATTATTTACTCAAACAGTAATCAGTTGAACACAGTTTTTAAAGCACTTGAATCGGGTTCTGTAATACGACCTGAAGACTGATCTGTTTTAATATAAGCCAAAAAACTCAACAGATTGTGGTTTTAAGCTCTTGAACATTTGTACTCTTAATAAAACTATCGAATTATCTGGATATACTGGCTTGCGATGTGAAGATAAACAGTATTTTGGTGTATCTTTTGTACAGCATTAGTAAACTGAAGATTAACTCGTGAAAATGTTGCTTTGTTTAGATTTCGTAGTCAATTAATCGATATTTTCTTAAAGACGCTAGGGAAGGGAAAGCTAATGGTTCGTAAATCGATAATTGTTGAAATATTTTGTAGATATATGCACAGAATTTAATTAAGTATTTTATTAAACTTTTATATACTGAGATATACTAAAGTATGCACAAGCTCAAAAAAGTGTTGTTTGTTGTCATTATTTGGATGCATAAAATTCGCAACGGCGACAACGAAAAGAAATACTGAAAGGAGATATAAAAAAGCAGATTCCTACTTCAATTGGAGCTACCTAACTAGCCCAACACGTCCACATCCACCCTAGAGAGATTTTTTTCACCAGTATATAAGATCGCAACTCGCAGGAAACCAGTAAGTGCTTAACATCGGGACGAGTCATTCAAACAACATCTATGTTTTCATCTATAAAGATAATAATAAGAAATCCTACTAATATTATAAACGTGAAAGTTTGTGAGGATGTATGGATGTTTGTTACTCTTTCACGCCAAAACTACTGAACCGATTGCGATGAAACTTGGTAGGTACATAGCTGGAGACCTGGATTAACATATAGGCTACTTTTTATCCAGATATTCCCACGGGATCGGGACTTACGCGGATTAAACCGCTTGGCGCTGCTAGTACAAAATATACGTAGAAAAAGTAAATGAAGAAAATTCGAATTACGTACAAATAAACCTTTCTAACAGATTTACCGAAAACATTATACAACGATTCTCGGTATCAATCCTTAATGCCCAATTTCTTATTCAAGGAACTCGATTAAAATAAGTATATTGGATATATCGATTTATCGATCTCTATCTTTTTCCCACCCTTGTAGCATTATTTTGTAAACCATTTTAAATATTAGGTGCGGACAACATAATGACGTAATTGTCGGGGTAAGTTTACTCTCGTGTTTGCGCTCACCATGATTTAGTACTTCTAGTGATTTATTGTAGAAACACCGCACTGTTTTGCGAACATTTTGTGTTTAGGATGTGTTCGTATAAGGCATACAGTTTGCACGAAATTGTTGGTAGTTACTTTCATAACTGCGTTTAAACTTTTGGACTTTGTGTATAAATATTAATATTACTTATAAATAGCAGTAGCCTTTACAAGATGCGATAGTTTTTGTTCACCTGACGTTTGAAATAAATTACAGCGTTAGTGGTACACACACATATCGTACGTTATAAATAATATTATAAAGAGGAAACTTTTGTGTGTATGTTTGTAATGTTTTCACACAAAAGTTATTGGACCGATTGCGATGAAACTTGGTATGTAGATAACTGGAGACCTGGATTAAGGCATAGGCTACTTTTTATCCCGAGGCACTGCTAGTATCTAATATGTTTTCATGATATTTCGGTTTTTATACGGTATTTATATCTCCTTGGAGGAAGATAGGGTTGGCAACACGCATATAACAATGATGTTTTAAGTAGTTATAAGCACCGGTAAGCAATCAAGTGAACGATTACTTAGCAGACTGTTGTGTTCCTGATAGTAACAGATTTCTAGGATCTTTCTTAGGATTGCCAGAGTTTCACTAGGAAAGGAAAAGGTTAGTTAACGTGTGTAACACCTCTAGTATTACAAGTATTCTCGATAGCCACTTGCCATCAGGTCGACATTGCGCTCTTTTGTGAAATAAAAATAATAATAAAAATATAGGTAACCTACAGTTTGTACACATAATTATTTTTATATCCGTATACATATTTGTATACGTGTGCGTGTTTGTAAACTATTTTATTGTGTGTTGTGAGTGTCATTTATCAAATTAAAATAAAACGTAAAATATTACGTGCAGTTTGTCTACAGCCTTATTCTTATATCCGTATGCATATTTGTTTATGTGTGCGTGGTTGTTTGTGTGTAACTGTGTGTGGGGGGTCTGTGCCATCTATATTGTACGAATATAAGGTTATTGACTCAATATTATATAATCATTTTATTATGATGAATGAATTTTTAACAGGATTGTGTTACACTTTTGTGAGAGCTGTGATATTTTTAGGAAGGGTATTTTTGTGGGCCATGTTGTCAAGATTCAATTATTTAAAGCAGCGTAGAGGTTAGTGTATGGAAAATGAATTCGTGAAATCTTTACAGTGGGGTCATTTGTATCACACGTTACTAGTCATTAAAATATTTCGAATAAAATGTCCGGATATCCGGCTATTGGTACTGTGGTACCTATTCGAAAATCTAATGGTTTTTAAGTGTACGTAAATATACACATACTTTATATTCCACTACAGCTAAAAGTGCTAGCAGACGTTCTAACATTGGGTCTGTTAGGGCCGGACAGCGAATTCGGTCTGCTTCGCACCAAATTTTGAAATTAAAATAATAGAGAGTAACCTCACATACATTTATATCTATGAACCCCTAATGCTTCAAACTACTGTCACTGATTTCCATCAAGCGAACCATTACATTCTTTTTTTACCAATTAAGGTTAAAAAAAAACTATTACAATGCCCAACGCTTTTCCTTAACTCTTGATCAAATTAGGAGTGACAAGTGCAACGGGGCGTTGACATCAATACGAAAGTAAGTGGATAAAATGTCCAATGTAATGTATTGCACAACGTTGTAGGAAATGGGTTATTATCGAGTCAAAATATATCAATCGAATTTAAGAAAGATGTTTTGGAGCCGTTGATGTACAGACACACTGTTTTAAAAATACATAATGTAAAATAAATACGCCATGTGATATGTAGTGTGTGTTTGTAGCGCTTTCCGGATACTTTTACGGATGTATGTACATCTCTATTTGACGATAAACGTATAAAAAATTATATTGATTTATTTCGTTACTGTCTAGGATCATCATCATCTTCCTGCTCTTTTCAGGCCAAGGGTTTTGGTTGGTTTCTTTTATTGCCAGCCAACCCTGACACCAACCCTCCTTGGGAATGTAGTCGTTTTAAAACGGGAAAGAAGGAAGAAGGTAAATTTGTGTAAGGAAAATGAGTATGGATAGAAACATAGGGTAAAGGATACCGCAAGTCTCGGATGGGGAACGGAAGTAAGACTATCTAGGATGGGCCTATCTAGGGGGACTATCTAGGCTAGAAAATAAACCACTTAAGAGAAGTGAGAATAACTTTGTTTTAAATAAGCAAAGTTCAAATAAAAATGCGAAAAACTTAAGAATGTAAATAAATCTTGACGGGGTTAATTAGGGAGATAAACGATTTGGAGGTTATTTATAAGAAGGACAGATTCTTTTTACTTATACTTATGTTATCTACATATGTAAAAATGAATCCCTATTTCTCTTGGTCACGGCATCACGCGTGAACGGCTGGACCGATTTCGCTAATTCTTTTTCTTTGTGTTTGTTATTGTCAGGAGAAGGTTCTTATGAAAGAAAAAATTATGAAAGTTCAGCGGAAAATTAGAAAATTAAAGAAAACTTAACGACCACATCAACTTTTCTAATGTAACCTTAGCGCTTTTGACACAACTGTCAGTCGTTTGACAGTTGGTGCGATTGACAGAATGCGCGTTGCAAATACAAGTAAGCAACTACAAAGACAGTATTCCTTCAGAAATAAACACTCGTGGCAAGTATGGTCTACCTTAGACCAAGCCTACGTCTATAGGTGGAGGTGCAGCTACGTCCGCAGGTGTACACTGCAGACGTAGCTGTAGTTAACAGGCAAAAAAACATCAGTGACTGATAAGCCCCTACTAATACCTTGCCTTCAATCCTTATTTTTTTACTGAATGCTATTTTTAAACATCTTTTTACGAGCTACGTGTAAATAACTATGTAAACAAATTTACTTTGAATTATTTAAATGCACTAAAATTTATTATATATAGTTATGTGCATTAAATATGTAAATCACGACTTAAATAAGTTAAAATATGGCCAGTCGGTATACTTTCAACAACTACAGGACATATAGCAGGAGATGATTGACTCATATTTGTCACGTCACAATAACGTAACGCTTAGGACTCCCTTAATCAGTTCCAGTTTTTCACTATGCAAGCAACAATTTAGAATTTTATTTTTTGTTCCTAGGTGATTGTTTTACTTTTAAAGTTAAATCATTGTTCTATAAGAAACACCAATAAATAAACTCTGATTTGTGACATTTGTTTTGTTTCTATCATTTATACCTTTTCAAATAAAACCTCGAATATCTTAAGGTATTCACTTTGCCCGGATTTCCCCTACTAGTTGTACATACTTGAACGTGATCCGGACCTCTTCAAGGTACTGCAGTCTCAGTCCCGTTCCTCACCGGATACCTTTGATATCGCCTACCCTAGCTTCCTTCCCTACCCATTTTCCCTATCCCAATATTTCCAAGGAGATTTGGCGTCAGGCAAGTGGCCGGGCCATAAAAATAATCAGCCAAAACCTTGTGCAGTATGAGTAAATCATATCGCCGATTCTAAATAAAATTTGGACAAGGTTAGGTAGATGATGATGATGGTTTATAAGTTAAAATACTTTTTTGTTAACCCTACGTTTCGATCGAATTGCACTGACGCGACGTCACGGGTATTGGACGCCATAGTTAGGCGAGTTTGAAGAATAAATGATTTTAGTTTGTTATTTATTTTACTTAAAATATTAAATCTACTTCGTGCAGCTAAGATTTACTCCATCCATTCACAAACGTAAATACCCATTTCCTTATTGGCATTCGTCTTAAGCAATTAATATTAAAACATGTACATTTGTTTGTGTGTACTCAAGTCGGAAACAATTAAACTTACGTGGATAATTGTTTAACTAAGATTTTGAGTGCTTATAAGTAGTTGAGTAATGTTTGTGTATGTAAACGTTAAATATATTTTTAACCAGTTTTAAGACTGTTCATAATATTTCTATACAAAGCTGTATTTTCCAATTCTTAACATCACGTTGCGACTGTAGGAGGTTCACGTGTGTATTTCTATTATATTTCATAAATGTCGTTGAGGAGAGTGGTGACATTCACATACAGCGAAAAACATACTTGAATACCATCTAAGGAAAACAAACCGAACTACAGAGTAACTACTAATCCTACATCGCAGGTTCTTGCGCCGATTAGTATATATACAACTTTCCAACATCAACCGTTGGACAGCGGCCCGCCAGGCATGTTCACCTCGCCTGGTCGGAGGATCCTATCTTTGTGTTCGAGCGACATAACACCCCGTTTCTCCACAAGGACTTACTTGAACCCCAAAATACATAGGTACAATCGTTCAAAAACTTCGCACTGCCTTTAGTGCGGATTACCACATGCCTAAATAGGCCAATATTGGTTCATAGTTGATCAGATTGCCTTAGAACTAGAAATCTGTAGAGTAGGATAAAAGATGGATGTTTGGTTCCATGCTTATCTGAAGTGGTCTTGTAATCTGAACTGCCTTTCCACCACATAATCTTTTACAGTTAACTTACCTAATAAACTCAAGCTTGCAATCCAGCTGGCCTGCTGATCGCTCACCGTGAAAGCACCGTTATTAGACCTGGAGTCCTGCATGGAAGCTATGGCGGGAGACATGTAACCCTTGCTGAGACCTGCCGCGAATGGACCGAGTGAGACGGCGAGTGCTGCCCAAATCTGTAGGAAAATAGATACATACAATTTCGACGTTTTTTACTTAAAATAATCATAATATTTTCGGACATATTATATAGAGTTTTCTAGATCTAAGAATTTTAGAATGAAGCAAGCACGGTTCCAAAGGATTTCCACCCACGGACGCTCCGGCTGAGGAATAAGCTCCCTGCCATGGTTTTCCTGAGAGATTACAGTTTGGGGATGTTCTAAAAGAAGAGTATACTATATCAAAGGGTCGCAACGCGTATGCGAGTCCTCTGGAATTGCAAGCGTCCATAGGCTATGGTAACCGTTCATCATCAGGCGGGCCGTGTGCTTGTTTGCCACCGACGTGGTATAATAAAAAATTATATTATAAATTACTAAACTCAGCCCTAAAAATATTGGTAATTTTCTGTATATCTGGAAAGTCATGCTTCTACTTAACGTCAGTATTGTCTGTGGTATTGTCTTCAAGAACATTGTTATACATTTTGCTAAAATGACTAAAAAATATATAAATTTCTAGAAATTGTTTTATATTATATGTATTATTGATTGTCAACTGTTAGTCCAAATATTAGTCAGGTCCATCTGGTGGAGCGCCAATATATTTATAAAATGCATACATAATCGCACCATAATATATTTCGTTATATTATTAATTTCATAGTCTTTATGTAAACCACATTCTGTTTGTCGAATGCAATTAGTGCTGGTACTGCTGTAATATCGCCAATGTACTCGACGATCTCAAGAGATGGCGTTAGCAGTCTTCAAATAGTGTAAGCGCGCTGCACCCTGATTGGTGCAAGAAAAAACGGACATACCCTGCTCTCATCGCTTTTCGCTAAGACGCTAAGAAGACGCCTTTAATATATAAAAATTTTGTTCCGCCACGGACATCAGTTATATTTCTCGTGAAAAGAAGCTGATTTTCCATTAGTCCTATAGCCGTGTAGTGTTTGGACTCGCTTATAACCTTTACAAGGTGTATGTGGAGTGCTCTAGTCTTCGATCGTGACCGGCCGGTCAATACCTGGACGTTGCAAGAGACCGTAAAAACCTTCGCCGCTGCTCGCTGCCTTCTGGAGGATCGGGACTTGGTCGGTGTTGCAGGTTAGTGCTGGCATGATTGTTTTTGATCGATAGAAGTGGTTTACTTCCCTACACCTCGTACGCTAACCGTTGAGCAATCACACCCTGGTCGGGCTATTTACACGCCTGACCATACAATTTGGTCCTTACGAGTACGGATAGGCCAGTGATTCACGTAAATATTGGTGAATTTACTTTGCTATTCATATCATAAAAAAGATTCACGTAATTCTAGTGAATTCTTGCCGCCATTTTTCCTCGCTCACAGATTTACGTAAAATTGGTAAATTCTGTGTTTAAAACGCACGAGAACTACGTAATTATTGGTAGACTCGTATTTAAATATAATTAATTGTTAGATTTGGTGAATTACGTATTAATTGGTAATAATATCCATTATACTCAATTTAGTTGAACTTATTTATACCTACCCACTTATTAACCGCTCCACCACTGTACTTTACGCTAAGTCATTTTAAGATTTAAATTTAATTTGTGTTTTTACACTAACTAGGTAGATATACCTATCACTTTGTAGTTGTATTGTGATATTATTTTATAAACATGACGGAAAGTGAATCAAGCCGCGAAGTCATGTTGGTTATGTTGAATCAAAAGAAAGAATTATTATTTCAACGTATTAATCGTATGTACACATCGTCGAAAGGTATAATTTCTTTCGATTCATCAACGCGAGCTAACGAGAATTTTCTGGCTGAAACGGAGATGATAGATGAGTTACGCGATAAATTTGAGTCCATTGTTGATAAAATAAATAATATAAATTTGTTATCAAAGATTACGGTCAATCCCGAGTATTCTTGCCTCGATTCATTTGATGATTTATACTCGAGAGTTAAACGCGTTAGAAATAAAATATTAACCACTTCTAAGGTGCGTTCACTCGAGACCAGTAGCTCGATCAAGTCCGTAGTGAAATTAGAACCTTTAGTAATTCCGAGTTTTGACGGACGCCCTGAAAACTGGAATACCTTTTATCAGTCTTTTAAAGCTAATATTCATTTGAATCAACAGCTTTCTGACTCGCAACGTGTACAGTATCTAATTTCTAAACTCACCCACGACGCACTAAAATTCACTTCCGGTATTATTCCGTCAGGTGAAACATATAAAATACTGTGGGATAGTTTGGTTAAGAAATACCACGACAAACGCTCATTAGGTACATATTATCTCAATAATATACTGGACTTAAAAACTTGCTCGCACACTGCGAACGCTCTTGATACCTTTGTTAGTAAATACTCCGCTTCGATTTCAGCTCTAAAAGAATTAGGCATAACAGATCTAACTGATTTTATTTTTCTTCAATGCGCTTTGAGAAGGATGGATCCTCAAACCATCCAAGCCTTTGAACTTTCGATTCGGGATGTGGAAGTGCCTACGACACAACAGCTTATCGCTTTTATACAAGATCTGGCTAAGATTTTGGAGCGCTCAAACCCGCGAAATTCGTCATATACGAAACCCGCTGCTGTTGTTACGTCGCCCTCACGCGACCGGCGCGTTCATCACACCTCCAAATCTTACGCAGCAGTTACCGCGAATTGTTGTTTGTGTAGTGGTAACCATCGACATTTATATGTTTGCGCTCAGTTTAAAAATATGCGAGACGCAAGGGCTAGATATGAGTTTATTAAATCGAAGTACGGTTGCGTTAATTGTTTAAGCACTTTACATAAACTTCCGGATTGTAAGAGTACGTCAGTCTGTTTCTGTAATAAAAGACACCATAGGTTATTGCATTTTGATAGTAATAATTCGCAATCGCATGCGGCTATGGTAAATACCGCCGTCGCGTACTCGCCGCCGCCCGCTCATCGAGCGACCGTTACTTCGCCCGCGCCTTCTCATCGCGCTCACACGACTTCGTCATGCATTCGAGCGCCCCCGCTTGCTACAGAACCAGTTACACATACACAGTCTTACACTTCTTGTCATAAGGGTGATATACTTTTGTCAACCGCTCAGGTATACGCGCGCTCTAAGGGTAGCGCTGGTATCAAATCTGTAGTTAGGTGTTTGATAGATAATGGCTCGCAGAATAATCTAATAACATCTGCTTGTTCTAGTTTATTAAATTTACCGATAATACCGTTGAATAATTCCTATGTTAAAGGTGTTGGTTCCGCTTCAAGTCCGATAATCGGTTATGTTCATTTAGACATTGAATCCCGTATTTATCCGGATCAGAAATACACTATACATGCGCTTGTTGTAGAATGCATTACGGATCAATTGCCTTCGAAATTTATCGATTGTGATCGCGACCTAGATTTTCGTAACCTTCCGCTCGCTGATTTAAGCTGGAATATTCCGGGCAAGATTGATTTATTGTTAGGTGCCCAGCTATTCCCATTTATATACTTAGGAAATATGGTCGAGTGTGGGCCGCGCGCACCGTGTGCTTTATCTACAACATTTGGTTACGTACTTATGGGAGATTACCCGCGTAAACATATTTTACCTACTGCCGCGTCTTTTTCTGCGTTAGCGCTTAATGATATAGTGCAAAAGTTCTGGGAACTTGAAGAAGTACCCATGAAACGCTTGTTGTCACCAGAGGAGACAGATTGCGAAAATATTTTCACGGC
Organism: Callimorpha dominula; assembly: GCA_949752705.1. NCBI lineage: Eukaryota > Metazoa > Arthropoda > Insecta > Lepidoptera > Erebidae > Callimorpha > Callimorpha dominula. The sequence continues at coordinate 13,725,373 of OX457014.1, forward strand.
TACCGTGACCCGTGACGACGTAGGTCGTTATACAGTTGCATTACCATTCTGTAGGGACCCTTCGGAATTAGGTAATTCGCACGCTACCGCTTATCGCCGTTTCGTTTCACTCGAGCGTAAGCTCCGTCAGGCACCGATAGTGCGCGAAAATTATAACAAGGTTATTCAGGATTATATTGATAACAATTACCTCAGTCCTGTTAAAGAATCTGAGCTGTCCTCTGATGGTTATTATATACCGCATCACGCAGTAGTCCGACCTGATAAACCGATGCCGCGCATCGTATTGGACGCGAGTGCTAAAACGCATACAGGACTTTCGCTTAACGATATATTACATATTGGACCCAATTTACAGGCCGATCTGTTTTTATTATTGTTAGGTTTTAGATTATTTCCTATTGCAATGAACGCTGATATAAAACAATATTATTTACGGATTGGTGTACCAGTAGACCAACATAAATACCTACGCATTTTATTTAGATTCAACGAATCGGAAAAAATTCGCACTTATGCCTTTAATAGGCAACCTTTCGGTCTCAAGTCAAGCCCTTACATAGCTATGCGCACTGTGCGACAGCTGGCTACTGACATGAGTCCGCTCTATCCTGATGCCGCGAAAGTGGCAGAGACCTGTCTGTATATGGACGATTTGGTTCTTTCTATTGCAAATGAGGATACTGCCACGCAATTAGCTCACAACTTGATTAAGTTTTTCAAATCGGGTGACTTTGACTTAGTGAAGTGGTCTAGCAATTCACCAGTGCTACTTGACTCGCTTCCCGACACGCACCGCAAGTCGCTTGATTTTGATGTTGACAATAATGTCTCTAAGGTCTTAGGTCTCTCATGGGAACCATGTGAAGATAATTTTCATTTCACATGCGCCGCAATTAATGAAAAGTGCACCAAGAGAAACATACTCTCGGTGGTTGCACGACTATTTGACGTGCTCGGATTGGTCGCGCCTGTGATTCTCTATGCCAAGTTGTTAATTAAGGAACTGTGGCTCAGCAAGTGTGATTGGGACGATCCTGCACCGGAGCACATACGCACCCGTTTTTCCGCTCTTGCGCAAGAACTTCAAATGCTTGACACTTTAAGGATTCCACGTCATGTAGGCGTCGAAGTTGGTTGTGAATTACGTCTTGTTGCTTTTTGTGATGCTAGCATGAATGGTCTGGGATGTGTCATTTATGCCCATTGTACCTACCACGATTTGTGGTGGAAAGGTCCTCCGTGGATTCGCAGCTCATCTGAGAAGTGGCCGATTAAGCCATTCTCGCTTAATAATTGCTCTGTCTTGCCTGAACTCAAGGCAAATGTGTTGGCTGCCATTACTCACACAGAGCCGCCGTTGCTGTGTACGTTAGCACAACGTGTTTCTTCTTGGGAAAAGTTGCTACGTATCACCGCATATGTATTAAAATTCGCAAGACCTAAAGTTAAGGTCGAACCTCGTTCTATAGCAGGGTTGACAAGTGCTGAGAATGCGTTAATTCTCGCCGTTCAATCTGTGCACTTCTGTGAAGATATCAAATTGATCAAGGCTGATAAATTACCTTCAAAAAGGCTGCAAAGCCTCTTCGTCTTCTTAGACAAACAAGGGATTTTACGCATTGGAGGAAGACTTTCTGGATCAATGCTTCCTTTCGAAGCTAAACATCCGGTTCTTCTCCCTAAACGCGATCATGTCGTTGACTTAATAATACAGCATTTTCATGTTGTTAATTGTCACACCGGACCTGGACTTCTTATGTCTATTATACGACAACGCTACTGGATCTTGGATGCCAGGACTGTTATCAGGTCCAAGTTGCGAAAGTGCAACACTTGCTTTAAATGCAACCCAACGCATCCAACGCCTATAATGGTTGATCTTCCTGATTACCGTGTTTCAGAGGCCAAGGCATTTTGTCACACTGGTGTAGATTACGCTGGTCCGATAAGGACAATCCTTTCTCGCCGCAGAGGTCAACATGCGCAAAAGGCGTACATCGTTCTTTTTGTTTGCATGGTCACACGTAGTCTACATATTGAAGTGACCAGTGATTTAACTACTGAAAACTTTCTAGCCGCTTTTAAACGCTTTATTTCCCGTCGAGGACCAGTTTCATGTCTCTATTCCGATAATGGATCTACTTTCATCGGTGCGAAGGCACATTTAGATGAGCTGTATAGTTTTTTATTGAACTCTAGCTTCAAAAACGCGCTGTCGAATGAGTTGCTCTCTCGACGCATAGAGTGGAAGATGATTCCCCCAAGATCACCAAATTTTGGTGGGATGTGGGAAGGGAATATAAAGAGCATGAAAACGCATTTATATAGAGTAATAGGAAGTCAGTTACTTACATACGAAGAACTGCAAACTGTTCTTACTCAGATAGAGTGTATTCTTAACTCTCGTCCATTGAGCGTATTATCGTCAGACCCTTATCCTGAGGTGTTAACTCCCGCGCATTTTTTGATGTCTACTCCGTTGCAATATTTACCCGCTGCTGATTTGTCAGATCAACGATTGAGTCTGTTAGAACGTAAAAAGTTGTTAGATAGTATGGTCCAATCCTTTTGGAAGAAATGGCACTTAGAGTATTTGCACACGTTGCAAGTTAGGCAAAAATGGGCTACTCCCGACAAACCGGTAGAAATCGGAACTGATGTTCTTCTTGAGCAGGAGAATTCTCCACCGTTGCATTGGCCGTTAGGAGTAATTACGGACGTGTTCAGAGGCTTTGATAACGTTGTACGCGTGGCGATAGTTAAAACGCAAACTGGAATTTACAAACGCGCTGTAACTAAATTATATCCTATTCCTACACAATAAATTCAACTTAGTTTAAACCTTATTCTTAGTTTAAGCCGCTATATTTATCATATTTATTATTTAATCGCATAATGCATGTGTTACTCTCAGTCAGTTAGAAAATTCGCGTGTTTTGAAACATCTTGTGATGTTCCAAGGCGGGGTGCATGGTGGAGCGCCAATATATTTATAAAATGCATACATAATCGCACCATAATATATTTCGTTATATTATTAATTTCATAGTCTTTATGTAAACCACATTCTGTTTGTCGAATGCAATTAGTGCTGGTACTGCTGTAATATCGCCAATGTACTCGACGATCTCAAGAGATGGCGTTAGCAGTCTTCAAATAGTGTAAGCGCGCTGCACCCTGATTGGTGCAAGAAAAAACGGACATACCCTGCTCTCATCGCTTTTCGCTAAGACGCTAAGAAGACGCCTTTAATATATAAAAATTTTGTTCCGCCACGGACATCAGTTATATTTCTCGTGAAAAGAAGCTGATTTTCCATTAGTCCTATAGCCGTGTAGTGTTTGGACTCGCTTATAACCTTTACAAGGTGTATGTGGAGTGCTCTAGTCTTCGATCGTGACCGGCCGGTCAATACCTGGACGTTGCAAGAGACCGTAAAAACCTTCGCCGCTGCTCGCTGCCTTCTGGAGGATCGGGACTTGGTCGGTGTTGCAGGTTAGTGCTGGCATGATTGTTTTTGATCGATAGAAGTGGTTTACTTCCCTACACCTCGTACGCTAACCGTTGAGCAATCACACCCTGGTCGGGCTATTTACACGCCTGACCACCATCTATTATACCAAGTGGCCGGTCTAAAGAACTAATTAGTCCATTGGAACTAACAGTTAAGATGGTGTACAGTACGCCATCTTAACTGTTAGTTCAATTGGACTATTTAGTTCTTTAGACCGGCCTGTAGGTACTTGTCCTAGTAGCCTCTCCACCCACAGGACATATTGTACATACAGGTACGCGACCCCAGCCTCTGAGCTACTGCAGTCTCAGTCCCCTTCCTCACCAGAAACCTGCTTTACCCTAGCTTCCTTCCCCTGTACCCATTTTCCCTATCCCAATTTTCCCGTGTTAAAACGGCAATATTCCCAAGAAGGGTGAGCGTCAGGCAGGCGCCCGGTCACAAAAAGAATCGGCCGAAACTATTGCGCCCACCAAAAATAAAATTGTGAGGTAGAGATGATGATCCAAATACTATATATCCTACATCCAATGTAAGTATAATGTCCCAAGCACATAATAGCGTAACTGAATTATATTTAAACATGTAATGACACCTTTAATATTCTAATGCTATGGTAGTATTTTAATAACTGTATATTAATGTACAATGGTGTACAATTTCATGTCCTCTATATGAAAATTATTAATATAATTTAGAGTAACAGGTGCCATTCTTGTAATGAGTTTTGGTTGTATTTATAAATTGTCGCCTGTGGGTACAATTAGACCACCAAAGAGGTTATATTATTAATAATTGTTGTACTTTTGCGTTGTGTGATTACTCTAATTATAGTTTAATACGAAAAGTAGGTAGGTAGGTAGGTAAATGTACATAAAACATCTTAAGCATAGCTTTATTGCGGGCTTAGAACACAGATAAACATACTGAGATACCCTTCTTTTTTGGAAATTTCTACGTATGTATTAAAAACGCTTGTTGGTCTAGTGGTTAGTGATCCTGACTGTAGAGCCAGAGGTCGTAGGTTCGATTCCCACCCAGGACAAATAATTGTGTGATGAGCGCGGTGATTTAGTTCGGTGTCTGATCTAATTTATCTATAATATACCTAAATATATTTAGAAATACAGTTTGGGATCAGACGACCGTGTGTGAGATGTATTAAGTTATAATAATTATTATAGAAACACACAGACCAATCAAAATAGACACATTCATGTAAGTATAAAAATATTTGTAATGAACGAAAATCGAACCCACGACCTTAGACGTGCCAGTCGAATGCTACATACAGTTATCCATATGATAAGCAGATGGTCTTAAAATCCACATGCGTAATCTTCAATGCCTGACCTGGATTGAAGAAAGGAGTAGAAGGAGAAAAGAGGGTGGAAGAAAGAAATATATATATAGAAGGACGACACATAGAAGTAACCAAACCAAAGTCTAAACTATTTTTGAAGTAAAAACTTCTTTAGGCACGTTTGTGCACTTTTGCTGAAATCGTGACCGTCACGCTAATAATACATATATAGATCCACTAGAGGGCGCTAATCTAAACATTGAGTTCTGTCAGCTCTTTATTAATTAATGTCACCAACCTGCTAATGTGACGTTTTCAGTTCGTCGTATCGTTTATGTTTCACTTCTGTCAGCAGTCCCATGACTGCCTATTTTTTTTTATCTATTAGTCTATGAAATCATACAAATAAATGATATAAGACTAAAATTTCAAAGTAACCTTACCAAAAGTAATATTTATAACGAACATTATTTACGCCTACAATACTTAATATAAAAATACTATTTACAGAACGACCATCCAGAAAGTAAAGATTCGTTAACATGGCGGGGAGAGAGGTACTAAGATGCATAGGGTGTAATAGAACACGCACGCCTGAATCGATCAATGTTTCGAACACCATGTGTAAATGGTTTGCTAGGGAGGACCGTAGGTATGTTGCTGTATCGATATCGATAAAATTATTAGAAACTTAACGGCTCTGTTCCTTTAAAGAAAGAAAGAAAAATGTTTTATTCGTAGACATCTTTACTTGTTTAGTGGTTGTAAATTTAGAAAACTGTGCTTACGATGTCATACGACATTTCTGATAAAATTCTTTCCGATAACTCCTAATAATTTATATAATATGATTACCCTTTTGCCCTTTTCTTTAAGTCAATATGGTACCGTATCCTATATTTATACATATATTATTGTATTTATTTCTATATGTACTTGTGTATTTTTATGTTTATTGTGTACTTGTCTGCAAAATCTTATGTTACTTGTAAGATATTTTATGCAACTAGATAATGTACACTGTACTGCCCTAAATTTATTTCCATTTTTTTTTTCTCCATCTCATAGGTGTCTGTGAGAGATTACCGCAGAGCGATATGGCCGCCATTGTTATAAATTTTACTCGTTGATGTTTCTGTGGTAAGAGAGGAAGTTAGTTATAAGACAAGAAACATGCTATTTAAATAGCGTCTTCTTTACGAGTCATATACAGACTTTGTTGTGGCTATGGTGTTTAGGTAAACTAAGTCATTGAAGCAATGAATAGAAAACAATATCAAAACAAACAAAAAATTTTATGGTGCGCCAATTTTAAAATAAGAACGAAACCAACCGACAATTGTAACGAAAAACAATTGCTTCATATTTCAACATCCCCAAGTGTTCTATTCTATTTTCAAATGATAATCGACCTCGATGCACATCCCGTACAACCCTACTCTATCTGAAGCATTTGTACGGGCCAATGACCGACACACTGCCATACATTCTATCCCTAAATACAATTTTTGATGTACAATTCCGACTTACAAATGTCGACCTTATTTTCATTGCTCTAAGATTTATTGAAAATGTAGAATGCGGCCGTCGTACACAAAATTTAAATTTGTTTAAAATCCACGGGATATTAAGCTTTATTGCGTCAGAAATTAATGGTTTTAAAGTGTTTTTTTGTATGGCATGTAATCGATGGCTCGGGTTAATGCCACTGAATTTGACAAATTGTAAAACGAACGCGACTAATATGTAATTATATTTTTAAATAGATTTTTCTTTGATAGTATATTAACATAATATTTATAATTAAGAGTAATTAAGTTACTTTCGTTATTTATTATGAGTGCCAGGTGGACATGTTAGTTTTATGTACACGATACATCATAAAAGAGTGATTGAAATATAAATAGCTTTATAGTTTTTTCCGGACTTTTTTAGTCTACTTTTCATGTTTCCCGATGTTTGGAATAGTTTTCAGTTCAATGACACTCGAGTCATTACAATGTATCGCGAGGTTCAGGATAGTTAGATTAGGCCAGGCTAGGGATGGGTGACCGCTAAGAGGTTTGATTAGACAAATAAAATGTTCAAGGAAGATGTTTCGAAAACTAGCGCTAAGTGTTGTTGATTGGGTCCCAACTATGTCTATGTGATTTATTTGGCGACCATTTTGGGGCGACGGTAGAGGCGTCAGAGGTCATGGATTCGAGTCCCACTAGGTGCAAAATTTTTATATGCATATTTCTTTTGCATCAATCTAGGCGTTTCTATGTAGATTTAATATGTTAAAAGTTACAAAAGTTATCTTTTATAGTAATACACATAATAAAACTAAATAATTTTGGTTTTTTTGGTGAAACGCTGGATTTAGGCTAGTTAACATCACGCTATGATATCTAGGAGCAGACCAGTGGCAATAAACGCGTATGTTTGCAGGGAATGACTAGGTATTAGTAATTACGAGCAGCGCCACGCGGTTTCACCCGCGTAAGTCCCGATGCCGTGGGAATATCGGGATAAAAAGTAGCCTGTGCGTTAATCTAGATCTCCAGCCATCTACATACCAAGTTTTATCGCTATCGGTTCAGTGGTTTTTGCTTGAAAGAGTAACAAACATCCTTCCTTCCATCCATCCATCCCAACTTTCACATTTATAATATTAGTGGGATTAGTGTACTGGTAAGTGGAATATAAAAATTTAAAATTGTGTTCAATCATACCTGTCTCCTGTAACTATTCCTGCCATCACTGGACCTTATCATCATTATTCTTGTCTCCGGGGTGATGTTTGTCATTTTATCACCGATCTTTTCACCCGTCTGGTCGCAGAGCTTCTTCTCACACATAGACACTGTTTTTTTATCTTTGTCACAAATAATTAGAAGTGGGGGGAGTCTGGTGTCATGGTGTTGAAAGCTGTAACAATAGAAAAGAATAATATTAGTTTATTAAATAAACTATAACAATTATTTTTGTAGTTGGGTTACTGAAAGGCACATACATCTGTACTTTAGAGGGTACATAATATCGTAACTGTGACAATCGACGACGATGACGATAATAGTGACACAATAGGTACTAAATTAAAGATTTACGACGATAGCAAGATATTAATTTAAGACAGAATTGTTAGAAACTGTCTCACAACCACTGCCATAAACTATGAAAATCACTAACTAACAGTAACTGCCATGTTGGTTGTACCTCTCTCTGCACTTAAGTGATTGTTATCAACTTATAATACATTCCTACCTTTTTATAACCCCACTATTCATCAATATTTATCTACCGACCGTATGTTTATTTACCGGCATAACCAGTCATAATAATATATATTAACCAATTTTTATTAAATAGTGAACTTTTTTATCATCTATTATAGTTTACCCTATTTTGAATAAAATCAATAAGAGTTTTTGATGTGTCGACAACATACAATAATTGTAATTGTCCTGAATATTAAAAACCACAGAAAAGGATATGGTATATTGTTATGACGGCCCGCATAGTACCTACCAATACAATGGCGCGGTCTGCAGATGATTTTTTTAAAGGATTACACCGCCGTGCCTTGTAGAGCACATGAAGCCGTCAATTCCAGGTAGAATAGTTGGTTATTAAATTAAAATTACGCTTTACATTTAATTACTCAGTAAGTGTTTTTTGTAGCATTAAGGTGGAAAACAAACATACAACCGTTGAGACATCCGTTCCTAAATACTGGAATACCCGAGAGCAGCCGTTATTTATAGTAGTGGCGATGTAGATACTTGGATTTTGTAAAAAAACTCGTTTTGCATAATTATATGAAGGTTTTACTAGAACAGAGACACTGTCATCTGATAATACCATGATAAGCAATTTGAGCATCTTAAAATAAAACCTCTTTATTGGTATTCATATTAATTGACTGGCCTGTTGATCTAGTGGTTAGTGACCCTGACTGCTGAGCCAGAGGTCGTGGGTTCGATTCCCACCCAGGACAAATAATTGTGTGATGAGCAAGATCATTTGTTCGATAAAAATTTGAATTTTTTAAGTACGCGATCGTTATTATTTCAGGCATACATTTTTATTTCCATATTGCTTCTATATTTAATGAAAAAATATCAAAATATTTATCAAAACAATATTTTATTATATCACTTCAAAAACACATTTTCAATCACAATATTGCAAGTTTTCTTATCACCTCGATAAGAAAATTTACTTAAAACACTTACAGAATCTGTCCCCCCACAGATCAGATGCTCTGCTCAACACAACGAGTGACACTAGACTATGCCCGCCCACACTATACACAAATGACGTTCTACCATTGATTTTAGTTCGAAACAATGATTGTTTTAACTCTCCAACGATAGCATGAATCAATGAGAATTATTTCTATTGTACAAACTGTTTTATTTTTAATAGCTGGCAGTACCTAGTGTTTTTTTTTCGCTATCGAAGACGTTATGTAAATGAAAAACGTGTAAAAGTCACCATCTTGAAAAACCGTTTCTAGAATGTTAAACATTACATACTTGGGTGACTATTTTTCTAGTAGTAGTAAGGAGTGTTATTTTTTATTTGTGATGTTTAATGAGGTCTGATGACCATGAACACAATAATTAAAAATATCAAAAGTTGAGCTTCCTTGACTGGGATTTTACAGATTGTACAACCCTAGTCGGGCGTTTCAAAATTCAAACTGAAATCTACTAAGTCCTACCTCCTACAAAATAAATGGTTGGTAAATTTTTTTAATACCTATTTTTTATGTGATAGGGGGCAAACGAGCAGACGGTTCATCTGATGGTAAATGACTACCGCCCAAGGGCACCTGCGATTCAAGAGTCACAAGTGCGTTGCCGGCTTGCAACTCATTCCGTTTTGACTTAACTGCCATCGAAGAATTTTATACCAATAACTTAAAATAAGCCGTATGCGTGTGCTATCTTAGTCATATAAAATAAAAGCAGTCAAACAATCAATTCTGTTCCACACAATTCCTTTCAAACACATTCAGGAAATTCAACGAACACAAATGTGAAAGAGAACCGGATATGTTAATTATTTACGTTTCACAAACAATGAGTTATCCTGTTGGTTCGGTAAATAAATACTGGCCGGATGAAAAGACAGCTTTAGACGTAAACAAAAAAATTATGGAGTAATGCTATTAAGTGCATAGTTCACTAATGCCGCGTTCCAATAAACATAAAACGATTCGTTTTGCTTACGGACGGCAAAATTTCGTTGAATTTTCAACGAGAATTTTACCGTCCGTAAGCAAAACGAGTCGTTTTATGTTTATAGGAACGCGGCATACAAGTCTTACTTCGGACACATGAGTGCGTACTATAAAAGTATTAAAATTTCTTGGCTAATTCTTTAGGAAACTATTCATTAAGTTTTAAGGAAATGGTGATATTGAAATAAATTGTTTCAGGAATAATAGTCATTGGTTCTCGAAACGTGTGCAAATTTTCAGGTTAAGTAATTGGACCAAATAAAAACGTAATTTTATGAAGCATTTAGTCTAAAATATAACACACGCTTAAAACTTTTCACTTAATAAGAAACATCAATATTGTTTCAAAGAAAACGCAAATATCAAAGTAAAATACAAATGCATTAGTTTAAAATTGTATTTTAATATCTTTCGGTACAAATACCAAATATATTTAGGAAAAAGGTTATATTATGTTTATTCATTATTTATTTTGGTCTCTGGCAACAGTTTCAAACTTGATTTAAAAAAAATTGGGTGACAAGGTTAGTAACAAAAGAGGAATGTTCAAAAATCGTTTAAAACCTGTTCGTTTAATTAGGAATTGACTTAAATTTAAATTTGGAATAATAAATTTAAAAACGCTTTTATTTTACGCTTACATAATAGAATGTTACATTTAAAATTCAATATTACGTGCGTATTATGTGAATTCATTATTTTATTTATTATACATTTGTGTTCAAATATTCATAGGTGTCCGGTCAAGTATCTCACTTAAAATACCTGTTTACTGGAGGAAGAAGTATACTTAATTGCTACCACTGGTATCGGGTACAGAGACCAAGCTACTCGCTGGTTGGGGGACAGAAACCTGCTCGAGGAAGACTACATTTTGCATCAGGCTAAGAGCCTAACGTGAGCCTCTGAAGGTTCGAGGCTCTAAGCAATTAACCACGTGGTATGTGGATTGCGGAATTCACATACCACATGTCGACAAGCTCGTGGGTTACGTCTAAACATTATTATTGTAACCGCCGACCGCGAAGAGTGAACTGCTCTCACCTTCCTCCTCTTCTACTTTCGTCCTTGTTCTCATAATAAGCGAAAATTAATGTTACAAGTGTATGGGACTTATTTACAATGTGAAATCCAATTTCTCAACGGCGAGACAGTAGAATAACGGTACCCGTAACGAGGTAATAACAGATCAAAATAAATATCGTTGCTAGACGTAATAATTAAGTTGATTTTTCAATAAATAAGTTCAGAATTGAAGTAGCGGCCAGGTGCATTACTTCTAACTTACATAATCACCTGTTAAAATTCCAATAAAATCTAATCATATGTTTATTTACAACGGATGTAACAGATAAACACGTTTCCTGACTTTTATCGTTGCATTCTATATACATAGCTACGTTTACTGTGTTATACTTCAACGTAATTGTAGAATGCGGTAATTTTTTTTATCAGGATCTTTGAATTTTTTGTTCAGTTTTTGGTAATAAATAGAATAAGATTACAACTGAGGTTAATTTACGTATATTATCAGCAATCTGGTTATCATAATAAAGGCTCTGCCTATTTTGGGATCAGACGGCCGTCTGTGAGATGTGTCAAGTTATTATTATAATGTGTACGTATTTTAAACACAATATTTTTCTGCGATAAAAACAACTAAAAATACCGAATGTGTTCTAGATAAACAATTTCTAGCTAGGAGATTTCTAGAAATTTCTAGAAATAATTTTGCGCATTGACACAGCGCGATATTTCGGAGCGCGACGTCATTGGGTCATGATTGACTTGTGATTGGAATTCCTACATGATTGGTCTACGAATACAACTCTTTGTTTGACACACAACTAGGTATAGTATACGTCACGAATATTGACCGCTATTGAGAATTTTATATCCCCTAGTGTCGCCAATTTAGTACCAAGTGTCCCTGACAATGGAATGTAATCCAGGCAACACTCAACTGGGTTCTCTTTCAGTGTGTTACTGTTATTGTATGTTTTGCTGTTGTGTATTTCTAGTAAATTAATGACTAATGCCTTGCGATCAAGTGGTCGCGGGTTCACACCGCACCCGGTGCACTATTGACGGAGGGGTTAACAAGAACACAGTCATCTCATGTGTGACCCACACTTCTGGTAAATAGTCCTAACTAATATTTCAAATTGTCTGCACGGATGGCGCAATGGCTTAAATGATCACCTCACAACTACGCCACGCCGAGTGTTGTGGGTTCAAATCCCACACGGGACAAAAAATTGTGTGATTCCCAAATAGTTTTCCCGAGTCTGGGTGTTCTTTGTGTCCGTTACGTGAATGTTTGTGAAGCCCCCCGCGACACAGGAATATTCCTAATGCGGAAGTTGTCTTTTATTAAAGAACCGAAAACCGAAAGTTTGTTTGTAACGCCTTAATAACTCCACCGATTGTCATGACATTTTGCTTGGATGTTGCCAAAGGTACGGAAAATAACATAAAGTCTATATCATGCAGATTAAACCTACTATTCCTGAGAAATAGAAGACACAAATAACATAAGCATAGCAAGCACAAGCTAGTCTTTAAAAAAAAAACTATATTTCTTGTTTTACGTAAACGTTGTGTTGTTGGATAGAGGGCTATCTGCCTGCCGAAAATGGGCCAGCTACAATCCCACGATGTGCCTCCTATGGTGCTGAATAAGGTGGAATATGAGCTTCATCTCTTAAGTGAGTAGTACCCCCTCCCCCCAGTCAGTGGTTAAGTAAGCTGGTTAACGCACTTCAGTGGTTTGCCGGCGATGAAAACACCCTGTCCTTTCTCATGACGCGATGACGTTACAAGTCGCAATTCCAGTACCCGTCTACTGCGTGACGTCGTTAACAGCACAAGCGACTTTGTTATCATAACCTCTAATTATGAAGAAACTTGTACACTAAGTCTAAAATTTACATGCTCTACGCAAATCTGACGTTATTTATAACTAAAATATTGCCGTCTGCTGTTAGCGTTCGCCGACAAAACATCGTAACTCACCAAGGTCGTACTTTACAACCACTCTATTTACAATAATTATAAACAATTTATGGGCTGGTACAAGTAAATGCGTACTTAAGAACTGTGATTAATAAATTGATATATTGTTAACTAGGTACATACGCTTTATTTCTCACCAAACATTACATCAACAATAAGTTACAATGGGCGGTCTTATCGCAAACTGCGATCTCTTCCAGAAAACAGACTTTAGATGGATTATATAATACTAGCAGCGCCCCGCGGTTTCACCCGCGTAAGTCCCGATGCCGTAGAAATATCGGGATAAAAAGTAGCCTATATGTTAATCCAGGTCTCCAGCTATCTATATACCACGTTTCATCGCAACCGGTTCAGTAGTTTTGGCGTGAAAGAGTAACAAACATCCATACATCCATACATCCACACATCCTCACAAACTTTCACGTTTATAATATTAGTAGGATAGATCATGGGAAGATTTTCCAGTGGAAAAAGGCGAACGAGGACGAGAGAGAAGTTTCAACAGCAAAAAAAATTCTCTTAAGTGTGGACGTTACGTCAAAAGCAAGCCTGAAAGCACTGTGACGTCCATCCTTGTTTCTAATGAGCTTTCGTTAGCTCTCCTTCGTTTGGTCTGGGTAACCGATAGAGGCAGGGTAACTAAATAAAATTCCATCTACCGGAATTTTCGGAAATTACAGAACAATGATATATTATAGGTACAAGTATCAATATTTTCGATAGGTAGATCGCTATTAGCGATAAAATCGCCCATTGAACTTTAATGTTTAAGATAATATGTGTTTCAACTGTATGTTATTTTATTAATGGTGTACATTAGAGAATATACTATTCTCTATTGTATGGTATATTCTATTCTATTCGATTTGAAAACTACGGTCAAGTAAAAATACACAAGCATTCATGATGTTACGCTTTTTGCTTTCTTACAATGTCCCTTATTGTTTTAAAAAGTTTTAATTTCCCATAACAACAGACCAACTTGTGTTAACGACCAATTACACATGTTACACAATACGTGATTAAATTAACCATAAAATATAGAGAAGTGCAATATATCAAATGAACCAAGAGCTAGGTTTACGGAAATCATCAAAATCGAGTAGAAATTTATTTTTATGTTTTAAACACTTGGTGATTTTTATGACACCAGCACGTTGTGGGTGTCCACTGTTCGTTTAGACGTCTAATATCATCGAGATGGACATCCGAGATTATATTGAGAGAATATCGTCAGCCACTTGTGTTTATATAAAAACTTTAGGAGAGAAAGTAAAGATCTGATGGAGAGCTTCTAGAGCCAAAGTATAGTAAATGTAACCAGCTAAGGTTTTGTCAGAATATACGTTTTATTAAAAATGTTTGATTAAAATTTTAAATACACGAACGACTAACTACCACTGTATCTTCGTATCATTTTCATTGAAGAAGCTGTAACACACGGGTGCTGCGTCGGCAGTTTATTTTTCTTGAACTCGGCTTGATACGCTGACATTTAGAAATAAGGACGTTATTTGTACTATATCTATTCGACACATACCACACATATGTGTTTCGACACATGCCATTTTATTTGTCTATTAAAATAAAATAAAAATGTGTTGTTTTTTTGTAGTAAGTTAATAAAATTCAAACACAACCCAAATCACAGGATACATAATAGTACCTATAGTAAAAATCAAATTCCTAGACTGTGCAAAGGAGTTGTAGATCTCGGGATGGTTAAGATATGGATGGTACGAGTGTAGCCACAGAGTAAATATATTATCATAGATAATGTTTAGTCAATACTCGATATGGTTAAATTTTATTATTAAAGCATTCAAAAAGGGTTCGTTTTCTAGTATACCGTACGTCAATGGACACCGAAACAGTTAAAAGTCCATACATATAAAGTTAATTAAAACGTTTTATGACGATGCGTCTACGAGTTATGCGCCTCAACGCGGAAATGTCTGCATGTAATTAAGATGGCGGTTGATAAAGTGAAAACCGGATTTTTTCGATTATTCCGTGTCTCGAGAAAATATAAAAGGGCCTTATTATTTTTATAATGTACAGCCGATATGATGACTTGAATTCAGAATATGTTCTTTTAGTTGATCCATGTGCGTTGGTGAGCGTAGTTGCCAGAGCGTCATGGTAAGGGGGCGTTAATTACGCGAGGTGATTTTGGTGATTTTTCAACCTCCCCCCTCTTCCCCTAGTGGGACGTCATGCGATTTTGCTTGACTCCTTCCCCCCTCCCCTAGTCTCACGTGACATTTTTCACGTTTAGGAGCAACTGCGGTTGTAATACCATTTAGCCCACCATGTAATGTAGTAGGGAAGGTTTTCCTACTACTTTACATTATTATATTATTTACATTTTACATTATATGCGTTTTAGTGGAGAAACATTTCTCATTGAATTTAACCCAGTTTTCTGGCAATTTTACACTGTTTCTTGCGGAAAAAAATAACGTCATATCTGCCGAGGCCCCCCTGTCCCCCACGTGAGATTTGGCTCGATCCCCTCCTACCCCTGAACGCCTCACGTATTTAATGGACAGCCCCTAACTATTGCGTTAGAGAGGATGTTATTTTTGTTTGCTACAACTGTTCTGTGTTCGGCCTTTGATGAGTTACGTAAATGGCTTCCCTATTACTATTATTGTTTCTATTATTTTAACCCGTACTCAAAAAGAGATGTGTTTGTAAGTTTGACGTGTCTGTGTGTCTGTCTGTGGCATCATAACTCCCGAACAAATGGACCAATCTAAGTGCGTTTTTTTTGTTTGAAAGGTAACTTGATCGAGAGTGTACTTAGATATAATTCAAGAAAAACTGTCAAGCCGTTCGAAGATCATCAGGTCTTTTCTAAATGTTGGAGGGATTTTCAAGTCAGGGCTATTTTAAATTTTCAATGTAACAAATGGTGCCCTATTTCTAGCTTGTTCCCAACTACCTGTCTGTCTATATTAAACAAAGCCCTACCAAAGTTGTCACTGACGAACAGACAGGTTGACACTAATAACTTTCTAACTTTGAGGATTCCAAAAATAAATTCATAACAAAAATACCCACGAAGATAAAAGTTTTCTCGCTAAAGGCCGGCAAAGATTGTTATCAGTGCCATGTTTCAGGAATTCTTTATCATAAGCTGATAAAAAAAAGGAAAAAAAAATGGTAAAATATTTGTTTTCATTACAAATCTGAAAATTTCTTAGATGTTTGTCCTAACTGAGCATCTGTCTCTGGGTTCTTGTTGTTAAAGCCATGCTCTTTAATATAAATAACATCACGGTATTAGTTTCTGTGAGGACGCCACAAACACGCAAGTCAGTATCCTGTAAGATTTCTAATGTTTGTTCGCCATTTCGTAAAATATGTATAAATAAATGAATTTTCAAAAGTAAGATCCGATAGTTGTTTAATGACGTGAATCCCACTAATCCCACTAATTTTATAAATGTGAAAGTTTGGATGGATGGATGGATGGATGTTTGTTACTCTTTCACGCAAAAACCACTGGACCGATTGCTTGGTATGTAGATAGCTGGAGACCTGGATTAACGCATAGGCTACTTTTAATCCCGATATTCCCACGGGATCTGAGTTACGCGGGTGAAACCGCGAGACGCTGCTAGTTTGACATAAACAAGAAATTATGAAATGAAACAAAAAAACATAAGTTGGATGTTTTTTGTAATCACCTTTTAAAATCTTTTATTTATATTCACCAATTAATAGATTTGAAAGAAAAAAATGTTAAATTATACATTTTGGTACAAAAATCCGTCATTTTGATTTAATTTTAATTTGACACACCGTTAGCTATAATGACAGACAGATATACAGACAAAAAAATATTTTATTGCCCTCCTTTCATTTTACCTAAAAAGTGGGTAGATATACATATAAGTAATAAGATTAATCTAGTATGAACCTTTAAGTTATGAAGGTGTTCAAAAACATATTTTTTAACAATTTTTCCCGTGAACGCGTTTTAACGAGTTCTCGTAGGTGGCTATTATGCGTAATAACCGCACAAATTACCCGTATCGAGTTATGTCGACAGGTTACATCTTTATAAAAGGACTTTTACACTATACGTGTTAATGTGTTATATACTGTTTAAATAAGTTGTTTAGTGACTAATTAAGATTTTAGCTAGATGTATTTTTAAGCAACTATGAGTTTATTGTATATGTTAG
This sequence comes from Callimorpha dominula, assembly GCA_949752705.1. NCBI lineage: Eukaryota > Metazoa > Arthropoda > Insecta > Lepidoptera > Erebidae > Callimorpha > Callimorpha dominula. Next base: position 13,742,640 of record OX457014.1, read on the forward strand.
GTTTGGTTGTATGTATGAAAGTAACTATAATTTCGTTATGGCCTAATTAGTAATTTAAAAATTAAAAAAATACTGAACGTCTAAAAACTTAACTAACAGTCTTGAAGTGAAGTACTGTTTGTTGGTGAGTGTATCACTTGAGAACGGCTTTATAGATTATGGTTTAGGTAATGAAAATGAAAATAATAATCCTTAGAAGCAAATAGAAGAAATTATTTGGTTTTAATTAAATTGTCTCATCTTATTTTTTTGAGAAAATTTAACCTCACTCTCACTACAGCACATGAGCGGCGACTTGGGAGCTAATCAATAATAAACACTTTTGACATTATATTTAAATTTATTCCGAACTATCGACTAAAAACATTTCTAATTATCCGATCGTCAACTCAAATTAACACACGTCAACATGTCGAATCGCCATCGTGTCGTTTCATATAAAAGTGCTACATATTTAATCGGTCCCTCATTACCGTAGGTAGTTCATTATCGCCACGGCGTTATAACGAGCGTCCGTATATCTATGTATGGAATCACTCGAAATACGTGCATTAAAGTATGAAAATGAGTATCCTTCGACTTGCTAAAGACAACTAAGTATATAAAATCAGGAATTAAAAAAACCTTATAGATTAACTAGCTGTTCCCGCGCGGCTTCGCTCGCGTGTACATATTTATATATTTTGCACTCAACTCAAATTTTTTGTCCAAAATTAAAGTAGCCTAAGTTACTCCTTATAATACCAGATATCTACTAGTCAAAGTCCCGTGGAAATCGGTCTACCCGTTCCAGAGATTAGCCGGAACAACCAGCCAGACAGACAGATAAAAAAGTTTGTATTTGTTTTTTTGGTATATAATATATGTGCCGTGTAAACATTCGGATTCATTTAGTAAAATGCTGTTATTATGACGTTACAAACAGACACTTCAATTTTATATAGATGATAGATAAATAATATTTTGTTAAAATAGTTGTTAAAATAGTTAGGCCTTAACCCTTCCCTCTCCCCCCCTCCAACGTGGGTCACACATTACTAGTATTCTTGCTAACCCCTCCAGCTAATCTAAATGCTTGTGTTAAGAGTGGGTTCACGACGGTAGAGTACTTACTGGGTGGGGTTCGAACACGCAACCACTTGATCGCAAGTCCGACGCCTTAGCCATGACGCTACCGCCGTTTGTTTATTTAAAACCATATGGACAATGTGTACAGAGGCGGACTTAATGCCAAAGACATTCTCTGCCAGTTTACCTTAAGGTGATGTAGAAATGAATGATGTACGTGCATTAAAAAGTATAAGAGTGAGTGAAATAAAAGAAAAAATATAAATAAAAAAATATTTTTGTGTTAGAAATTAGTTTTTATTGAGAAAGGCTATACAAGTATTTGATAACGCGTGAGTCAAACGTCAAGTGTTTTGTTTCTCAGCAACGATAACAAATGTTTTTTGCCACCTTATCGGTAACATAAAAGTGGGTTTTATTTCAATATTCTACCACCACGTATAAACTTGCTCCCTGCAGAGAGTTGTATCTCTCGATATCTTGTTCCTTGTAAGAGCCATCTTGTTAGTACAAAGTACATGTTCATTGACTACATTGATTTTTATATTAAAAGATTGCAAGAGAAAATTATTATTTTAATGAAGTCTTTCATGTGACAAATTACAGGTTAAATTAAGAAAGTCTGTAGTTTAAAAAGCAAAAAATTTTTTTTAATAAACTATGCCTGCCTTTTGATAAAATGTGCCAGGCGTCGCATTCAATTATTCTAATAATTCTAAAAAAAGTGTTTAGTATTGTTTTTTAAGGATAAAAATCTGACCCTATTACTAAGACTCTACTGTCCGTCTGTCTGTCTGTCACCAGGCTGTATTTCATGAACTGTGATAGCTAGATAGTCGAAATTTTCACAGACGATGTATTTCTGTTGCCGCTTTAACAAAAAATAATTATTAAAAATTAAAGGGGGCTCTCCTACTTGAAACGTGTTTATCTGCTCGATCTTAATAATGGCAACAAGTAGATACATAGTATAAAATCTTGTTTAAGGTCGTTATAAGTTTGACGAGTTTGAGTGTCTGTGTGTCTGTCTGTGGCATCGTAGCTTCCAAATTATTGGACCGATTTCAGTGCGTTTTTTTTTGTATGAAAGGTGACTTGATTGAGAGTGTCTTCATATGTAATTCAAGGAAGTCTGTTAAGCCATTTGAAGACCATCAGCTCTTCTCTAATCGTTAAATTGATTTTTGAGCCATTTTAAAATTAAGAATATATTTATTTCTTGTTGTTTAGTAGCTCTTGACGAGTTTTAGTGATTTTTTATGATATAGGGGCAAACGAGAAGATGGGTCACCTGATGATAAATGACTACCGCCGCCCATGGGCACCTGTAACTCTAGAGTCACAAGTGCGTTGCTGCCCTTTAAGATGGGAGTAGGAGAAGAGGGGAAAAGGGGGGAGAGGGGAAAGACGGGAATAGGGGAGAGGGAAGGCTTAGGGTCTCCGGTAACCTCAATTACGCGGCGAAAAGCAATGAACCCATTGCTTTACTGCCGGTTTTCTGTAATAATATTGGATCAGATTTTTTTTTTATTAAGTTATGTAAAAACGACTACCGTTCACCCCCAATACCGAGGGATTCCATTGATTAACATTACCATGTCTCTTTGTCTCACAAAACTCACCAGTGTACAATTTTCTTTAGCCTATTGTTCTCAAATTAACCAGCTTTCTAACTGATCAGTTGCTTAGAAGTAAAACTTGTTTGCTTCTAACGAACATTACACCCACCTTCTCATAAAACAAGTGCAATTGAACCTGACCGTGTCATTACTGGCAATGCATTTACGGCCCAAGCATAAATTACGCGTTCGCTTCACAATTGACAAGTCATAAAACGAACAAAGCTGAGGTATATATATTTCTCTTGATTATAAGAAAGAACTCGTAAAGTTACTACAGGAATTGACGTAATGCGAGTTTGCGACTTAAATTAAAAACCGGCTAAGTGCGAGTCGGATTCGCGCACCGAGGGTTCCGTGAAACATTTTTATTATGTGATGTAACTAAAAATTTACGGTTTTCGCAATTTTTCCTTTATCTGTGCAATAAGACGTTGCTTCGTACCAAATTTCAAGATTCTGAGTTCACGGAAGTTAACCTGTAGGTTTTGATTCCCTTGCGAGTGTCGAAACTTTGCGGAAGTTTGCGGCATAAATGCTGTATCTTTTGATTGCGTTGGCTTAGAAGTTTGATTTTTTCACAGCTTCAAGGGACAGTAGACTTGAGTATTTGATATAAATTCCAGCTTGATAGCTCCACGCGTTCTTGAGAAAAAGGGTCTTGACGGACGGACAACAAAGTGATTCTATAAGGGTTCCTTTTTTTACTTTCGAGGTACGGAACCCTAAAAATAAACAAACAAAGAAAAAATCATTCCTTGAGCTGTAAACATTTTCACGTACCTATAGTTTACCTTACACTATTGAACATCCCACTATTATTATAAATGTGAAGGTTTGGATGGATGGATGGATGGATGTTTGTTACTCTTTTACGCAAAAGCCACTGAACCGATTTTGCAATGAAACTTGATATGTAGATAGCTGGAGATTTGGATTAACACATAGGCTACTTTTTATCTCTATATTTTTACGGGATCGGGACTTACGCGGGTGAAACCACAAGGCGCTACTAGTATAATAATACTACCTCTCACCCGCGGTTTTCATCTCGTCAAATGGGGACCAGTTGACGAACTCGTCAATTCGTACCATTCTTGAACTTCTTTAAAATTTTAGTTGATTTAGTACAGTCGAGGAAAATAATTTCCAGACATTAAAATAAAAGACAAGAATTAAATAATCAACAATAATGTTATATTAAAAAAAATATTTAAGATTTAAAGCTATCATAATTATAGTAATCGGATCATTTATTGAAAAAAAATCGCAAGCACTTTTCTTCCTAACAGGTCTTTATCTTAAGCTCCTATTAAAACCAGGAATGGGACGAGATGACGAATCAAAATTATAGTAATTTTGAAATTCGCCAACTCGTCCTAATGGGCCATGTTTGTTTTGGGACGAGATGACGAACGACTCATACAACAAATGTGGTCTTAAAAATAAAAAGTCCAGCCCAATTTACCTCATACATAAGGCATGCAAAAGGTTAATAATAATATTTTTTTTTTCGTATTTAATTTATTTAACATCAGTCAGTCAGTTTTGTAATAATCGTTCAGGTTATAGAAGCAATCCTCAATCAAAGTATTTTAAGAGTTTTCTTAAAATTAAAATAATTTAATTGTCCAATATTAATTGGCAAATGATTGTTAACTGTTATACAAGAAAAATACATATTTCTTTTTAACATTTAATTGACTATACGTGGTAAAATGATGTTGTTTCTATGGTGTAAGTCATCATCCTCCGCGGCTTTTACCAACAAAGTTGGGGTCGGCTTTCAGCCTAACTACGATACGGCCGAACATCGATATTTAACATGAAGCGACTGCCATCAAACCCCCACAACCCAAGTACTAGCCGATATCGAAGTTCTGTAGTTAGACCAGGTTGTCGGACTTTTTAGGGCTCCAACTACCCGTAACGAATGCCACAGATGTTCGTATGGCAACCGGACCGACGGCTTAACGTGCTCTCCGAGTCTCGATATGTTAAGCATGGTCACCCATTCTAAGACTGACCAGGCTAGCATTACTTAACCTTGTAATGTTATGCTAGTATAGTTGTATAGAAAGGTATCTTGTGTTTCTATAACCCCGACGTGTAAGTATGCAAAATGTTACGTCAATTTCTTAATGATTAGTTAAAGCATAACATTGTAACATTAGTTAGGTTTTTGTAGATTTGTTTTTAACTAGCAGTTTCCACGCGGCTTCGCTTGCGTGTACATATTTATATATTTTGCATGGAACCCTAATCTTTTTTCCAAAATACAAGAAGCCTAAGTTATTCCTTATAACAGCAGCTAACTGCCAGTAAAAGTCCCGTGGAAATCGGTTCACCCGTTCTGGAGGTTACCCGGAACAAACAGACAGGCAGACAAAAATTTTAAAAACTGATTTTCAGGCATAGGTATCGTGCAAATGACTGTATTAGCTTAATTAAAACCTATTATTTTGACATTACAAACAGATACTTCAATTTTATTTATATATATGCGGCTTCGCGTATTGTAGAACTAGTTGAGCCTCGCAGTTTCATTGCAGTTGTATTTATATTTAGGAATAAAGAAACTCACATGGACCCTTAAAACATTACACTCCTTTTTTAGGCCGTCGTGTAATAAAAACAAGCGCTTGTCAACTGCGGTCTTCGGTACAGTTCATTATTTCCCTTTATTAAGATTGAGCAACTTAACATATAAGATTTTTACGACCTGACACATAGAACAAGTGTGCAGTCCTCTTTATATTACAGAGCTCATAAAAACGACAACAGAGATCGTAATATGTGCATGTTTATTTGAAAGCTTGTTTGTCTGTTTGTTTGTTTAGTAGCATGTCTTTTATGGCGATGGTAGGCGAATGTCTGAGGATTAAATAGGCTTAAATGGGACGTTTGATTACCAAGATTAGCTATGTTAATCTTGAATATATTATGTGGTAGGAATGTTTGCGCAGTTCGCCATTTTGTTTGTTTATTGTTTGTTGCACACCTCAAAGGTGTGCAAAATTTTATCATCTAGTCATGACGTACAACGACAGATACACTTTTTTTTTGCAAATACATACATATAAACACCCAGGACATTTGTACTGAGGAGGAATCGAATCCATAATGTTGCCAGTCGAATGCACTACACTACAGTAGAACCTCTGTAAGTCGAACCTCGATAAGTCGAAAACCTCCATAACTCGTGTTGTCGCCACAATAAAAACTCCTATTTATTTTATTAAGAATAGGGACAAACTATAATAGATGATAACAGTTCACTATTTAATAAAAATAAGTTAATAGATATTATTTTGACTGGTTATGCCGGTAACGCAATACTATTGGTCGGTTGATAAATATTAACGAATTGTGGGATTATAAAAGGGTATAATTAAGATGAGAACTTTACTTGAGAGCGAACAGAGGTACGAACAACTTGGCAGTTACTGTTAGTTAGTGATTTTCATAGTTTATATCAGTGGTTTCAAGACTGTTTCTTACACTCGAAAAAATGTTTTATTCCCTTCAAGCCATTAAACCTCCATTACTCGAAATCTAAACCCTCTATAAATCGACATAATCAGTGAGTAGCTAAAATCCACTTCAGTTCATATTTTCCCTGGTAACTCGAAAAAAATAATTTAATCTCTGCATCGCGAACATAGCACACATTTATTTTACAATCTTAAAACTCGATAACTTGAAACTAATTACCTCTATAGCACGAAGAAAAATAAAGTAGGTAAGTTACCGTCTTTGCAGTCTTACCTACGAAATAATTCTATGACAATAAATGAATTAATGGCTGACGTTGACACGCGTTTGTTTACAAGATGTCAGATGTTTCATTTATGGTACTTATTATTGTTTTTAATTTCATTTGAATATGCGCTTCACGTGTTTCCATTAAAGAGTCAAGAACAGCAATTAATACTTTACGGATTTTAATAGCACAAACCAGCAACTCGGAAGTAGTATATTTTTCTTATTTTTATTTAAATAATATAAGTAATAGATAGATCTGAATTATCTAAAGCAAAAAATTCCTTTTTTATGAAGTAAACAGTATTCGCTACTTACGTATGTAGATATAAGAAAATATTGTAATCTGCTCTGTGTACAATAAACAATTCATCTATCTATCTATCTGTCCATCTAGACTTTTTATGTAGGTAGGACACGTGTAACGTAACTTTTAACTTGAGAATTAAGATGTTTATTAACTCTGTTATTAGATTCTTTATGTATTTTTCCTCTCACTCAAAATTACTTCGAATGAATATAAACCCCTTTGAGTAGACTTTTTCCTTATAAAACCCGCCTAAGTCGAAACCATCCAGAAGTCAAAACCTCTACAACTCGTATTTTTTTGGTATGTCAATTGCAGTTTTTTTTTCTCGATAAAATACAAAATGTGCAAATCGCCACCACATTTTTCTAGAGGTGTCGATTCGCACCCTAATAAATTCAGTTTGTGTAAAATGTCAACTAAAAAAAGTAAATTGCACCCTTTTACTAGTGTTATTAGTAATATTAGGGTATTAGTAATATTCTAAATATTACTAATACCAGTTTCTTATCTCAACTATATTCACACTTATCCAATTCACGTTTTGAAGCGGCTATACACGTGCTGAGCACGGCACGTGAGTACTGTTATGTGCACGTCCGGAAGCGTAACTTTATGCAATAGCGCCAAATGCAAACGTGACGTTCTGAGACGTATATTGATGCATAGAAGCACACTTTGCAGTTAGTTATTTTAGATTCCTTGACGGCACGGATGGCGCAATAGTTTAAGTGGTCGCCGCGCCGAGTGTTGTGAATTCATATCCCACACTGGACAAAAATGTGTGTGATCCACAAATAGTTGTTCCGATTCTGGGTGTTCTTTGTGTCCGTTGTTTGGATGTTTGTGAAGCCCCCCGCGACACAGGAATATTACTAATGCGAGAGGAATTAGAGATTACACCACTTTATAAGAAAGTACATCACATAAGTCTATTGTCGAATTGAAGATATAAGACTGGGTTAAAAGTTGAAGGGTTTATGTCTATTTAATGTTGAGGGGCTCATGGCTAAGTGGTAACCGAGAAGGTTAGTACATTACATAACCTTGTAATACTATCCAGGTCAGTCTTTGCATGACTGACAATTCTTAACACTTTGAGACCCGTCCGTGCCTCGGAGAGCACGTTACGCCGTCGGTCCCGGTTGCCATACGAACATCTGTGGCATTCGTTACGGATAGTCGAGCCTTAAAAAGTCCGACAACCTGGTCTAAAACTACAGAACTTCGACATCGCCTAGTACTTGGGTTGTGGAGAAAGCCGACCCTAAGTTAGTTAGGACAAGGCGCGGAAGATGATGAATGTTGATAGTCCTGTTACTTATCTGTAATATGTATGTATTTAGTCATTTATCGGCAGTCTGGTTACCATAGCTCAGGCTCTGCCTAGTTTGGGATGAGACGGTGGTGTGTTAACACTATTATTAATGTCTATATCTATGGAGATTTAGCGCCTCTTCTCACGCTGATAATTACTGTACTAACGATCATGAAACATAGTACAGCTATCTGCGTCCTTCTTGGACATTCAAAAGAATTTACATATGAAGGCAGTAACATCATAATTACTTGGTAAGTGGATAAATTAGTATGTAAGTTATCTTAAGATTTCAAGAAATGGACTCCGCCGTTTTCATTAAGAAATACTTCGTGAGAAGCTTATTTGATATAATTATAGCGGTACTCACTACCAATGACCAGGAATGTTATGGATATAAAATTTCGGATACGGATGTATGAATAATAATATACGGTATCAAATAAGGTTACGAATATGAAATTATTTTGGGTTATACGATGGTTTCGGATAATTTCAGTTATAAAAAATGTAATGTGTATCCGCACATTACATTTTTAAGGAATACTAATAGGAAAATATAAATGGTAAATGAAATAGCTTCATTAGCACAAAATTGAATTTAATACATGCATATTCATAAAAAAACAACCAACTCTTGTTATAAAATATAAACTTTTATACTCACGTGTATCTATTCCGTGTGTATTTATATTTTGTGTTTTGGCCAGACAGAGGCCCTTTATCAAGGAACGAAACGACCTGTCGCGTCGGTGTCAAATACTACATAAATCTTATCAGCTCGAGAGGCCTGTCCATTAATTTTCTGCACCAGTGTAAAATGTATGACCGCGGTGTGGATATGTCTATTGTGTGCAGTTGACAATATGGAATTAACCGACGACACCCACCCCCAGTGAAGATAAGCAAGTTTTTTGTGGAATGTCGATTCGGTGACCATTGTTCCGATTGTAATATCTGCTCATGGGTTGATAGCCAAGAGCCTCAATATTACAATCGGAACAGCCTCAAGAGGCTCGCGTTAGACGGCTGGATCAAGGGACTGATGCAGAAGGCAGTTCTCCTCGACACGGCCCGTATAGTGAGGAGGTTCCTGTCTTTGGAGCCCTAATCACCGGTGTCTTGGTCCATGTACTCGATGTCGATGGCCTACTATTTTTTATATTTTTAAATATATATTTTGTTATAGGTACATACATATTTAAAATGTAATTTATAAGTATTAAGTTGAATAAAAAGGAATAATATATAGGTATAGGATGACCATAAAATGTTTTTTTTATGGTAAAACGAGCAGACGGGTCACCTGATGGTAAATGACTACCGCCGCCCATGAGCACCTGCAACTCAAGAGTCACAAGTGCGTTGCCGGCATTTAAGATGGGAGTAGGGGAAGGGTAGAAGAGGGGGAGGGGGGAGGGAAGGGTTATTGCCTCTGGTAACCTCACTCACTCGACAAAAGCAATCCAAGCATTGCTACACTGCCGGTTTTCTGTGAGGCCGTGGTACTCCAGTCGATACGTGCCGAAGCATGGGTCTCCCACGATTGTATGTATTACTACGTGAAGGGAATTCTTTGTATGCATTTTTTTTAAATTTGGGATACTTGAAGTTTGTCAAAAACAAGTGCAGAAAGCAAAAAAAAAACTACATGCAAGTACATCAAGCTACATGTGTACTATATGTTGTACCATGGTACGAAAAGTCTATACAATGTCGTTTGAAGTTGCATACTGGCCAACGAAAAGCAGAAAAAAACTTATTCCGGCCAGGCGATCTCTAGTTCATAATTATTCTAGCAAAGAAGAAATTATGCACCAATAATTCTTTTAACTAGCCGTGCCTCTCCGTTTCACCAACTTTTATGGTCACTGTTCCGCTTCCTGGAGTTACGGCGACATGTTATATTACTTCTATCCTTCCTGAATAAACACGTCATCGTACGTAAGATTTTTTTATTTGACTAGTAGAATGTGTGGTTGGTTTGATAAAAAAAATATTTTAAAAGAAGTGTCACCGACTTCAATGTTCCTAAATCATGGTAAATTGAAATATGCTGTCTTCTTCATCCCTTAGTTTTCCACCCTTAGACGTGGAATATTTTCTTCAAATTTAAATGGGACCTACCTTGAGTACAAGCAATCCAAATAAAACAAGATTTATTGACATCGATTCACAAATGTAACATACACACAAAAAAAAGGCAGTCGAATTGAGTAGCTCCTTTTTCTTTAATTCTGGTTACATTAACTTTGATGATGAATTAGATTAACATAAATTATCTTAACTTTCATAATATAAATTTCAATCAATGCCAAAGTTCTGTTTTTATAATGTGAATGCATAATTTAAAAAAGTTACTAATAATAAAATGCATGAAGATTAAGTAACACACACAGGTGGGTACCTATTTTATTTGTTTGTTTTAGGAAAATACTTTCTAAGAAATACTTCTATACTTATACTTAAGTGGAAAAGTAAGCACTCGCCTCTATGTCATTTTGTGAAAGCCGGTACTTAGGCATCAACTACACCAGGCTGGTTTTATAGGAAATAGTAATTTTAAGGTTGTTATAAATCTTGTAATAACTGTATATATAATGGTGATTATCACACATGCGGTGATATTGTCAACTAAGGCACAAAAGGTTTACATAGGACACCGACAGCTTTGTCCGGGACTTCGGCCAAGGCACAGACATTTTAATATTGCAGAAACAATATTACTATGTAGTAGCTGAAGCTATGTAGAAACCAATAATATACTTAGTTACATTAAATACGTAGATAAGTTGAAGTGAGAAATTACTACTTGCGAAGGAAGGAATCTATTAAAGAATTACATGTTGTACTCCAACGAGGTCAAGAATCTGTCTATACGTTTGTATATAATTGCATCGGTACCACAATTTATTGTATGGATTGATCAGGCGAAATCACAAGCCATCTGTATAGAAGGTTACAACATTAAAAAAAAGCTAGGGTCAACGTTCAAACGGGGTACTGGGTCCAAAAGCAAGCCATATTAGTCGTGAGAAGAATAGTCAAAATCCGTTTTTTACAAAACTGTAGTCCGCCCCATGGTCTCCTTTTAAGAACATCAGAAATGAAATAATCTTAGGTGTACTGCCCAGTCATCCCTTTTTTTCTCTTTTATTCTAACCTTCATTAAGTACCCTGTGACACAGCTAATACACCCCGAGGGTTGGCATCCATTAGCATGAATAAAAAAGGAATTAAAAGCTTTTCTCTTTCCTGGGAATAAGTATTGCACTTAGTAATATGCGAAGGGTCTTAATTGCAATGCCGCGGGCATATCAAATCGATTTTCCAGGTTACGGCACCACACCGGTTCTGGAGTCTGTCTATTATAAGCTACTAGCTTTGGCTCGTGGTTTCTATCACGTTACTGTAGATTTTGTCTATAAATTCAGACATTTCTCTACTTTTTTTGCAGATTGAGAGTTACTCTGTCCTTTCTTTTATTGAGTAATAGAATAGGCGTTTGTCTTCCATTGTCATTCACCAGATGAAAAGTCACAATGAAGACGAAAATGTTACACGCCTATCCAAGAAAAACCTATCCACTCTACTCTTGAACGTTCCAGGGTTATAATTGTCTGGAAAAATAGACGCAGGCAGTTCAGTTCGGTACCCCTGACAAAGGGTTTCTAAAATTTCATGATGATCGGGTGACTAATTGAGATCTGAAATCGTATCAAACTCAGATTGGCATTTATGATATTAGCATATATATGAGCACAGGCATGCGTGATAAAAATAAATTTGTATAGAATATTTTCTCATTAAATGCTTCCGTCGTTTTGTCGCCAAGAAATATTTTATGGCAATAGTCAATAAATAAGTGACTGCTTTTCCTTTTACAAGAACTTGTTATTAACTAATCCGTGCAAATATAATGACGAAGGAAGGAAAGTAAATACTTTCTCTTGATTAAGTAATTCAAACGACAGTAATACCAGGCTAGGTCCACTCCGCAGCGTAGGTATAAAGCTACAAGTACACGGTGAGGTCGACTAAACGTGCCTTAGTTCAGTGTGCTGCCGCGCGCCAGCCGTACCGCACGTTAGTTTAATGCTCATCAGTTCAATCCGTTGTCCAGCCAGTATCCAGCCTGTCGAGTTATTACTACATAGCCTAAATTTAATGGTTCATTAAAATAGACTAATAGGCGTATAACTGACTGGTAATTAAATATTAAGATTAATTAATTCTTTAAAAAAGACAGCCCTAACGTCGCGGGCTCGTCAGAATAGATAAGAGTTACGCGATAGAAAAAGAGACAACGGCTAGGTAAATATAACTGTAGGTAATAACGGTGCTGTGCGACTTTTTATTGTATAAAGGGCAAACGAGCAGACGGGTCACCTGATGGTAAGTGACTACCGCCGCCCATGGGCACTTGCAACTCAAGAGTCACAAGTGCGTCGCCGGCCTTTAAGGTGGGGGTAGGGAGAAGGGGTGAGGGAGGGAGAGGGGAAGGGTTAGGGACTCCGGTAACCTCACTCACTCACTCGGCGAAAAACAATGCAAATATTGCTTTACTGTTGTTAGTTTTCTGTGAGACTGTGGTATCACTCCAGTCGAGCAGGCCCATACGTGCCGAATAAAATTGCAACTTTATTGTATGAAAAAAGAGACGCTATTTATTTAAATTATTTGGTGGAATAGGACCTCTGTGCCTGTACTATTGTGTAGTCTGTGGTAATAACCACAGCTAAGTTTAAATACATTACTAAAGGTCGATCGCAAAACCAGTTTCCTGAAAGAGTTGGGCAAGAAGTTCTAAGCACGTAATGTGCAAATGACACGGTGAAAATGATCCCTGACGTTTTAACCACGTTGGTGGTCACCGGTTGACTGGCCACAAGTCAAGCAATTTAAATGTAAGTAATAACTGTATAGTATTGCATGAAACGCGGGAATTTAAAAGTTGATTCTACAGGAGATTTCCCAATAACAGTTAGGCAGCCAAAGACCAAGTAAATATAGTTTCGCTCTTCAATTTATTATTTTTTAGGAAAACTAGCAGCGCCCCACGGTTTCATCCCCGTAAGTCCCGATCCCGTGAGAATATCGGGATAAAAAGTTGCCTATGCCTTAATCTAGGTCTCTAGCTATCTACATACCAAGTTTCATCGCAATCGGTTCAGTGGTTTTTGCGTGAAAGAGTAACAAACATCCATCCATCCAAACTTACACATTCATAATATTAGTGAGATTCTGGCTGGCAAACACCTTTAAATTTCATTTCTTTTCAAAAAATCAAATATGGCATAATGCTTTCTTATAAAACTATCCACAAACAAAAGCTGTCTATTATATGCCATATCACTACTGACAAGAACTGCTTTTCCTTTGAGCGATCAATCTGTTCAAAACATTTACTGAGGTTGACATGCGACACAGCTCGAAGCTTGTCTTGTCTGTCTTGTAGCGTCCCGATTCCATCTTACAGACTTGATATAAGCTAGCGTTGAACCTAACGTGTGTCCTTGGTCTTGCATGACTATAAAACTTGTAATAATATTATAAATACTTAAAATGAATACGTTTTTCGATCTTGAGTGTTAAGTAACACAGTTCAAAATCGACAGCACTGCATTTGCGTCTTAGCATAATAAATTATGCTCGAAGCATCACAGTGCTTCTTATCTCAAACTGCTACAAACATTCAAATTCTATACTTCTAAAGAACACGTTTCCGTAAAGGTAGAGATGTATAATCTACAGAATCCAAGCCTTACATTTCAGTTATAATTTTCTTAATCATTAGAGATGTCAACTTTTGATTTATTTGCCGGATGTCACAAGCATTTCAAACTCTTTAGTTAAATCTTTAGATTAGTGATCAAGTGATTTATTAATTAACGCTGCAATTAATTTGATAGACAGCAGTACCAATAGATTTTAAACCAAAGAATACTGAAAGTAATTTTTTGTAGTTTACGTTGTTAACTAACTTTATTTTTCTCTCTCACACAGATATGGTTACAACCAACAATTTTTAATCTAGTTGTTTACATTACATGTGAGTCTGTGTGAGAGACTGGTATCTGTACTAGGTACTCTAGACTGAATGGTGCTTTAGATAAGCAGATGCAACCTTCCTAGATAAAAAGAACGCAGTGATATTATTAGGTTAAGTGCATGAGAATGTGTGTATGTGTGTGTGCGTGTGTGTGTGTGTGTGTGTGTGTGTGTGTGTGTGTGTGTGTGTGAAACACATGAAATGAAACTTGTATGTATTGGCAGAGGCGATAGTGGAATTGATAGAAACTGGAACTGGTATTAACAGATTACCGACTGAATTAGCTACAATATATACATTAAGTTTATAACGGCTTCATAGATGTGGCTCAGCAACTTGACAGCCGTCCACTCTAACTGCACGACGAGCTGCTTCTCTCGTCTTTCTTCTGATTCTATCAATTATACATTTCAAATTATCTACTTCGAATCGAATTCAGTGTGGACTTCTCACACACCAGTACTGTACAGTACAGTACAGTATTACAGAGGTGTGATATACTACAATATATATAGTTTGGATGTCAATTCTATAATTTCGCATCTTGGAGCTGAAGAATGCAGCCAGAATAGCCAGGTGGATAGGGGAACTCTTCAGTGGCTACTAGCAAACCCTTCGAGTTTGGGCTCATATGATTCGTTTCGGCTTGGTATCGATGGTCTGATGATGAAGCCAGGAGGAGGATAGTGGTACATTTTTTTACCTTTAATTCGGCTTATTTTTTTTTTTTGTTTTTCTAAACTGTAATTATTGCCTCACGTAAAATATCTTTAGTATAATATTAATATTGAATTCATACATTAAGTAATCATAGTTTAATTTAACATATACAGGCTGTTACAAAAAGGTCGTATAATTGACCAGGTGAATCGTTATTCACCTGGTCAATTATACGACCTTTTTTAAGCGCTAACAATTTTAGGAAAATTGATCCATGAATCTAAGGGTATCTAATACTAAGGTGGTAATGGAATATCCAGATTTTTAAAAAAAATGTCTGAATAAAAAAATAAAAAACAATATCGTTGAATTTGACAGTAGGAAAAGCATATTCGGTAGAAGAAAAAAAATCTTCTAGTGCAGTTCTAGTCAACTATTGGTTGGCTACACAACGCTCCTAAAATTTGGCATCACAGGTTGTTACGGAAAGGGTCTTGTAACACCCTGTATGTTATCCAAATCATTTGAACTATGAACTAGATACTCCTATTAATTCGAGAACTGGTCACACACCTCTCACATTTCTGTTTATGTACGTATTGGATATTAATTATTAATTTATTACTTACTTAAATTCTGTAAACTGCATATTAAAGAGTTCTCCGTAACCTGACCGTGACCTATACCCAGAAATATTATTATTAACGAGCTGATGGGTCACCTGATGGTAACTGACTACCGTCGCCCATGGTCACCTGCAACTCAAGAGTCATTACTGCGTGGCCGGCCTTTGAGATGGGAGTACACTCTTTTCTTCAAGGTTTGAAGGTCGTATCGGTCCGAAAATACCGCAGGCGATAAGTTAAGTTACTTCACCTACCCCTACTTAGTCTCACTCCTAATTTTAGGAATACCTTTGACAGCAATAGGACTGTCTCTATACGTGGTCTTATGAATCTGAACTTATATCTATATAAATAAAAATCATTGATCAGATTGTGATGAAACTTGGTAGGGTGTTCATATATCGTATATATTATAAAAAAAAATGTTTTTTGTATGTTACGCTTCACGCCTTAACTACTCAACAGATCATTATGAATACCGAAAAGGACATAGGGTATCGTTCATTCTACAAAAAGTACTGTTTCCGAGAAAAAATCTACATTAACAGAATCCAAGCCGCGGTCAAAAGCCAGTATTTTTAAGAAACTTCATTAAAACTTACATATTAAATTAAAAAATTGTTTTACAAAATCACGCCCGCACAATGTAAAGGCTGGGGCTAACAGCGGGCGTGGCGCAGGCAAGCAGGTTGTAATGTATTAGTAATTATATGTTTATACATTATATACTATGCAATTCAAATAGGAATAGGAATGACTTTGCTCCATATTGTGATGACATAACTGTCAATTCAAACCAATTAGGTAGGATGAGCAAAACATTGGATCAGATTTTTTTTTCTATTCAAAATATGTGAAAATACTATAGGTGTCCAGTATATTAGAAAGTCTATACAGAGAATGTTCAAGTTATACTGGTCAATGAGGAAAAAAACTAAACATTTAAAACATAATAAATTATACCGGAATATCGACGAGCAGGCTATCTCTAGATATTTTAAAACATTGAAATCAAAAGATCAGGGAATAATATAGCTAAAAAGTATAGTAAAATAAAGTTAATGTTACGAAATTTAGTAATTCCCGTTTAAATACATAATTATATCATGGAACGCGAAAGTTTAAAAGTTCCTATTCTTATTTTAAACGCATTGTCGAAGATGTCACACAGCCGAGTAGCGTTCGGCGCTAGTACAATTTAACCGCTCACGCCACGTCGCCGTCCCGCTCCGCCCGTTGTTTGCCCCAACCTTTACCAAAAGTAAACAAATCAGCACTTTGTTTACACTTTGCGCAAACTGCGACGCCGTCCGTCGTTCCCTATTTCGTTCTCACGGTTTCTCATTACAGATAAGCTGTCGCCCTTGAACTACTAGTAGGTGTAAGATGACAAACATCAGATAACGGAAAATTGTGTTAATTTTGTTGTTACTGGATAAATTTTGCTGAAGGATTAAGTAAAATTCCTGGACTAAGTCTTTAGTAGGCACTGAAATGCATTGCCTGTGCCAATTTTGTTTTCGACTTACGAAAAAAAGTTTAAATTACTTCAAAAATGGAACGATGACTTTTTACATTAGGTTGATAAACATACTACAAAATATATACATATTATAGATAAATTATACCCAGACACAGGCCAAATGATCGTACTCATCACATGACTATCTGTGCCCTGGGTGGCTGGTCCACCAAACTATTGAGGCCCGTATTAGAGAGAAGGTACTTTCGAGGGTAGAACCATATAAATTTGATCAAGATCTGATAATGAGATCTATGAGAAAATCATCGAACTCTTTACGCTGTGCAAATGAATGTTTATAACGATGATAGATTTGGGCTCATTGAAGTAGGTTCTACTTTCTTATTTGTGATAATGTCTTAATTGAATAGTATATGTATGACTCAAAGGTCCAAAAAAGAAGTTTATTATTATTAATATTAATATTTACTTATAACAATAGATGTATATGCCAATTTTGTTTTTGTTTTTCTCTGTGCTTTGATACAAATTCCTTTGAAAAACAAGCATGAATCTTGAATTCATGACTGCACGGATAGCGCAATGGTTTAAGTTGTCATCTCGCCAATACGCCGCGCCAAATGTTGTGGACAAAAATTTGTGTTTTCCACAAATAGTTGTCCTGAGGTTAGGTCTTCTTTGTGTCTGTTGTTTAAATGTTTGTGAAGCCCTCGAGACACAAGAATATTATCCTAAATGCGGGAGTTGTCTTCTTAAAAATTGCAACAATTTTTTTTAATGAAATCGCAGTTTGGCTTGACTAAAAAACCAAACTTGAGTTTTCTCCTATCACCATTGGTAACAGATTGCTAATCTCTTTCTAAATCGCATAATTACGTTTTAACGACCGTACGGCGCGCACCAGCAGCACTCGTTCCATGTTGTATAAACATTGTTATTTCAAGGAGAATTGTGTTTTGGACTCGCTCATTTTTCATGTGCGATAATACAGTACATTGCAGTCTTAAATCATAAAGGTAAAACACTGTGTAATAGTACGGGGACACAAATTTTAAGCCAACGGCTGCTAACTGGTGGCTCACTTGATATGTACACGCGCGCGTCTGGTGTTTACACTGTAAGCAGATTATTGCAAGCCATTCCACAAAAATATTACTACATATACATATATGAATTACTGTTAAAAGAGCTCTTGTTGGTAGCAATGATTAATTAGGCAGATATTAGTCTGCGTGGACGACATTTACCAATAAATTATCTGTTCCATTTATTAATCTATGCTTTTGCTTTATAAATACCGTAAATGTTAACGGCTTTGTATACGTTCAAAACAAATTAAGCTCATATGTAAAGAAATCCATATTTGTAAGAAAAAATATTACTTATAAGTTTCTTTTTTCAGAAGTAACATTTTAGGCCCATGAATTTAAATTAATCCTACTAATATCATAAACGTGAAAGTTTGTAAGAATGTTTGTTGTTCTTTCACGCAAAAACTACTGAACCGATTGCGATGAAACTTGGTATGTAGATAGCTGGAGACCTGGATTAACACAGAGGCCCGGGTTCAGACGGCACTGGGAATTACGAGGGTAAAACTGCAGGGCGCAGTTAGTATGAGATAAATACCTAGTAAACCACATATTTTACGTTGCGAACCCATAAGCAAGAACTTGAATTTCTAGATAGCATATTCGCAAACTGCGGTACCCAGCAACCAGTTTCCTGACCACGATAGCCACCGCAAGTGTCGCATTACTTAACTAAGGCATTTCCTGACAACGGCCGTTCGCATGATATGAAATGCTTAAGATTCTTTAGAAAAACTCGTATGTAATATAGTATCATAAATATCAGCATTAATTTATTTTAGTTATAAATTATCATGTAAGTAGGTATTAAGGTAGCATTCGCGGTAGAACATTCGAATGATCTGAGGGTTCGATTCCTCCTCAGTGCTTGAACAGTGAAGCAATATTTAGTGAACGAGGTTACCGGAGGCCCTAACCCTTCCCTCTTTACGCCCCTCCCCTACTCCCACCAGGGGCTGGCAAAGCACTTGTGACTCTTGAATTGCAGGGTGCCCATGGGCGGCGTTAGTCTGTTAGTCACTTGCCGTCAGGTGACCAGTCTGCTCGTTTGAAAATGCTCTAGGCTATGTTACTATTGTTCGTTTCTTTTGAACGATTAACAAACTACTTTCAACGTTTCGATTTAGTAATATTCGTAACAATTCTCAGCGGTCTCCTACCAGATGTGACATCCTCCATTTCATTTGAAAGAATACAAATGGTTTTATGAGTTAACTATAATGCTAATTAGTTTTCTGAATACTTCTAACTTCAGTACTTTCGTTATCGCATTAGGTCTGTTTTACAGCTTTAAACAGCTAATATCTAGTGAAGTGTTTCTAGTAAAACTTGAAATAGTTAGGAAATCCACAGCGTTGAGTAAGATGGCGGCCGCCCAGTTGGAGCCATCATCGATTATTATCAATACAAATAAATAAAACTTCTGTAATGTCAAAATAATAGTCTTTTTTTAAGCTCATACAGTTATTTCAAAAATCAGTTTTTACAATTTTTGTCTGTCTGTTTGTTCCGCCTAATCTCCGGAACGGGTTAACCGACTTTCACTGGCAGATAGTTGGTGTTATAAGGAGTAACTTAGGCTACTTTTATTTTGGATAAAGAATTAGGGTTCTGCGCAAAATATGTACAGGCGAGCGAAGCCGCGCTGGAACTGCTAGTCTTATGTAAAAAATGCGCCTGTACTATGGTAACCAGACTGCTGATAAACATACTTATATATTAATAAATACATACATATTAAAGATAAATAACACTCAGACACAGAACAAATGATCATGCTCATCACACAATAATTTATGCTGGGTGGGAATCGAACTCACGACCTCTGGCTTAGCAGTCAGAGTCACTAACCAACAGGCCAGTCAAATGGTTCTTTGTCAAAGTTGTTTGTTGTCATTTAAAAAAGGAGGTTCTCAATAATAAAATTTTGATAATTAATCAGTTTGTTGTTTGGCGCCGACTCAAAATAAGTTTATATAAAATTAGATAGTTTATGTAAATAAGCTCAATACTTAAGACTTAAGGTTTATTTATTTTTTGCTTTTTAGTTCTTTTCGTCGGTTTAATTTTTTGTTAAAAAGATTTTATGTCATATTATTTATTTTTGTTTGCAGTGTTGGTACACGTAATCAATCACATATTATGAATTCTGTTCCCTACATATGGAAGGAGAAGATAAAAATAGGTGCAAAAACTATTTAATATAATTATCTTTAAAAAAAAAGTATCACCGACTTCAATGTGCTTTTTTAGTGGAAAGTAGATGTATTTTGTTTTTAATGTTTAAATATAATATGGGTAGGCCAACTAAACGCACTGCTCCATTGAGACAGCTATGTTTCGGAGCAAACGAAAACCTCATCGATGTATACAATTTTTAGATATTTGTTGATTTTTAAGAAACCGCTCGACTGATTTCAATAAAATTTAAATTTGACCACCTGGGAAGTATACCCTTTGAAACAAAACAATAATTTTCAAAACTGGTTCACGGGGTCTTCGAGTAATCGGTGAACATACATAAAAGAAAATCCGACGAATTGAGAACCTCCTCCTTTTTGGAAGCCTGTTAAAAAGAGAAGTAACTCGACTGTGTTGTTGTAAATCGACTATGATGTGATCTTATGATCTGGACTAGATTAGTTTTCCTATGAATGGCTCTCAATTACAAGACTGTTTAAAAGGAGTGTAATGTGTCCATGTATGTATGTATGTATGTATGTATGTATGTATGTATGTGATTTTCTTTGTTCCACTACTAGCTGTTCCCCAGTTTTACCATCGTTTAAGGCCACTGCTCCATTCCTAAGAGTCGCAGCGTGAGGTTACTTAGCCTATACTATTGCTCATGAATCTGACTGTCATATACAAAAAGATTTTTTGTAATCGAGTTGTTAGTTTCAGAGATTAGCGCATGTAAACAAACAATCAAACGATAAAACTCTTTCTATTTTTATATTAGTAATGATGACTTCTAAATGAATAAACAGATTTCGATGTATGGGATATCATTAGAATCATTACACCATCCCAAGTGATACTGGCTATAATTCTATACAAAACAATTTCATTTGGTAGGTGTATGGCGCCATTTTTAAATGTAAATAAAAGTCTTTTATTCGTTTTTAGGCAGGACAATCGTGTTTTTAATAGCTTTAATTAGTAACCATCCACATACTTTATTATCTTGTATTTCTAGTAATAAGTACGAACTACAAAGTTGCATAGGAGATACGATTATCTATGGCTGAATGACACCACTTCTTCCACATTTTAATCATAGGTTACTAGTTACTGTAAAACCGCAAATGTACTTGCTTGCTAACTTAGTTTCAAAAACAACCGGAACAGCCATGCAAATATCATTTTACTAGCTTGTAAATAATGTTTTGATTATGCATCGGCTGTAAAGCAAAATGATATAAGTGCAAACACGTAAATTTTATAGCAAAATATTTTATAGGCAGCTCATGGAATGTATAATTCGCATCCTCGATCTAAAATAGGAAGATTATGTATTATAGTTTATAACCAATGTGAGTCAAGTTATTTCGTTTCCTCATCTGCTACTATTTTAGTTCTAGTTTAAGGGAAGGGGGGAACGCCGGTGACGTCACTCACTCGGCGAAACACAATGGAAGCAATACTTCATGTCGGTTTTCTGTGAGTCCGTGGTATCTCTACGCAACTGATCTTCATGTAGTATTAATAAAAAAATACTATCAAAAAAAAAATTTAGAGATTTTTTCCTGTTCTCGACGGAGCCTATTGTTATCAATAATGTTGATCTGTCCTTCCGTTCCTGCCTAAAAGATTTACATACTTTCAGACACTCTTCCCTTTCACATGTTATATATGAGGAGGATTATCCTTAATACCCTGGCGCCATGTGGATCCTGATATCTGGAACATTGTATATCCAAAAATACTTTTGGAATGCAAAAAAGGTGCATAAACAGATCATTCTGGTTGGGACTTCTTTGTACGATTTAAGCATATGTTTTCGTTGCATTTAAGCAAATGAAGACAAATAAGACAAGCCTGGTTTTTCTTGATATAAAAAGGTGTAGAAGGCAGGACGACATAGCAGATTTCTGTTTAAATGGGATCCACCCAACTACTGGGTCAGAGATTCCACATTACTGTTGCCCTACCAGGAATTCTGCTGTTCTGTTAATAAGCTTCAGCCTCTCCGCTAAAGATAGAGTTGGCAACACATGAGTTTCTTATTCACGTTAGCATTAATTGTCCATCGCAATTTTTATATGCAATGCAACGCAACAGTTACGAGTTAAGGTCGTCTCACACTATATCGTCACGGTCACGGCACGGCTTCAACCCAGCAATAAAGTTGTTATTCAAATCTGAGCATTAAAACGTGGTTTTACAATATACTAGCCGTCCCCGCAGTTTCACCTGCGTTTATGGTCACTGCTCCGCTCCTATTGGTCATATCGTGATATTATATAGCTTATGGCCTTCCTCGATAAATGGGCTATCCAACACTGAAATATTTTTTTAAATCGGACTAGTAGTTCCTGAGATTAGCGCATTTAAGCAAACAAACAAACAAACTCTTCCGCTTTATATATTAGTATAGATTTCATCATGTTAATATGAAAAAGCCGACGGCGGGCAATAAGCGCGTATTGACACTATGAAAAGTATTATCCGGCCACGTTTTAAAGGTCAGATTTGAATGACAACTTAAAAGCCGGGTTGGAGCCGTGACGGTATAGTGTGTGATGAGCTTTAGGCACATTAAATAGTCGCTCATAGTTCTGCTCGTTGCGTTTAAGTTATAAAATGCATTAATTTATTATATTGATGATTACTTGAGTCTTTATATTGTTTGTGAAAGTAAATAAAAAGTCTAATTTCTAATTAGTGTAAATTATGCAAGTTAGCACCTCCTATTATAACAATAGAATACATAAAAATACTTTTATTAGCCGGAAACCGATAAAAATTTAAATCAACCATAAAAATCACTTTCTAATACAATTTACTTTCAACATTTCTAGTTTTTTTTATAGAATCTAAAATCGAATAATTATATTACATTACACTATATGCATGTCGATATGATAAACTCTTTTTTCTAAGTCAGATTAAAATTCCTTTTAAAATTGGCATCTTTCTGTTTTAGTTGTTTCGTTCGATCCAGCGATTGTCGATGTTTTGTGATTTAAACCTTCAAAATCACTAAAACTAAGATTTGTATTGTCACTTATATTATTTTTAGACTTAAGTACATATATTACGTCATAAATGAACCATTGCTCTAGTTCTTTAAGTTGAATTTTTGAATTGCTTACTTAAATAATTAGAATAACCCGCGGCTAAGCAGGAACATGAGATGGGAAAAGTTCGATGTTAATTTCTTTTCCTGTGTGTTATGTCTATGTTAACAGCACATTACTCCTCGCATCAAAGCAGCCTGAGAGTCCATTCAGCATATAGAAGATCGCAGTCATACAGCATAGCCTCAGAGTTCTATTACTGATCAGAGTCAAGCTCCATCGGGGGTCTAATGTTGGAAAAATACCAGCGAAACGACTGTTGTAAATATTTTTTATAGATTCTGGTAACCGCTTCCTATGGGTAGGTCTACTTGACTTCATCTTGCCAATATAAAAAAACTGCCAAGCACGTCATGAGTGTCATGACCAATTTTCTGTAGGTGTGTCTGCACACATAAGGAACATCATGCTATAAGGAAAACCGTAAAAATACATTTGTAGTACATATATAATTTAATACGTAGGTGTTGATTCCGATAATATTATATAATATTTTAGTGTAGTATAAAAATATTTAGAACATAAAAATAAAACTGAGAGTTAAAATGGTTTTTATAGTGCACATTTCATTTGCCTACGCACCTGAATTTTATCGCTGTATTTTTATTACAGATAACTTACGTAAAGAAAAGTTACGAAAGATCATTGTTCAAATCCCGAATTGACCTGACACAACAAAGACACAACACATCCACTACTAAAGAAGCTATTTAATAGAAAGAACATTGTTCAAATCCCGAATTGACCTGACGCAACAAAGACACAACACATCCACTACTAAAGAAGCTATTTAATAGAAAGAACATTGTTCAAATCCCGAATTGACCTGACGCAACAAAGACACAACACATCCACTACTAAAGAAGCTATTTAATAGAAAGAACATTGTTCAAATCCCGAATTGACCTGACACAACAAAGACACAACACATCCACTACTAAAGAAGCTATTTAATAGAAAGAACATTGTTCAAATCCCGAATTGACCTGACGCAACAAAGACACAACACATCCACTACTAAAGAAGCTATTTAATAGAAAGAACATTGTTCAAATCCCGAATTGACCTGACGCAACAAAGACACAACACATCCACTACTAAAGAAGCTATTTAATAGAAAGAACATCAATATGGACAGTTACGAAATAGCAAAATAAAACTGCCGGAAAAATAAAGCATTATATATATGTAATTGATATTTAATCTGTCCGGGACTGTCGACAGAAGTGAAAACTTAAACGATTACAGAGTCACATTAGCAGGACATTAATTAATAAGGAGTTGACAGAACTCAATGTTCAGATAAGCGCCCTCTAGTGGATCAAAATATGTATTATTAGCGTGACGGTCACGAGTTCAGTGTTTTCCCCATAGCAAAAGTGCACAAACGTGCATAAAGAAGTTTTCACTTCAAAAAGTTTAAAAAAAGAGAATCAATTGTTTGTTTGGTAACTATATTGGTGTAGGGCTCTGTTTCCGCATTTAGACTCATATGCGGTCTATTATGCGTTCAGATAAGGCTGACTAGTTGAGCCAGCCTAGCTCCTTCTAGAAGCACAGAAGCCTCCTGGGGCGTTCACAGGCTTCCAAGAGCGACCTCGCACCCGCGAGAATATTTACCCGTTGTGTGGCCACTCCCTCGCACTCCAGGTTTGGTAACTGTAGTCGGTAGCCAGATTGTAACTGAATGAGCCAAAAAATCGATCGCTTTTGGGTTATTAGTGCGATGGCATAACGTTATTTTCTGTAGTTATTCTAACTCCACACAATTTTCTGCTCATAAGACAACGTAATAAAAAGCATTTATAATATGCTGTTTTCATTAATTCCACGAATCTGTTGCGTCAAAGTACAGATTAATAACAGAAGATAAAAATACAAGAAGTAGATAAGACTTCTGACTTGCAAACGTAAGCAATGTTTAGTCAAAGTGTTAGGAATACCTCATCAAGTCAGTCGGAAAATAGTGGTACGTAAGCCAATATCAGCATTCTTATAAGAATTTCCCGAGGTAATAATAATAACTCGACACATCTCACACACGGCCGTCTGATCCAAAACTAGGCAGAGCCTTTACTATGGTAACCGGACTGCTGATAAACATACTTATATATTTCTAAATACATACATATTATAATACTACAGTATGAGGTTCTTCAAGGAGGAGTACGGAAGTAAAGTAGTGTATAAGTTTCTAAAGGGTTGGCAACGTATACGAGTCATCTGGAGTTGCAAACACCTATAGTGGTTAACGAACCACTTACCATCAGGCTTACTTACCGTATGGTTGTATGCCACTGATGTGGTATAAAAAAAATACTGTTTAAACAAAATTGAACTTCTGTCCATGTTAATATCTAACGAAGCCAATCATTTAATGATTCCGCGAAACGTCTGCCTGGTTTCGGTGTGGTTTTTGTATATAATCTGTGCAGCAATTAGGGGTTTAATAATGCTTTGTTTACAAGCTAGTCGGTGAACGCGGTTCTGCTCGCGTTTAATTTGATTAATGATTCTTCGGAATTATGTTTTGTAAGGAATTTAATTCGCCTGAAGATGAGCACCAATTATGACATTCTTCGAGGAATAATAATGATAAAGATGGTACAGATAGCGAATTTGTTGGATGCCTAAATTGGGATGTTGTTTGGTGTACTTATATAAAAGCTGGAGAATTTGTATGTTTAGACGAGCAATTTTAAGTTCCAATGGTCCTAATTGAGGAAGACAATCCTCACATTGAAATTTAGTTCGCAACTTAAAGAATTTCTTATTCATGGGTGCTTCTTTATTTTTATGATATGAGGTGCTTCCATTCTATTGATGACTTTGGTAAATTACATTTTTAATCATATAGTTACTCAATTAATGTTGAAGTTTGAATATTCTTTGTTTTGATGATCTTTAATCATATTTTTAAAACTGTTTACTGATTGTGCACTAATCACAATTTCTGATACACTGTTCATCACCCAATTTGGCAAAAAGTGTCTTTGATATTGTTTGATAAATAAATAAATTATCTTGGTATTAGCAACCCGCTCCGGCTTCGCACGGGTAAAAATTATACACCTTCCTCATGAATCACTCTGGCTATTAGTGAAAACTGCATGATAATCCGTTTAGTAGTTTTTCAGTTTATCGCGACAGACAGACAGACAGATGCGGCGGGGACTTTGTTTTATAATATGTAGTGATTAGATAGCCTGTTTATTGACTAGAGGTATACAATAAATTAGCTAACGAGATATTATTTTTTATTATTACAATAAGTCCTACACCTAATAAATGTACGGCCTGCGATATGGTACTTAGTTAAATGTTTGGAGTCATTTTATAACACGCTCTGGTGGTGGCGAGTGATGCCGCCCATGGGCACCTGCAACTCGAGAGTCACAAGTGCGTTGCTGGCCTTTAAGGGCCGAGTAGGGGAAAAGGGAAGAGCATAAGAGGGAGTGAGAGAGAGAGAGGGGGAAGGGGAGGGATAGGGAAGGGTTAGGGCCCTTTTTTTTTTTTTGTGCGTGTGGAAACCCCCTCGGGCCGTCACCCTACCGGGGCTTACGATGGGACGGTGTGTCGGAATCGAACCGACTAAAACCACACGTTGTGCCCTACTGCGCCTTAAATAGGAGGGATCCGGGAACAGCTTTTATTAAGACATCCGGAACCCTCCTAGCGCCTGCCCGCAAAAGCGCGGGCACCACCTTCGGGTAAAAAACCTCTCAATTAGGCGACATCCAGGCACACGCGGACTCCGCCTCCTCGCGGGGGGTCACTATAGCGGGTGGAGAGGAAAAGCCGTCCCGTCCACCCGCGGCCACACTCAGGACGGCATGAGGTGAGACAGAAGCCGACGGCCCGACGCTGCGTCGCCCAACTGGGGCAAACCGCCAGCGTGTGCTGAGCCGAGTCCTCACTGCAGTCGCAGTGGTGACAGGCGGGACTCAATTCCCTCCTAGCGACCGAGTGCAGGTACTTCCCGAAGCAGCCGTGCCCGGAAAGAACCTGATCAGGCATATTAATATTCAATATATTAATGAATGAAGAGAATTATTTCTAATCTATATTCTATAAGCAAATTTCGCGCACTGAGTATGTGGGATTTGGAATACATAAATATTATACGTAGAAGTGCAGCAAGGTAGGTTTTAAAAATAGCACTCATTACTACAAAATGCTACAGAGGTCTAGTATATATGTTGACTTGTCATGGTACGGAACGTCTATACAAAGACAGTTCAAGTAAACCTGGACATTGATATAAAACAAAACATTTAAAGTTAACCAATTACCGTCGAAATTCGACCACCAGGCCATTTCTAGAGTGTTATTAATACGCGAAGAAAAACAATTGAACCTCTTTTTTAAACACTACCTGATTGCCATTTTGACATAGTTACAGTTTTCATAGAGACGACTGCAGAAAACATATATTTTGTTTGCTATACTGCCAATGTTAAAAACAAAAAAAAAATTAATTTATGCTCTTTGAAAAAAAAACCGAAAGAAGAAATTACAGTTAAATTTTGACCACCAGCAGACCACTAACTTAATTAAATGTCTGAGAAAATGCTATTCTCATTCGGCCCGTTGATAATTTCAATGACAGGTAGCTACGAATGAGATGGCACGCCCACAGTTCTTCGGATTGATGATATATATTATAACTAATATTCATTTTTGTACTGCTTTTGAACGGAGCTACAGATTAAGTAATAATTGTATGTAGGCGATTGCGTACGTGAGTAAATACGAGTATGTTTAGGCTGAATCGTGTGGACGAAATTTAGCATTTAGTTCGATTATTGTGAATGACGAGCGCGGAAGCGTATAATAATCCTATTTTGAACAACCGACGCAAAAAAGAGGGATGTTAAAAGTTCAACGTGTATCTGTGTATACAGAACGGTGTATTTGTGTGTCTGACTGTGGTATCACAGCTCCTAAACGAATGGAATTGGTGACTTGATCGAGAATGTTTATAGCTATAATTTAAGAAAATCTGCTTAGCTTAGCTTAGTCAGTGGGATTTATAATCGGTGGTGTTTTAATTTTTTTATTTATAATTTAAGCAAATTTAGCAAATAAGTGCCAAAAATTACAAAATTTTGAATTTTCTGATTTTCCAGGTTTCTGGTAGTGGCCAAATTTTATCAAAATCGGAATAGAATCAGTCGTAAGAGGTTAATTACCTCCTAAAGTGTAGGATAAAAATATAAAATAGGATACGTACACATAGACTCCAATTAATTATAATCTGTGGAATCACACTCAATTTAACGTGTTAACAATTAGTAAGCTGACCACTTAACCCTCTGTCGAATAATTTAATTAGCAAAATATAAAGACACGACGGATATGAACGACAAGGCGACAAGGCCTTTTCGTTCACTTCCATTTTTTACGTTTGCAGAGAAATAGAAATCGGACAGTTTCGTATACTTTGGACACAGTTTGTTGACATTCTTTGGCTATAAATAAACTACCTCATACTTTTCTATCTATGGCCATGATGCATTGAAACGCGAGATAACTGATAAACATTGTATTATCAAGTTATGATAAAAAACAAACTTTATTTTCAAAGTTATCAAAAAAAATCTTTTATTATTGATTCTTTTTTAAAAATGTACTTGTTTAAAAGAAAGAAAGAGAAAGGAAACATATCTATTTGGCACTCATATAAAGACATTGGAGGTTTAACGACATAACATATTTATTATGAAATTGATAATTTTAGAAAAATACCTCTGTATAGTCAAATATTGTTGTTCTTGTTGTAATTGTGCTACTTCTTAAGAGCTGGTGTTAAGTATGCAAACAAGTACAGTGATTTAATGTAAACTGTTGACAAGTTATTAAAATACATGTTTGTTATCAAAAAGCGTCTCAAATAATCAAATATATACAAACATATTATGGACATAGTCGTTAATAATTAAGTAATTTTTGGCAAAATGGAAGTATATACATTACTGTGGTATAACTATATTTACACGTGACATTGTATTAAATATATTTGTTTAAATTTATTGACTGTAAATTTTAGCATTGTACAAGCCTTTGTGGGTTATTAATTTATTATGCTATGTATAACACAATTGTAAATTGGTTATTTTTTATATCATGATAAATTAAAAAAAATATTGTCTTGCTCGACGGACTCGTGAGTAACTACGAATACCACGAATGTAGATTGAATCAGCTATATGTTGGCTCCACATCAAAAACTCTTATTTATTTTATTAAAAATAGGGGCAAACTATAATAGATGTAAGATGATAAAACAGTTCAGACAAAAATGAGTTAATAGACATTATTATGACTAGTTATACCGGTAACGCAATGCTATTGGTCGGTTGATAAATATTGATAAATATTGGTTACTGTTATTTAGTGATTTTGATAATTTAGGTATAGCAATAGTTGTGAGGCTGTTACTAACATATATTAAAAAAATTGTAACTAGAGGAACTCTTAATTTTTTTTTATGGTATAGGCGGCAAACGAGCAGATGGGTCTTCTGATGGTAAATGCCTACCGCCGCCCATGGGCACCTGCAACTCTAGAGTCACAAATGCGTTGCCGGCCTTTAAGGTGGAAGTAGGGGAAGGGTGGAAGAGGGGAAGGGATGGGAGGGAAGGGTTAGAGCTTCCGGTAACCTCACTCGGCGACAAGCAATGCAACCATTGCTTCACTTGCGGTTTTCGGTTAGTAATTAGGTAATTCTTACGTCACTTCTTACTTTTTATCATCCCAATAATCCACATAACCGCTATGAATTATTATTCATATTGTTTTCGTCTTTTTACGATAACATTATCTATCATTCACGCGGTGACTCTATCGTGGAACCAATTCAGAGCAAGCTCTACTCAATCCATCACACCGGCTATCCTAGTCAAATGGATGTGATAGATTATGTAAACAAGAATCTATTTTATAAAGTTAAAAAGTTAATTTTTTGAATATATGAATACAAGAGTAAATAAAAGATAGATGAACGGCATAAGCATAAGAAATGACGAAATCTTGAGTAGAATCGAAGAAGAAAACGATGCAATCATCGACCCCAAATAAATTTGGGAAAAGGGCAAGAAGATGTTTTTTACTTGAATAAAACCTATTTGTATTTTGTAGTTTAATTCTTGAGGAAGGTAATAGGCTATTTCCCATCAAGCCATGACACTTAGAAGCGGAGCAGTGACGAAGAGAAAAAAAAGGTTAGTTGCCGAGATTTTCATGTATCTTTGTGACCCGGATACATTGCTCTCGAGTGTACTTACGAGTACAATAAATTAAGAAGCTCTATAGTTTGTTTCATTTTTGAACGCGTAAATGTCTGGAAGTAGCAGTCAGATTTGAAAAAGTATTTTTACAGTTCATAGCACAGTTCTTAAGGAAAGTTTTCGGCTATTTAACGTCACGGTATGACACTCAGGAGCTCAGCAGTGACGGCAAACGTGGAGCTCCGAACGGCTACTGAGTAATTTTCTATGGGGACTTTGCGTGGGTAGATTGGACATGAACACATCACGAGGTGGCGACGTTTACAAACATTTTTATCTGTTGTGTTTGTTGATACCGGACATGTTATCATAGCTGCATTGATAAGGTATTACGTACTCCCTTTCCCTTCTTCTGTGATCCTGATGTTATCTTGGAGTACCGTGGTCAAGTTCTCTCATAGATTTTTTTTTTATGTGTTTTCTAAATTAAGTTTACCGTTAATAATTATTAATATGCTGTGCGGTACATTGGACGAAATCTATCGAGATTGGCGTCTATTTTTATTAGATTTAAGTTGTTAAAAATCTGTCTTAATTTCCGCGTTGCTACGGCGGCATTTGTAATATACAATGAAGACAGGTCGTATGTTTGTTTACAGTTAGCAAGGTAGGCTTTTCTCAACACCTGTAGAGATTTTTTTTTTTTTTATATGGCTCACGGTTCGTATCGCCATAAACAAGTAACTGAAGATTCTCTCTACAGTATTGGTATTACTCTTTGTTGCCAACTTTACTAGATGCCTGATAATAAAAAAAAAAAAAAATTGTACGTGTATTTAAAACACATAACAATATTGTTATTGTATGTGGATGTGAGTATTATTATTATTTTTTTAATTATAACTTACTATGAATCTACCGTACATATTTCCTAGTAACCTACGTGCTATTCCAGGCTATAATCTATGTCTGTGCCAAATTTCATCAAGAATCGTTCAGCCGTTTTTGCGCGAAAGAACAACAAACATCCATCCATTCACATAAGCTTTCCTCTTTTGTAAATTAGTAAATTACCATTAGAAGTATTCAGCCCCTTACCACATTAGTTACAACATATTGTCAATTTAGCGACCAAAGTGATAGATACGAACTTAGGTACTCGGTATGTGTGTACAGTGATGCACAGGCGCATGCAGTGTTTGTCTATCACTATTTGTGTAAGTTTATCTTGTGCACACATTCTAACCGTGCACGGACACTTGCGCACACAAGTGTTAGTTAGAGACATTTTTTCTGAGCAAACATATTTGTTTCTGCTATTGGTGTTTAACCAGGAAGTGAGTCTATTTGAGTTGTATTATTATTTTAACTTTATTACATATTAACATTTATTTAATTCTTTTGTTTTTAATATATATCTTTCGCAATCCTTTTGTGTCAAGCTGCTTACAAACAGAGAGCACAGATTATTCAAGATTACATACAAAAGAGGAAATGCCATACTACAATGAATCGTGTCTCACAATTATGAGCAGATCCTCAAAATTTATTTTGTCTTTTCCTTAAAACATTTTTACTTGTTTTTATCACTACGTAGTCTTTATGAACACCAAACAAATTATTGTCTCAACTCACATTGAAGCCAAAACACTTAACCTCAAGGCGGTTAAGTGGCCATTTGGTAATAAACTCACAACTTGCTTGAGGCGTAACTAATGAGAAATTTATTGAATTTGTTTCAACAGAAAATATATATAAAGTTACTTTCTCTGTGATTACTAATAAAAAAGAAATGCAGTATGATAGATAACTCAGTGTCATGCCTGTCTTAGTAATGTCGTCACATTGAGACATATTGACACTATGGTGTGCCGACCTCTTTGGTATACAACCTCTGATTGTGGCCGTTAAAAAACCATTTTATGAAATTTTAATTTAAAAATAAAACGCATTTGAATCTCGAATATCCGGATAAAAGAAGTCAAGAAGTTTTGAACCCAGTTATAGAAACGTCACGAATCAATGCAGACCTGCCGTACCGGGCAAATGATCCAAGATTTGTTGAATATGTGCATTTTAGACATATTACTAAACCTTCCATTTAAGGTTTAGTAATATGTCTAAAATGCACGGTTCACGTATTGTTTGATAGGGATTCGAATCTCGAATGCCCACGTTAAAAAAAACAGCAAAATACAGTCACTTGAACATACGGCGCCAATCAAGACAGACCTTCCGAGCAAATTATAGATGCGTTCAATATCAAGCACACAAACTGTGTGTTTGATAATACATATCTGTAAAATACACGGTTAGCCTACTGTTTGCTAATGACAATAATTATGCTTAATTAACTTTTAAACTTTCACGTTCCATGATATAGTTATGACCACGACAGCCTGTGACCACGGCCACTGCAAACTGGTCGAAACGTCAGGCAATCTAGAGGTAAGGTAGGGTATTTCCTGATCGCGTTATTTCCCGCATAAATACATAATTATTGTATGCTTTATATCATATTTACATTCAAAATCTCATGTGTTACGTGTTAAATAATAGTATTATAAACCCGTAATTATGTGTGAATGGATGTATGTTTGTTACTCTTTCAAAAGATACAAAACCTGTACTAATAAGAGTCCTCACCGGACACTGCAAACAGAATAAACATATGTTCAACTTAAAGTTGGGCGAGAACACAATATGCTGATTCTGTCGAGGGCAGAAGAAACTGCAATGCATATTTTATGCTCTTGTGGCCTACTAATGCGGCACCGAAGTATTAACCTAGGGTTACTCATCATGCAACCGCAGGAAATACAAACAATCACTGCTGATAGGATCTGGAGGTTTTTCGCTTCCCATAAGTCTGAGCAGTGAACTGTAAAGCAAAAGTGCGCTACAAAAGACCAGAAATGGTCGAGGTAGCACTAGGCACTTAAAATAATAATTTTAAAAATATTTGGACCTAGCCCACGAGATTGTCGACATGTGGGATGTGGATTCAGCAATCATTGTGCCGATAGTCATTTCGGCCCATGGGTTAATTGCCAACCAACACCTTCAGAGGCTCACGTTAGGCAGCTGGATTAAGAGCCTGATGCAGAAGGCAGTCCTCCTTAGTAGTACCCGATACCGGTGGGACACTATTTTTTATATTTTTAAATATATTTTGTTTTTTTTTTATAAGTGTATTTAAAAATGTAATTTATATGTATATAAAATAAATAAAGAGAATAATAATAATACTCTTTCACATGTCATTGTTTACGGATTTAGATGACTTTTAGCACACAGATAGTTTATGACCCGGATTAACACATAGAATACTCTTTACCGTGGTAAACGAAGGCCACGCGGGCGCATACCTATATCTTATAATTATCTTTTAAAAAAAAGTATCACCGACTTCAATGTGCTTTTTAGTGAAAAGGAGATGTATTTTGTTTAAATATAATATGGTAGGCCAACTAAACGCACTGCTCCAATGAGACAGCGATGTTTCGGAGCAAACGAAAATATTATCCATGTATACAATTTTTAGATATTTGTTGATTTTTCAGAAACCGCTCAACCGATTTCGATAAAATTTAAATGGGACCACCTGGGAAGTATACAATTTGAAACAAAAAAAGAATTTTTGAAATTGGTTTAGGCGTCTTCGAGTAATCGGTGAACATACTTAAAAAAAAAAAGATTCCGACGAGTTGAGAAGCTCCTCCTTTTTTG
Organism: Callimorpha dominula; assembly: GCA_949752705.1. Lineage (NCBI taxonomy): Eukaryota > Metazoa > Arthropoda > Insecta > Lepidoptera > Erebidae > Callimorpha > Callimorpha dominula. The sequence goes on from OX457014.1 coordinate 13,776,887, forward strand.
AAGTCGTTTAAAAATAAAGTCTTTTGTTTCTGACAAACTCAAAACCCTATCTAATCTAAAGATTTATATTAAGACAATACATCTATGTATATCAAAATGATAAGTAATACACGTAATGTTTAAAACTCAACATTCAACATTTGCATGATACAAATATTTAAATAAGATTGATTAGCTTCAGCTGTCATTGATGATAATATTAAATTAATATTTAAAGTATTTAAGAGATCTTATTAGAGATAAGAATGTCTTAATGAATAATTGATTCTAAAATTCAAAGAAGTGTATGCATTAGACATCTTAGATTTTAAAATCGCAACTTAGTCGGTCAAATTTATCACTACGTATGATAAAACAAAGTTCCCGCCGCGTCTGTTCGCGATAAACTAAAAAACTACTAAACGGATTTTCACGTGGTTTTCACTAATAGACAGAGGGATTCATGAGGAAAGGCTAGGTGTATAATTTGTACCCGTGCGAAGCCGGGGCGGATTGCTAGTAAAAAATAATTTAAAAAATGTTTCGCGTACACCGAAAAATTTAACATCAGATTTAATAAAAGCGGCCAAGTGCGAGTCGGACTTGCGCATGAAAGGTTCTGCACCAACGTTTCTAGTAGGAGAGCCCACTTTCATTTTTAATATATTTTTATTATTTGTTGTTAAATTTTAAATTTTTAAGTTATTAGCCGCTATAGGCTACGGAAATACACATTATGTGAAAATTCAACATTCTACCTATTACGGATCATGAGATACAGTCCGCGTACGGAACCCTAATAATAAACTAGCATTCGCCCGCATTATTTTGTCTATCCCTTGGGTACAATACTTCTATACTTCTTTTCTGGATGAACGGGCAACGTGTTTGCTAAATATCATGACAATCGAATAACCAGTACAGCAACGCATTAAATACGAACAAACAAATATTGATCTTTATATACTAGATAAGTATAGACATAGAGATAAAAGAATAGAGTGAACAAGAGGTTCAATACTGCGATATAGGCAAACAGAGAGATGGCTGCCGAGTGTCCTTTCTGTCTCTTTCAAAAAAAAAAAAAAATCATAGTTGATTAAAGTACAATTATTGGCCGCTGAAAATTGTTAATTTATTATTCCGATTTCTTATTCTCTGTTGCTCACTGTTGAAAATTTTACCCTCATGATTTACAAAAAAAAAAAAATGTTGTTTGCATGTATGATAAAAAAAATATACTCAATATCTTTCATATGTTTACAATATGTTGTCCAGCTTTCTGCTAGCTTCCCTCTTCCCTCTCAGCCATGGGTAGACAGTTGCCATAGATTAAAGATAGATAGATATTCATAAATCTCTATGACAGTTGCCCACTTGAGCAGAATTAGCAGCAGCTAATCACAGCTCTTGGCTAGAGAGAGACAGAGAGGACACTTGGCGACCATCTCTTTCTTTTCCTTTATCGCTTACGTGAAGTAGTATCATTAGCACACTTTATTCTTATATCTTATAGATGTCGGGTGATGCTAAATAACGTCACTAAAGGCGGCGGTAGCGTAATGGCTAAGGCTTCGGACTTTTGATCAAGTGGCTGCGGGTTCGAACCCCACCCAGTGCACTACCGACGTGAACCCACTCATAACACAAGTTAAGCTTAGCTGGAGGGGTTAACAAAAATGCTAGTAATAATGCGTGACCCACGTTGCTAGTATTCTTTTTTAAATAATTATCTGTTCGTCTACAGTATAATAATCATTAGTGTATTGAAAGTTTAGTTCGCTCATATTCCTTTTAATACTAACGAGCATTTTTCAAACTTTCATCATGTTACAAATATGGTTACTGAAGAAATGGCAATCGCACACGATGACTCAGTGATGAATGTTGATTCAAAGTGCATCATCACTGTGTTGTATTCAACAAAGAAAGTGCCTCGGTGCTCCATCACGTATAGGTACAGCATTATGTATAGCCGGAAGTAGGTTAAAATTGACTTAAGATTTGATTACATACACACATACTCAGGCTGACTGGCGCAGTAGTGCCCACGGCCAGTGCAACCTGGTCGGAACGTCAGGCAATTTTTACAGGTTAATTTCCGTAAATACGTAGATAATCCTTAATCTCGCATTTTTATGATGAACTGATTTTGCATTGTGATGAGTATCCAAATAAAAATGTTTTTGTAAGTTATTCGCGACGGTGATACTTACACGATGTATATACATATACACAAACACATTTGTCCATATGTCTTCTGAGCGTGACGGCCACGCGAGGGCAGTGCTTTTACCCCATACCAAAAGTGCCGAACGTGCCTAAAGAATAATCCATCGCTAATTCGACTCCCGCTCAATACAGAACCAAAAGTCAGTGAGCTGAAGACTTTGTTATTTTGGTTGAACGCGCTACAACGGAACGGAACCAATTAATAATAATTTTTGCATTTGAGCCCAATTCTTGAGGGAGATTATAAGCTAGTTAACAGCAAGCTATGATACCTAGGAGCAGGACAATATCCATACTCTTCGGAGAAACTACTAGACTAGACTATACATACAAATTAATAAAATTGAAGTATCTGTTTGTTTCAGCTAATCTCCGGAACGGGTAGACCGATTTCCACAAGGTTTTCACTTGCAGATAGCTGGTGTTAATGTTATAAGGGGTGACTAAGGCTACTATATTTTGGAAAAATAAATGTGTTCACGCGAGGGAAGCCGCTCGTTTAATTAATATTTAAAACCTTAAACAAAAACTTAACCCAACTTCAACCGTATCTCTAATCTAATAATATCTATTTTAATATATGTTCGAATACACACACCGTTATGTGATTACATTTTGTAATACCGAACTCTGCTGGGCTCAGCTCAGCCACGTTGAGCTCCATACGAGACACTTGAAGTCGTGTGTTTTCATTGTCATACGATAAAGATGTACGATAAAATCAAAGATATTGTAAAGAAAGGTTGTCAATTGAGATATTGGCGCTGAAATGGATATCCGATTGATAAAATGTATCAGCCGTATTATGTATGATTGTAAGCAAAATAATTTTGTAATATATTCTTGCAATAAATAACTAAGTGCCCGTTGTTTCGAATGGTCTTGAGACAGCGTCGGATTGTGCGCGGTTGCGATTCAAACGCCAAATTACTGTGAACAGAGCTTTTGCAGTAAATTTTACGGTTGATATTTACATCCTTATACAACATTATAAACTAACAACATTCGCTAGCACAATAAGTATTAACTGTTTGTAAACATTAATGATAATAACAGCCTATGGTAAACATCAATAAATTGCCGTAGTCAGGAATGGCACACTAAACTCCCTCAACAGAGATCGAAAATCCGTAGAATTTCGCTGGTGCGAAATGATATTTCTGGATTTCTTGTCTTCAATTATTGATTTCTGCCATGTAAATCGCTCGACATTATACATTTACACATTGGGCTTTCAAATATACAGAAACAGATAATTTGGGACAAGTCAATAATGAGTTAAATTATGATATAAATAATGTCTTAATAAGTTACGTTGTTCAATACTTCATACACAGGTAATCCCACTAATACGAGTATTATAAATGTGAAAGTTTTGATGGATGGATGTTTGTTACTCTTTCACGCCAAAACTACTAAATCGATTGCGATGAAATTTACTATGTAGATAGCTGAAGACCTGAACTAACATATAGGCTACTTTTTATAACGATATTTCCACGGGATCGGGACTTACGTGGGTGTAATAATAATGTTCACGTAACAAAAACCTATAAGCACTTGTGCTTTTAACCATTCAGTATCAAAAACTCCATAAATTATGCATCACGAAACACTAAAAACTTCTTCAAACCATCTTCAAGTTTCATAAAACAAAGCTTCATTATTGATTCGAACTTTCAAAGCACTCAAAAACGAAATTCGTGCCTTAAAACAATGGAAACACACACCGTGTCAAGTGTCAGTAACAAGGCCTGCTTTCTTCTACACAGACCACATTATATTACACTACAAATCAATATCGACTACTTTCATTTCAGACTCTATGTTAATGAGAATAAGGTAGATATCCAGTATCTGAATAGAGGATACCTTTGATTTTGAACCTCTTGAAAATGCGTTCAACTTTTGTATGATTGTTATTACGTTATTTTTGGTTTGAACACTTAAATGCTGTGATTTAAAAGAGACGGCGACAACTTTGTGAATTCTTCAAATATATGTAGAAGTTATTTTTGTTTTGCAGATTCTAAGTTTTACATAATATAATGGCAATACAAATAAATAAAATTGAAGTGTCTGTTTGTAATGTCAAAATATTTTTTTTTAAGCTCATACAGTCATTTGCACAATACCTACGTCTAAAAATCATTTTTTAAATTTTTTATCTGTCTGTCTGTTTGTTCCAGCTAATCTCCGGAACGAGTGGATTTCCACGGGACTTTCACTGGCAGATAGCTGGTGTTATAAGGAGTAACTTAAGCCACTTTTATTTTGGAAAAAGAATTAGGGTTCCGCGCAAAATATATAAATGTGTACACGCGAGCGAAGCCGCTCGGGAACAGCAAGTATGTTATTTGAGAATTACATGGAAATATGGTTTTTTGGAAGTTCTAGGTCTCCTTATGACATTTTTTAAGTAGGGTAGCTTGAATCCAATCAGCAACGTGAGCAACTCTTTCAATCTCCTCATTGCTTAGAAATATGCAGGTCGCCACATTAGAAGTACAAAGTAATCTTTAAAACCATCAAAGGCCATTGACGTATCTCCTCTCATGTTTATTAGCGCCATTATATAACTGTACCTAACTATATAGTCCAAGAGCTGGCTACCAAAATCAGAAATGATAAGGTGCAGTGACAATTTTTAGCTAAAAACACTCCTTACTAGACGACAAACCCATTGCGCCTACAGCCAGAAGTCTCTCCCATTATTGCCAGAAGTCTAGGTCGGGGCTCGCCAGAAGTCAATAAAGTTTTTTTCAAATTTTAATGACTAGGTGCAGTTCTGGCATTTTCGTTTTCATATTGTTAATTACCTAAAAAATCTGGATAGCAATTGCCAGAAGGCTGAATGGTGGCTATGTATGAAAATCATAAATTGGTAAACCGGAAAGCATTTTTTTTTTAAATAAAATAATAAGGTGCAGTTCCCGCATTGTGCTTTTTTTATTATACTCTACTATTACTGTTAGTTAACTACATATGCAATAGCAGAAGGCTAAGTAAGGGAGATGCATACAAAAAAAATCCGTGTAGCGCTCAGTTGTTAAACATAGTGTGCATAAATTAATCTTCTGGCAATAATTTTATGCGATTGCTACAGTTAAAAACTATAACTATACAAAATTTCAGTGTTGCACTCAATGATTTTATTTTGATAAAAAATTTACGTGTTTGACCGCCAGCCCACGCTTCCAGCTCCGGGAGAGACTTCTGCCTGTAAGCGCAATGGGTTTGTCGTCTAGTAAGGAGTGTTTTTAGCTAAAAATTGTCACTGCACCTTATCATTTCTGATTTTGGTAGCCAGCTCTCCGGCTAATAGTAATCGCTTATAATTAGTTTGTTGTTAAGGCACCGACATTCAACTCATTCGGCGTCTGACGTCATAAATTTAAGGGTGACTTAATTATTATAAATTAGTATAATACTTCACAAACTATAATACCTTCGCTTCACAAACATTCAAACAACGGACACAAAGAACACCCAGACTCGGGACAATTATTTGAGGATCACACAAAATTTTGTTCCGTGTGAGATTTGAAACCACAACACTCGGCGCAGCGCAGTGAAATATGATGATGATTGTTGAAGATGTCTCTGCTACCCGTGCGAAGCCGGGGCGGGTTGCTAGTAGTATAATAAAATAATGAATGTATTATTTGAAGCATACATTACTAATTTTTCCCTATAAAAATGCCCTGACCTATCTTAGGGCAGTTATTATCGCATATATAATGATAATTCTTTTATTAATAGTCGTGGTTTCAGCTTTACTTAAGAGCAAAATTAGGTTAAGTTTCTGTTTTTATGTTTGTAAGAAGGTCATAGAATTTCGTAACTCGTGGATTCATAAAATAATCAAAAAGAAACGTGTTATGAAAAGCGTGCCTTCGGCATGACGTGCACCAAGAGCATATTGTAACCGTATATGTGACAACCTTAGCAAGTCACAAGAACTACAGTTTAATTACAATCACTGTCAAAAGCAGTCTATCGTAAGCGCGTATGAATGTTAAGTAAAAATCTGTTGTTGGAGCGATTAAGATTGAACTTTATTACCTTCAACGTGAGTCACTATTTACTTAAATGTCTTGTAAAAGTAGACTATACGTTGTACTATTAATTACTTTGTGGTCTAGTGAGATATGTAGATCAGTTTAAACAGAATAAGATTATCTTACGTAACATTTTGCAGAAACTAGTATTAACATTGCTAGTTGAATAGGACTGCGGTATCGGTTACATAATTTTGGCTACCTTCTCCACCGCGTATGAGATGTTTAATAATTATTTCTGATGATACGTAAGTATCTTTGACTACCAGTTTCTAAACATTTGAATGGCGAAAGTTAGTAGTTATTGAGTTAGGGAAAATTGTGTATAAACTGTAAATTAATTTACTATACAAACCAGTGCGCTTACGCATGTATTTTAATATAATTAATGTGTAGATTTCTGTGTAAATCGGAGTCGAATGATTTTATAAGTATTTTCAACTTATAATGGACCATCGCTAAAGTTAATTTTTTGATTAGGTCACCTGCGCTCTATCTATGAATATGTGACAAACAATTGGGTATTTCAGAAAAAAATTGTAGAAAACTTATGTAGAAAAACTATTTTTAGATTTTTTGCCCTATAATTAAAAAGTTATATCAAATTAAAAATAAATATTTGCACTCAGTTCCGAAGATACGCCGACAGTTCCAGAACAAACCCGACTAATTAATTTGATTAATTTCTACTCGTCGTAGCCCACAGCTGATATGTTTTGACAGTGTAGGAGACGTAGACACTGTGACATTCCTTAAACATTATGACGTCGAGACTAATCATGGCTCATTTGTAGTCACGTGATTCTTTTTGAAATGTTATCAATTTTGAGTTGTTTAAAATTAATTAAAAAAAACAATAATAATTTAGTTATTTTATTGACTATTAATATAATTTGTGACAAAGTTTTAAAATATATTGAAAAATCTTTTTTTTAGCAACCCAGTTGTTGCTGATGTATTTATTAGCAGTGGTAACCACTTACCAATACCCTTTTATTTTACTTATTTTTTATTATGTTTTTATGCATGTATCAGTGTATGGCTTGTTGATTGTCCTAATAAATAAATTAAATTCATGCCCAAGACATTTTCTGCCAATCAACCTTCGGGTGATGCAGAGAAAACAGGAATTACATTACAGGTGCATTGAAAATATTACAGTTTACAAACTAAATATCTACAAAACGATGATTAAATATAGTCGTGTATTTGTATAGAAATATGGGTACATTCATTAAACTTACTCATCAATGAAGGAATTAAGAAAACACGAATGATTGGTGATCCATACCTGCAAAAAAACAAAAAAGTAAATTAATAACATAGAAATAAAATTAGTTAAAAAAAAATGTTTTCCATTTTTTAACAAACTAGATCGGGGGCGCACATTTAATTACATTTTGATATCCACATTTTATCTATAAAAAAAGGTCATACAATTATTTTTATGGTATACAACAGTTTGATTCACATTTTTATCCGCAACAGGCCTCAAGTATGGGATTTCCAAAATATTTTGTACATGAGGACTAGAAAAAAAGGTCATAAAATTCTTTTTACGGCGAAACACATAGAAAAATTGAGGTTTTGAATTTATAGGGGCGCCACTTTCGTGTCTTGCACCTCCTAACTCCTCCTACGTTCTCAGGTATATTGTCTTGTATTTTTAAGTTCATTTTTTAAGACAATACTTTAGACATCACGACCCACAGTTGGTTCTACATCTTTTCTACATCTGCACTAAATGAGATAAAGTATGTAAAAGTATTTTTAGACACCGATGACCGCTTACCATCAGGCTTGTCTTTTGGTTATTTGCTAACTTAGATGTATTTTTGGTTTATCATATATTATTAAAAAAAATACATTATATAAACGTCATCGATATAAAAGCCAGTTATTAAGATATGGTACATTTAAATGAATAGAAAACCACAATAACATGAAAAGGTAGTAAGAATATACTGACCACAATACACCACAAATCCACCATAGTGGTCGTAAAATTGTTATTCGTATTTTTATCAATGCATGCTGTAAATTGTTTAAGAAATAGTTTTTACTGGATGTGTCACAAAGTCACAACTGCCATCTATTAAAATTGGAAGAAATAAAAGCCAGCCTTATGTACAAGGCAGACTAAGGTCATTTTTCAATATGTTGATGGACTGTCAAGTCAAATCAAATCCTCTTTGTTAAACGTCAAAATTGTACTTTCTGTTAAAACTTGTATGAAATAATGGTTTGTGACATCACTGAGCCGACGCAATTTGCTTTTGCTAAGAATGCCGCGTTAAAAATTATCTTTGCAAAAAAGTATCACCGACTTCAATGCACCTCAAAATACCTAAACCGCTTTAAGTTTGCCTATAAAATTTGAAGAGTTCCCTCGATTTCTCCAGGATCCCATTATCAGATCCTGACCCGATGACAACAAAAGAAGAATTTTCGTCTTTGAGTAATTGGTGAACATACATCCAAAAAAAACATACAGTCGAATTGAGAATCTCCTCCTTTTTTTAAGTCGGTTAAAGAGCATAGAGAGCAAAGATGCCCCTCGATCCACTCTTGAGATGTTATGTGCCCTAAAGAGCACAACACTAGTAAATGTTTTTCTTCATCATATAAACTTGCAATGTGACACTTCTAGATGCTTTTATGTCAAGCTTTTATGCTTGTTATACTTATTTATTCAAGTTACCAAGAACATATCCATTATAGACTTAGCTGGCATTATTTTCAATTCTGTTTACAAATCAATCGTCCCACGAGTTTTTGTAAACAGCATGACAATAAAACATATATGTGCCCTACAAACTTCTTTGAGGACGCGTTCCCGTTGTTCTTTTTGCTCAGACTTCTAAGATCATCCGCGTAAATTAATTATTAATGCTTTAACGGTGAAAACATCGAGGTTAAACTTCATTTAAAGAGAGTTTATAGCAAATTTCTCGAAGGTTAATGAAATCTGCAAAACCCGCATTAGGCCTGTTTTTGATTGTGGTTTAACCCCTTTTAAAACTGAGGGGAGACAGTAGGTGTATGTACATTTTATTATCGGGATTGATAATATGTTTATATGGATTTTGACAGAAAAGGTACCAGAGTGTGAACATTTTAGAAACATTATTTCATCTTCAGCATTCGCTGTTAGTTATAGAAATCGGTATGAGTCCTAAAGCCATATTGCCACTAGCACGAACTTTTTATTCACTACGCATAACGTGTGAACGTGTGTGCGGTATGAGCGACACTCTTTGATAATAGATGGCGCTTTTCTACATTTCTTATAAGTCGTACTTATCAATAACGCAAGAAAATACGTCTAAAACTACTACTACGTCACTATAAATGCACTCGAATGCATATTTAACGCTACAACTGTAACTATTACCTTTTGGTAAATGGTCCTTCAGATAAGATTATATGATGAGATAATGATGATAAAATGATTCTTTAAGAGCAGCTGAAATTGTCAGTACGGGATGTAGGACTTTCCGGTAACCTTCGAGTCACAGTATGGTACTATGACCAGCTCAGGCTATTGGTTACACTCCCCAGTCCATCCATATAAGCAATATCCCTTTTCTACCACTGCTTTCCCTTCATACCCACATTTGCCTTTCAATATACCCCCAATTTTCCCATTTAATTCCTTTTAATATACTCCCAAGTTTCCTATCTAATTCCCAAAGTACCCGATCAACGGCAATAGGCTTGCTCCATTACGTAATTGGGACTAAATTATAGTCGACCTTCCTTAAACACCTACCTTTCCCATTCAATATACACACACTTGAAGCGGTGGTAGGGTAATGGCTAAGGCGTCGGACTTGCAATCAAGTGGTTGCGGGTTCGAACCCCACCCAGTGTACTACCATCGTGAACCCTCTCCTAACACAAGCATTTAGCTTAGCTGGGTGAACAAGAATACTAGTAATGTGTGACCCTCGTTACTAGTATTCTTTAAAAAAAATTGATTCTAATTCCTAAAGAACCCGATTAAAAGCAATAGATTTGCTCCTTTTACATAAATGGGACTAAATTATAATCGGCAAAATGTAGGCGTTTAATCATGCCTTAGCTTTTATCATACGATTACATATAAATTCTTTTCTTTCTTTTATAAAAGACAACTCCCGCATTAGGAATTACTCCTGTGTCGTGGAGGACTTTACAAACATATAAACAACGGACACAAAGAACACCCAGACTAGGGTGGGAATCGAACCTACGACCTCTGGCTCAGCAGTCAGGGTCACTAACCACTAGACCAACAGGCCAGTCAAAAAGTAAATTACGCTAGCCTTTCCAGAATAGTTTTAGTTCTTTGTTATAGAAAGCTTACAGCGTGGGAATACTTGTTAATATTTTTTAACTATTCTTACTACACATACAAGTAAATTAGGTGATAATTAGTGCGGTAAGTTGTGGGCTGTGGATATTTCACTCGGATATTAATCAGTTCTGTATTAAAATTGCTACAGTATCTTATTGGATGGTAACATATATTATTACTATTATTCTTGTTAACTTCTCCAGGTAAGCTAAATGATAAGAAGTATTTATTATACATTTCCTCACAAACCCGACGCGTTTTTGTTAATTTATTATTGTTTGTTTCTTGTTGTTATTTTAAACAGTAAATTTTTAATTTGGTTCGCTAGTGGCTACTACACTATTATATTAATAATAATAATAACTTGCCACACGCCCTTGGTAACCAGACTGCTGATAAACATACTTACATATTTCTAAATACATACATACAATAAACTCCCTAGGGTAGAAGCTGAACAGTGGGTAGAGATTCAGCAAATGCAATGAAAGCTTTAAGGAATCCCACTAATATTATAAATGTAAAAGTTTGTTTGTTTGTTTGTTACTCTTTCACGCCAAAACTACTAAACCGATTGCGATGAAACTTGGTATGTAGATAGCTGGAGACCTGGATTAACATATAGCCTACTGTTTATACCGATATTCAAAAGGGATCGGGACTTACGTGGGTGAAACCGCGGGGCGCTGCTAGTATCTAATATACTGTATTACCTACTGTTTCAAGAACATAGTTTTATAGTAGTTCTATATCTACTGTAAATTTTATTACACAAAACTAAAGAGTATGGCAGTACTAACTTGGAACTTTTGCATTCCGTGATATTTATGTACTGCGTGAAAAAAACAATGATCAGGTTGCACGGCCGGTGCCTTTGTTGTACTAGTTGTACTAGTTGACTAGCGTGCCCTTTATCGAAGGTAGAAGCGGCCTGCCGTTTCAGTGTCATGTGAAAACACAGACTCGGCATTCAGGCATTTAAAAAATACACTCCTGAATACAACCGTTGGTATGTTTTTTTAAAAAGGCGAAATGGCCATGGTATGTTACATTATGCTTTAAGAAAATAACATAATTGCACACATTTACTGGAAATATAATTCTATAGTGTTCAAGCGGCCTCCAATTGTCTAAAACTCAGTTGACGCACCTTTCAAGGTTACTCGGATTTAAATAACAAACCAGCTTTGTTTCATTAACATGTATTTGTTACATTTAATGGAACGTAAATATTATGAACACATTACACATAAATAAAGCAATTGAAACATCAGTAGCTAGATCACGGGTTGTGGTAGATTTCCATCCCCACAACTCACTACTTGTCTTTTAGAGGGGCGGTTAATAGGCGATAATATGTATAGTTCAAGAGCTTAACCAGAGCAAAGTCAATCCTAATTCCTACTAATATTATAAACGTGAAAGTTTGTGAGGATGTATGGATGTTTGTTGTTCTTTTACATAAAAACTGCAGAACCTATTGCAATTAAACTTGGTATTTAGATAGCTGGATAACTGGATTAACACATAGGCTGCGTGTTATCCCGATATCCCCATGGTATCGGGACTTACGCGGGTGAAACCGCCGGGCGCAGCTAGTAGTGCATATATTGTATCTAATTACTGAAAAGTACCCCATTTTTCTTATCCTTAGACGTCCATTAGACGCTCATGCAAACGTCAATCTTACCAAAAGTCATGTTGGACGGATGTTCGTTGGTGATTGATGAAATAATATCGACATTAAAATCTCATCATGCAACCTTCAATCACTGCACTAGACAATAGGTTATTCGTCAATTACCGTTTTGATTGTGGCAAAACTGACAGCAAAACCTACCATGTAATGGGCGCCTTACAGTCATTATTTTTATTAGCTTCACTTGTAACAGTTAGTTAATAGTTAACGTAAACAAATGTTGGCAGTCAATTTTAACCTGCTTTTAACTGTCGTACCTAAATCAAATGTATGTATATGTAGTTTGTATCACAATACTATAATTTGGCATCTTGGAGCTGATCTGAGTGAGCCAGGAGGTGGATACTGGAACTCTTCAGTGGCTACTAGTGAACCCGTCGAGTTTGGGCTCATTTGAAATGTTTTGATGAGTCCATTAGATTGGGCTTGGTGACGATGGTCTGATGATGAAGCCAGAAGTTGGAGAGTGTCACTCTTTTTTTACACGCTTTATATTAGCTTCACTTGTATGTTTGTTTGTAACCGACTCCTTAGGGCGCGATTTTGACCCACTTTAAACGGCCAGATTTCATTCAAATTTTGCACACCTTTCAAAGACCTATGACAATGAAATAATTCGATTAAAAAATAAAAAATAAATAATAGTAAACAAAAAAATAAAAAAACACGCTTTTATAGAAAATCCAATTTAAAAATTGAAAATAAATATTAATGAATTTGGATTAAGAATAGTGTAAATCAGAAATAAATGTATATTATTGGAAAAAAGCGTTGGGTGCATATAGTGTCAATAAAATTTATATAACTATTGACACTATGCATGCACCACACGCTTTTTTTAGCTTGTTTTACTAAACTATAATTAAGTATATACCTATACATATTATATACATATACATATACATACATATACATTAGTTGGTCCTAATCTACACATAAAGAAAAATATGGATTGTCTATTAAAAACGCATTCAGAACTTTTTACAGTTATTACTAAAACATATTTTTAGGTATAATGCTCAATTTTATTTTTTATAGGTAACATTAATTAAGATTTTTATTTCATATTCTAGTACATTTACTGCTAAATTCGTTCATATATTCTTTCAAATAAAGCGCTATTTTTAATTGCGGTTGGTAATAATTATAATTACTTATAGAAAAATATTAAACTCCTACTGCATGCAATAAAATAAATGGTAATGAGAAACATAAAAAGATTCGTTTAGGACCAATAATGCGGCTAATAGCCTAGAGTCGGGTTTCGAGGCATAAATGTGAGGCACGTCCTATTTAAATGCTATTTCAAGTTACGAACGAATAGTGTAATGGCCTATATTATTTATTTTAAGAAATGTAAGAAAGTGTTATTGTGTTTGCATACAAAGGTCATAATAGAACATAAAAACAAATGAAGCGGTGATAGCGTAGGCGAAGGCATCTTGCAAAAGTGGTTGCTGGATCGGACCCCACCTTGTAAGCTTATGACGTGAACAAGCATTTGACTTAGGGGTCGTCCATTAATCACGGGAGGTTTGAAAGGGGGGGAGGGGCTTCGGAAGAAATGGTAGGGGGTATAGTGAGATATCGCGCGATTTATAAACTAAAACCGTGACTCGCAGTTGCCAGGCTATAATATGTTCGTCCAGCGCTTGTTAGTCGCCAGTAAGTCTGTGATTTTCACCTGATTACTCCTTTCCTATATTATCCTTTATTTTCTTTTAGGGAGAGAAATAACTCTTTCAAACATGACATTGTCACACAGCCAGTTACAATCCATAAGTTTATTGTAAATAATTCATAGTTCTATACATTAATGATTTATAAAGCTAGCATTACATTTTTATGCGAGTCTGAAACAATCTTTAACCGTAATGTCTGTCTGGACATTTTTATCACGGTGCTTAATTTTCCATCATTAGATTGTATTTTTATTTAAAGATAATATTCTTGAGATACTTTTTACAAAAAAAATACACGTGATTTTGGGTAGGGAGTGGGGTTAGTCCAAAACCTCATCACATATCACCAGGGGGGAGAGGGATTCAAAAAGATGCTAAAAAACATCACGTGATTAATGGACGACCCTTTAGGTGGACAGATAACAAGCATACTCATTTTTTATAAAAATAATAAAAAAGAAACGTTATAATGTGTGTAAAACAAATAATGTACTTAACTCCGTTTTAGATATTACACAAAGTAGCATTATGCTGACGTAAGCAGCGGAGCGGATATTCTGCTAAGGCCAAAAATAATATACGCAAACTAGAAGCAACAATAGATTATTAATAATCAGTCAAAACAAAACCAATATTATACAATGGTACATAATATATATTATGTACCATTGTACATTGTATAGGTAATCCTATAGGTATGTAGCATTGTATAATATTAGTTTTGTTTGAAAGGTTTATTTATAGTTATATTGTCATGTAAATAATATTGAACGGAATAATAGTATACAATTTCACTCATAAAAGTAATTTTGCAATAGCAACACATAATTGTCTATTTAGAATAGAAGTTATCGTAACAAATTTATATTTTACACTTTTTTTTTGGTATAGGAGGCAAAGAGGTCACCTGATGGTAAATGTCTACCGCCGCCAATGGGGCACCTGCAACTCAAGAGTCACAAGTCCGCTGCCGCCCTTTCAGGTGGGAGCAGGGGCGGAACCGTGCAAAATTCCATAACAGTTTTATTTTTTCAATGTTCGCAAAACGTCATAATATGGCACATTATCAAGCAATAGTCACCAATTACAATAATAATTTTCTTTTATAAAATAATTATTCAAAACAACTTTTTTTTATATTTCGGATATTGCGGTTATCTCGATTTTTTAACCACAACACTAGTAATGGTTAAGGTCGAGCCATATGGTCAAAGAGGCTATATTTCGTAAAGACTTGATCCCTTGTGTATACTTTATACTTTATGCGATTTTTAGTACTTTTAAAGGCGTATGAGTTGAACATACACCCTTTTTCATCTTTTTTAGTGTTTACACATAAGAAAGTGAATCATGATGTACCTACATAGTACTATATATTTACATGAGTGCATGAGCAAATGCATGAAAATATGTGTATAACCTATGATATTTATTACACACTTTTATTTTCATATTATTTTTGTATCCAGTATCATTTTAGGAGTTGGTTATTTAATCACGCCAGAACGGCTGAACGTCTTTAAAATGAAATTTGTTAAAGAGATAGATTAAAAAAAACAAGACGCGTTCGAATTGATACAGCCAAAGCCGCGACCAGGTACTAGTATGTTTATAAGTTTATACAAGAGTTACTATTACATTAAATAAATTAATACAAACTTGTTTGAGAGCATTCCCGTATTTATACCGCATTCACGATCCATAACGAATGGTCCGGGACTCGAACTCCCGACCTATCGGCGGCACGCTGCCCTATTGTCGTTAGATTTACGATCATGCTTTGGTTAAATGCGCCTACTTAAACCCGACTTTGTGCATCTATTATGTGAAATAATCTTGGTTTTACTAGTTTGATATCCTTACACCCGAGATAGACATTGGCGTACTCAGCTTTCCCACTACGGGGTTGGGGGCGAAATTTGTTTTTGTGCCCCTCCCCCCCCACAAATAATGAAGAATTTTACTCAAAATTACTATAATGAACTTAATACTACCTCAGCATGCAGGGGGGGGGGCTGTCGTCCCCTGATCAGTGCCCCCCCCCCCCATCCTCGGTACGCCCATGGAGATGAAGGTGCGTCTCGGAATACGCGCTGTATACAATATTGTCGCGGGGGGGGCTTCACAAACATTTAAACAACGGACACAAAGAACACCCAGACTCGGGACAACTATTTTTATATCACACAAATGTTTGTCCCGTGTGGGATTAAACCCGCAACACCGGGCGCGGCGTAGTGGCGATGCGACCACTTCAACCATTGTGCCATCCGTGCAGTCAATAGGTTATGGCAAAGGTAACACCTAAAAAAACGCGATTCAAAAGTCTGATTCAACGAAAGACGTCGTAATCCTTACATTCTTACAAGCTAAACAATCGCTCGATTCCCAAAAAAACCTTTTTGTAAACTCTCTTCTCGGAGAGTACTTATAACATTCATAGATATACACACTAACCCACACCGAGTTAGCAATTTACAATACCAGCTTACACATATATACATACATACAAGAACATAAACAGGTCAATAGAAAGCCTACATACAGGTTGGAACTACATCACGCGGTACAACCCAGTACACTGGTAGAATGCTAGCTATGGGCCATAGTAGGGTGACCATGAAGCCGACATTTATATACATTGTCTTATTGTTCAGAATAAAATGGTTATACTAATAATAATATCACTTATGTGTGTGATTGTCACGCAAGTTAAATGCTTTTGCCCCATAACAAGAGTGTCCCACGTGCCTAATGTAATCTTTGCTTCACTGTCGGTTTTCTGTGAGGCCATGGTATCACTCTGGTCGAGCCGGCCCATACGTGCCGAAGCATAGCTCTCCCACGATAAAATGTCCTGATTTTGTCACACTTTATGGTTAATATAATCAATGTGTACATCTGTTATGCTGAACTTGCAGCGATACGTGCAAGCTGCGTCCAGTCGCGTGGTTTAGATAAATGAATGCTACTGTTGGTACCCATACCAATGTATTTGTTTGTTTAGCTGTTTGTAATGAAAAATATCCATTTCTAAACAAGGTTAGGTGGTATTTTAATTGAAAAGCTCACCATATCTTCACTTCAAGGACAATGGAGGAGGCCACTCGAGAATACTGAACATTTTGACTGACCTGTTGGTCTAGTGGTTAGTGATCCAGACTGCTAAGCAAGAGGTCGTGGGTTAATTCCCACCCAGGACAAATAATTGTGTAATGGGAGGGCATGATCATTTTGTTCTGTGTCTGGGTGTAATTTATCTATAATATGTATGTATTTAAAAATAAGTACGTTTATCAGCAGTCTGGTTACCATAGTACAGGCTTTGCCTAGTTTGATATCAGACGGCCGTGTGTGAGATGTGTGGAGTTATTATTATTTCTTATTGGTGCCGATTCTATTGTACACTCGACTAAACTAAAACCTGACTTAATTTCTTCTGATGAAATCAACCTTGTGTTCTTCGTAATAAGGTATATTTGTTACTGGCATCTATTTCTAAGCGCCACTAAATTTCACTAAAACCTGTCAACGTATACTCAACTTTATTTCCGTGCAGGGAGTGTTCCAAAATATTCAAATCTATATATATAAAAATGAACCCCTATTTCTTCTAGTCACGCTATAACTTGAGAGCGACTTTACCGATTTCATTCATCTTATTTTTAAATGTTTTCTAATACTTCGTAGAAGGTTCTTACATTAAAAAAAATTAAGGAATTTGCGCAGAAACTTAGAAAATTTAAGAAAACTTAACGACTGCCTTTATTATAAACTTTTTAATGTAACCTTAGCCCCAGCGTTATATACTCTTTGCTAAGCACGTTTGAAATAACTGTCAGTTGTTTGACAGTAAGAGACAGATCGCACACCGCCAATATCGTTTACAAAGATCGTATAATTCTAGCGTAGCATTATATTCTCTTTGGATTAATTAGTTGTATCGGTCGGCATCAAGGACTTCATCATGGAAATCCATGGTCGGCATTAAGAACGAGTTATAACCCTTACACAGCTCCATGGTCGGAATGATATCTTTCACGAGGTAAAATTATACCTGAGTTTGCATATTGTTAATGAATTATGGGTTTCATTTCTTAGTGCACACTGCACAGTCGATTGAATCGAAAAATTTGTCTAGTTTTAAGTTTGTTCATTTGTAATTTTCAGTTGAAATTTTGATATTAAAAATGCCAAGAAGTAGACGTGACGTGACGTACAAACATAGGTCGCAACAGAACTCGCAATCCCGCAAATCAAACATATTTAAGAGCAAGTCAAACTGATGAGCAACGCAAAGCTCGAAGTGGAGTTGATCGGAATCAGTATCAAGAAAATAGAAATGTTGCAGTTGATCCACATCGAGCTGCATTCAATTATAACGTAGCAATCGATTACAGTTCACAGCATATCACGTCTTTGTAATGGCACCCAGCTTGCGGTGAAGAAATTAATTAACAACGTCATCGAAGCCGCAATTTTAAAAGGGAAGTATAGAGGCGAAGGCTGAGATGATGATGAGATTTATGCCACGCATCCTTCTGATTCCGAACGACATGCCATTCGACTTTAAACGGTTACAATTTCCAGTGCGGCTTGCATTTTCAATGTCAATAAATAAATCGCAAGGGCAGTCGTTAAGTGTTTGTGGCATTAATCTTGAAAATCCACGTTTTTCCCATGGCCAACTGTATGTCACCTGTTCCCGTGTCGGAAAACCAAAACAAGAAACAAAACTAACAATGTTGTGTATCAACAAGCATTACAATAAACAATATGTTATAGAGATAATGAAAAAATACAAACATACAATATCAAAATATACAACAATGGAAATAATTATTTTTAGTAAAGTATTCCAGTTTGAATTGAATGACAGGACAACGTCTGTCGGGTCAGCTAGTGCCGTATAAAAACTTGTTCAAAACGAACTAAGATGACGTTATTTTAATCGACACCTACGAAGACGCTTACTAAAAACACAGAGCAAAAGAGATGGCATTAAACGGATAGCGGCTCTCGCTACGTGGTATTAAAGTTTATTTAAGCGTATCAGACTTTAGTCGAAAAATAAATTGCTTATTTCGATAGCGACATATCGATACCAGAAGTATCAATTAACGTAAGGGACATTTTGGCGAAAATGAGTTATATACATCATTGGATTCAGAATTTTCTGCTCTATCGATTGGTATTATTGAAAAAATCTATCGTTAAAAAAAAATCCCTTACAGTAAAAATTTTTGGCTTGCGTAAAACGATTTATGACAAAAAAAAAGATGTAACAGACGTTCACATTTTTTTTTCTCTGAAAAATAAAGTAAAGTAAAGTGAAAATAAAGTAAGTGTTAAATAATTGACACCCTTACCTTAAACCTCAAATCAGTCATACCGCCCTATCACTATCACTCCCACAAAAAAAAATATAAGACATAAAATGTTCCCCGTCTCAATATCTCTAGGCGTCTCTCAGTTTTTTGATTGTCGACCTCGTTCACGAGATATCGAAGATATTCCGAGGGAAGGTGTTAAAAAATCAAGGTTTTTTTTGTTTTTTTTTTTCAATTTTCGAAAAAATGGATGGATGTTTGTTACTCCATCCATCCATCCTCACAAACTATCGCCTCGTAATCAATTTAAGGGAAAGTCCTGACTCTTTTAAAGGTATTTGGCTTATACATGTCTCGTCGCACAGAAATATATAATATTCTAAGTAGTTTATCAAAAACAAACAATGAAGAGGAAAAGATATAGAACTTCTAGGTAGTGACGCCGACGACCCATGGACTGTTGTACATTATTTATACATTTTATATATTTTATACACGGTGTGAATTACTTATGATGTCATACTTCGATATAGAAATAATACTTATATTGAATTGTCTTGGTGTAGATTTATTTGAAGGCTCTTTGGTGCAATTCTTATCAATTATTTTAAAAATAAAACCGACTACATTATAGCGGTAAACATAAGTTTTGTTCAACAATTTTCTTTCATTAATGACGATGAATCAAACTGTATGTATTATTTTGTTCTTGAAATCGACATTTGTAACCCTCTATTCTGAATTTAAACTTCGAATTTGATGCAAAATTTGGCGCTAAAAATCCGCCATTTTATTTTTTGTTGTGTTGACACAGAATGAAGAAATTTTTGACATTTATCGATTTGAATATACAATCATCCATACATACCTATACGTACGGGTAAATAGCTTTACTATTGACCTAAATCGTTAAACTAACTAAACCCACGTATAATATAAACTTCGTAGATATATAACGCTTTTAAATCTGCACTAACTGACCCAGTTGATCTATTTCAGTACGACATTAAGCCAGCTATGATGTCTAAAAGAATGATATATGACTCACACTTGACTTTTGACTAATTGTAAATCAATATGTTGTATTGTGTTTCTCATATTTACATGGTGTAAGCAATGGCGTAACTATACTATGTGAGGCCCGTGGCTAACTCATCGAATGGGACTCACCCTTAGAGTGCCACTTGCAACCAAACAAACGGTGAAAAAGCTACTACACCAACCAATGGAACCAGTAGGCAGGTACCTAAATACTACTGTTTTTGTATAGGGCCTTTGGGGCCCGGGGGCTCCCTCGAGCCGTGTTCTGGGCCCGTGGCCCGGCGTGACGTGTTTCTGCATGTATATTGGTGTATATTTGAAGTGGATTAATCGAACCGTACGCGTTATGAAAACTACATTTAGATGGGAAGTACTGTAAAAATACTCCCGCGAGTATATATATTTATCTATGGGTGCGTTTTGAACTTTATTTATTCGTAGCGTGAGTTGCTATTTATTTAAATTCCGAGCAGGCATCAGTATTTCAGTGCAAAGCGTTTAATATAATGCGATGTGATGTGCACCCACTTCTAACAAGCATTGACCGTAGTTGGACAGGTTGTCTTGTAAGGCATTGTCTTACAACGTGCTCGGTAGATGGCAGTAACACAGAAGTCCCACTCCGCAAAAACATGTAAGTAAATAACGACTCTTGTCCCGACAGAATAAAGTCGCAACTCAGTTCGCCCAGCGCTAATTACCTCTCTTTCTATCGCGTAACTCTTCTCTGTTCTGACGACGTTAAGGTTGCCTTTTTTAAACAATAAATAATTTTAACATTTAATTACTAGTAAGTTATGTGCTAATTACTATATTTGTGTGAACAAATAAATCCTACGCTAGGTACTAATAACTCGATATTCTAGATACGAACAGATGACGGAGTGAGCATCGAACTAAAGTACGGCCCGGCCAGCGCGCGGCGCCCCTCTGTATTTTGACACGATTAGTCGAGCCGCCGTATACCGTTTAGCTTTATATCTACACGGCGGAGTGGGCCTATCCTGGTAATACTCTTCTCTCCCCCACCTATTTATGTGGCTATAAAATACTGCCTTATGCAAATCATAATACTTATAGTACAACATTCAACACTAAAGTAAAGGAACCGATTTCTAACTAGCTACTTGAAGCTACAAGCCCTCATTACATGTGTATATCATATTCAATGTCTTAATTAGTGAAGATGGAGCGTGATGCTAGGCTATTAATGAATCGATTTAGTTAAAACACTTACAACTAATGTAGAAACGTTGATTATTCATAGTTTGTGGTAAGTTTCTAATTTTTAAAATAGTTTAGTTTCATTTTTAACTTTATTTATATAGCATTAAGTTTTTTAACAGCGCGTCTTTACCGATTGAGTAGAGATTTTAGTGAATTACCTCAACAAGTGAACCGGATTGAGACTTGTGTGTGTGATTCATAGGATACAATATATATTTTTGTCATTTACAAATAGTGTTCCGAGTTTATGTATTGGTTGAGTCCGTTAATTTTGTTATTGTAAGGTCCCTGCTAGACTGTACTTACTGTGATGTACATTAGGTAATATCTCTGCTGTTATTGGACTGATTTCAGAAATTATATAGGTATATGCATTGTACTATAGTAACCACACTGCTGATAAACATACATATATATTTCTAAATATATACATATTATAAATAAATTACATCCAGACACAGAACAAATGATCATGCTCATCACACAATTATTTTTTCTGTGTGGCTATCGAACCCATGACCTCTGGCTCAGCAGTTGGGATCACTAACCACTAGACCAACAGGCCATCATTTACTTTAAACAACCAGTTACCAGATCCTTGATATTAAAAACAGGAATGTGAATTTGTTGGTTTATTACAGTTTAATAAAAGTACCGTTTCCGAGCGATAGAAAAAGAAATTTTACGCGAGTGGAGATGCGAGCCGATGCTGTTAGATATTAATTCACGAGTAACTTTACTGGCGATTGCAAGGGTTTATTTTAGTTTGTAAGTTCTGAATAAAAAGCATGTGACGTGTTATAAAAACGTCCCGAACTTAATAATGGAGACATTCATAGTTTAATGACCTATTTGGAGCGACCAGAGAACATTCGATCATAACGTCATCTATACCGAGTTCGATACTTGCTCAATGCAAACAATATTTATATGGTCTGTCACCTGCAACCGGCGCGGCAGGACGCCTCACCCCTTGATAAAGGGCCCCCGTCGGGTCCGAAACTAGTCGGGCATCCCCGAAATATACACGTGAGAAAAACCGTATAATTTAAATAATATTTATATGCATCATCATCCATTCCCATTAGTTTGTCTGTTTGTATGTATCGTATGTATGTATGTATTTACCATTTACCACTGTGTCCTCCGTAGCTTCGCTTGCGTGTACATATTTAGGTTATTTGCACGGAATAAAAGTAGCAGTAATTACTCCTTATAACATCAGCTATCTGCCACCGAAAGTGCTGTTGAAATCGGTCCACCCCTTTCGGAGATTGGCGGACAACCAGACAGAAAGACAAAAAATTTCGACAGTGATTTTTTGATACTTATAAATCATTTTATTTATTTGTATAGATTTTGTAGAACCCACGGGATATGCTGTAGGTATTAAGTTGGGGTAGCGCTGGGTAATTAATATATTTCGTTCTACAATATTCTTGTAAATAGTTATACCTACAGTTTGTCTGCTATTTTGAACTCTGCCGCTATATAAAATTTAGAATGATTAACAAACCGCCATAATCAACCTTTCAAGCCCCATTTCCATACAAATTGCTAAAGAACCGTGCAAGCATGGCGACTGCAACTGGTTGTCACTGTCAGACGCGGTCGTTCAAATGTCATGGTTTGCGCAACCGAGTCTTAAATAGAAATAGACGCCTAGCCGTCTGCGGGTCTGCATTTAGACTGATCATTCTCTGCCAGACGTTTCTGAAGAATTTAATTTGTATACAATTTATTTCGTCATTTTGTTTCTTGTTATAGTACGCATAGATGGACAGATAACTATTTATATACTATACATAAACATGAACCTTATATTTGTAAATAACATATATACATGTAACACATGCAATTAAATACAAAATCAGGAATACACACAATTAGTTACATTCACAAAAATTCTAATATGCAGACAGACACACAGACACACTGTTCACGATGTACGTTAGCTCAATAACCATAGCGGAACTAATAATATTCAAAAAATAACTACACCTATTCTCGACAGATGGCGTTGTTCCTCTTTCTTGAATCGCGCTATGGTTGGGTTACCTGTATACGGCCGGTGCTTGTGATTAGGGTTAATTGAAATACAATACCATAGTTCAAAGTTCAAGTACCAAAGTTACAGTTTGGTAGTTACAGTTTGTTACATTCTATGAACCTACTAGAAGCTCCACCCGAGGAGATCACCTAGATTTAGTTCTAAATCAACGCTAACTAAACCAGTATCACATACAGTTATAGTTATAAGTTATAACACACCTCGTTTATGCGTCGGTGGTTAAAAATAGTGTTCTTTCTTTAACTAATAACTAGACAAATTACATCTCGTTAACCTTTGTCGTATGATCTTAAGTGGTTAAGTATTTACTGTCTTAATGCCAAAATATCATACTTACAGCGCACCCTTAGATTAGATAACAGCTTTAATTACTACAAAATGGGTATTTCTACAACAGTTTACAATGGAACTCAAAGTTAAGATAGAATCAACAGCGCAAACACCATTCGTGGGGCACTAATCAGCTTTTCAAGCGTAACAATTAAAGCGATCAAGCTTATCGCTGTTTGGGGTCAACGCAATGTGACCCGTATTTATGGCCTTTGCAAATTAATAAGCTTTTAAAGAATTAGTTCTGAGCGGTTTTCTTCGTGTTGTAATGTTTCACAAGTAATTTAGGCTAGGTTTAGGCAACATCACTTGAAAAAATTTCCGTGCTTGATTTTTTAATAAGTTTACTAGTAAACGCGACGCCTAATTCGAAGCGGTTACCGGGCAACAGTAGTATTTGTTTATCGCCAACTAAGAAGACAGAACTACAGAAGGCGAACCCTTCTCATGAAGCTCTGAGTTTCCTTTTCACCAGTAGAATAAAATAAAGAAAAACAGTACAACGCTGTACCGATATCTATGCCCGCTGTTGTAGGAATAACTATCTTATTTTTTTCTATTAAAAAACGTTAACCGCGTTCGGCCTATCGCCGTTTCTCCATTTCCCTTTGTCCAGGGAGTCCAGAAATGTAGGCCACTACCCCCTCTTTAGAACATTTGTCAGAAGAAGTAAGGTTTCAGCTATTTCTAAAAATTTGATTTATTTGAAATATTGCAGGCGTATTGAACTTTCAAAAAATTACAATGACAAATTTAAAAAAAGAAATAATACCTACTAGATGAAAACCCGGCTTCGCTCGGGTGAAATGTGACGCATAATACACAATCTTTTACAAAATGTAGGTAGATATACGTGTGAATCGGCCTTAACGAACTCAAGATATACGTGGGAATCAGTCTTAACGAACTCAAGATGCCATCCGAGTGGCCAATATGGCGACTGCCATTTGCACCATTAGAATTGAACAATATTCTCGACAATCCGAATTTCGCGGATATACTCGTATGTTGTCGACTCGAAATTATTTCATTCTCACTCATTATTTTTTCATGTTTTATTATTCAGGTAAGGTTTCAATCGAGTCTACCGCACCCCTTGAACGAATTATTAATATAGATATGTATTTCATTCGAAGAAGCAATCTTAAAAACCAAGTTAAAAAAAACATTAGAAGAAAAAAATCTTTTTAACAAAAAATTAAACCGACGCGAAAAGAACTAAAAAGCAAAAATTAAATAAACCTTAAGTATTGAGCTTATTTACATAAACTATCTTATTTTATACATACTTATTTTGAGTCGGCCCCAAACAACAAACTGATTAATTATCAAAATTTTATTTGGCGCCGACTCAATTATGTATGTACTCAATCATTATGTAAATAAGCTCAATACTTAAGACTTAAGGTTTATTTATTTTTTGCTTTTTAGTTAAAAAGATTTTTTTTATGGTTTTTTTCATAATCATGATGATGATGATGAAAAATGATGATGATTTCTAAACGCAATACCTGATAAAGTAATGAAAAGTAAACAGAAACACTATTCGTTCCTACAATTTTCGAGGGTTTCTATCAATTTTTTCAGGATCCCATCATCAGATCCTGACTTCCTTGACATGGGACCACCCTTGAGGTATACCCTATCTAACAAAAAAAGAGGGCTGAACAGACATAAAAAAAAAATATATATATTATGCGGTTGAATTGAGAACCTCCTTTTTTTCGTCGGTTAAAAACTGGGTCCACTGTTAATTAATCTTTTTTTTTTAATTGAAAACATCATATTACAATCGTTTAAATTGAGATTTAGAAAACAAGTGATAAAGACACTGCGCATGATTTCAATGATGTCTCGGAAAACAAGCCACACGTTTCTAGTACACAATTATTTTCATTGCAAAAGAAGAGTTCAATAAACTTCAAAAATTGTTCTAAAACAACAATAAAATAATGCAGAAAATCGTGTTACTTCTATTGTTTACTGAACTATTCTGGGTTGAGTTCACGTCATAAAATAGGTTAATAGTAGCTATAAGATATACACTATAAACATGTATAAATATACAATTCTTTGTTGACAGTGTTTTGTAATATTTCTGTGGGTTAAAGAAAATTTGGTGCCGACCAAAGCAATTTAGAGAATGATTTTATATGACACTAGCCGTTTTCCAAAGTTTCATCTGCGATTATGGTCACTACTCCGCTCATAAAGGTCATAGCGTGATGTTACATATCCTATAATCTTTCTCAATAAATACACTATCCAATACAAAAAGAATTATTCAAATCTGACGGATAGTTCTAAAGATTGTCACGTTTAAACAAACAAAAAAAAAAATCTTCAGCTCTTTATATTAGTAGAAACTTTCCTAATTGTTGCCTAATTTTATTGTTACGTACGTTGTACCCATAAAATTATTGCCTAAAAGCCTTTAAAGACCAAAATATTGTAATCAAATAATAATAATATTCTGAGACATAATACACATCGCTTTTCGCTTTATTTCATACTAGCTGCGCCCCGCGATTTCACCCGCGTAAGTCCCGATGCCGTGGGGCTATCGGGATAAAAAGCCTTTTGTTAATCCAGGTCTCCAGCTATCTACATACCAAGTTTCATCGCAATCGGTTCAGTAGCTTTTGCGTGAAAGAGTAACAAATATTCATGCATTTTTTCCTAAATACATACATTATACCTTCATAGAAATAGCCAGATCAATGAAAATAGACAAATTAATGAATTTCAAAATTTTGCACTAAACCGGAGGCGAACCCGCGTCCCCTGAGTCCCCTGACGTTGTAACATAAAGTCCATCGAAACCCTTTGCATCAGCTGTTTCTAAAGAAGTTTTAAAATTTCGCGGGCAACACAAACATACACACATAACAAATAATATTATGCATCTCACTTACGCATAGATAAATCGCGAGTGTATCGCTGAAATAGCAAGCAATTTTGCCACGCACAACGTACAAAACTTCTGAGAGCAAGTGCTATATTGTTATTGATCTGCGACTTTACTAGGACAAAAAAGAAAAAACTTTCGAACAGTGAGCCGCAGATAAAAAAATATTACGACATTACAAAACAGATAAAATAATAAAACATAATATTTCCGTGGCACACGTCGACATCTACAAGTCTATTATCTTGATTTTTTTATAATTTAATAGCATCTTAATTTTAATGATAGACCACCAACGAAGCGTTTTATTTGTAATCCGTTAAACCATTTAAATTGTAATCCAACTTCAACTCTAAATCTCAGGAACAAAAGTCGTAAATCTTTAATTTTATACAGTGCGTTATAATGCCTTTTTGTATTTGGAAGCGGAATTATAAAGAAATAATGCAGTCACTCCCTTAAATAGTTCCTTAATTTTGACAGACATTCTAAAAACAAACTTAAGTTTGCCGTTTTGAAACCAGTTTTCTTACTAAAAGTAACTTAAAGTTTAATGCATTATGGTTGAATTTCTTTTAATAATAGTCCCATAAGATGCAGTTTTAAGTTTGTGGGCTGTACGCTATGTTGTGTGGTCCAGTGGTTTTTTGTTTACATCTTTGTATTTTCATTGAGTTTTTCTAGTTTAGGATATAATTAAGTTATTTTGTGAGTTATTGAGTTGTTTTAGTGACGGCCGTAAACATGTGTGTAAACAATTATTTTTGTATTCTTCCTTTTATTATTTATTTTATATCCTGTGGTCCGGTACCTAATGTTCATATTTTTTATGAATTTCTCAAAAGTAATAACTTAAGATAGCTACTATTGGGTATATTATTGGGTTATTATCTGGTCATTATTTTTCCATCCCAAAGTTGCCTGGAATAATTTTTTTTTGGCAATAAGGCCGCCCTTTGTCATCAATGTTTGTAAACTCACTGTAAGCAATATTTACAATACAAGTACAATAAAGTTTATTCTATTCTATTCTATTCTATATATACACATAGGTCATGCCTATTATTATTATGCTTATATTATATTATAATAGGTTAGAGAGCTCAGATTTAGCTATAGCCAGTTCAAGTTACAGGCGCATGCGACCTTTTCGAGCTATTTCCCAATCCATCCGTATAATTAATATCCTTTTCATCCCATTCCTTTCCCTTAATTATGAAAATGATACTCCCAATTTTCTCATTTTTCATTCTCAAAGTGCCCGGG
The DNA here is from genome assembly GCA_949752705.1 of Callimorpha dominula. Taxonomy (NCBI): domain Eukaryota; kingdom Metazoa; phylum Arthropoda; class Insecta; order Lepidoptera; family Erebidae; genus Callimorpha; species Callimorpha dominula. The sequence goes on from OX457014.1 coordinate 13,805,052, forward strand.
TTGACGGCAATAGGCTTGCCGTTTACGCCGGGATCAAATTATATTTGGCAAAATGTGGGTGTTTAAAACGCCTCTGCCTACCCCTTCGGAGGTACAGGAGTGATTGTATCTATTAAAGATGAATAGGATATAAATCCGGCTGGGTAGTCAATTTTGGCCGGACACCTAAAAGTGGCCGGATATCCGTTTCATCTCTGGTATGTATTTATGTTGTATATACATATAATACTAGCGACCCGCCCCGGCTTCGCACGGGTTTAATTTATTTTTTACTCTGTATTTTGATATATTTTCCTTAGTTTACACAAAATAAATTGCTGAACGCACGCATAAATAACAACCAATATATATGTCAATCCTCTTCCATTACTGACATTATTCTACATTTTTAAAATCTAATATACGATACTAACGTCACTCAATTGTTTTGCCTTCCCGGAACCTCTCCACTAACACTTGAACTTTATGGTATGGTATTAAAGTTCAAATTGACTTTTAAGTATTATTACGAACCGTTTGTATGGGAGTATAGAAAAGTGTTTTTTTTAGACTTTTTCAGGCAATTTTTTAAATTTTTCTTGCCGTAAAAACCATCTTTGAACTTCAACGAACATTTAAAAAAAAGAATTGGCCAAATTGGTCGAGGCGTTGTTGAGTTATGCGCTTACAAACACATTTTGCGATTCATTTTTATATTATAGATTACAACATAAATACATGCCTGAGAATTAACGTCAACCGGGCACTTCGAAAATGGGAAAATATATTTTTCATTAATAAGGTAAGGCAATGGTATGAGAACTAAACTAAACTTAGATGTGTAAAGACACAAAAACAGTGTCTCTAAATTTAGTTTAGTTCTAGGTAAAGCTGTTTAAAATGTCCGCTATTTAATAGATAAAATTCCATATTAATAAAATTAATAGCGTTGTGTATTGATCCAGCGCCTATTGCCTCGTTCTTAGGAATTCCCCGGACACATCCTTCTTATGCCATTATCAAATTCTTGCATAATAGCCTAATTTCGTTATTAATTCTAGATTTTTGGTTTACTGCCAAATATAAACAGGTTTTATCTATGATGTTACATAATCTAACATTTAAACTCAGCTATTAATAAGTTATAATGCTTTTATGTCGAACTGTTGGTGTGTTTTATACGGTGTTAATATTTGTCATTCTCTTTAAATATCGGATGTGTCAATCCCAAGATGTTATTGAGGAGAAACTATGTACCTACGAAATTTGTATAATTCAAACAGAATAGATGGCAGCACTGTATACTCGTAAGAACCACAGAAAACTAAATAATTACTAAGTAGAACTATCCCGCTCTGTTTTGAGTAGGGCCTTAGGTTAGGTTAGGTTTTCACGGGCAAGGGTCATGGCGGTCAGGGCTATACGTGGATACCGCACCATATCCACAGAGGCGGCCTGCGCTCTGGCCGGAACACCTCCATGGGACTTGGAAGCGGAGGTGCTCGTTGAGATTTATCAGCTGACGACAGAATACCGGGCCGAAAGTGGCAGTCGGCCACCGCTTGAGGATATCCGCGTGTGGCGAGAAGCATCACGCAAAGCCATTATGGATCAATGGTCGCATCGGCTGGAGGCTCCACGTGCTGGCCTTGCCACGGTGGAGGCGCTCCAGCCGGTCATAGTAGAGTGGGCGGGGCGGCAGCACGGGACCCTTACCTTCCGGCTGACGCCGGTGCTTTCTGGGCACGGCTGCTTCGGAAAGTACCTGCATTCGGTCGCTAGGAGGGAATTGAGTCCCGCCTGCCACCACTGCGACTGCGGAGAGGACACGGCGCAGCATACGCTCGAGGTTTGTCCGGCTTGGGTAACGCAGCGTCTTGCTCTTTCTGTAGTAGTCGGAGTCGATCTTTCGCTGCCGGCTATCCTACGCTCCATGGCCGGTAGCGACAGGTGTTTTACCGCGGTGGCGACTTTCTGCGAGGATGTGATCTCGCGGAAGGAGGTGGCGGATCCGATTCGCCGCCGACGCCCCGGGCGGCGTAGGCGCGCTCACGAGCGTTTCATGCCGCCCTAGCAATGGCCGCGGGTGGATGAGACGGGTTTTATGTCCACCACCCGCAATAGAGCCTCCCACGAAGGGGTGATGTCCGTGTGTGTCTAAACATCGCCCAGCTAAGAGACGGAGCCCGATTGCCACCTCCTCGGGCTGGCGCCGGGTGGCTCTTTGAGGACATACCACCGTAGCACCGACGGTCCACGGACGGACGAGGCGCGTATTTTGCGTTGGTGGGAATAAAAGCTATTCGAGCCACCCTAACTCCCCGAAGAATCCCAGTAACCCCTTCACGTTACCGACGATCTCGGAGAGTGACCCTGGCGAACCTAGGTACTTAGCCCGGTATTCTCCAACCCCCTGGCAGTCCAGAAGTACATGGGTTGCTGTTTCCTCTGCTTCCATGCAAGCTCTGCACAGTGGGCTGTCCGTAGCACCTATAGCAGTAAGGTGTTTGTTAAACGAGCCATGCCCGGTGATAGCCCCGGTTGCCACTCGCAGCTGACGCTTGTTCAGCCGGAGTAGCATCTTTGACAACCGGCTGTTGATGGCGGGGAGTGCCGCCCTCGTCTGCCGGCAATCTTCATGGCTTGCTTGAGTAGGGCCTTAAGCTATTAGTACAGTTTAAAGAGATTTTTTAAGTTGTTTTTTATAAAGTTTTTGAGAAGCAATAAGTAAAACACTGGGTTCGGTTGTCGAATGGTGAATTGAATTCACTTATTTCACAATTTTAACCTACTTATTGTCGTATCAAAATTAACTGCATGGCTCAATTATAAAATATATTATACTTCGGTTTCCTACTTCTATGTTTGCAGTAAAAGGAATGTATATTATTTTCCTATAGTTGTGGGAACAGGCTCTAAAGTAAGGCGTTCTAGTATTGTCGTCAGTCAACGATAAGATTTTGACTGTGCTTCGCCCGGACTGATACCACGGCCTCACAGAAAACCGACAGTGAAGCAATATTAGTGTTGTGTTTTGCCGAGTAAGTGAGGTTACCGGAGACCCTAACCCTTCCCTCTCCCACTTTTCCCCCCTTCCCCTACTCCTACCTTAGAAGCCTTGTGACTCTTGAGTTTCAGGTGCCCAAGGGCGGCGATAGTCATTTACCATCAGGTGACCCGTCTGTTTATATGCCCCCTATTTCATTAAAAAAGATAGACCGATTAGTAAGCCGCTAAAGTTGTATGTTTTGTGCCCACTGACAAGATTGAAATCGTGGTTAAAGCCATAGATGGGTTAACGAATGCAAAAAATGCAAGCAAAACCTTGTTTTATGGTAATTTAGCGGTCAATCTTGACAGTCGCCTATCGATAATAAAAGGAAAAGATAAGGCACGTAGTAATTATTGCTCTGAAAGGCAAGTCAATTCAATATTCAAGAGCAACAATCATAGACAAGGATAAAAAGACCAAACACTATATAAGCATAGACAACTTGTAATAATCGTTTATGGTAATGTTATACAAGTTTTATATTGCAATTAATGTGGATTTTTTAAGTTCTTGTACCTTAGTAAAATTAGAATCCATCTTATGCGATAGCTGACTGCTCTAACCATTGACTATTCTCGCGAAAGGTTCAAATGCGATCCTTGGTTACGCACTTAAGACATTTGGATGTTAATATGCGTATAATAAATAATTTACCACTAATTTCAGGTAAAGGAAAACATCTTCAAAAAACTAGCATATACCAGCAGCTTCAAGTTATCTTAAATGTTGTTTTTTATGGGGTAGAGAGCAAACGAGCAGACGGGTTACCTGATAGTAAGTGACTAACGTCACCCATGGACACCTGCAACTCAAGAGTCACAGGTGCGATACCGGCCTTTAATAGGGGAAGGACGGGACGGTGGTTAGAGCTTCCGGGAACCTCAAGCATTGCTTCACGCCGATTTTCTATTAGGCCTTGGTATCACTCTGGTCGAGCCGGCCCATACGTGCCGAAGCATGGCACTCCCACGATTAATTTTGTAAATGTTTTCAATATTTTTTTTAAATTACAAAAATTTGTTTAAAAACTAGGTATGAAATATTGAATGACAGTATAGGAAGCATGTATGTGGTATTTAAGGATAGACGCAAGTTTCCGGCTGTTGTCTCTGTCTACCTCGAAGTAAGAAAGGTATGAGTATATGTATGTAATTATGTTTGTATGTATAATAATAATGAATCATTCGCGATTGGTCACCAAAGTATTTAATTTCCTTCACAAAAACTTAATGTAATATAAAACGGTTTCTGTAATCTGTCAAGTCACGTCACAGTTCTGAGATGAAGCTTGAAATCGATGACAGAAAGACGGACACGACCTGGGACTAAGATTGAGTCGTTACGGTTAAACACGATGAGTGAGTACTGAGTGGGAACAAATTGCGAGGGTTCCGTAGGTCGTGGCAAAAAACGTTTCATTAAAATATTGAATAACATCGGCCTTTATTGATAGGCAACTTTGAAACCCGGATATATGCAATAGGCTACTGATTGATTGAACTAACTTTAAACCCCGGCTTCATAAAGGTATTTTTTCCATCAGAAACATTTTTTTTCTGGTTGAATGGTATCCAGTGTCCTCAGTATCCCTGGCAACGTGTATTTAAAATTTTGTGATGACCGGATGAATGGTACGGCAGAGCATATTCTTTTTATGGCAGAAAAGGCTAACGAGCAGACGGGTCACCTGATGGTGAGACTACCGCCGCCCATGGACACCTGAAACTCAAGAGTCACAAGTGCGGTGCTGGCCTTTAAGGTGGGAGTAGGGGAAGCGGGGAGGAGGGTTATGGTCTCCCGTAACCTTACTCACTCGGCGAAATACAACGAATCATTGCTTCACGCCGGTTTTCTGTCTGGCTGTGGTATGACTCCGAGCAAGCATGGATCTCCCACGTGAAATACGAGCAATCTCCATGCTTCGGCACGTAGGGGCCGGCTCGACTCCGCGCGATACCACGGCCTCACAGAAAACCAGCAGTGAAACAATGCTTTCATTGCTTTTCACCGAGTGAGTGAGGCTACCGGAGGCCCTAACCCTTCCCTTTCCATTCTCCCCCTCTCCTCCCCTCTCCCCCTATTCCCACCTTAAAGGGTGGCAACGCACTTGTGCCTCTTGAGTTACAGGTGCCCATGAGCGGCGATAGTCATTTACCATCAGGTGACCCGTCTGCTCGTTTGCCCCCTATACCATAAAAAAAAAATAAACAAACAAACATTGGTTTTTATATATGTATTAGGTTATTTATGTAATATATGACTACTGAACCCTGTGGCTTGAAGTAGAACAGACTTAACAGTCATTACATTCTGATTCACCTGGAAACTTATATGCATATGTATTAAGTTTAAAATCCGTGTAATTTTTATATTACAACTTACGAGTATTATATTAATATCTATATCTGAGTCATACATTTGATGATTTAATTTACTCTATGAGTATAAATTACCTATATATATCTATAGGTACCAATATAATGAAGTTGGAGAGTGTTTTGTTTGTTGTTGGATTAGAAAAAATCTTTTTGCACTCGGTAAGGTATTTATTGAGAAATATAAGAAAGAAAACATTTATTTTGGCAAAAAAAAGAACAAGAATATAATAATATAGACAAAAAAATGGGAGTTTATCATTTCTGCTCACTGGCAACACATCTTCAGCCTGACCAATCGCAAACGGACTACCTCTATTTATGGTGAAGGCCAGTATTGTCAGTGAGCAGCGATACATCCTTAAAAAGTTATGTGCGTTGCATTGTAGATTGCGTTTTTTTTTTAGCCTATTGGTCCTCATGTTTTCAAAAATGGTTTGACCGAATGAAAAAGTGTTTAAAATGTAATGGAGAATACTTCGAAAAGCAGTAAATATATTACTTTACATGTAAATTGTTTTATTAATAAGTTACGCAAAACTTTCAGTGCGACACCACAACACCGGTATTCTGTGAAAACCAATTTATTGACGACGGCGCCTAGTGTGTCTATAATTATAGGAAATATTCTTAAATATGTAAACTATACGAGTAAATACGATATTACAAACATAAATACTAAATAGTGTAAAATCTGTGGAGTAAAATATGGACATATTGTGTGTGTTTTTTAATCAAGCGTCTAAACGGCTAACGAACAGACGGGTCACCTGATGGTAAGTGGCTTGTGACTCTTGTCACAAGTGCGTTTCCAGCCTTTAAGGGGGATAGTTGCTGCATGGCCTGGCTGTGTTTTCTGTGAGGCGTTTGTACCGGAGTGATACCACCGGTATCACTCCGGTCGAGCCGGCCCATACGTGAATTTGAATTATAACTTGTAACTCACTGTCCTGTAATGTCTTGTTCACTTTAGTTATATTCTGTTCTGTATAAGTAATGATTTGTTATTGGCTGTTTGCATAGAGCAATCCGGTCCGCCGGTGGCCCGTGTTGCTCTATGGCTGTTTGTTTTCTTGACTACTAATATTCTGTTATGTTTTTCTCTTCTGTAGACTTTAAATAAATACATTTATGTATTTTTTTATTTTATATTTTTTGTTAACTTTTTTTTTTTTATTTTAAAAAGACAACTCCCGCATTAGGAATATTCCTGTGTCGCGAGGGGCTTCACAAACATTCAAACAACGGACACAAAGAACACCCAGACTCGGGACAAATATTTGTGGATCACACAAATTTTTGTCCTGTGTGGGATTTGAACCCACAACACTCGGCGCGGCGTAGTGGCGAGGTGACCACTTAAACCATTGCGCCATCCGTGCATCATCAGCATCATCTAAACTATTCTAGTTAAATTTGATGTGTTGCTGGAGTTATTCCATGTCCTTTCATTTTGGATAAACGTTGTCGTACGGAAAAGATTGAAGGGTTGATACCTTTTATTCAGAAAAGTGAATGTTCCAGAGGTATAGAAAAATAACCTTAAAACGATCAAAACCGGTAAAAAAAGCTAGTAAAAAATAAAATCTTAATTTTCATTTCCAAATTTCAATTTTCCAAAATGAAACTAAAAATTCCAAATTTTCTTTCTCCTAAAATCTTTAAAGACCCGATGAAAACCATGGCTAATTAGTATAGTATACCTACATATATACCTATTCAACATTACTTCCTTAACGTACAAAGTTTAAATAGATGATTCACTCCGCAATTATTATAACATCTAATTGTACTTACGACTTTGTAATGGATACTTTTCCGGTTAAATCTACATAGATGTCCATAGGTACTAACGTTCACATCTGTTCGAATCAGAGCCGCCTAGCTGGGGTACACAAATAAAGTGTTCTTCTACTCTGCTAGTGGATCGAGTAGAGTTCTAGGGTTTGGTTAGAGTTTGCACAGTAAAAGTGATACCAATTATGTTGTAAGTGCTTTTTACTTCCAGGTGGGCTTTCAATCATACTATCTATTTTTGAAAACAGCATGAAAATCCGTTCCGTAGTTTTTCAGTTTATCGCGAACTTTTTTCTCTTTATCGGCCTTTAAGAGGTTGACGTGTCATGAGGAATGGTGATTTCCTACTAATATTATAAACGTGAAAGTTTGTGGGTATGGATGTATGGATGTTTGTTACTCTTTCACGCAAAAACTACTGAACCGATTGCGATGAAACTTGGTATGTAGATAGCTGGAGACCTGGATTAACATATAGGCTACTTTTTATCCCGATATTCCCAAGGGATCGGGACGTACGCCGGTAAAACCGCGCGGCGCTGCTGGTCAACAATAATTGTTAAGCGCTCTAATCGGTCTATCAACACTATATCAGACTTATTGGCAACAATATAGTCCTGTAAGTGATGATAGATCAGTCACAGTACAATGTTGCACGACCATTTTCAAGAATTGAGTCGGGCACATACCTGTAGTGCGGTAACTCGCCACAACATTATACTAAGGAGCAAGTTACTGATGGACTATTCTGGCCACTGTCTATGGAAGTACTCGCCGTTGGCAAGATGAGAACAACCAGAAATATATGCCTGAGAGTTTCTCCAGGACGATGACATGCCCGACAAATGTGTGTTGTGCCGTCTGATAGTTATTCATCGTAATTACTTCATCTGTAATTGCCTGTGCAAACCCTTCTGTTTCTCCGAAGAGGTCACCGAACCGTAGGCAGGCACGCTAATAAATCTACATTTTCATTTAGCTCCTTGTCCTTCCATATCTCCTTACGATCTGTAATATTGAGTACTGAAGGTTTGCGCCAATTCTCTTTTGCTAAAGCAAGTGGAGTGAGTCTGTTGTCGACTGGCACTACATACCGATGCACATCCACGTTAGCGGAGAGGAATTAATCTCTAAGGTTACATACGTCTTAGCATTTAAAAAACCACGTCTCCCACATTTCCGCGGGATATACAATCTCATGACGTAGCTCACAATGTAGTAACCTGTCTGACATGGCACTACACTGATACATACGCACCAGGTCCAGGGAGGAAACATTTGTGTGTATGTTTGTAATGTTTTCACACAAAAACTACTGGACCGATTGCGATGAAACTTAGTATGTAGATAGCTGGAGACCTGGAATAACGCATAGGCTACTTTTTATCCCGACATTCTAACGGGATCGGGATTTATGCGGGTGAAACCGCGAGGCGCTGCTAGTCACTTGATAAAGAGCCTGCGTCGTTTCCGAAACTATTCGGGCTTCAACGAAACTAACGTGAGTAAAACTTTATATCTTCATATCGTATCGTATCGTATCAATAATGTTCATCGTAATTTGTATTCCCATACAAGGAGTACGTATGCTGAGTTTACAACCACCAAAGACGTAGTATTAGTGATTTTCTAGTGTTATTTGATGTGTTGCTGAACAAACAATTTGTTTCGCAAATCGATGTTCTATTCTTGGCGTGTAGGCAATTAAATTTTGTTTGCTCTCTACTTTTATGTATATATGTATTTAACTTATAATGTTTATTTTAAAACCGGTTGTTCATATTTATTTTCTGCAAATCATTTAACAGCGTTTAACTTACATCGAGAATGATTTTTGTAAACAAATTAATTATCATACCTACTGAATGTTACTGGGTAATTAACAAATTACCGTCCACGGAGTTTGAATAAATAAGTGGATACATAAACATCACTCATTTCAAATGAGTATCTACAAAAACCGTTATATTTTCGGCAAAGCTTAGTATCACTACATAACACTACATATTATAAAACTAAGTCCCCCGCCGCTTCTGTCTGTCTGTCTCTTCGCGATAAACTGAAAAACTACTGATCGGATTTTCATGCGGTTTTCACCAATAGATAGAGCGATTCATGAGGAAGGTTTAGGTATGTAATTTTTAAGGTTTTGTGTAAATTGGTTGAAATATGATGATGATTGTTTAAGATGTCTCTGCTACCCGTGCGAAGCCGGAGCAGGTCGCTAGTTAACTATAAATTACATTCCTTGTAAATTGCACCCGTGCGAAGCAAGGTCGGGTCGCTAGTCTTAAATTTGATTTACCAATTTCAGTATATCTTATAACTATAAGTCTGTTGTTATCTTGGACAATGTTTAAAATTTCACATATCGTAAACCCAACAACCGTGTAAATACAACGCTAATTAACAAATACATAAAATTTAACTCATAGCCGATTTTACAAATTAAAAACACCGAATGGCATATTGGAAATACAAGCTAATTGCTTTAAAATAAATTGTACAACGCAATTCATAAATATGTGCATATTTTTTCATATACGTTACATAGTAACACTTATGAATGTCAGGAGATACATTAGAATTTACTTCCAGCTTCCACATTTCTAGTATTCTTGTTAGTCAAACGAAGCTGAATGATTGCATTAGTACTGGGTTCATGTCAGTAGTGTAACATATAGGATCGAATCCTAAAACGAATCCCCTAAAATTTTGATCGTATGTCCGACACCTCAACCATTACATTTAAACGCATAAAGCAGTCCCTTTTTTTTTTTTTGTTGACGGGGTGGAAAATCCCTTCGGATCTCAGGCTCCTCGGGGACACAGGAGCCATGAGTATGTGGTGTTTCCACTAAAAACCACCCCGACAGTCGGTCTCAGGCGCCCTGCTCTGGGGAGGACCCGGACCATATTATTTCAGGGCCCCCCCCGGATCGACGCCGCGCCTGGCCAAGCCCTATCCCGGGGAAAACAGGCTTCCCCACGCCTATCGGCCTAATCAATGTGTGTAGCAGCCCGATCGCATCTTTGCCGCCATCCTATCGCCTACCGCAGCAATTAATTTGCCACCAGAGGTCCCCACTCTCTGGCAGCCTGCGGCCCCGTCGACGGTTGATACCGCCGCCGACGTCCGCTACGCTCGAGTTCCCCCCTATCCCGATCCCGTTCAGCGGTCTCTTTCTGGAGCATTACAGCTTCACAGAAAAAGACCACTGCGCCCCAGCCCTCCTCACCCGCCAGCATGGCAGCAATGATTGCTGGCGGGGACAGGTCTCGTCCGATTTGGTCGACCAGGATCTCACGTTCAGACGCCCCCGCGGGGCAGTCTTCCAGCGTATTCTGGGCGGAGTCCCAGTCGGCTGCGCAGTGGAGGCATTGTGCCGTCTCCTCGCGTCAAATCCGATTCAGGTACTCACCGAAGCAACCATGCCCAGTGAGTACCTGCGTCAGTCGGTAGGTGACGCGACCTCCTTCAATACCTACCCAAGCTTCGAGGTTAGGCAGAACGGCACCGACAGCGCGTTGGCGCGCATTCCGCGGCTGCTCCAATCGCTAGACGATCATGACATGCGTTACGTGCCGTCATGCTGTATTGATTGATGCGAATGACATGCAAACTATGTGCATGACATGCAAACTACGTACTGGCAGTTGGTTGACAATTAATTTTATTTTTATATTTATAAATTTATTTATTTATAAATCTGCCTTTGACAAAGACATTTTCAGACCAGCTCAGAAAACCTCTTCACTGTAGTATCTATATCGACTGAATAAAATGATTGTACCAAGCGAATTATCGTGCTGCATGAGAAACTCTCAATAGGTCCTTGATGCTCCATGATGATTCAGCATGTCATGCCGCATGATCGTCTGGGGACCGATTAAGACTTTTAAGATTACACTCTAAATAAAACATTCGAAATCATAAGCTTTATTTCCAAAACTCTTACGTATACATAACTAAAAATAATTGACACCAAGTCCAGTTGCACACTCAGCGACTAATTGTCGTCAATTGAAATACAAACTGTCGCCATATTTGTTAATTAGATAGCCGTAGAGAGCAATTGCTTGGCGCTTATTAATGGACGCTAATTGATACCTTCGATATATTTGATTTGAAATGTTACATAACGGTTGAATTCTTTTACATTAAATAACAACACTGAGTGACTGACCGGCTGGCTGTAAGACTGACTGACTGTAAGGTTGGCTGACCGACTGACTGGAAGGCCGGCTGACTGATTGACAGACTGAAAGAATGACTGACTGACTGACTGTGTAAATTGACGGACAGCCTACAGTGGGTTGAGAGGTCAAGATCAAGTATTGAATCATACATCGAATAATTTGTGTGATTAACAGATAATTGTTATGATTGTAGGTTTACTTTATGTCGGTAAATTGTATGTTAATAATATAATCTCCACGACATAGTAATAATCTCCCATTTGCATCTGTTGTATGCAAGGTCAAAGCAGTATTTTCTAAGTAAAGTCGTTTACCGAAGTATTTTACTGACTGAGTGTAGTTGATCACGCTTGGCACGGCCCATAGGTTAATATCGATGTATTATAATTTATATACTTATTAATCAGCTTGAATTTATCATTGCGCGATGCAGGATCAGTAGTTACTATGTAGGTTGTTTTGCTTGTCTTAGTAGAAGTAGTCTAAGTAGAATTTATTGGATGTGTGAATACTTTAATAGGTTTATTGTAACTACTATTTATCTATAAATGTGTAATTGCATTGTTTTCATTCTACGCAGGCATCACGATGTTTTCTCTTAAAGAGGTAGACAGAAGTACGCATGAGATAAATACACTTACGTTTCGTCATCTGGTGATAGGCTCCAAAACAGTAAATTCTCCATTTTATTTCGCTTCTTACTTAGAAATGCAATAGACATTATTTTGTAACTGCATGCTAGAGTCGTGCCCTTTCAGTGATTAAAGTAACTGTATCATTGTCAGTTCAAAAAGTGTTTATGTATTTCTTGAAAAAAACGTATAATCCCGTTGATAAACCACGGTTCCAACTCGATTGGTACGACTACTAGATGTAGATACGATACGACAGTTAATTGTCCCAATTGTTACATGACGAGAGTTTAAATGCATCTCGTAAAAGTCGTTTAAGTGATGTTCGACTCGATAAACAGAGCTTTTTATTGGTTACGATATGTTTGGTAACGAAGTGTATTTAAGTCAGTTTAACTGCATTGGTGAGTCAGTGCGTGACGTAAGCGACTGCCATACTCCTTAGTATAAATGCAACTTGTCTTCGGGTTAGTTCTTTAGACATGTTTCAATTTAAATTCTTTATCGCTCTACATATATGTATATATGTTACATGAAAGAATTATATAAAAAATTACAGAGGTATATTTCGTGTTATTTTTAATTTTTATCTCCAAAAATATAAGTCGCATGAAAAATATTAAATGTCTACATTGTAGAGATAAAATAATGAATAAAAATTTTTGGAAAACAAATTTTGTTTACAAAATTTTCATTTTTGGAAAACTCGACAACTGGTACAAAACCAATAGGTAGACTTTTCTTCGAAAACTACCTAAAATACCAAAATGGACCCTGTCAGGCACGGCAAAATATATAGAAGAGAAGAAAGGAGGCAGAGGCATAATTTATATAATATTGCAGCAATCATTAAACGTAAATAAGTTATCAAAAATTATTAAGTACCTATATTCTTCTTCGATCTTTTCAATTTCTTTATCTATCACTACATATTATAAAACAAAGTCCCCCACCGCGTCTGTCTGTGCGCGGTAAACTGAAAAACTTAAAAACGGATTTTCATGCGGTTTTCACCAATAGACAGATTGATTCATGAGGAAGGTTTAAATATATAATTTGTTAACATTTTGTGTAAATTGGTTGATAAACGATGATCATTGTTGAAGATGTCTCTACTACCCGTGCGAAGCCGGGGCGGGTTTTGCTAGTAATTAGTCAGATCAGATGTATAAGAGTTTTATATTTGTAGCAGGTATTTTTCATCCTTAAAGCCTAAAGTTCGCATAACTTTACTGACCTAGACATTTGTGACACATACATCTTTTACTATTGTCTCGTCAACCTGACGTACAGTTAAACAAACTAGAACTGAGTTGTTTCCAATGCAGTTTTGTACTTAAGTGCTTGTGTGGCTACGAAAGCTGCGGGTAGCGATAAGAAACGATGTTTTCCTATATAAGATTAGCTCCTTCTTCTATTGAAGAGCTGTCGAAATAAGGCACTGTCTAAACTATTAAAAATAACCTCGACAGAATGAAAAAGTGATTGAGCTTGCACAATGCAAAACAGAAAGAACCACGTGACACAAGAACCAATATACGGCATCAATGTGCACCTATAAAATTTTATTTGAATACTGAAAAAAGTCACCAAGACGAGAACACTTTTTAAGACCCTAAAGTAATTCTAGAAAGTAGAAACTGGCTGGCTCGTTGTGGCACTTCGAACACATGATATTTCCACATAAAACAGCCTCCTTCTCAAAGTTGAGTATAGCAGTTACTAAACGTTGTTTAAAGTTGTAGTATATACATTTACGCCTTTTATTTTGTAACTCTGTTCATGAAATATTATAATAGTGATAGTTTTTCGTCTTTCTAAGTTGAAAATTTTAATGACGATATGCAATGAGTTCTTTTGTAAATGTTTTTCCTGTTTCAATCTCGATCAAATTATTCCGAATTCATGTTGGTTATAGACGTCAAGTTTGGATTTTTATCATCTAATCACTTGACAAACTTAAGAAGCAGTGTACGTGGAATTTTAATCTGCACCTGTCAGATTAGACAGTTTGTTATCGCAGCTGTATTCAGATAAAAAATCGATGAAACATGCTTAGCTGAAGATCAGCTGAATGCATAACAATCAGAATGGGATTGTAAAACAGTGTAAAAATATCGCACATCAATAATCTGTTACATTGTAATCTCGTATTTAGAGGATTAAAAATTAAGTTGTTGTTTCCGAAGTAAATTACTTTGCAGAGGATTTTCAGCACTATTGCATAATACAAAGATGAACTAAATAACATTTTCTTATAAATCAGGGCTGAAGCTCCAACCGCAGCGTAATGCTGAACCGATACAGATAGATTGATAACACTTTATTTGTACACCAGTCTTACAGTAGAAGTTTCATACATACATTTGTCATACAGGTAATGTACAAAGGGTGGCCTTATTGCAAAATGCAATCTCTTGCAGGCAACCTTAGGATGGATCAATGTGTTTCGAGACAAGACAGTTGTAGTTGAAGGTGCATTTCAAAATTTTAGTGAAAAACTATATTTTATTACTACAAATATTATATACAAAATTCTCCTGAGACATGTGACACATGACCTTCATAATGCAACTTGAATTTGATTTATACTCATTTTAATTTCAGTCATAAGCTGAAGCGATTTCCGCTCTACCTTTTAATGGCTCCAAAAGAATCTAATTTTAAGCACACTAATAATGTTTTCACGTTCAAAACAATATTGTACATAATGAGAGAGGAAAACTTAGGGTCACAACACAATAGGGTCTTACGGTGTAACGGGACAGGTACCTTTAAGCTTTTGTTAGAGCGTGGGCAGCACTGCAGGTACTTTATAAGGGATTGTCAATTAATCACGTGAGGCTCAAAAGGGGTTCGGAAAAAATCACGAAATATCACAAGGAGGAGGGGGGTGTAGTGAGTTATCACGTGTATTTATTTTTTCGTAAAACGCGCTATTATACTGTATTTAACGATAATATTCTGATTTTTTTAATATATTTTGAAAATAAAAAAATACACATGATTTTGGCTAGAGGGGGTGGGGTAGTCCAAAACCAAACTAAAAAAAAAATCACGTGATTAATGGACGGCCCCTAAGGTACAAGCCGTTCCTCAGTTTCACCTGCGTTTATGGTCACTGCTCCACTCCTAAAGGTCGTAGCGTGATGTTACATAACAAAAAATCAAACGAAAAAATATATTCAGCTTTATTACTATACAGCGTATAAGTATCACCGTCGCGAATAACTTACAAAAATATCTTTCTTGGGATACTTATCACAATGCAAAAGTCAGTTCATGATAAAAATGCGAGATTAAGGATTTACAGTCAATTTTTATTTATTATATAGGGGACAAACGAGCAGACGGGTCACCTGATGGTAAGTGACTACCGCCACCCATGGGCACCTGCAAGTCATGAGTCACAAGTGGGTTGCAGATTTTTAAGGTAGTTGGGGAAAGGAGAAGAGGGGGAGAGGGGGAAGGGAAGAGTTAGGGCGTCCGAAACCTCACATACGCGGCAAAACACAATGCAAGCATTGCTTCACTGGCGGTTTTCTGTGAGGCCGTGGTATCGCTCCGGTCGAGCCGGCCCATACGTGCCGAAGCATGGCCATCCCACGATAAATTCTATACCTCTGACAACATATACCTGTGTAGATTTTCATGATGATAGATTAAGTAATTACGGCGTAAAACCGTCCTAAACAAACTCACATCACATTTATAATATTAGAATATGAGAAAGTGAACTATTTGATACCTCCCTGATGATATCACTGCCAGTTCACAACATCGATCATTCCCATCAGATGTTATTGTATGCTAATGACTACCTCAGTCAATCAATCATTTCAGGTAATGATCACTTTTTGTTAAAACTGATTGAATCTTGACTCTCATCATCGTCAGCAAAATTTTGATTGACTGTTTTTACATAAGCTGATTATGACGTATGTCGAAACCAATATGAACACATAAGTACTGCTCATTAAATATCATTCCAGGGTTAGAACATCAAAAGTGCAGGTGTCCATGGGCGACGGTAGTCACTTACCATCAGGTAACCCGTCTGCTCGTTTGCTCCTAAACCATAAAAAAATATTGAGAAACCCACTAACCCCACTAATACTTATTATAAATGTGAAAGTTTGGATGGATGGATGGATATTTATTTGTTACTCTTTCACGCCAAAACTACTAAACCGATTGCGATGAAACTTGGTATGTAGATAGCTGGAGACCTGGATTAACACATAGAAGAGACTGTGAAACCGCGAGGCGCTGCTAGTAAGGTATACATATTCATTCTCATATTATCTTTACTTAATATTATATATATAACTCCGTCTGTCTGTCTGTTACGTTTTTACGCGTTAGGGGTCGTCCATTAATTACATGTTACTTTTGCAACGCAGTGAGGTTTTAGGCTAATCGCTAATTTCCAAAGTTCAATAAAAAGGCTTACTCCCTACTTTGTAAGTGCGACCAAATTTTAGTTTCCAAAATGTGTAAGTTTAATACTTCTCTGCCTACCCCTTTCGGAGATATAGGCGTGAACGATGTATGTATGTATAAACGATTACCTGTGTCTGTATAAACACTCGTAATAACAGAGCATTCAAAAACCTATTCCGAAGATGGAGTCCAAACGACTCCTCTCTTCAGCAAACCCAACCAACAGAAATACAGCACTAATAATTAAAAGGACATTAGCTGTTTTTGTATCTTGGTTTATGTGTTCGCTCGCGTATCTATACATATTTATATATTTTGCGGGGAACCCTAATTCTTTTTCCAAAATAAAAGTAGCCTAAGTCACTCTTTATAACACCAGCTATCTGCCAGTGAAAGTCCCGAGGAAATCGGTCTACCCATTCTGGAGATTAGCTGGAACAAACAGACAGAAAGACAGAGGAAAAACTATAATATTGACACTTCAATTTTATTTATGCGGTTTAATAAAACGTCCTTTTGCCCCAAATAAAAAAAGACAAGTATAATATTATTTTCCCATTTCGATTTAGTATTTTAAAATTATTCTAAAAAGCGAGGCATAGAAATCTTTCAGTGTGCAATGTTTAGCACTACCCTAATTTTTATACTAATCACTACATATTATAAAACAAAGTCACGCGCCGCGTCTGTCTGTCTGTTCGCGATAAACTGAAAAACTACTGAACGGATTTTCATGCGGTTTTCACTAATAGACCGAGTGATTCATGAGGAAGGTTTAGGTGTATAATTTGTACCCGTGCGAAGCCGGGGTCAGTTGCTAGTATATTATATTTAAAACACTTAAAACAAAGTTGAAAATCAGAAAAAATCTAAGCCAGCATAACTTAAGGCCATACATAACCGTACAATGCGTAATCTAAAGGAATTTCCAAACTATAAACTAGTGTATTTCTACATAAACTATGTTAAAATATACTAAACAATGTCAGTTACATAGTCAAGTTTTCTGCAGTTCAAGATTAGACCAGATTAGACCACCTAGAACTGTGTAGGCGCGGCGCGACAGCTACAAGATATCGTTGTATTATCAAGATATTACAAGCTTTTATCCCCATAAAGTAGATTTAAAACCTTTAACTAACTGTGTCTAGCATTTTCACAAACACTGCTCTGCTCGAAAGTTCCGTAGCGTGATGTTAAATCGTCTAGAACCTTCCTCTAGAATCGGCTTATCGAATTCAAGAGATGACAACGTTCAATCAAAACAAACATACTTAATAGATTTTTAATTTTTTATTAATTTACGAAGGTAGGCTAATATGTGGGCGTATCTTCATCAACACGATGTTATTAGCTTCTCTTGTAACTACGTAAACAAATCTAGAAAGACAATTTTAATCGACTTCTAATATTGTCGTATCGAAATGAACTTACACGATAATACTTTAACTTGGCATCAAAATCATGTATTTCAATTAAACCAATTATAGGTATTTTTGAATAGTCGGCAGTAATATAAGTCAGTCGTGAAGCTAGCTGCCTGTTCCAACACGTAGAACAGACAGGAAACTCCAAGGACAATCTTTTTTTAACATGTTTTTAACAAGTCTCTGGTTACAATGAAATGTGATGACAATGGAACATATTTATTGTTCTAAAATATAAACAGTTTCGCAAGCTGATCTGACAATGGAGCCAGAAGGTTGATAGTGCAACTCTCTTCAGTGGCTACTAGTAAACCCCTCAAGTTTGGGCTCATTTAATTCGTTTCGACAAGTTCTAGAGATTGAGCTTGGTAATCATGGAATGCTGATGGAACCAGGAGATGGAACGCTTTTTTACTTTATAATTCTACTAAACTACCGTCCAAATTGGCTTCTATCAAAATCTATCGTGCTAGTAGACTTTACAAACTTGCGAGAACACATAGAGACCTCTCAGATATGGAAATTTCCTCATAATGTTTATATTTACCGTTAAAGCAATTGGCAATTCATTTCTAATAGGCATATAAACTTCTAAAGGACAGAGGTCCGGTCCCGCTACCGAGGGTAAACAACCACCTACGAGATGCCGATTGTGCGCCCCCTAGGCTATTAATAGTCTTATCTTCTATATCTGCATTTAAATCATTCAGGTTTAAATTTGTTAGCTTGATACATTTATCTCAGGAACTGCATGCTCGATTTCAAAACGTTTTTTGTTAGATAGACCGTTATTTGAGGCAGGTCAATAGGTTATGTAGTAAATAAAAATAACAGAGGAGTATCAAACAATTTGTGTAAACTCATGATCTTCGCTTTCAGATGACGGGCTTCCCATTACATTTGTAAATAAGGCGGTTACGAAAGTCAGACTGTCATGCAGAAATACACAGTATTTTAATAATTTTGCTGATATAATTATGTATTTCCACGGGCATGAACGCGATCACGAAAAGGTATTACATACCTCTGAATTGCCTGAATTTGCAGATGGTAAATTCGCCGCAAATGTTTATTTACTGTGTTGCCCTATAAAGATCCATTTGTACTTTTCAGGTGTAGCTTTTGACAGGTTGCTCTATAGATCTATATCAGATCCAACGGAACCACTCCAAAGATAGCTTAATGGGTAATGCATAGGCTAGGCAATGGCAACATTCTTTAACAGCAGATAATGATCGTTTTACTACAAGAAACAGTATTAACATGATTATAATATTTCACCATTTGCAGTATTGCTCTCAACAGTAAATAAATATAGACATTGAATTAGAATCGCTATTATTCCTTAATTGGTGACGCAAATACAATTGTACGACTACGTGGCTTGAATGAGTAATTAACTAATAGCTAAAGAAATAAATTATTACTAGGGTTATGGTTTTATTCCAAAGACATTATAATAAGAATAACATAAGTTGTTTGTACAATTGAACTAAAAAAATATCCCAACTAATGTTATAAATGCCTTTGCGATTTTTTTTGATACATTTTTACGCATTTTTAACCCCCGACGCAAAAGGGAGGGGTTTTATAAGTTTGACGTGTCTGTGTATATGTGTGCCTGTCTGTGGTAAGTGCGTGTTTATTTGTTCAAATGGTGACTTGATCGAGAGTGTTCTCTAAATCTATTTAGCCGTTCGAGAATCATCAGCGTCCAAAGTCAGAAAGTGGGAATTCACCGCTTCTTTTTCCGAGAGAGGAAAGGGCTAGTCAATACTCTCCCGTCCCGAAGAAGAGGGACCTCCGGCCTCCATGAGCAATACCCTCGCAGAAGCTCTTCCTAGAAGAAGGTGGCGCTACGTGTTCTTCGCGCGCCCCTCTAAACCGGAAGGGGGCCTAGGCCCTCCGCACGCAATTGTGTGGCTGCCTTCTGTTTAAGAGGTGGCCAAGGTCTGCCAGGGTTCCCGGGGACTTCTTTCCTAAGGAACACCGTGTGGTTTAAGTCAGTTTGATTCCGACATACCACTTCACTAGTACCCCGTGAGGTGATGACCAGTGGTTTACACACGATAAAAACGGGGTAAAAATCATATCGGTTTCATAATACAATTGGCCTTGAAAGCAAAGTATGTATGTGGTGTACCTTGGGATGTTGACATTCAATTCTGAAGGAAATGCTGCGTACGCGCAGTTTACAAAACATATCATGACGTATGTACGACTGTTTGGAAATATTTATAATTTACACAACAATTTTCAATTGAATTAATTATTAAAGAGTTGTCAATGAGTTTTGTATTTTTTACTTTGCAAACTGAAATCAGACAGTACTTTAGTATTTTTTCAGTTTCTTTTTTTTACTTTTTAGTTAATTCATATCACCAGTGTTTAGTGTATTTTAATTGTTTTGGTCGTTTTTTTTTAATAATATTTTTTTTTTTTTCCGTGTCAGTTTTAGGAAACCATTGAATAAAGCCATGTCAAGACCGCTTTTTGTGCCAATCTTTGGACCTCATTGCTCATGAATCGTAATTATGTTATTTTTTTGTAATAATAAGTTTTATATTATCTTAATTTACACATGCCGAATTGAACACTCATATCGTGTGACCATGTATACTACAGAAGTGTACACACTTACGAAAATTTAGGTTACAAATAAAAAAAAATAGCCCTCCTATAGTATAGTACGAAATAAATACATTTCTGGTACAGGCTGTTACATAAAAGTGTAATCATATGATATAGGGTCCGTATTTTAGACCCCGTAAATAACGTAATGTGCTTAAAAAAATCGATGTTGGAAGTATAGGCATCTTATTTTGAAATTTACAAATTTAACTTAAAAATTGACTTAGGACGATAAAGTTTATATTTCTCGAGGGCTCATGAATGAAACTATGGGTATTTTATACCAAGGTTGTTGATGGAATGTCCGCATTTTTTACAGTTGACTGAATGAAAAATAAAAAACAAAATCGTTGACATTTACATGAAAATTCATAAGAACATTTTCTCAAGATTTTTTTTTTAAATCAACAAATTTTTCACAATGCTCCTAAAATTTGAGCACTCATTTCTGAAACTCCCTGTATAGTCTAGTAACACTTTTGCATATTCTTTGAAGCAATATGAATATACTTATATGTAATTCTACCTGCTTTTGTGCTAACTAGGTCCAAATTTCTCTACGAAGTCACAAATCCAGGCCAAACGTTTGCAAAGTTCCACGTTAAGAAATTCCTATGCTAATACTTTACGCAACTCGGCGGAGGGTTAACAATACAGCTTCCGTATCCTTATCTCTCTCTGTGTAAATATCAACAATATTACCTACGTAAATGCGGTTTTTTTTTACAAGCGTAAGCAAAGCCTAATGTGTGAAATGAGAGGTTAATAGTTCATATGAACTCTCGCAACATTAGGAAAGCCAGGATCTTCCACGAATCTCTAGTGACCCAACTCAACAGCATGAAGACGAACGGGGTATTGGTTAAGGGCTATGTTTCCGCATTTAGAATCAGAAGTCATCTATTATGCGAATTCAATTTTTTTCAAATTCAAACTTAACGTTAAATTGAAGCTACAGTTAAAAATCATAGATCGGCGCAAACAGACGCCACAGCATGTACTGGATTGTCGAGGTAAATTAGGTGAAAACACCAAAATCTACTGCCTGCTTGTGTCGATCTGTAACCTACAGTTTCCAAAATGCATAGAGCCTTATGAGAAGAATACTGGCAAAGAAACTCATGGCCACTCTTTTTAAAAGTCAGATGTGTTGCGTTCAGATATGGCTGGCTAGATGAGCCAGGATAGCTCATTGCAGAAGCACAGAAATCTCCAGGCTTCTAAGGGGAACATGAGGAACGGAACATTTCTACAAGAAGGAAGGAAGGGTCTAAAAATCTCTGCACAACCTTAGTAGCTCGTCAAGAGCAGGTACGTGGATATCAGCCATTCCTACATAATATTTTACAGGTTACAGGCAGAGCATCCACGTAGAGCGATAATCATATGATGGACTACGCGCCTTTTGAGACTAATCGAATTATGTATTACCAGAAGAATATTTGAAATAATGAAAAAAAAACAACAAACAAACTGACTTTATAACTGGACCAAATTGATGACACCACACGGGAAGCACCTTTCAAATAAAAAAATAATCATCAAAATCGGTTCACCCAGTCGAAAGTTCTGAGGTAACAAACATAAAAAATACAGTCGAATTGAGAATCTCCTCCTTTTTTGAAATCGGTTAAAAAGTAATTAGAAAGGAAGGTGAGTGGTCACTTTTGGTGGTGTATCAACTTTTTAATGTCAATATAGTGCCTTTTAATCGGTATTTTATAATAATAATAACATGACACATTTTACACAATTAAATGTCCTGGGTGGGAATGGAATTCACGAGCTCTAGCTCAGCAGTCAGGATCACTAGCCACTAGATCAATAGATTTTTTTTTTTAAATATATATATACTAAATATATTGAGTAAACTGGCAAATTTATAAAGATACTGGCTGTCGCCCGCGGCTTGACAAATTATATACCTAAACCTTCCTCATGAATCACTTTATCTATTGATGAAAAACGCATGCAAATCCGTTCAGTAGTTTTTGAGTTTATAGCGGATAGACAGACAGACGCGGCGGGGGTGTTTGTTTTATAATATGTAGTGTCAAATGGGTCGGAAAAAAACTTAATGTCTGAGAGCTCTTCGGCGTGCACTGAATATATTGCTACAATCCTAACTAATATCATGAATGCGACTGTGAGATTGTTTATTATACTTTAACGTCTTAACTACTGAACCAATTATCATGAAATTTTACATGCACGTTGTCAGAGGTACAGAAAATGACATAGAGACACACTTTTCATCCAGAAAACCGATATACCGAGGTATTTCTAAATTAATTGACGAAATCTACTTTCACGCGGACATAGTCGCGTTCAAATGTTAATTGCACCGTAAAAATGTATGTATGGATTGTTTCTCATAAAACATTAAACACATGACAAGACAGTGAACTATAAATACATTTAAATTAGATACTGTGTATGTACGCTAAAGATAAATACGCAAAAGTCGTGGCTGGTTAGTAAAAACTAAAAGTGGTTCTTATCGGAAAAAGTATTGACGTCATCGAAATGTTTAAAAACATTAAGGCGATGCCCAAACGTTAATTTGTTGCTGACAGCAGACAACATCATAGAAAACCACATGACATAACACTAGGCTTGCCTTCACTTAACTTTCCGACGACGGGCAAAAACTTTAAAAATCCCGGACACATGGATGAAATCGAGATTATTTCCCGGACACCTTAAAAAAACACCGATTTCATTAAAGTTTTTAGCGTTTTAACGATTCATATAACAATTATAATTTTCCCCAGACTGTCCGGACGCTCCCCGGACGCTTTCTAAACTAGGAGAAATCCGGGGAAAACCGAATGGATGGCAGCCCTGCATAACACCAAAAATGGTTTGGTTCAGTAACTTCATCAGACGCAGTTCCTGCTACAGAAGTAGGTGTATCTCAAGTATGTTAGAGGACACGGACTTCCTGGCAACTGCCACTTCGAAGTGTCAGGTTTGCGACCCTGGCCTGCTACAACTATTGTCTACACTCCCCAGTCCACCCGTATTAGCATGTCCTGCATTGCCTTCACTTCTCACCCACTATTTTTCATTTCCAAAATACACGAACAAAATTATAATTGGCAAAATATGGGTATTTAATAAGCCTCTACTCTCTCATACCCCTTCACTGATGCAGTCGTGAGTAAGTATGTCTCAACCTATGTGGTTTGATGGTTGACCTGATGGTGTATTGTGTCACAAAAATAACAACGTTTTCGACACATCTAACACCAGAAGCTAACACTGCAATGTTTTCTTTTTTATAAACACGAGAGATTTATACTGTGTTGTTGGGAGTACAAAAGAGAACTGCAGCGCTTAATATCATTGTATGGCAGAGAAAATTGAATACAAGTTCAACAATAGAGTATTATGACGTGGTCAGAGACAACACTCTAACTAAAGAATCCCGAGACCGAAGGGACTTTATATAGAAGGAATGCCATAGATACTGGGGTTTTATTACGAGTACTGTGTCACGGAGATGACAAGTGACTACTTCTGAAATCGAGTATGAGACTTTTACAGAAGAGAATGATCCTTTCTCGACACAAAACTTAACTGTTATTAGAGATCGCCGGTTGGTCGATATTCGACTACAATTTATTACCTATGCTTTAAATGTTATGTTTTATTTCATTGACCGCTATAGCTTCAAAGGTCATTGTTTAGATTTTCCATACATCATAGGTCAATATATACTGGACGCATTCAGCTGTTTGTGGTCGTTTTCACATCAACCATTTTTTTTGTTGATAACACCAAAGTACTATGGCTACTAAGTAAAAAAAATCGGTTGACAAAAATAAGAGAAATAATAATAAGTATAAAGAAAATTATTAGTTATCATGATTTTTCATGGTCAGATTTCTTGTTAACCCGAAGAAAAAGTTGACTAAATTTGTGGCTAAGAGTAATGAATTCTTATTCAACATTTTTGTAAATTCGTGACAACACTATCAAAACCCTATGACTCCAACATAATAATTAATTTGACGATTATCAGACGCAGGCTGACAGTTCAATAAAAAAATTGAATCAAATCAAAATCAAAACCATTTATTCCAAGTAGTCTGGAGTGTAGGAGTCAGTCAGTCGTGAAGTTAGTTGCCTGTTCCAATACGTAAATCCTATGGAGAAGAACAGGCAAGAAACTCCAAGGACACTCTTTTTCAACATTTTTTAAAATTTTCCGGTTACATTGCTTAGCAAATGAAATGTGAGGACAATGTGACATATTGTTCTAAAACATTAAACAGACGCCCAAATTAATACTAAATTTAAGTAATAGCAGTCCGGAACTGACCAGCCCCGACCACAAAATAGCTGGATGATCTTGAAATAATTTGAAAATGAATAGCAGATAATGACCAAACAAACTGTATGTATTTATCATTGAAGTATTACATCACCTCAGTATAAATAAATAATGTTAAGTATGTTAAAAGGAAATAGTTATTACATCGATAGTTGGATTTCCCATTTTATGCATATTTCCCTTCTATTATTGTTCTTGTGTGTTTAGACATGACGTGATGAACTTAACCAATCTATGGGTTACATAAAAATGTCAATATGCTCTTCGTTGATAATCGTATCACTTGATAAAGGCTGAACGGATTTTTCTAAATGTGGTTTTAAAGTAAACCAAATAATTCAAATTAGATGTTTAGGTAAAGAACAATTCAAAATATCCCTAAAAAATTTGAAAATTTTACAAAAAACTGAAAGTACTTTTTTCTATGGAATAAAAAAGAACGAACAAATGTATCGAAAAATGAATTAGCTCGTTAAAAATATAACTTACCTATGTTCAACCTAGAACCTGTGAATACTATCAAACTTGGCCATCAGCAATAGACGAGGAAAAAGCCTAGAGAAACCTTCAAATATTAACAACTCACACACAGCGAATAAGAGATCATTTCAGAAATAATGAGCTAGATGACCACCTTAACCTCAGCGGCACGCGTATATTTCATTTTTCTAAAATAAATTTACAATCTTCCGACAACCTGGTCTAACTACAGAACTTCGATATCGCCTAGTACTTGAGTTGTGGAGGTCTGATGGCAGTCGCTTCACGTAAAATATCAAAGTTCGGCCGTATCGTAGTTAGATTGAAAGCCGACCCCAACTTAGTTGGGAAAAGGCGCGGAGGATGATGAAAGTATTTACAATCTTATTTGGACATATTTCTGACTATATAATTAATTAAAATTGTATAAATAGAGCAAGCTGCTGTGCTTCTATACTTATTCCAAACGTTAAACCCATACCTACAAATAAAAATAACATGAAAAAAACCTGTTTTTTCTATCATGTCTTATTTAGAAAGTAGTACAAATTAGTTACTAAATACATGGTAAACCACGGAATAAAAATTCGAGAAAATAAACGCAGCGATCGATTTTTTCCTTCCGTCTATTTATATGATTCAGTGTGGGAGTTCTAACTAATTGAACCCTCGCTAGACGCAGACAGAGATTATACCCTTTCATTATCGAAACACCAAAAAGTCAAAAATACTTTGACGGCACCTTTTTGGTTAGACTCGCCAAGGTCTGAAATGAAATGCCTGCGTCTATTTTTTCCGACAATCATAATCCTGGAACGTTCAAGTGTAGAGTGAATAGGTTTCTCTTGGATAGGCGTGTGCCATCTTCGTCTTCAATGTCACTTTCGTTCAGGTGAGTTGAAAGACAACAACCTATTCAATAAACCAATGAAAATAAAGTTGAAGAGGTTTTTTGTTTGATTGTTAGTTTTTTAAAACGAGCTAACCTTTAGAACAGACTTAAACCATTCTTTATGTATTAGAGAGAGTATCTATAGAAGAAGGTTTTCGAGTACAACGCTACGACCTTTATGAGCGGAGCTTTGACCATAAAAGCATATGAAACTCCTTTGTCATATCAAAACATTTCCTATGAATATTATAAACGTGAAAGTTTGTGAGTATGGATGGATGGATGTTTGTTACTCTTACGCCAAAACTACTGAAACGATTACGATGAAACTTGATATGTAGATATTCAAATTCAAATTCAAAATCATTTATTCAATTAAGACACTAAGTGACATTTATGAACGTTAAATTGAAGATTAGAGTTAAAATCATAGATCGGCACAAACAGACGCCACAGCATGGGCTGGATTGTCGAGGTAAGTTAGGTGAAAACACCAAAATCTACTGCCTGCTTGTGTCGATCTATTAGTTTCCAAAATGCGTAGAGCCTTATGAGAAGAATACTGGCAAAGAAACTCATGGCCACTCTTTTTAAAAGTCAGATCTTCAGGTACAATAGTATTAGTGTTACACGAAAGGTAAACAGGATGCAAGCTGATGCCACCTGAATTTAATTTTATTGAAATGCTCCAAAAGCTAACGTACTAAAAAATAAAAATCACTCAGTGATACCGTTGAAGGTTTGAACTTATTAAACATAGAAATCATTCAAGGTGCACATCTACCTTCATTCAGTTACAAAATCTACTGTTAAAAATAATTCGTGACTGGATAAAGAGGCTAGAGTTGCAGTTGATCGAACCAAAATAATAGTATAGGCTTAAGCATCGCTGACTAGGCCGACCAATCACCCCAAGCAGCACCCGTTCACGAGTATGATGCATGGACCAGCCATCATCTCCTTCGCCATATCAGAGGGAAAGAAATGACCCGCCCCATGACGACGCTATATATATATCATAAATAATTGATGGATGAATGGAGCTGGAGACCTGGATTAACATATAGGCTACTTTTTATTATAATATTTCCACGGAATCGGGACTTACACGGGTGACTTACACGACTTACCGCGGGGCGCTGCTAGTTCTTTATATTTTTAATTCCTTTCCCTAACCTCACAGAGAAATACACTCTGCTAATCTACTATTTTCAACTCTTAAACTGTGTCAACTAAGAGATTACTACGTCGAAGCCCTTTATTACTTTACTTTCTAAATATAATAGAATCTGCAAACCTTATGATTTTAAAATATTTCCTTTGAAACAATAGAATCGTTTTCTTTCGAAAAGTCATTAATTTTATATTGAATCCAAACCAAATGTAAATCACCACGAATTCCAATCGTTATAAATAATCATAATTTATGTGAAGAAAGTTTTGTTATAATAATTTATATTGGGTACTATTAACTTTTATTGATATTATTAATAGTAATATAAATTTGTATAGTTTGATTGATGGAAAGATTTAGATTATAAAAGTTAAAACTTGTAAACTTCCGCATATGCAAAATCGGGACTAATCATGTGCGAGCCACGGGTCCAAGTGGACTACGTAAAACAGGTTTTTTAACAAAATAAACATTGCCCAAACAAGCGATCTCCGTTACCAAATTAAGTCAAATCATGCCAAGAAAAAGGTTAATGTATTGTAAAATACTATAATATCGCTAACTTATTTACGTATCTAGTTCGCCCAGTCGGTCAGAAAACCACATACCTATTTTAAAAACAGATTGACGAAGTTATACCCCGAATGAATTGCATCTCAAAGACAATATTCATCAATTGATATGATGTAAGTGCGTCTATTAAAATTACTGAGACAATCAGTGTGGGAATGCAAATACTTGTGAACGACCCAGATATGGAAACAGTAGCAGCACGTATGCTAGATTTAATGACTTGCGACAAATAATGATAGATATCCAAGAATAATGATACCCCGAGAAATAATTACATCGCACGATACTACTACTGCAAACACTAATGATAATGATAATTTCTCATAGGAAGTTATAATAAAGACAGTTGTAAGTAGTAAACAAATAACATTACCGTAATGTTTGTAAACAATTTGGAACAATTTACAACATTTATGGCACGTACGTCCTTTGAAAATTGAAAAAAGAAATATAAATGAAGAAACAAAACTAACATATGATGTCTAAATCAAATAAAGAAAGTTTATAAGTAATTAGTAATATATTCCATAAAAGTACTTATTCGTAATGTATTGTAAATAAAAGTTAACTTTATCATATTTAAGACATCTATAAATAGATTTCTATTAAAATAACAAAAACTATTAGTTAAGATAACGGTTTTACTCACGTGTATATTTCGGAGATGCCCGACTAGTTTCGGTCCCAACGGGGGCCCTTTATCAAGGTGTGCCGCGCCGGTTGCAATTGCCCGACAGTTATTTGAGTATTACAAAAACTGCAGATTACCAACATTTAGCCGGATATGACCTCGACCTTGAAATATCCTATATTGTATGGGTCTAACCACTTTATTTTAAAAAATAAAAGAAAAACTATGAATTCATGCTGACTAGGAAGTAGGAAACCAAGAAAAAGGACCTATAAATTATGTTTAATATCAACTGTTAATCAAACAGACTATCAAAATCTCGAAAGTATTATTCAGCTATCAGATACACAATACACAAATACTAACAATTCCTATTTCTTTATACCCCTAACTAAACGATTGTATCAAATTGATTTTCTTTGAAATATCGATCAATATATCAATAAAAGAAATTAACAACAGGCGTAAAATTTCTTAAATAACTGTAGAATTGAAGTCAGCGATATTGTAAACAAAGTTATCGCTAACGTTTTCACTATAAAGATTACTACTACATAAAGTTAGTTTAACTCCGCACAGAACGTCTAACGATAAAATTTACATTCCAAGCTAAAACATTAAAAAAATCTTTTACGACAGCTATTTTACTGCAGAGCACTTTAATTAGAACTCTGATAAACTAGAAAATAAACAACACGGATGAAAGTGTTGATAGAAATGAGACTAAAAAAGACCGTGTCTAAACAATGGGACTCATTGAAACGCATCGTGTGTGGAATTTCCAAATCAAACTCACCATGCATATCAGCATCTGTACAATGGACCACGTAACACTTGCACTATGATCACTTAGTATTTTTTTTTTTTTGTAGTTGATATTTTTTTAAACCACAGGCCCTATAACATTCCCTTGAGGGACACTAGATATTTTTTCGAAATTCTCGTTTCGATCGCTTGCGCGAGTAGGCAAGCGCGTGCCTTTCAATAAATGCCCGCTCACAACACCGATCAACGAGTGACTGACTGACGCTGCGCCGGCGTCCGTGTTTACTATAACCCCATGCGCAAGATTATCAAAAGCTTACGTTCAATATCCGACTGTAATAGTAAGACTTAAGGTTTACTTTTGACAACTTTTTTTATCTTATCTGTGTTAGTAAGTCGGACGAATGTATTTGTCATTTTGTATGAATGAAAAAATTAACTGTACGCAACGCATAGAGCTTTCTGTTAGCATTCGTTTCGTTTATATCATAACCTTAATTAATGTTTGTATCGCTTAGAGTCCTTGGCTCGTTTCGGTTTCATATGACAGTGTGAATCACTATTCATTTTGTAACTTTAACTATTGTTACACATCCCAAGTACTTATACACAATAATATTTCTTAGAATATTTTGTCTACAATTTAAATTTAAAGTTGTTACTATTTGGATCCAGGATGGCATGTATCCAAATGAAAACGTAATGAGTACTATTTCTAAATTTTCAATTTTAATTGATTTTCAACTCTATGATATTGTGTTAGAGTTAACTTTAAATTAAAAGATTTAGGTATAGGGCACGTGACAATAATTCTCGGCACAAAAATATTTTAATACATCAGTTCGATGTACTTGAGTTTTCCTGTTGCTACTAATAAATCTGACGCCATTGACCTACTAACAGATAGATCTAATTTAGTTCCAATTCTCAATGAAATCATAACAAATGACATTGAAGAAAAAGAGAAAAAGCAACAGTTCCCAAGAGTTGAAGAAAGAGATAACAATAGTGGGCAAAAACTGATGCAAATTGCAACACATATCAGAAGCCACGTTCGCCATAAGCTATATACCCAGATTGAGTATAGTTAGTTGCTTATAACCAATTAGTTTACCAATGGTCTGGTTTTTTAAAGAAAGCTACACATTCCGTTCACACGGCATTTCGTTTGCAGTAAACAAGCTGAATTTCTTGGAGTCACAGAGACACTATTCCAGTTGCCCTTTAAAGCCCACATGTTCAATATTGCCAGTCATATTAATTAATTTTAATTATTGATGTTACAAGTAAGCTCTGAGAATTCTGGAGTATTTAATAAACCACAATACACATGTAAATCTATTTTTACAAAATGAATCAAAACTAATTGTATTTCATTTCTATTTCTTGTTGGTTTCAAAGATTTTATCACATGTATCTAAGTATTTTAATATCTGTATACATATTTTTTATCACATAGTATTCAATGCATCTTTGTGCGTATTTTAATATTATAAATTAATTTCTATATTTTAACTCAATAACTAAACTTAATTTACAAGTATCTATTTTTTTACTTCTGCATCAGCCTATAGTTGATGGGTAGAGAATGCCATTTTTTTCACCACATTTAAAACTAATACAAATCGAAATCATCGCAAAACAAAAAAGAAAAGAATGCTTGCATTGCTTTTCTCCGCGTGAGTGAGGCTTCCCTCTCCCCAATTCCCGTCCTTCACCTCTCCTCCCTTCTAATCCCCCTCTCCCGTCTTCCCGCTCTTACCCCCTTTCCCTCTCTTCCCCTATTCCTACCTTAAAGGGCGGCAACGCACTTGTGACTCTTGAGTAGTCATTTACCATCAGGTGACCCGTCTGCTCGTTTTCCCCCAATACCATAAAAAAAGTTCACGTTACTACGTTCGCGAAATTTTCTTAAAAAGGGGTAAATGGAATTCTTTTTACGTATTAATATAATGATTACCGATGTTATTAGCTATGGTAACTAAGATTTGGTTCTTTATCCAATGTACCGAATCTTAGTTGCTCATAGCGTGCCAGGAAAAGATTTTGAGATAATCACTTCACTACATTTTATACAAAACAAAGTCCCCCGCCGCGTCTGTCTGTCAGTTTGCGATAAACTGAAAAATACTAAACGGATTTTCATGCGGTTTTCACTAATAGACAGAGTGATGAGGAAGGTTTAGGTGAATAATTTGTTAAGATTCTGTGTAAATTTATTGAAATATGTTGACGATTGTTGAAGATGCCTCTGCTACCCGTGCGAAGCGGGGGCGGGTTGCTAGTTTAAGATAAAGATAAATGACATCATTGCCTTAAAAAATACTATTCATTATTAATCAATGTATACACAATTCATCATAATTCCTACTACTTAAATTACAATAACTATTTTAGAACTGTTATGAGGAAAAACAACAGTTATATATAAACTCAAATCTTTTTGTAGACATTATTTCAAGAATCATGATTAAGCAAATATTAGTTAAGTGATTAGACCTGGTCCGACAAAGACGCGACAACTTTACCACTTGATAAGGTGCCCCTGGCGGGTCGGCAATAAGTCGGACATCCCCGAAATACCCACGTGAGTGAAATGTAATATAATCTCTAATGAATATGATCACTTTATGACTAGCTGTTACCCGCGCGGCTTCGTTTACGCGGAACCTTAATTATTTTTCCAAAATTAAAGTAGCCTAAGTTACTCCTTATAACACCAGCTATCTGCCAGTAAAAGTTT
Organism: Callimorpha dominula; assembly: GCA_949752705.1. Taxonomy (NCBI): domain Eukaryota; kingdom Metazoa; phylum Arthropoda; class Insecta; order Lepidoptera; family Erebidae; genus Callimorpha; species Callimorpha dominula. Next base: position 13,837,185 of record OX457014.1, read on the forward strand.
CGTGGGAATCGGTCCACCCGTTCCATAGTATAATATAAAAACATAATCCCGGAAAGAGTAAACACACATGTACTGTACCTACATTTCGCTAGCTGCGCTAGCTGGAGTGCTGTTACTGACCATTTCCTATGAAAACCAATTTACACAACTCGAAAATCAAACCAATAGTCGAACCATCGCATCGCAAGGAAACATAAGCGAACACTTATATCATTGGTTAAAAGTCATACTTACATGAAAGTCTTCTAGGTAATGGTTATTTTGTGTATCCCTTTCACGTAACTCTTAGAAGAGATAAAACTAATAATGACGTTAGTTGATAACAAAACAGTTATTTCAACATCACAAAATCGGAAATCACAAATGACTCAACTTCAGCGCCTCTGTGTTAAACACAAACGATAAAACGTCTTACAACTTTAACCTAGAGTTCAAATTTGCTACACATTTGACCTTTGCACGTGGTACAATGCACAGTAATGATCTCACCTTACGATGTAATGTAAAACTGAACTTTATGTAGACGAAATAGGGTCGAATTTTTAGTGTTTCGTAAGATTTTTCCTAAGGTGCATAGGTGGCGGAAACAATTCGGAAGTGAGCAATGTCAGAGAACCTGTTAGGTTGTATCCTTTAGCTGTTCTTTTTTAAAATTTTGCGAGTTGCTTTTTAAATTTTACAATGCAAGTTTTACTTTTTTATGGAACTTTTATTTAAAAGAGTTTAATACTCGGAGATTCATAGGTAATAATTATATGATAGCAATGTATGCCTGTTACATGCATGCTGCCTTTTATCTGATATCTAAATTACTATTACGGTTATTTTAAAGAGAGGAAATAATTAGATAGTTGTTACTGACCAGAATAAATGGTCACTCAATATTATTGCAGTAAAAGTCCTTCTTTTTGGGAGATTAGCTCCAATCAAAAATCGCCGATGCCTAGAATATTCAAAAAAAGAATTCGCAGAAGGCGGTAAAATACAACTCGTAGAGGATTACAAGCTTAAAGTCAAATCAGCTAGAGCTGAAATCTCTTCGCTCCCTCAATCGTCATAAAAATACTTTTAATTTCTACGCTTTTGAAATTTTTATGATTCTGATATACAGAATGTATTTGAAAAAGGAACACTTACTTAAACAACTGAAAATGCAGGACTCTAGCTTGCAGTTACAATAGGATTTTTTGAAAAACTATCCGTTTACAAGTTATGACCGTTTGAATTTCCGGGTATTTTTGACTGTGTTTCTCATAAAAGCAGGCTTTAAAATGGTATTATTAATACAACAATATATATATATTTTTTTAAATTTTTCACTGCATTGCATTACTGTGTGCAATATGAAAGTTGCCTGAAAAACTATGAAATAAACGACATACTTCGGCATGCGTTTCCATTATCAACACGCCCGTCGGGACAAACTCTATCTAGAAAGAAAGAAAGAAAAAGTATTACTAGGATTAGGGCCTCCGGTAACCACACCCGGCGAAAAACATCGCTTTACTGCCGGTTTTCTGTGAATCACTCCGGTCGAGCCGGCCCAGACGTGCCGAAGTATGGCTCTCCCACAATCACGACACACTTTCCGATCAGACGGGTTACCCGATGGTAAGTGACTACCACTGCCCATGAACACCTGTAACTCAAGAGTCACCAATGAGGAGTACGTATGATTGTATATAATGATACTTCTATACCAGTACTGTTATGTATTCTGTATTTGACAAATCAATTGTAAAAAAAAGTAAGCAGCCTACAAGCGTAATTAACACTAACCTCTTATTTGCCAACTAAATGTTAAAAAACCTTGTCCATCGCACCATTAAACGCAACAGGAACAAACCAATTAAGCACTAAAGAAGATTTCTATTAGAGAAACTAACCTAACCGCTACTAGGTGCAATAAAGGTGCCATCATCTATGGTAACTGGTCATTTCAATAGCAAAAAAAACATCCGCATTTAACCTTGCAAATGTTTACATAAATGGCGATGGTATTCTATAACGATCTATGAGAATTTTGAGAGGTAATTCCTCTAAGCTCATTGACCTTAGAAAGTAATACATAAATAAGTAATAAAGTTTATGAGTTTTATTGTTTGTTTGTGATTGTATTTTGGGAAGTATCCGTAAGATTGACGGGCCTGTTGGTCTAGTGGTTAGTGATCCTGCCTGCTGAGCTAACGACCGACCGATTCCCACCCAGGAGACATGATTGCGTGAGGAGCACGATGGTTTGTTCGTATGGCTGGATGTAATTTATAATATATAAGTATGTTTATCAGCAGTCTGGTTATGATAGTACAGGCTCTGCTTAGTTTGATCAGGCGGCCGTGTGTGAGGTGTCTCAAGTTAATATTTAAAAAAGTTTTAATTGAAGAAGGTTGTAGGCTTTGTCACATCTGTCACATCACGCTACGACTCTTAGGAGTTTAGCAGTGACTACAAACGCAAGTGAAACTGCTTTAATTTGGAAAATAAGAAAACTGTTTTTACATGTATCGATTTCGTCGTCGATTTATCTAGAAGAAGGTACACAAAATAATAATAGAATTTGAAAGCATATAGCAATGTGTTGTTCATCAGCTCCTTAATGTCATATCAGCCTCAATATAATAATCTAGAAATGGAATAAAGTATTTTGTCTCAACGAACAGTGTCAACAGGCAATCTTCTCCGGAACACTTGAGACACTTGTCTCCAAGTCCATTAGTTCGACGTTAGTACAAATACAATGAACAAAATATGTGACCACTTTCACGCTACAGGTCAAGTATGGTAAATTTTCCTTTTAAACCAATTGTTGTGTGACGTGGTCATATTAGTATTAATTCAATTTATAAGTTCAAAATATTGGTAGGTATAGTAATATTAGGTATGTTTATAAACTAATCCATTCCTATATTTTTTTTGTGGGTAGTTTTTTGTTTTTTTCTTTAGGGTTCCATTTGTCAAAAGAAAAAAGGAACCCTTATAGGAACATAATCCTACTAATATTATAAACGTGAAATTTTGCGCGCATGTATGCGTGTTTGTTAATCTTTCACGCAAAATCTACTGATCAGGTTGCGATGAAACTTGGTATGTAGATAGCCGGAAACCTGGATTAACACATAAGCTATTTATTCCGATATTCCCTGAAACCGCGGGGCGCAGCTAGTTATGTATAAATACCGGAATTAACGCAATCACGAAATAGATATTATATACCTCCGAATTGCCTGACGTTATATATACATAATTATATCATGGAAAGTTTTAAAGTTAGTACAGCAAACCCTATAAGATCACTTTGTTGTCACTTCTTGACAGCCAGACAGACGTCTGTCTGTCAAGAAGTTTTAGAAACTCGTGGAGGCATCAAGCTGAGATTAACATCAGATACTTATGTCTACTGCGGTCCCTTGTAGCTGTAAAAATATATAAATACGGCCATTTAAGCCTTATATTCTAAACAAATTTGATCTTTGCACAGGTACATTAAAACCTACAGGGTACTTCCCATTGACCTAGATTCATTAAATTTGCTAATAAGAAGGGTTTCACACCACAAGTAAAGGAAAAAGAAATCTAAAGTCGTTAATTTGTTGTTATATCAGATAAAAAAATATTATTTGTTACTACAAATTTGGTATATTGTGGTTGGAAAGTTGACTTTCCAATAAACAAAAAACGATTTGTTATTTTCTTTGACAATTCAACGAAATTTTACCGTCCGTAAGCAAAACGACTCGTTTCATGTTTATTGGAACGCGGCATTAGTCGTATGTCGTATGTATGGGAGAGTATTTTTTCACCTACAAAGTTAAGTTTGTGTTTTAAAAAAAAAACTGCAAAAACTTCGAGAATCGATTCCCGAGATGGATTTACTATATAGATACAACTTTGTTTGTTTACGGAACCCCTCGGTGTGCGAGTCAGACTCGCACTTGTCCAATTTAAAAATTATATAAAATATTCCACCGCTAAATAGGTAAAATTAAGGGATGAAGACTATACCTTATTTAAATTTACCATGAGTTAGGCACATTAAAATAGGTTAAGTATACTTTTTTTAAATAATTATCGTTACAATATTTAATTACTACTTATTACAGTCAAGTTATACAGAAATTCAATGTTACCTACATTGAATTTCTGTATAATTAAAAAACCGCTTTGAAGATTCATAATATATTGTTTTTCTCTTTGGGTATGAACACCACCAGACCAAATAGACCAAATATTCTGAATGATAAAATGTGTCAGATAATTGACAGCTGTCAAGAATTTTTCCAAAAATTTTCTGTTTCCGGTTAACAACAAGATAAAAACGCTTGTGCTACAATTAACACTTAATAACAAAAAATATTCTTAAGAAAATGATATCCCTAACTAAGTAAATGATACATTGTTCAGTTCAGTTGTGACAAGTTTATTTATTGTGACGAATCTATTTTTAATTTAATCTTAACCAAATGAGCAGCCAATTATAAAGGATTTTCTGTGCCCCAAATAACTTAATTCAAAGTTACCCAAAATTCATTATAACTTTGAATGGCTGCTAAAACATCAAATGTTCACTCATTTCTATAATAATTCATAATATTAATTACGTCATTTAAATTTTGTCTACTACATTTTTATTTTTGCATTAAAAAAATCGATGTGAAGCGTTTAAAGTTACCTACTAGGCTGTCTACCATTCAAATACAGTAATTAAGCACTAAGCAATGAGGCCAACCGTGGCCACAGAACATAACAACACAGAAAAAAATAATTATACCTCTATGCTCTGTGTACCAGCTGTCGAACACTGGCCAATAAACTGTCATTGACAGCATTTGAATACAGAACAGTTGATAGATTGAAAACGACCAGGCAAGTTAGCAATACATTTAATTTCTTGTACACCGCTAATGGAACGCTTTTATAGTTCAAGGTACGTGTCAACAGGGCTGTCACTTATCTGAAAACTGCCGTCGTATTTTTTTTGTATTTATTTAGATAAACCTTTACTAGTTAGTGCTATACGTCAGTACCAATGGCAGCACGATGTATTAGAACAATACTTTGTGAGTTCTTTTAAATGTTTGCAACACTTAATTATCTTTACTAATACTATAAAGCTGAAGAGTTTGTTTGTTTGTTTGCTTGAACGCGCTAATCTCAGGAACTACTGGTTCAAATTGAAAAAGTATTTTAGTGTTGGATAGCCCATTTATCGAGGAAGGCTATAGGCCTATAGGCTATATATAACACCACGCTACAACCAATAGGAGAGGAGCATCAATGAAAATTTACAAAAGTGGAGGAAGGTGCGCGGGTCAGCTAGTCTTCTAAATAAAAAGGATTCGTCATATTCGTACCTTTCATCCGATCATCATGAAATTTTGCATGCATGTTGCCAGGGATACAGCATAAGATATCCTTATAACCAGAAAAAAAATCCCGATAATCACGAGCCAAAACTATTGGTTTATAAAATAAAGGAAAAAGAATGGCCGATACAGCATACCCCGCAGATGTCGATCATCGATATGGATAAATATTGCAAGAATTTACAATTAATCGAAACGAGTAAAAGGTACGTAGTATACTTGATATATTGATAAGTAAAGCATAAAAGTTTAATGACATCAAAACAACAAATTAAACCATCATTAACTTTAAAAGTAAAACTAGCAGAAGTGACCACCCGAACTGCATTCAGGGTTGTCTCCAACAGGATAATCTCTAAGGCAACGACTCTCTGTTTTGTCTTTTTAGGAAATTTACAAGAACTTACGTAATGTTGACGGTGATACGAAGAAAGAGACATAGTAACACAGGTTCAATAACAATACATTATTTTGATTATTCTCTTTATGACGTAACGTTTAAAAAAAGTTAAATAAAAATGATAAAACTTTAACATGTTTACATTTTATTATGTATTTATACAATATTTTTGTAGTGAAAACTTCTTTAGGCTCGTTGGGCACTATTGGTATGGGAAAATTGCACTCAACTCGCGTGACCGTCACGCTCAGATGACATATATTTACGGATCGAAAAATTTATTAATTACGATAGATTTCACCAAAATTTCCAAGCGAACGAAGTCGCGAGCAACAGCTAGTACAATATAATAGTAATATAAGTAAAAGCAACATATGGTTACAATAAAGATATTTTATTGCATCATAAGCGGTAAAGATCCTTTGATGTTAAAACACTTTTGCAATTGTATACTTTTTGTTGTGAAAGGATGCTATAAAAAAAAAAAATAGCACGTTCGCAAATTATCCGGTTTAAAATTTTCTAACTCTATTTTCAAATTATGGGGCAATAAAATAAGGTAATAACTAGCTTTGAAATAATCGAACACATGTTGCTATTTATAAGATAAAGTGATGAGAAGGCAGGATATGCTTTTTAAACGAGCGACTGCGATTTCAAAAAAGGAGGAGGTTCTTAATTCCACGGAATCCTTTTTTTCTTGTCTATGTTTACCGATTACTCGAAGGCGCCTGAACCAATTTGGAAAATTCTTTTTTTATTTCAAAAGGTATACTTCCCATTTAAATTCTATCAAAAATAGTTGAGCGGTTTTTTAAAAATCAACAAAGGCGGGAGGGATGGAGGGAGAGAGATAGAGAGAGAGAGGGAGGGAGGGAGAGAGAGACAGAGAGAGAGAGAGACTCCAGTAAATTGTAAGCTCCAGTCGTGCGTCGGAGCTGACACACACATTTTTTTACCTAAGGGAGGTTTATGAGCAGAACCGTAAACAAAAAATTCCAATCTGGTAAATAATTGCAGGAAGATTATTGAATTCGCTGTTTTACAAAACCGCTAGTTGTTTTACAAACAAAGCAGATCCGCCATTGCGCTGCGTTTCACAAAACTGCTAACCACGTTTAGACGAACTGCAGAATTGCTTATTTGTAATCACAATAAGCATTAGGTGTAGGGTTACAAACTATTATATTAAACTAAGGATAAAGGTAGGTATTTACCTATCATCATTATTAAATAACAATGAAAATAAATGAGTGTTATTAGCTATTGTCTTACAAATATAATAAAATTAAACGAACCTAACCTAACGACATTCTGTTTCGGACGCCATTTCTATTGTTATTACACTTATTATGACACACAGAGCATTAAGCAACAAATAATCGTTAATTCAATTCTGCGTCTTAAAGTTCAGTCATTTTAAAAAACCGTTAGACGTTGTTCAGCCATTTTACATGACGGAGCTGTTTTGTAAAACAACTAGCGGTTTTCTAAAACAGCTGGTTCGACAATCTATCTCCGACATATCGCACTGCTATTACGAGACTGTATCAACTCAAAATAGGGTAAATTTGAGATAATTCATTTTTCATACGGAAATATCAATTCCCTACGCGTCAATAAATATAAAATAATAATAATAAATTGTAATAAGCCAAATTTTTCAACAAAACAACTAAAAATAATTCATATTTGTTGAGACAATAGAGTATTAACTCAAAAATTGGAAATAACTTGATAACCTGCAATCTTATAAACAATACATTAATGCAGAAATCCCTTAATTTTATCAATAATCTATATACAGTGTTCACTTTTTATAATCTTTAACAGGAAGCGAGTAATCAGTTTTCTGTCGTTTCTGAAAAAAGCTTCATTTTGAGTTGATACACTCTTGTAACAGCAGTGCGATATATACGGCGACAACACGCCAAGCCCTTTTCAGTTTAGCATAGGCCTTGGAGATCAGTGAATTGGCAACCTTTTACTAACGGTGTTGATATTTTCAAGAGAAAATGTTGTGTGTATTGCCATGAAGAAGGAACTAAAGAAATAAATAGAAGACTATTTATTTCTTTAGTTCCTTCTTCATGGCAATTTGTGTATTTAACTAATTGCCGTATTTTAATACGAAGACCCTTGAAGAAACCCTTGAATATTTGTGTGGTAAATAATAATAATAACTCCACACATCTCACACAAGGCCGTCTGATCCCAAACTAGGCAAATCGAACCCACGACCTCTGGCTTAGCAGTCAGGGTTACTTGTGCATTTTGTATCAATCAAAACAGATGGACTACGCAGGAACATAATTCTAACAATCTTACTGTACTAAGCATATAGATAGATAGATAAACTCTTCATTGTACAACAAAGAAAGAAATGAATACAAACTTATAAACATATATGTAGATTCTTACTAAATAAACTAAAGCTTCAGTACAATTGGCAAATTTATCGCGATTTGCCATTTATTCCAGGCAACCATTGGATGGAAAGAGAGATTATGAATGAGATAAGGAGTTGCAGTGTACAAGTAATTGAATGTTTTGGATTAGTTTACTTATGTAATAATATATACATTTACGAGTTTCCTATGAATATTATAAACTTAAAACTTTAATTATATATACGCACTTACAGATAAAAACGTAAAAATACACGGTATCAAGAGCCTCAACCACTTAGCAAGTCAAATAGTGTTCCTTTAGTAGTTTCTTAAAGCTGGGAGTGTTTGTGCATATAAAGCTTTTGCAAAGGAACTTAATCGCGATGATATTTATAATGACGGACCTTTAGGTCTTGTGATTAGTGATGGTCTTTTTATAGTTTAACGTCTAATACAATACATAGTTTATATATGTGTTCCATTCCCATACGGGATAAAACATTTTGTGATCCACAAATATTTGTCCCGTGGCTGTTCTATGTGTCCGTTGTTTCAATGTTTGTAAACTCTTCCGCGATAAATGAATCATTCCCAATGCTGGAGTCGTCTTAAATGAAAATCCATAAGTATATGTGGACTTAACTAACCTTTATACAAAGTTACTCTAAATCTACATCACTTTTATTCTATCTCCACAAGTGAGGTACGAACACCCGCATAAAAGATTATCGCCAGGTCCAAGAGATCCTAAATATTATCTTCATCCCGTCAACCATCAAAGGTGCCTTACTGTGTGAAACGCCTGATAAGTAGGGAATGTTAAAAGGCCCCGAGGGATAAACTTACTTTAAACTTAGTGATAACGCAACGGCTCAGATTATAATATTTAAGTTATTTTTATGCGACAATGAAGTTTTAAGGTTATGTTGGGGAAGGTCTTTAGAAGCCTTGTTGGTTTAAGATTCTTCTATAGTAGTCGGTACTGTTAAATTATGATAGCTAGGCTGAAAAACATTATCAAGAATGAATTTATTTTACACCAGGTTACCTCAAGGTCACATGGGTCTGCTATGTGATAGAAACATAAGAATAGACCGCGCGAGTCATGGGACTATCGTGTAAGTAGATGCGATAGCTCGATAAAAAAAAGAACGTTGGTTGGGGCTGGTCATCTCCGAACTGCTATAACTTACATATAGTAGTAGTTTGCGCGACTGTTTATAGTTTAGAACAATACGTTACATTGTCCTCACATTTAACTTGCGCATATAAGCAATGTAACCAGAGACTTGTAAAAAACATGTTGAAAAAGAGTGTCCTTGGAGTTTCTTGCCTGTTCTTCTCCACAGGATCTACGTATTGGAACAGGCAACTTCACGATCGACTTGGTCTGACTGACTACTTACTACTCCTGACAATTCAAAAATACCTTTAATGGTTATTTTGAAACAAATGATTTTGATTTGATTTCATTTCATTTGCTGCTATACGTGGTCCCTCTATCTTTGTCTAGTGCGTGTACGTGGCGTGTGTGTGTGTATGTTGATCGAAACAGAGGGACCACGTATGGCAGCGTTCTCTTTTCATTTATCTATCGCATGTTACGCCCCCTTTCGCTGTATATTCTTATATGTCTATACTTCTATAGCTATATGACGTTGCTTCATAGACACTACAATATAAGCGAAATTTCTGTTTTCCCTCTTCGTCCTCTTTCTTGACTATGATGAGTCGGTAAGGAGGGACAAAGAAAGATATAAGAAGTTAAAAAAGTTCTTTGATTAAAAGTATTTATGTATTTTGACTATTAGTGTCATAACGCGCATAAAAACGAGTTCGATTTATAAATAATTAGCTATTTCGAGCGACTTTAACGACTTAAAAATAAGCTTCAAGCTTATTACACACTCTACCGTCACGGCTCCACCCCAGCAATTAAGTTGTCATTCAAATCTGAGCTTTAAAACGTGGTCGTATAATACATTTTATAATGTCAATACGCGCTTACTGCCCGCCGTCGGCTTTTTCATATTGACATTATGAAATATATTATACGACCACGTTTAATGCTCAGATTCGAATGACAACTTTATTGCTGGGTTGAAGCCGTGCCATTACCGTGACAGTATAGTGTGTGATGACCTTTGAACGGACGGTCATCCGGCTTGTACTAAGCGATGACGCGTGCAAAAGCTGGCATTATTACATAAACTTTTGTCAGTTACAAACATTTGGAACCAATCAGGTACTAATGTTAAAAGCAATATACTTTCTAAAATTCTCAACGGTTCGTTTGTTGATACCAAATGTTTGAACCCGTTACATTCGATGAAAAGGACGTCATAAACTCCTTGAAATATGACGTAATATGAGAACTGTATAACAGTGTAAGTATCATAGCCGAAGGGTTTTACAACTTAAGTTTGTAGTATATTATCTACACTGTAATCAATACTATTTATGTTTAGAATGATTACAAATACCGTCTGAGAGACTTTAGTTAGCTCCGAATTTAAAAGATATGTCGTTGTCGGTAGTCGATTGTCGGTGTCTGTTCGTGATTAACTAAAAAACTACTGAACAGATTTTCATGCGGTTTTTACTAATAGACACAGTGATTCACGAGGAAGGTTTATGTGTATATTTTTTTAAGATTTTGTGTAAATTGGTTGAAATATGACAATGATTGTTGAAGATGTCGTAAAGAATCAATATATGCTCTGCTACCCGTGCAAAGCAGGGGCGGGTGTCTAGTTTTATTTAAATATATCGTACTTTATATATTACTAGCTGTGCTCCCCGGTTTCACCCGCGTAAGTCCCAGTGCCGTTGGAATATCGGGATAAAAAGTAGCCTATGTGTTAATCCAGGTGTCCAGATATCTACATACCAATATCATCCCAATCGGTTCAGTAGTTTTAGCGTGAAAGAGCAACAAACATCCATACATCCTCACAAACTTTCACGTTTATAACATTAGTAAGATAGAATGACTGCACGGTGGTATTTATCTATATTAGGGAACGTACCCATCCTACGTGACCCATTTTTACAACTTTTTATACCCCTCCCCCCCCCCCCCATCGGTGACCACCCGTAGTATATGCCAAGACCCCCTCCTCCCTCTCTAGTTTTTACGTAGTAATATATAATATGGTATTAAATCATTTTTGCTGACAGAAAGTTAAAAAGCGCTAAACGCTTGCTTGTTGTCACCTGTGAGTTTAAAAAGCGCTAAACACTGCGCGCCATATTTGAATATAGCTTGAAAAAGCACGAGATTTCCCTAGAAGATATTGACTACGAGACGAAAACATAACCCCCCCCCCCCCCCTCCGCCCCTAAGACCAAGCGTAGTATTTTGAAGACCCCCTCCCCAGCCAGAACGGGTCACGTAGTATGGGTACGTTTCCTTATGTATGTATTTAGTAATATATAAGTATGTTTGTCAGCAGTCTGGTTACCATAGTACAAGCTCTGCCTAGTTTGGAATCAGAAGACCGTGTGACGTGTCTCAAGTTATGATCATTATTATCAATAATTATGTTTTCTCTCATAATTATTCACGCAATTACAATTTTCTACATTTTTGTATAAAAATAAATTCCGTATAATCAAAGGGAGTGTAATTCAACAAATTGACAAGACAGGTGAGTATAAACCCAGAAGTATCTGAACATCGCAGGCAAATTTCAACTTTACACGCCCTGTACAAAGTTCAAAGTCAAAGTTTTTTTATAAGAAGCAGAAAGTCAATCGAATATATTCTTGAACTCAACAAGTTAAGGTAGGTTTTTAAATGCAAGTGTTACCCTAATGCCAAGACATGAAATATTTCTCAAGAACCCGCGGTTCCGTAACACTGACTTTTGTGGGAATCTAGGGTTCATTGCGGAAGTAAAACATTATCTTTATTACGGGGGTGAAGATATTTATTTGCTCCCATGTGACGTCATATGGTTAACTAATTCTTGCAATCTTTATTGTGATAACAAAAAAAAATTAAGTAAAAATATTAAAACGTATATATTATGTAAATGCTGATAAGAGGGTTTACACACAGCGGTAGAGCAATCAACAGCAACGTCAGTGGTTCAATTCCCGGTCAATGCAAATGAAAAATGTGTATGCATAATATATTTTTTTTTGTATTTGGTAACAGCAACTTTCCTTGTTTAATCGTGGGAGAGCTTATGCACATATGGGCCGCCTCGACCGGAGTGAAGCAATGCTTTGTGGTGTGTTTCGCCGATGAGTGAGGTAATAGGAGGCCCTAACCCCCTCACCCCTTCCCCTACTCCCACCTTAAAGGCCGGCAACGCAATTGTGACCCTTGAGTTGCAAGTGTCAATGGGCGGTGGTAGTCACTTACCATCAGGAGACCCGTCCGCTATTTTGAAAACTATCACATAAGAAAATAAATAGTTATTTGCCATAAAATAGCTAAAAAAACTACATCTTTATTCTGCGTACAATATTGCTTGTAAAAATAGTGATCACGCCGTGATGACGTCACTATTTCTGATACCGTACGATAAACATAATCTTGAAGTTTAATTTTAGCTATTTTGTCAGTTGCGTTGGTGGTGTAATGGTCAGCATAGTTGCCTTCCAAGCAGTTGATCCGGGTTCGATTCCCGGCCTACGCACATTTTGCTTTTTGTAACAAATTTGTAGATTTTGATTTATATGAATGATAGCAAATTCTTATTTACTTGATGTCAAAAGACAAAATATGCTTATTACCATTTTTTAAATTACAAATTTACGTGAATTGAGTTATATTAACGTACTTATTAACGTTAATATAACTCAATTAACTGCATACGGCTTCATTTAGTTTGTGCGTAATATCGAACAAATATGTACACGTGATGTATTTTATTTGTAATCATTCTTCTGTTATCGAAATATAAAAATTAAATTATTTTGTTGGAAATATCCTATAAAAAATAAATTGTTTTAATAAACCATTCTTTTTTATTCCAAAAAAAATTGACAAGAACGGAAACAAAAATGTAGTAACTCCGTCCGCGGTATTGACTGGCCTGTTGGTCTAGTGGTTAGTGATCTTTACTGCTGAGATAGAGGTCGTGGGTTCGATATTTAGTAATATATTCAGCAGTCTGGTTAACATATTACAGGCTCTGCCTAGTTTGGGATCAAAGCGCTGTGTTAGGTGTGTAATGTTATTATTATTTATATTCTCATCAGGCTGACTACAAAATAATATTGTAATAAGCACTTTAATTTCTGCTTACAGTAAATACTTTATTAACCGACTTCAAAAAAGGAGGAGGTTCTCAATTCGTCGGAATCTTTTATTTTTATGTATGTTCACCGATTACTCGAAGACGCCTGAACCAATTTGGAAATATTTTTTTTGTTTCAAAGGGGATACTTCCCAGGTGGTCCTATTTAAATTTTATCGAAATCAGTCCGGCGGTTTTTGAAAAATCAACAAATATCTAAAAATTGTATACATCGATGATATTTTGGTTTGCTCCGAAACATCTCTGTCTCATTGGAGCAGTGCGTTTAGTTGGCCTACCCATATTATATTTAAACAGAATACATCTACTTTCCACTAAAAAGCACAATTAAGTCGGTGATTCTTTTTTTTTTAAATAATAATATTTTTGTCATCAATTTACCAAGATTTTAACTAAATTAAATGTGTTTATCGTCTACAAATAACGCTTAATCTACTCTACAGTTGTCGGTTTATTAATAAATAAATATATAAATTAAAAAAAATCACTAATATTTTTAAAGTGTTCGGTAACTGTCGGCTAGCTACACCACCGCACAATATGTGCTGGATTCAGAATAAAAACCCCCTGAATCAATCATAATACAAGAGAATACAATACAATACAATACAAATACAATACTCTTTATGGTACACCCTAAAAAAACCATCGTAGTAACCATTTTTATGACTTTTAAATTATTAGTGAAAGCTAATTTTTGCCAACATATGTTGCGCGATGGTAGTGCATTCCACCAGGTTGTAGTTTCGATTCCCGCAATATTCAGGGCAAATATTTAATATTTGTTCTATTTATTTACACCTCGGTATTTATTTAATAACTTACATTTATGGAAACAATTGTGTAACTTTTATAGGTTTATTTAAAAAATAACAGTAATGTACAATAATAATACCTTGCATAATTTTTGAACTAAATTTTTATGGATTTTTTCAATGACACCACGGCCTCACAGAAAACTGGCCTTCTAGCTACTCCTACCTTAAAAGGTGGCAACGCACTTGTGACTCTTGAGTTGCAGGTGCTCATGGGCGGCGGTAGTCACTTACTATTAGGTGACCCGACTGCTCGTTTGCCACCTATCCGCAAAAAAAAAAAAAAAACAAAAAATGTATCCATGTTTTAGAATCACAGTACAAGCTATACTGAGTTTAGACCTAGATAACGTAATCTAATACCTATGTCCTGGAATCTAAAATTATTTACTTTACGTGGGAGAGCCATGCTTCGGCACGTATGCCTATACCATAAAAAAAAATAGTTTTTACTAGCAACCCAACCCGGCTTTGCACGGGTAGCAAAGACATCTTCAACAATCATCAACATATTTCAATCAATTTATACTAAATCTTAACAAATTATACACCTAACCCTTCCTTATGAATCACTCTGTCTATTAGAGAAAACCGCATGAAAATCCGTTCAGCAGTTTTTCAGTTTATCGTAACAGATAGACAGACGCGGCGGGAGACTATGTTTTATAGTATGTATTGATTTTCCTCGTCTTAACTAAGAAATAAGAAAAATAAAACTATAGATAAAAGATTGATCTATGACATGAGTGCAGACTTCCCACTTACTTAAAAGAACGCAGTTGGTACATACGAGTTTGTTTCTTTCCTTTTTATCGGTGTACCTATTAAGATTTAGTGCGGGAACGCATAGAAAGGCTTCCAAAAGACGATTTTGGAGACAAAATCTTTAATAGCAGTATATAAATCTTTAGAAGAGGACTTCACCAGGCCTGTTAGGTCCTTGAGGATGCTTAATAATCTGTTTTAAAGGTTTCAACACCAATACCGTCTTCCTGCTCTTCCCCCCTCGCCACCTCTTCCCCTATTCACACCTTAAAAGGCGGCAACCCACTTGTGACTCTTGAGTTACAGGTGCCCATGGGCGGCGGTAGTCATTTACCATCAGGTGACCCGTCTGCTCGTTTGCCCCCAATAACATAAAAAATAAATAAAAATTATCACACAATGCCTATAGTTATTTAAAGGAAGCATGTATTTTTATGAGTAGATTCACGTTATTAAAGTCGTGTAACAGTGAGGTCGTACGGTGGTCACAGGCTGACAGTCATCTAATATCTATTGGTCGCGTTAAATAATTAAATATTTCTTCTGTTTCAAACACAATAACTTAACAGAAAATAAACAGTGGACTTAACAAGTCCACTATTTATCTCAGTTCATTATCAAGTTTAGTCTCCAGATAGAACTATCTTGTTAGTACACAGATTCAACCAAAGAAAAGACCTTCTAACAGTTATGTTTACCAAGTAGGGATAGTTGTCTCTTATTTTAAAACATAAGAGTGATAACCCTGTTTTGAAAATAACCAAAAACCCACAAATCGTTATAAATATTTACATTCATACATACATACACTCATGCCTTTAACCCCGAAGAGGTAGACAGAGGTCTATACGCCCACATTTTGACGACTATAATTAAGCCCCACTTACTTAAGGGGGTAAGTCTATTACCGTTAACGGGCACTTTGGAAATTAAACAGAAAAATTGGGAGCTTCGGCAATGGAAGGATAGGGATTTTTTTTTTATGGTATAGGGGGCAAACGAGCAGATGGGTCACCTGATCGTAAATGACTACCGCCGCCCATGGGCACCTGCAACTCAAGAGTCACAAGAGGGGAGAGGGAAGGGTTAGGGCCTCCGGTAACCTCACTTTCTCGGCAAAAAGCAATGTAAGCATTGCTTCACTGCCGGCTTTCTGTGAGGCCGTGGTATCAATCCAGTCGAGCCGGCCCATACTAGTCGAAGCATGGCTCTCCCACGTTTGAAGTGGATTGGATAGTGTGACCAATATCTAATCAAAACTAGCTGATGCCGGGAAGTCCAAGCCCTCTATCTTATATATAAAAACTCATTCACGGTAACACCATTTATCACAAGAGATAATGTGTTATGAGTTATGATTCATTTAGCATTTATTATAGTCTCATTATACTAGTCTGCTAAACTCTTTGTGGTCGGATAACCTTGTAAAGTGAAATAATATTTACTTTTCTGAAGATGTTTCGGGAATACCAATAACGTAACGTAACGTACTCCAAAACGTTACTTCATGAAACTGTGTTTATATTTGTGTTATCGAAAGCTTTAAGGAAACGTCATCTTAAAAACCAGCGTTATATAATATAGACTTTAAGAGTCTGTGCGGAAAAAGAACCGTCGTAGGATTTGAGGTCGCAGCAGTGCTAAATTACTTTTATTGTTATGTTGACAACACTGTTACGTTATCATAGTTCGACAGTAAAAATCTTGATACTTGATAGGAAAAAATTGAAAATATAAAAAAATTGTGAATAAATGAAATGACGCGTTGCAAATAAGAATTATACTGTCAAGGCGCTGTTGCTCCGTATATTGAAGTTAATTAGTGATGTGTGTAAGGTATGCAAAAAAATAACATTTAAGATAGAGAATACATTTTTATTCAAAATACGTTGTTTTAAAATGGAAAAACATTTATTAATTGTAATCAAAGTCTGATTCTAAATACTCAATGTCAATTATGGTTGAGATAGCTATTGAACTAGCTACAAAGAACTTCGTTCTTATGAATCTAATGTGCTTGAATCTCTCAGTCTGATTCATAATAAATGCTTGCATATGTCATGTCAAACGGTCTTGTTCCCAATATTTTTGTTCAACGTGATCTCATTCTTTTTTCCAGTGTTCTGTAAAATTATTGAAGCATGCATTTATAATTGGAAATAATTCTACTTGTCTTTTTACTAAACTCCATATTAGTTCAATCGCATTAAGATCGCAATGGTATGGCGAGAATCTGTCGACAGTGTGTCCATGTGCCTCAAGCAATTGATCGATTTCATATTTACTTCATGTGCAGTGTGAATGTAAGTTTTATCTAAATATACAACTGGTTTTCCAGTTTCTCTCTAACGCTTCATTAGTCGCAAATATTTACCACGCCACAATATCATGTCTCTCAATGAGAATTTTACGTTTGGTCTCACATTTTTATATTTATATCCTAGTTCTTTCAGAGTTGGTATCTCTTTTCGTACGGTATGAAATTGACGAATTTTAGTTCGGATGGCACACTTATCAAAATCATCAAGAATCATTTCGAGATGTCTGAGATTCTACATCGCACACAAATCTAAATAATATTCTATCTAAATTATATATTAAATTAAATTAATCTTGTGTTTTATAAATAAAGTGAACACAATTCGAAAAAAAAAAACCACAAAATGACTCTAAAAAAGGGATTATAATGTTTCGAGCGTTTACCCCTTTTTTAGAGTTAGTTTGGAATTATGTAGGAAAGGAAAATTTCTATTTCTTTATAATTCCGTGATAAAAATGTTAACCAGTAAAGGTCGTTTTGCACAATAGAAGCTTACTCACTGCACCGTTCACGTGTTCTGAACAATCATCTAATTAAACAGACAGACTAACCAAATTATGATGATTATCAAATTCACATGACCTCCAGAAACTCTTGGATCAATGTTGTTGCGAACAACTCTTACTTTGTATACATTTCAAGAATGGCGTATTATATTTTAGTTGTTTAAATTTATTAGAATTTATCTTGGAATTTGCAATTCATCGATCAAGTACTACATAGTCCGACAGTTTTCGTTTTCTGTTATAGGGAGCAACCGAGCAGACGGGTCAACTGATGGTAAATGACTACCGCCGCCCATGGGCACCTGCAACTCAAGAGTCACAAGTGCGTTGCCAGCCTTTAAGGTGGGAGTAGGGGAAGGATGGAAGAGGGGGAGGGGGGAGGGAAGGGTCAGGGCCTCCGGTAGCCTCACTCACTCGGCGAAAAGCAATGAGCAATGCAATCATTGCTTCACTGCCGGTTTATCGCTCCGGTCGAGCCGGCCCATACGTGCCGAAGCATGGCTCTCCCACGATTAACGATTTTTATCGTAACATTATGTATCTTGTAAGTTCGTGACCCAAGATCCGTTTCAATTCGGCGATGTTCAGATAATGTGCGTTGACCGCGTGTTTTGATAACGCGTATCAATAAGTACACGAATTTTGTTCAATCGCTAGCCAAAACAAAAACCCAACGCATGCTCAACGCGCATCATCTGAACATATTCACAATTTAAATTAGGTGAAACAGCTAATGAAGGTTAAAATATAAGTTTCTCTTTTCTATTTTTAAGATTTTAATTATTATTATTCATAGTAAATGTATAAGAAAAATACAGATTAAGTATAATTATTTGTGTAATTTATATTCAAATACTTTACAGTGTGTTCAATGGCCGCCAGAAGGGTACGCGAGCCACATTTTACATATGGGCTGTATTACAAAAACAATGTTGCAAAATTTGTAAAATGAAACAATTATAAAAATGAAACAATTTGTTGTATGTTCAGAAATTAACTAACCATAATAGGGAATATGCATATATTATTTTTTTATCTTATATTGACTTGTTCCATCATTCTACCCTAATAAAAAATATAAATAACCTTGGCAATGTTCTAATAAATTTTTAAAATAACATTAAAAACATCGATAAAATTTGATCTGTTTGAACGCCGCCATATTTCGCGGGCCTTTTAATGACGTCACGTTCCACGCTCAGTGTTTGTTTCATAAACTTACTTGAAGTGTTACAGTAATTTTATACCGATTTCAAGTTGTAATTACTATTTATTGTAATTAATAGACGATGGATAAGTTAAAAACCATTTTATAGGTATTGCCTTGTCCCTAAGTGTAAAAACACTATAAGAAGTACACCCAATACAGTATTTTTTCCTGTACAAAATAATAATGTAAAATACTAAAACAATGGTGTACATTAATGAGAAGAGATAAAGTATCTTCAATATCGTGTTTATATTGTTGTGAAGATCACTTTAATGTAAGCATATTACAATTTAATTGCTAGTATACTGTGAATTAGTCAGCAGTAATTTTTGTTTGTTTTAAATATCAAGCAGATGGCAACTTGCTTGTCTACTTAAACTAGGTAACAGAAGTCCAATAAAACTTCATGAATATAACTAACTATACATATCTTACCTATCCTTTAGATTATAATGTAACAAGTATTATAATATTTACCTTGCGGCTTTCACTCCTTTAACCTCAGCGGA
Source organism: Callimorpha dominula (assembly GCA_949752705.1). NCBI lineage: Eukaryota > Metazoa > Arthropoda > Insecta > Lepidoptera > Erebidae > Callimorpha > Callimorpha dominula. Next base: position 13,856,736 of record OX457014.1, read on the forward strand.
CGTAAAATCTGGATTTGATGCAAAATATATAGTCATCATGAATGCACTATTTTCGGTAGATTGTCCGATTGTGCTTTGAAAAAAATACATTCAGCCATTTACCTAGATGATTTCTAATATCACTAGAAAATCAATAAATTAAATTGCACTAGCTAAGAGCAAAAACTACAGGAACACCTATCTTTTTCCGTAACACTACGAATATAGGCGCCGATAAATGACAAAACGTGGAATGTCACGTCATGTTTTGTTTCGACCAATGGTGAAGCGTTTTGCAAAGTTGAATTTCGCGCCCTTATTTTGCATATTTTAATTAATATTTTTTTGCAGTTAAACACGAACTAAATAAGAAAATAATTGTTTAGGCATAATATCTGGACAATAAAGATTCAAGGGAAAATTAATCAAGTAAATTTAAACAACATGCATATTCCCTATTGCGGCAGAAATGCAGAAATCCCACCACAAAATAAAAACTTAATTAATTTTAACAACTGAATAAATTTTCTATATTAAAACTAAGTTGTTTTTATCCAATTCCGTTTGTCTGGGAGATATACGGATTATTATTATATTTATTTCCAAATACTCTACAGTGCATTCAATTGCCGTCAGAAGGTACGCAAGCAAAATTTTACACAATAATAATGTCACACAATAAAACAAAGTTGCCATGTAATAAAAAAAATTGTATGTTCAGAAATTTACTGAACACTAATTAAGTAATTAACAATCAATCCGTCCTTAAAGATAAGTGAGGTTACTCGCTCGATTACGGTCCTTTTCCCCGCCCAAAGGGCTCTTGTGTACACCGGCACACATTATAAGCCTGTCTCACTTAGCACACTGTGTACTACAAAAATATACCTACAACGAACAGTAGCTTATAGGCTATGGTTGGCTCACTCAGTAGGTACACACGCGCGCTTGATACTACTTACGTGACGTACGATTAAATACTGATCTATGGCAATCGCTGTAAAAAGTGCTTTCAAACTTAGTAATTGAATAAAGTGATGGCATAACACCAAAATTAAGCTCTATTCATTTGTAACGAGAGCTGGTATTTATTTAACTGTTTTTATAAAGTAGGTTTCTCTAGAAAATCTTCTGGGTCCCACTTCTCTTCAGTTAAGTACACATAATTATATATAAATGATTAGTGGCTCAAAAGACCAGAAAGTAGATGGACAAAAGCTTCTGGTATTGTTTTTAAAAATTTACTGACTCACTGCTTAAGCCCGCACCGGAACGTTAATTCACGTCCATTAAACCAATCAGTTAGTACAATCATTACTTACGAATGTAGGGAATCCCGAACAATCGTTTTACTGACTTAGAAACGTCCCGTGACGTGTGACTAAATAGAATATCCATAAAAAATTCAGTCTGCGCCATTGTTTGATAATGACTTTACCTTTTAAGAAAAAAGAAAATAGCTATGCCATCTAATAGTAAGTCAAATATCTTTATTTTATAGAATTCTTAAAAAAAAAATCAGTATAGTTTTTTTTTCATCTTTAAAAATTATAGATCAACACAATGTCACACAGGTTGCATTGTCAAACTTTATAAAATCTAATTATCTAAGGATATATATTTATCTATGTGGTTATGTATACCTATGAGGATGATAATACTAGTTATAATTATATACCTATAATAAAAAAAAAACTCAAATTTTATATGTATATTATCTATAATTGAGAGTTATATTAATCGCACAATACAACTCCTCATTTCATCTTTATTCCCTCTTTCCATCCACCGGTTACATGGAAGAGATCGCAAATCGCACCAATTGTACACTGTTTTTTTTTTTATTAGGGTTTTGGTTTATAAGAATGTATATTGTATACCTATGTATACAAATTGTATTCCTATGTATACAAATTGTATACCAATGTATACAAATTGTTTACCTATGTATACAAATTGTATACCTATGTATACAAATTGTTTACCTATGTATACAAATTGTATAGTTTTGTACAATAAAGAGTTATCTATCTATCTTATCTAATTATAATGGGTGAGTACTAGGGGGAATCCTATAACAATTCTATTTTAATAACTTGAGACACCTCACACACGGCCGTCTGATCCCAAGTTATGCAGAGCCTGTGCTACGGTAACCAGACCCTGATAAACATACTTATATATTACTAAATACAGACACAGAGCAAATGATCGTGCTCATAACACAATTATTTGTCCTGGGTGGGAATTGAACCGACGACCTCGGGCTCAGCAGTCAGGATCACTAACCACTAGACTAACAGGCACGTCTTATTATTGCAAATAAATAATCACTACATATTATAAAACAAAGTCCCCCGCCGCGTCTGTCTGTTCGCGATAAACTGAAAAACTACAGAACGGATTTTCATGCGGTTTTCACTAATAGACGGAGTGATTCATGAGGAAGGTTTAGGTGTATAGTTTGTTAAGATTTTGTGTAAATTGATTGAAATATGATGATGATTGTTGAAGATGTCTCTGCTACCCGTGCCAAGCCGGGGCGGGTTGCTAGTTTTGAATATGTTTAAAGCCTCGGTCACGAAGTCAGCGGGAGCAGGGAGGCAGCGGCGGCGGCGCGGGGAGCGTTCTTGTGTTACCACTTACTTACATCATACATATTACCTGCACTTACCTCCCATATTTCACAGAGACTACTTTAATAACTTCTAAACACATATGTTGCACGTGGAATACTTATGGCTAGTACAAAGTTTTCACATTAAGTGTGTCTATGATCAACTAGAGTAGGCAAAAACTTAAGTCAATGTAGGTCCATTCATCTTCTCCAGCCGGTCATCGTCGAGTGGGCAGGGCGGCAGCACGGGACCCTTTCCTTCCGACTGACGCAGGTTCTTTCCGGGCACGGCTGCTTCGGGAAGTACCTGCACTCGGTCGCTAGGAGGGAACTGAGTCCCGCCTGTCACCACTGCGACTGTAGTGAGGACTCGGCTCAGCACACGCTGGCGGTTTGCTCCGCCTGGGCGACGCAGCGTCGGGCCCTCACTGCAGTCATCGGAGGGGATCTCTCGCTACCGGCCGTCATACGCTCCATGGCCGGTAGCGACAGGAATTTTACCGCGGTCGCGACCTTCTGTGAGGACGTCATCTCGCAGAAGGAGGCGGCGGAAAGGGTCCGGGAGGACGATCTCCACTCGGACCTAATTCGCCGCCGGCGAACCGGGCGGCGGAGGCGCGCTTACCAGCGCCTCATGCCGCCCTGAGTGTGGCCGCGGGTGGACGGGACGGGTTTTTCCCCTTCACCCGCTATAGTGGCCCCCCGCGAGGAGGCGGCGTCCGCGTGTGCCTGGACGTCGCCTAATTGAGAGGTTTTTACCCGAAGGTGGTGCCCGCGCTTTTGCGGGCAGGCGCTAGGGGGGGTCCGGATGTCTTAATAAAAGCTGTTCCCGGATCCCTCCTACTTAGGGCGCAGTACGGCACAGCGTGTGGTTTTAGTCGGTTCGATTCCGACACACCGCCCCACCGAAAACCCCGGTGGGGTGACGGCCCGAGGGGGTTTCCACACGCACAAAAAAAAAAAAAAAAAAAGAGAAAGGTCCATTCATCTTTAAAATAACTTTAGCAGCGATATAATCAATTTCAACCCTATTTATAAACCGTCACTGGTTGCCATGGACCTTTAGCCACATTGAGAGAAAGTAGTCTATACTGACCCTCAGAAGTCGACGATGACTTACAAAGGGTCCATGTGGTGTAAACGAGGATTTTATTAAAGCAGGTCCAGGTGATTAAACCTAATTAAATTGATGCCAAACACTGAAACATTAATTATCAAAGCATCAGCAGAAATACATACTCACATTTTATTGTGGCTCATTTTTATTTGAATTTGTTTCGCTTGACACTTTTCTACAGTTAGAAATCAGTCAAAAACACATTTAAAGTGGAGTCAATGACTTTCCAAAAATGTACTGGCACCTCAACACTAAATAGCGTCTACTTAAACCCGAAAAACAAGGCAAGTGGTCTGCGAGAGAAAGAAGTTTGAGGATCTCTGATTTAAACCTAATCTATAGGAAAATTATAAAGCTGAAGAGTTTGTTTTTTTTTGGTTAAACGCGCTAATCTCAGAAACTACTGCTTCGAATAAAAAAATATTTTAGTGTTCAATAGCCCATTTACCGAGTAAGGCTTTAGGCTATATAACTTCACGCTACGACCAATAGGAGCGGAGCAGTGACCATAAACGCGAGTGAAAGTGCGGAGCACGGCTAGTACATATATATTAAGGCAATCTATGCTCTTAGCCTCCTTAGGCCGCGTTCCTATATTCAAGAAACGATTCGTTTTCCCTCGGACGAAAATTCAACGAAATTTCACCGTCCGTAAGCAAAACGAATCGTTTCTTGAATATAGGCACGCGGCTTTAATGAGCTGTTATCTCAATATCTAAAGCTACTGTAAACATGACGATTACTGTTAAAAAGAATAACGGCATAATGAAATTCGTCGAATTACGGGGAATCTTCACAATCCTTATTCAACTTTTCAACTCTAATTACCGTGTTCGTCAGCTTTTGTTGACAATGACAAAACATTATTACTTCTAATTACCTATGGATAATGAGAAATACGTTGAACTGATAATGGATGATTCCATTGCCTTGAAATACAATAAAGATAAAAATAAAGTTTTATCTTACTGCCATTATAAATGCAAAAGTTTGAAAGAATGGATGTATGTTAGGTACTCCTACTCAATCACACCAGAACGGCTGAACGGATCTTGATGCAATTTGGCACGGAGATAGATTATAATCTGGAATAGCACATAGGCTTATCCCAGAAAATGTACCGTACATTGAGATTTATTTAAACAATTTTTTTAAAGAATGCTAGCACTGTGGATCATATTTTACTAGTATTCTTGTTAAACGCGGAGGGCTAAATAAGCTAAATGCTTGTTTTAGGAGTGGGAGTGGGAGGTGGTGCCCGCGCTATTGCGGGTTCCGGGGGGTCCGGATGTCTTAATAAAAGCTGTTCCGGATCCTTCCTAAAAAAAAGGAGTGGATTCAGATCGGTAGTGCACTACGTGAGGTTCGAACCCGCAACCACTTGATCGCAAGTCCGACGCCGTAGCCATTACACTACAGCCGCTTGAGCACGAGAACAAGGTCGCGGGCAACTAATACAATAAAGACGAAGAGTTTTTTGTTGAACGCACTACTCTCTTTAATACTAGTCAGATTTAAACAATTCTTCTTGCATGTTATAGTACAGTTCTTCAGTGAGGTTTTAGGTTATTTAACAGAGCGCTACAACTCTTAGGAGTGGAGCACTGACCATAGACGTAGATGGAAAAAAACATTTCTATCGTGGGAGAATCATGCTTCGGTACGTATGGGCCGGCTCGACCGGAATGATACCACGGCCTCACAGAAAACCGGCAGTGGATCCACGGATGTGTTGCGTTCCGCCGAGTGAGTGAGGTTACTGGAGGTTCTAACACTTCTCCCCCTCTTCGCTCCTTCCCTACTCCCACCTTAAAGGCCGGCAACGCACTTGTGACTTTTGTAGGTGCACTTTTGTAGGTGGACTTTTGCTCGTTATCCCAAAAAAAGGAAAAATTGGTTTAGTTCGACAAACTATTAACAAGTAAACCTATTTAAATAATATCTTTAAAGTAATTCAGAATGTACAAGATGTGCAGTGTGGCGGCTGACAACGACGCGGCAGGTCGCCTTACCCTTTGTAGGAGTACCCCAATCGGACCCGAACGAATCATCAATGAAAATGTACATTATATTTCATCAATATGATTGTGCAAGACTTCAAAATGTATATAATAAATGTCTACAATCTAAGCAAATTGAATACATACTTAGTACTAGTACTAAAAACTTGCTCGCTACTCCGCCTGTTTCAATTTCGTTTCCCGAATGTCTACACTCACGTTAAAATCTATCATCATCATAATTTCAGCCTAAGGAAGTCTACTGATGGACATAGGCCCCTCAATGACCTCCAAGAAGACCGGTTGGCAGCGGCCTGCATCCACCGTCGACCCGCGATCGTTAGAACACATCTGTCCATCTTGTTGGTGGATGTCGTAGAATGTTATAATCTATCTGTTTGTGTAATTAACGATAATACGTGATTGATTAGCAAAAATATCTTTACACGAGTCTAAATAATACTCTTAGGATTAGGATAATTATGTCATTACTGTTGTGTTTTAATTAAATAGATATTAAGATAGGGTTATTTGTTTGTTTAGGATACGCAACAGGCGACACTAATGTTTCTCATAATTAATGCTGAACATAAATAAACAATATACTTAGTTAATTTCAGTTTTTTGTAAAAAAGGACGGTAAAACTAATTTAAATATACATTTATATGTCCAGCGGGTAAGTATCACCGTCGCGAATATCTTAAAAAAATGCGCTTTTGTTTGGATATCACAATGCAAAAGTCAGTTCATCATCGTCGAGATTAAGGATTTACAGTCAATAGTTTGATTTTGTACTACGCAATGTAACGCAACACGCGTACTGTGCGGTGAATGACCTTCAGCGCGAAATCAAAGCAACTGATTGCATAAATGTTTTACATTGCAGTTTCTGACAGTATGAGTTATTTACTGATTTTGTTTCGGTAAAATGTTCTGTTTACTCATTGTGATATCACTTTTAAGCAAAAAATTTTGGTCTGAATACACTATTTCAGGATTCGGTCCGGTGTCACTTACACCCTGTAAATATATAGGTACGGACTATTTACATGCATATGTCATAAAATTCCTCCGCATCATTACCTACTGGTATCGTTCCCCAGGCTGACAGCATTGCCGCGTCGAATGGCAATGCTAATTCTCTGTGCAAGGAAAAGGCCTGCCTTCTGGTGACGAGAAGTGTTGATCATTCGATTAGCTAGTTCGAGAGTTAATATTCAAAGACTAGTTCCTTACATACGGAACTAGCACTCGGACCCCATGACAAAATGCGTGGTTTTTTTGTTAGTTGTAAATGTGCCTATAGGCCTTTGTGTACTATCTTCGCATAACCTTAAAAACTTCACTTAACATTCGAATTGTCTGTAACCATAATTACTACCAGCTTTTGGTATTGTTTTCGCAAATACATTTGTAATGAGTAATATACATACAGACAAGCTTCAAAACTCTGATTAAAGTGAATGTGCGACACAATATTTTGAAAAATGTGTTTGCGTAGGGGACGGGGTTGAATGTTTGACAAAAGCAAATACTGTTTTGAAATAATTAACAATGTAAGGACCCTGTAACGAATGCCACAGATGTGTTAAGAATGGTCACCCATCCTAAGACTGACCTGGCTAGTATGACCTATATATATATATATATATAGCCACGAGCCCCTCGTATATAAATAAATAAGTGTTAATTTTCTGAAATTCGTAAAACACAAGTGTCATATCGTGAAAACTGATGCCGGGGAAACCCACTACGAATCATGTTTTGTATGTGGTATTCTAAACATAGCGAGCTGACGCTACATCAAGTGTTGCTCTTTGGACTCATGAACACATGGACTTTGTCAGAATAAATATGTTTATTAGATAAAAACTTGTTCCTTTAAACTATTGAACTAAAACCTGTGCCTACTACAAAAAAAACAACGGACAATTGCGAGTCACAAAGTCAGCATTAGGAATATTCCTGTGTCGCGGGGAGCTTCACAACATTCAAACAACGGACACAAAGAACACCCAGACTCGGGACAACTATTTGTGGGTCACACAAATTTTTGTCCCGTGTCGTATTTGAACTCATAACACTCGGCGCGGTGTAATGGCCAGGTGAACACTTAAACCATTGCGCCATCCGTGCAGTGTAACTTGTGCACCTAGGGTTCTGTAAGGAAACAAGCTTATAGGTAGAAACTAGATTCTTGATGATTTTTTCTGATATTTTTTCGAAAGAGATAGGAACAACTACTAATTAACTTTGCAGTTCTAATGCAGTTTAGTAAAACTAAAAGACACGTTTTATTGACGAACGAAACTAAAAAGTGAAAAAGATTTTCCACTCTCCACCTCCTGGCTCCATCATCCGACCATCGTCACCAAGCCCAATCTGTTGGACTCGTCAAAACGGATCATATGAACCTAAACTCTAGGGGTTTACTAGTAGCCACTGAAGAGTTCCACTATCCATCAGATCAGCTCCAAGATACCAAATTTCAATATGACAATTAGACTTAGGGAAGTAGGGATAGGGTTCTTAACGCAATGGCAGGTAACACGTATCGGCTCGAGCATAGTGATACCACGGCGTCACAGAAAACCGGTAGTAAAGCAATGTTTGCATTGCTTTTCGACGAGTAAGTGAGGCTACCGGAGGCCCCAACCCTTCCCTCCCCCTCTCCCCCTCTTCTACCTTTCCCCTACTCCTACCTTAAAGGCCGGCAACGCACTTGTAACTCTTGAGTTACAGGTGTCCACGGGCGGCGGTAGTCATTTATCATCAGGTAACCCGTCTGCTCGTTTGCCCCCTATACCATACAAAAAAGAAGTGTTTACAATGCATACTCGCTTGACGTCTTAATATCTAGTATAAATATATTCAAGGCCACAGCGAAAGCATCTTAACGTCTGTAATTCTCATACTAAATTGATTATTTATTCATAAGTATGTTTTTAAATAGCGGAAATATATAAAAACTTCGCATATCTGTTTGTTTCACATTAATCATCTAAATGCAATGATTTATCAGCGAATCTCTTGTCCCACTTTCACAACTAACTAAACATTTTTTCAATTTATACCAGACTCCGTACGTTTTTAACAGTATCCAGTATAACATGAACTATTAATTGTCTAATAGCTGAGAGTTCAACATACATTGGTAATATAAATAATAAATATTTCACCACTATAACTTGATCCATCAAACATTTACGCACAGAGGTCAGGTTATATTTATAAAATATAACTTAAGTATTATCATCCATTTTAAGATGGTCCTTCGAACAGTTTCCTACTAATAAATCGATTAGTATTCAATAGGGATGTCCCATTGTTTGTCGGTGTTTTTGTGTGTTCATAAATAGTACAATAACTTTTCAAACAAGGTTTATAGAATACATACGAAATTGTTAGCATATCTGTATATAAATTTATACAACTATGTTTAAAAACAAGTGGGCGCATAGCTAACATTACCAACCGTGTTTCACTCCAAAAGGACCGTGTTTCGACCGACAGAGCCGTGTTCCCACCAAAAGTATCGTGTTCTGACGAAAAAATAATCTACAGTAGCCCATCTTTTTTTATGGTATAGGGGGCAAACGAGCAGACGGGTCACCTGATGGTAAATGGCTACCGCCGCCCATGGGCACCTGTAACTCAAGAGTCACAAGTGCGTTGCCGCCATTTAAGGTGGGAGTAGGAGAAGAGGGGGAGGGTGGGGGGTTGAGAGGGAAGGACGGGAATAAGGGAGAGGGAAGGGTTAGGGCCTCCGGCAACATCACTCACGCGGCGAAATGCAATGCAAGCATTGCTTCAGTACCGGTTTTCTGTGAGGCCATGGTATCGAGCGGAGTCGAGCCGGCCCATAGGTGCCGAAGCTTGGCTCTTCCACGATTTAAACTAATCTCCATCTCCTGTATCCATGTTTATGCAAAAATAATGCGTGTACATGTATTAAATATGTGCTACCTATGGTGACTAATCCTGTAAAGCTAATCAAAGTGTAGTATTTCTATTATAAAGTAGTGGAAATTTCATTGCTGATAAAGTTTACAACACATGGTTGACTCTACTTGTCCTGGGAGTGTTTATAGGCATCGATAACCTCTCACCCAGTTAATACGGTTACTTGTTTTGCAAATCAGTGTTATAAAAAAAAATTACACTCGTTATTGAAGTGCCCAAAACCGAACCCAAACCACCGAATACATAATATAATAAAAAATCCATTACAGAAGTTCCACTGAGTAAAATCATTTAAATAAATAGCGACTCTTGCTCCAACACAATAAAGTGCATTTCAGATAGCACAACGCTAATCACGTTCAGTTATATATATATAAGAATAACCCTTTAAAACGAGGCGTTTAGTAATTCCAGTAATTCAATCAATCAATTAGTCTTTTGTATTCCACTGCTGGCCAATGTGGACCATAGCATCTGCACCTCCGCTTGCCGCATTCAGTCTATCCCAGCTACCTTCCTCAGGTCGTCGGTTCATCTGGCTGGGGGACGTCCTATCTTCCGTTTACCAATTCGCGGTCTCCACTCTAAGACCCGTTTGCTCCAGTCCAGTAATTACTTATTTAAAATTCAAAGCACTATTTTCATTCACTATAAAATTGGTCATTGTGCTTCTAGCGAAACAATGTCCATTCAACATTCCGACTTATCGCTAATCTAAAAGTGTGATCACTCATTACAAAATTCAAAATTCGCGTTCCTTGATTTAATTATGAATTTACGGGAATTAACGCGATCACAAACAGGTTACATACCTCTGAATTGTTTGACGTTTCGTAAAGGTTGCACTGGCCGTGGGCACCGCTGCGCCAGTCAGCCTGAGTATATTGTGTGTATGTAAATCTTGGAAATCTATTTTAACCTTTCATTGCTTCACTGCCGGTTTTCTGTGAGGCCGTGGGTGGTATCCCTCCGGTCAAACCGGTCCATACACTTAGTAGTAGACTTATGATGGAGTCAGGAGATTAATAGTGGAATCCTTTTTTATCTTTTAATTTGGGTCGTTATAAAAGCGATTTTTGAAGTGAAAACTTCTTTAGGCACATTGAGCACTTTTCAATCAATCAATCAATCAGCCTATCATAGTCCACTGCTGGACATAGGCCTCTACCAATGTGCGCCACATTTACATGAGCAAAAGCACTGAACTCGCACCGTCACGCTAATAATACATATATAGATCCACTAGAGGACGCCAATCTAAACATTGAGTTCTGTCAGCTCCTTATTAATATAATAAATCTTTAAAAATATAATTAGTTCAATAAAGTACTTTTTGTGTGCGCAATTCATACGGTAAAATAAACAAAAACATAATTGTCATTAAGGTGAAAATTTATAACGCCTAAAGTGCTCAATAGCGAAAACCTTTATTCAAAATTTCGTCCGAACGTACGTCCGTTTGATGAATGATCACTTTCTTTAAAAAATAAACACTTCTGATTAGCAACTCACAAATACTTATTAACAATTTTGGAAGGGGAAACTTCTTTAAGCACGTTGGCCATCTTTGGTATGGGGAAAAAGCACTAAACTCGCGTGACCGTCACGCTCAGATGACAGATGTGTCAGTTGTGTTTTCACTTCTGACGTGCGGTCCTACGACCGACAGTTTTTTTTTTTAGTTTACCTAAACAATGATTAATAATTATGTTGTTCTTATAATGTGCTTAGCAAAGGGCGGGACAATTAAAGGCTGAAGATGACAACGAATAGTCCCGAAGTATCATACATATTAGCTACTACAACATTTTCTTAGACATAAATAAGCAATGCAGGTAGAAAGTAATAACAATTGAAAATTAACCGACCATTACTAATAGAAGTTTGGGGCAGATCTGAATATTAAAGTTGTAGATTGTACATGAGAAAGTACATTAACTTTACATTATATTAAAATACTGCGAAATATTAGGGTTCCTTGGAGAAATGGTTTGTTTGGACGCTCTATTTTCGCTGACAGAGTTGTTTCTTTAAAAAAATTGGGGCGATAAAATAAAGAAGATGAACGAATGCGTTTGGTAATTCTAATGATTCATTTACTTTTGTTACATATACGATAATAGTTACTCCGTAACTTTTGCCTTAATTGCCTTTTTTATATTTATAAGCCATATTCTTGAACATTCTCCTTAACGCTACATCATTTCTCAGTAGACTGCTAGAGTATGCCCTATATTATTAGAAGATGTTGTACAAATATCTTCTTCTTAGTCGTACACACCTGGCCGAGGGGTCGTGGTCATGGATCGTCTAATAAGTTCACTGTGGCTTTTGCGACTTCTCCATCTCTCTCTATTTGTGGCGCTGCGTGTACATCGCGTGTTCCCACACGCGATGAGACGAATCGGAATGGAAACTAGGAAAAAAAAGGAATTAGATCAGCAACTGTGTACATTTGTTGACAGGACCTACATGACGCGGCGGTAGAACGGGTTAAATTCCCGCTTTGTGTGCACGAACACGTCTTTTTGGCTTTGTCCGGATATTTGTATGTATTTAAAAAAAAAATGTATCTAATATGTAAGTTTAAACATGCTCTAGAAGGCTAGAGCTGTTTGTTTGGCAAAATTTGTCCTAGTAGCGTCCGGGGAACATCCGGACAGGGTTTTCGAAACTGACACTGTGTCAGGGGAAAATTATAATTGTTAAATAAATCGTTAACAATTTGTTTAAAATAATTAAAAAATATACATGGAAACTGCGTTATTATAAAAAAAGGGTGTGAGGGAAAAATCGCGATTTCACACATGATTGTGTCCGGGGTTTTTAGGGTTTTTGTCCGGCGTCTGTAATTTAAGTGATGGCCTCTCTAGAACCCATATGACAACCTATTCTTAGTCTGTAGAAATACTTCCCAGTATATTATATAAAGATTCTAGTAGGTGTACAATAGATTCCCCTGATTTCTTTTTTTTTAAATACTACTAGGTCGTAGGCGCCATTAGCATCAATGCTGAGCGGTGACCAATTTCAACAAGTGACGTGCAAGTGCGTGCAAGGTAAATGTCGCTCTATTTTGTTTTTATTTATTTTTATTTGTGTTTCCTTTTTTAAATGTTTTATAACTTTAAGTAATGTAAGCACTAACGTCATTTAAGAAATAAATACTTTTTCTTTCTTTCTTTCTTCTTTCTTTTAATCCTACGGAACCATTCTGTTCCCTCACCTCCAAACTCATGAAATGAAGACCACACATACAGTGCATAACATTGGACAGACAGACGGCTTTCTTGACGCCTCGGTCTCACATAATGATACCATCATTACACGGTGTTTTACCCACCAAATTGACTTAACTTTTATGTTAATCGAGACCACCTAAGAGATACATTTTCGCAAATAACTCTTTAATTTAAAAATGTTCTTGTTTTTCGAGAAAGGTGTTTTTAAATTGCTACATTTGTTTTAGCCCATTTGGGAGTCGGAGCTGACTTTAATTTCCATTTAATATGTTAATTTGTTTGGTGCTGTTTTGTTTAGTCGCTTTTTAAACATTACAGATGCATGTTTATAGCATAGAGCATGTTCGTATCGTAGTCCGTGAGGCACAGCATACGCAGAAGTTTTTTGTTTATTCTCAAGTAAACGTTTATAAAAAAAATGCAATAACTGACTCCCCCGCAAACATTAGAGGGCTCAGGCTTTTTTTTTTATCGCATGGAAACCCCCACGGGTCATCACCTCACCGAGGGTGCGGGGGGGTCGGTATGACCCTGACCTTCTCGAGCCTCGAGCTATTGCTTGCACTCCTTTTAGTGCTGGATAGCCCATTTATTGAGGAAGGCTATTGGCTATATAACATCACGCTACAACCAATAGGAAAGAAGCATCAATGAAAAATGTTGCAAAAACGAGGAAAATTTACAAACCTACGGTACCTACCATTCTCTTAAAAACACTCCCAAATTTAATAATTTAATTTCCAAAGTGCCCGTTGAATGGCAAGGCTTGCCCCCTATTACGCCAGTAGGACCAAATTATAATTGCCAAATTGTGGGTGTTTTGTTTAATAAACCTCTGCCTACCCCTAGGCGTAACTTTTTTTAGTAAAAGATAGCCTTTTCTTTAGGTTCATACATTCGTTTTCATTAATCAATAAACGTACGATACAATATGAACAATTCCCCTAATTTATTTTCTGGAATTTCTAATTGCGATTCATAGTTCATCGGATGTATCTGTTTCCTTGTATTTCATAACACAAATATTAGTATGGCTGTACGCGTGTGTTGCATGTGCCGAAACCTTTCTCAGAAATTGGGTAAAACCCAACGTTCCGTTTGTTTGAAATGTAAAGCTATGAATGAGTCGCTTTTGAAGTACCGTGTAATTCAATATGGCGTCGCTTTTAGTATATTACTATTACTAGTGACGCAGGTCGTAAATATTTTGGGAAATCGAAGATCTGTTGTAGAGCAAGGTGGAAAAGACGAGGTTTGCCAGATTTTTGGGATTTTCCCGTCATTTGATAAAGTTTCTACCGGGGGTTACACAAACAGCATAGAGTCTATTAAATCATGGACGCTGGTGTATGGTTACAACTGTTGACGTGTATTATCTAACTAAAGTATTTAAAAAAATGGTAGATAAATAAAAAAAATTGTTTCATAGTAATGATTACAAACTTCTACATGAACGAGGGTTGCCAATAATTATTTGACTGAATATTAATATATTCTTTTCTTTTTTTAAGTCTGCTTGTAATGTTTTATAGATTAATTGTATTTTTTGTTATTAGTTCTACATAATACATTCGCTGGCATCCAATTCCAATTAGGCATATCGGTGCCTAAATTCTACAGCCCTATTATAATGGTAAAAATTATCAGACGAGCTCCGATAGTGGGACCAGAAGGTAACCATATAAACTTCTCAACATAACCCTGTTACATTTGAGACCCTTAAGTTTGCGTCCACTCTAGCTCACGCCCCTGCTCGGTAGACTAAATTATACCACTTGCATACGATTTTCAGCTGTTTTGTACTGGAATAATGTTCATATTTTATTCACAATTAAAAGTGCTCACGAGACGAAACGGAAAGTATGCCTTCCCAAATAAAAAAGGTTTTTTTCAAGGCAATAAATGACGGAATTTTGAGGTTCCAAACAAAGTCGGTTAAAAAGTTTAGTGCCTTTCGGTCACGTAGGTACGTCTGGGTTAACATATTGTTTACACTTTGCTACAGGTAAGGGATCGTTCATTAATTACGTGGGGCTTGAAATGGGGGATTGGGTTTGGAAAAATCACCAAATATCACAAGTGGAGGTAGAATGTAGTGAGATATCACGTCTATTTATTTTTGCATTGAAGGCGCGATTTCTAAACCGAAAGCGGCGAGTGATCTTGACTCGCCTTTGCCAGGCAATGATTTCCTTGTCTGCCGCTTGGTAGTCGCCAGTAAGTCTGTGATTTTCATATCATTTCCTCTTCCCCTTTTTAGTTTTATGACAGTTAAAAACAACTTGCGGCTTTAATGTCTGTCTGGTAATTTTTGGTAAGTTACATTATATCTGTATTTTAAAAAACGCGTGATTTTAGGTAGGAGGGGGAGGGGATAATGTAAAACCTCAATATGTATCACCAGGGGGAGGGAGGGGTTAAATGTTTCTAAAAAATATTACATGATTAATGGATGACCCCTTAGGATATGACGATGAAAAGGATAGCGTTAATAGGATTTTTTTTCTATCATACTATGTATTTAATTTCTAACTTGGTTAGGTATAAAAGTTTTAACCTTCTTAGTTGATATTCGAGCGCCGTTTAGTCGGTTCGATTCCGACATTCCAATTAACCATTAGACTCGGTTAGGTGATGACCTGTGTAGGTTTCCACACGCCAAAAGGCAGTAACTTGTGTCAACTTTCATTGCAGAAGTGGATTTCATCTCGGTAGTGAACAGAGTGGGGTTAGAACTCAAAGCCAAACGTGTGTTTGTAGCAATTACTCAAACAGATCTTAGTTCATTTAGGCAGAGAGCATACGCAGCCTCCCGCTGAGAGATTGTTTCTTACATAATGAGGTACAAATTTCACAAATAATAACAACATGTGTTCATTTGAAGTCGTCCGTACTCTATAGAATGTTTTAAGTAGGTAATGTTATTAAATTCATAACCAGAACATAAATATATAATTTTTTAAAAAGGAGTGAGGCAGATCACGGTGGTATATCAATGCAAATAAAAGAAGAAAAGAGAAGATTACTGCCAAGATTCACTTTCCGTCCTGCTTGTGCGATTAGTAATTTATAGGTCTCCATGAGTAAAATACTGTAAATGAGGATTTCTCTGTCTCCCGCGTCTTTGACTCTCCCAGCTTTAGGGTTTTACCCCAGAACAGCTATTTCAAAATAGCACAAATAGTACCAATTACTCTTAAACTTTATTATTTATTTATTTTACACAAATTCTTAACAAATTATACACCTAAACTTTTCTCATGAATCACTCACTCTGTTTGTTAGTGAAAACCAGTAGCTTTTCAGTTTATCGCGAATAGACAGACAGACAGACGCTACGGCGGACTTTGTTTTATAATATGTAGTGATAAACATCAATTAAAGTAATGGTGTCAATAGTTAATTATAAAAACATAATACCTAGGAATAAAATTATAAAATATGCTTACTAGCTTTCAGAAGCTTTTTTTTTCAATCCCTCGCGAACAGAACTTTTTTATTGGATGAAATGACGAGGCAAATTTTTGTGACGAACGGCTGAGTAGTTAAGGCGTGAAGCTTAACACACAAACGAACTTAGTTTAGCATTTATAATATTAACTAGTATGCAGATATTTGGCACCCGAAACCCTGAGTATTATCTTGTATCGTATTGTATTGTACCTGATAAAAAAACAATCCTGCTAAACCAAAATGCCTTCCTGTTGACGGACAAATATAAAATTTTCCCATAAGTTCACATGTCAAATATTATTTTAAACTCAGTATATGGAGGTAGGTAAGTACATTAAGAAAAACCCACGTTGTTGCTTCAAAGTTTACTCACATTTTTCAGTTCATTCTTGACTAAACATAATGACGTCAATCACTCCAAATGTTGGTGAACAAGTGTTGCGATGTTTCATGGAAACCAGCTGCCAATTACTGTATCACATGATGAGTATTTTACACTAGTTATTGAAAGAAAAAAGAAAGAAGAAAGAAAATGAATTTATTTAGTAAAACAAGGCATACAACTTATTTCTATTAAATATTATGTCTAAAAGACTAGTTTTAGTGAGGTCAGGTGATTTATACAATAATCTGTGGTATGTTGAATTTGAATGAGTTGTTGACGTGGCGTGCTGACGTGTCATAGACCACGTTTACCAGATAGGTTAAATGTAATTAATTATACACAATTAGTGCTTTACTATCTATCATACATCATGCCCATAATACAAGCATATATATTATCGAGGGTTGTACACCATGTCCCACTAAAAGATGGACTCTCAGCATTTACTGCGATAGGCGTGGCCCACCCCAGCACTGATTTTCTGTGCCCACCGTAGGTATCGACCTGACGCCTATTACTCGCAGCTTCGCTTGCGTGAATGTAGATTTCGGTGTTGCGTTGGTTGTAGGTAATGGGGGCAAAACTCAAAGGGCGAACGGGTGCAAGACCGATTTTGTCAATCAATTCAGGTATTCCTGGGGAAAATTTGTTTTTCTGGATAAAAAGTACCCTCTGAGCTTTTCTACGTGTATGCAAAACTTCATGATAGCCGTTCAGTAGTTAAAGCGTGAAAGCGAAACCAACGAACTAACTCACCTTCTCATTTATAAGATTAGTTAGAATAAGCTGTTTTAAATGTGAAACAACAATAGCTTTTCGTAAGATAGATAGATAGATAGATACTCTTTATTGCACACCATAAATAGGATACAATTAAAAAGAAATACATTAGAAACAGCAGTACAATAGGCGGCCTTATCGCAGTCTGCAATCTCTTACAGGCAACCTGTAGATGGACTATACAGTTAGGAATAGGTAATTTGTGGTGCACATTTGTCTTATTAGCACTTGAGTGTACGATCAGAGAAGGAGAAAAATTACAATAATGGTGCTAATATACATTTCAATTGTATAAATCTATTAAGGTACATAACAATATATTAACATCGTTAAACAAATACTATAATTATATATATATATATACACATACGTATATACATTCAAATATATATTTATATAACCGTATACATACATACACATACATATATGAAACGTAGTAATTACAGAGATAAGTAGTGATTCTTGACGAGCATAGCCTTGACAAAGAAGGAAAACTTCGACTGTCTTTTTTTTGTGTGTGAGTTACGCAATATCTTCGCCATTTGTCAACAGATTACAATAATTATTTTTTAGTGAGTTGGTTGTACTCAAGGTTGGTACCTATTTAAATTTGAAGTAAATATTCCACCTAGAACAATTTATCATTATGAAGGTGCATTGAATTCGGTTCTACATACTTCTATTTAATTATATAATATGAGGATGGTCGCTTGTGAATTTTAACTTATACAAAGTACATGCAGAATCGTAATAACTATATCTTTTTTTTTTTTCACCGAGGGTGAAGTGGTATGTCGGACTCGAGCCGACTAAAACCACACGGTGTTCCGTCACAAGTGAGTCTATTGAAGGGAGGGGGGAAGGGATACCCTAGGAAGCAGTTTCCGAGAAACCCTGCAGACTTTGACTGCCTGATCCGCAGACAACCACACCGCAGTACGGGGGAACTTATCCCCTCTCCAGGTGAGAGAGGCGCGTGCGGAACACATTGCGCCACCGTCTCAGGCCTGCTTTTGTGGAATAATTATATTTAGATCCTTCCATCAAATACGTCGATATATGGATCAACTGCTGTTTTAATGTCTCAGCCGAAATCAAAATACGCCATTCTCATTTTATACAGTTGGCGAGGAACCTATTGACTTCTAACAACGCTACTAAGTTTTTTTTACATACAACATCAGAGTCTTAAGATCAATGCCCAATTCTCACGACTTTAACGTCTACCCATTCGGGAATACAGACATGAGTTTAATTCAAAATCATTTATTCAATTAAGACACTAAGTGACATTTATGAACGTTAAATTGAAGCTAGAGTTAAAATCATAGATCGGCACAAACAGACGCCACAGCATGTACTGGATTGTCAAGGTAAGTTAGGTGAAAAACACCAAAATCTACTGCCTGTTTGTGTCGATCTATAACTTCCAGTTTCCAAAATGCGTAGGGCCTTATGAGAAGAATACTGGCAAAGAAACTCATGGCCACTCTTTTTAAAAGTCAGATCTGCAGGTACAATAGTGTTAGTGTTACACGAGAGGTAAACAGGATGCAAGCTGATGCCACCTGAATTTCATTTTATTGAAATACTCCAAAAGCTAACGTACTAAAAAATAAAAATCACTCAGTGATACCGTTGAAGGTTTGAACCTATTAAACATAGAAATCATTCAAGGTGCACATCTACCTTCATACAGTTACAAAATCTACTGTTAAAAATAATTCGTGACTGGATTAAGAGGCTAGAGTTGCAGTTGATCGAAACAAAATAATAGTATAGGCTAAAGCATCGCTGACTAGGCCGACCAGTCACCCCAAGCAGTTTATGTGTGCGTGTTCAACGTTGAAAAACAACTTCAAGACTAAACAAACACCAATATCACTAATGACATCACGTTATTCGGAAGTCGTGACAGGAGCCGCCACTGTGCACGTTCACGACGAAGATCGTCTTCAAAATTCGGGGTTTTTCCTCTCTCTTGAGGTGTCAAGAGTGAGGAAAAACCCCAAATTTTATCCTATTAGATGGAATATAAAAAATATATATTAACACATTTAAAGTTAGGATGATTGAACATACATACATACATACATAAACTAACGCTTGTATCCCCAAGGCGTAGGCCGTAGGACAGAGGCGTATTAAACGCCCACATATTGCCAAATATAATTTGGTCCCACTCACGTAACAGTGGGCAATGGGGCAACCCTATTGCCGCCAACCGGGCACTTTGGACAAAATGGGAAAATTGGGAGTGTATTGAAAGGGAAAATTTGGCAAGAAGGAAAGACAACAAAAGATCGTATTGCCATTCGAATTACATAATATTTATAAAAAAAAAATCTTTCGATACGACGGTTGTGGACTGGCAGTAACTTAATATTTATTGCCAGTCCACAACCTATTTCTATTGAGGTAAAAATGGATTCTCAAAATTTTACTACATTATTAGTTAGTTCCGAGTGAAGATAATGAGCGTGTTTAAAACCACAAAGACTATAGATACCTATAAGCTCAGACAAGGTTCCTGAGAAAAAGTGTCTTGACAGACAAACAGACAACAAAGTGATCCTATAAAGGTTCCTTTTCTCCTTTCGAAATACGGAACCCTAAAAAGGAGAAGAAAAGAGGCAGCAGATAGAAACGTAAATAAAAGATATGACATCCTGTGCTTTGGGGCTTCATTAATTTAATGAATTATTCCCTACCCCTATAAAGCCATAAAGGCACCACAGCCTGACGAAGGCAATATGCCTTTGTTTCTGGGGATTTTATCTTAGGTTGTACCTGAACCTGCATTAGGTTGTTGTTCTGTTTCTATGTATCGATTAGATTACAACATAACTTGGGATTACCACATACCAACAAAGTTTGAATCATAACGCGAGAGTAGAGACGTAACTGCAACGGTTTACTACGAAAGGAATAGAATTGAATTGAAATAAACTTTTTTCGACGAAAATATATAAATTACTAACGGACTCGACAGACGTTGTCCTACCTTAACGTAAAAAATATTATTCCTGTAACCCTATCGCAGCGCCATCTCGAATCCACATGAAGACACAAAAAATTTCATTAAAATCGGTCCAGCGTTTAGGAGGAGTTCAGTGACAAATCAAATCAAATCAATCTTTATTTGCCAACCAAGGGTACATAAATTGTCTTATTATAAAAATTTGTCCCATCTTAGTAGCCTTTTGCGGGCATTACAAATTTGAGAGAAAGTTTATAGAAAAGATTATTAAAGCAAGCATTATAGAAAATTACATTAATGAATCAATAATATAATATATGCAGTATCATTATTGAAAAATTATTAAATCATGCAAAAATAACCATTAACTTTGTATACCAGGGTAGTGTACTAAGTCTATGCAAAATACAAAGACATATCTATAAGACATTTTTCATCGACATAAATATAATCATAACAAAAGTTTTTTTATTTTAATTTATTTTTGTTAGCTTAATGTTTAGGTATATTAATTATGTTGTTTGTGTGAAAGATATGTAATTTGTTATTTGTGTTTTGCTTCAATGTATTCTTTAACTGAACAGAAACATTTTTCAATTAAGAATTTTCACGTACAGAAGAAAAATATACATATTAAGATATGTACAAAGGGCAGCCTTCTCGCTTTGACAGCTCCGTTTTGGACCTAGTCACCAAAGTCTGGAATGAACTGCCTGCGTCTATTTATGCAGTCAACTCTAATCCTGGAACGTTCAAGCGTAGAGTGAAAAGGTTTCTCTTGGATAGGCGTGTACCATCTTCGACTACGTCATCACTTTCCATCAAGACAATAGCCTATTCCATTACACAATAAAAAGAGCGATTTCTTACCGTAACCTTTGAATGGACAAAAATGGCAATGAATAAATGAAATTATAGGTATTTTGATGTAAAACGAACTATTAGTAGTACAAATCTATACTAATATTATATAGCTGAAGAGTTTGTTTGTTTGTTTGTTTGTTTGATTGAACGCGCTAATCTCAGGAACTACTGGTTCGAATTTGAAAATTCTTTTAGTCTTGGATAGCCAATTTATCGAGGAAGGCTATAGGCTATATAATGTTACGCTACGAGCAATAGGAGCTGAGTATCAATGAAAAATGTTGAAAAACGGGGCAAATTTACAAACGCAGACAAAGTTTATCTATAATATATCCTTACGTGGGAGAGCCATGCTTCGGCACGTATGGGCCGGCTCGACTCCGCTCGATACCACGGCCTCACAGAAAACCGGTAGTGGAGCAATGCTTGCATTGCATTTCGCAGCGTGAGTGAGGTTACCGGAGGCCCTAACCCTTTTTTTTTTTTTTTTTTTTTTTTTTTTTTTTTTTTTTTTTTTTTGTGCGTGTGGAAACCCCCTCGGGCCGTCACCCCGCCGGGGTTTTCGGTGGGGCGGTGTGTCGGAATCGAACCGACTGAAACCACACGGTGTGCCATACTGCGCCTTAAGTAGGAGGGATCCGGGAACAGCTTTCATTAAGACATCCGGACCCCCCTAGCGCCTACCCGCAAAAGCGCGGGCACCACCTTCGGGTAAAAAACCTCTCAATTAGGCGACGTCCAGGCACACGCGGACGCCGCCTCCTCGCGGGAGGCCACTATAGCGGGTAGAGGGGAAAACCCGTCCCGTCCACCCGCGGCCACACTCAGGGCGGCATGAGGCGC
The DNA here is from genome assembly GCA_949752705.1 of Callimorpha dominula. Classification (NCBI taxonomy): domain Eukaryota; kingdom Metazoa; phylum Arthropoda; class Insecta; order Lepidoptera; family Erebidae; genus Callimorpha; species Callimorpha dominula. The sequence continues at coordinate 13,878,960 of OX457014.1, forward strand.
TGGTAAGCGCGCCTCCGCCGCCCGGTTCGCCGGCGGCGAATTAGGTCCGAGTGGAGGTCGTCCTCCCGGACCCTTTCCGCCGCCTCCTTCTGCGAGATGACTTCCTCACAGAAGGTTGCGACCGCGGTAAAATTCCTGTCGCTACCGGCCATGGAGCGTATGACAGCCGGTAGCGACAGATCCCCTCCGATGACTGCAGTGAGGGCCCGACGCTGCGCCGCCCAACTGGGGCAAACCGCCAGCGTGTGCTGAGCCGAGTCCTCACTGCAGTCGCAGTGGTGACAGGCGGGACTCAATTCCCTCCTAGCGACCGAGTGCAGGTACTTCCCGAAGCAGCCGTGCCCGGAAAGAACCTGCGTCAGTCGGAAGGAAAGGGTCCCGTGCTGCCGCCCTGCCCACTCGACGATGACCGGCTGGAGCGCCTCCACGGCGGCAAAGCCAGCACGTGGAGCCTCCAGCCGGGACGACCAACGAGCCATGGTGGCTCGGCGAGCGGCCTCTCGCCATTCGCGTACCTCTTCGGGCGGGGGCCGACTGCCGCCTCCCGCCCGGAACTCAGCCGTTCGCCGATATACTTCGGCGAGCACTTCCGCCTCCAAATCCCACGGGGGAGTCCCGGCCAACGCACACGCCGCCTCCGTCGACACGGTGCGGTATCCACGTATGGCTCTAACCGCCATAACCCTCTGAGGGCGCCAGAGGCGTGCCCTATTCTGGGCGGTCAGAGCCTCCGCCCACACCGGTGCACCGTAAAGTGCCATTGACCGGACAACCCCCGTGTACAGTAGCCTCGTAGCGACGCTGGGTCCGCCCAAATTGGGCAAGAGTCGCCCAAGGGCAGACGCAGCGCCGACCAGCCTGGGAGCAAGCTGTTGGAAGTGCTCGTCGAAGCGCCACCTACCGTCGAGGATCAGGCCCAGATATTTAATGTGGGCCTGAACCGGTACGAGGACCGAGTTGACCTCGATAGAGGCGCCAGGGGGTGGACCACGACGCGGCCCATGGAATAAAAGGGCCTCCGTCTTATCCAGGGCCACCCGCAAACCCAGCGCCTCGATGCGCCTGACCACCAGAGAGACTCCGCTGTTGGCCAGGCGCGCCGCCTCTTGAAAGTTTACCCCCCGGGCTGTGACCAACGTGTCATCGGCGTAACAGATTACGCCGAGCCCGGGAGGGAAGTCGCCTCGAAGGGCCCAGTCGTACCCCATGTTCCACAGGAGTGGTCCAAGGACAGACCCCTGCGGAACACCGCACGACATGGGCCGACGACTCAAAACTCCGTCTCGGTCCTCGTACATGACGGTACGCTCCTCTAAATAATCTGCCACTAGCCGCCTCAGGTACCCCGGCACCCCGTGATAGTGGAGTGCTTCCCTGATGCAGCTGAATGGCAGACTATTAAACGCGTTGGCGATGTCCAACGACACCGCCAACAGCACGCCGCCACCGCTCACTACCTCTTCGGTCACGGCCCTCAGGCGCAACACAGCACCGACCGTCGAACGCCCCGCCCGAAAACCGAATTGGGCGTCCGACAAATCGGGGCCGACCTCGCGAAGGTGCCGGACGATGCGGGCAGAGAGCACCCTCTCAAACAATTTACCCGCCTCGTCCAGCAACGCGATGGGCCTGTAGGCTGCGACCGAGTCGGTAGGCCGTCCCGGCTTCCTTAAAAGTACCAGCTTCCCGCTCTTCCAGCAGTCAGGGAAGCATCCGGACACCAAGCTAGCGTCGAACACCTCCCCGAGGCGGTCGGACATGTGGTCGAGGGCCAGGGCCAACACTCGGGCAGGGATCCCGTCTGGCCCGGGGGCGGTGTTCTTGGAACGGATCCGTAGAACAGCCGCCCCTAACTCCGCCTCCGTGACGGGCGGAACACCATCCTCCTCGTCCTCCCCGTCGTCTCCGGCCAAGGGGGCCATCGACGGGGGTACGTGCTCCACCCGTTGCGGGAAAAGGCCCTCAACCACTTCCTGCAGGAAGCTGGGCTGGAGAGTCTCCGTAAGGGGGGGGCCCGACGCGCGGAGCTTTTGTTGCGCCGCGCGATATGGGCGTCCCCAGGGGTCACCATTTAGACTCTCCAGCATCTCCTTTCTTTTCTCCTCTTTGGCGCGGCTAATGGCCAGCTTCAGAGTTTTCCGCGTCTCTCGGTACTCCTCATGAAGCTGGTCCTCCTCCCTCTCATCGCGGTGACGTCGCCGGCTGCGAGTGTAGGACCTCCGGGCATGAGTACAGGCCGCACGGAGGTCCGCCAGCTCCTGGGACCACCAGTAGACCTCCTTCCTTGGAGGCCGATGACCTCGGACGCGGGGCATGGCCGCATCGCAAATTTGCGTAATCGCATCGCGAAAGCGGCCCGCCCCCATGTCTGCCTCCTCAGTCAGAGGCCGCGGAGACAGCCAAGAGTAAATAATGGCTGCCTCCTCCAGTAGGTCCCTATCCAGCTTTGTAACAGCCCACCGCGGGAAGCGGGAAGAACGCCGCGCCGTGTGACCCCTTCTGGGGTCCTGGATCCGGGAGAGCTCGAATCGGATATAGAGGTGATCCGAGAGCGTCTCAACCTCTTCCAGGACGCGCCAGTTCCTTACTCGTGCGGCGAGAGCAGGGGTAGCGAACGAAAGGTCCACTATCGACCCCCCCTGCCGTCGCACGCACGTGTTGGTGGTGCCTCTGTTTAGAAGACAGAGGCCCACCGAAGCCGCCCACTCCTCTACGGCTTCGCCCCGTGCGTCCGTTCTGGGGGAACCCCACGCAACGGACTTGGCGTTGAAGTCCCCCAGCACTAGGACGTGCCCAGACGCTAGTCGCCGCATCGAGGTCTCTAGGTTGTTGAGAAAAACCTCGAAGTCACTCAGACTCCGATTGGGGGAGAAGTAGACACCATATATGGTGATCCCCCCCCATTCGGCAGCAACATATCCAGTACCCTTGTCTCTTAGCGACAAGGGCGGGGAATGAGCCGCCGTGGAGCTGACGACTGCCACGGAGCCGTCCCGGTCACCCAGCCAATTAGGACGGGGAGGAACGTAATAGGGCTCCGCGGCTACGGCCACACATATCGACCACTCCGCCATGGTTTGCAGGAAAAGATCCTGCGCGCCGGCAGAGTGGTTCAGGTTCGTCTGGACAAGGAGGTTGGAGACTTGGTCCATTACTGGACTGTCTCTACAACCTCCTCCATGGGCGACGACGACGACGCAGGATTGACGTCGGAGGCAGCCTGGGTCGATTGGCTAGCCCCCGAGGTTTTCTGGGAAGCGCGGGGAGGCTTGCAGCCCCCCTGCCCCATCTGATGATTGGCGGGCAGGTTGCCCGCCGCACATGCTGGGCAGTGTGGAGCGGCAGAACACTCCGCTGCCCTGTGCCCCGGTCGACCGCAGCGGAAACAGAGTCCACTGCAGTCAAAACAACTCGAGCACTTGACGCGGGTGTGTCCCGACCCCAGGCATTTGAAGCACCTCATCGGTCTCGCCACCAGGACTGTGACTCTGGCGTTCACGAAACCGATGAGGACCTTGCCGGCGTCGCCAATAATTTTGGCTGACGCTACGGGACAGCTCACCCATACCGCGCCAAGGCCCCCTGGACCAGGGCGGATGGTGCCAACTCTGATGCTTTCCGCGTTGCATCCCGTCTTCTCCTGAACGGCAACGCGGACATCCTCTACCGTCACAGAGTCGTCCAGGCCTGAAATGCGCAGCTCCGCACACTTGGTGGGCCTGGCGATCTTGACACCATCCGATATTGGGAATATTCCCCGCAACTTTTCAGCGAAGGTGTCGGCTGCCTTCACACCTTCGGCCCCAGGGAACTCGAGAATTCGAGCTCCCGTCTGGGCAAGGCGCATCCTCACACCGGAGGCCCCGAATTCACTGGCGAGGCTATCCCGGGCCTTCTTAAACACGGCCGCGTAGGATAGCCCGCTTTCTGCCGCCTCCGGTGAGACGGTGATCACCACAGCCGCTGTTTTCGGTGGCTGCAGTTTTCGTGGACCCTTCGTAGTGGCCGATGGCGATGGCGACTGCGGTGTAGAGGCTGCTTTTTTGGCAGCCTTCTTGTTCCGCTTTCGGGACTTCTTCTTCTTGCTTCCCTCAACTTTCTGCCACCCGTCACTAGAGGGGGCAGACGTCGAGGGGCCAGATCCGGAGGGGCCAGACACAGTTTTGGCACCAGAAGGAACTGTCGTCCCTTTAGGTGCCGGGGTGGGGAGTGGAGGGAACTCCGCCGCTGCTTTTGCGGAGGCCTTAGCGGGTTGCCCGACTTTTGATGCTGCCACTTTTGTTGCAGCCTTAGCCGGTCGCCCGGCTTTCGCCGGCGTTGATGCCGCCGCCGCGTAGGTGACCGCGATACGGCCACCCGAGACGGGAAGCGGCGTCGGGCCCGATGCTGCCTTGGCCTTATCACCGGCGAGTGGCGGTCGAATGATGGGGGCCGAAGGCAGCCTTGCCTCCAGACCCGCGAGGCGTCCGTCCATCATTCTCCACACTGCGTCAATAATTTGACGCAGGTGGGAATCCGGAACTTCGGGGATTGAGGAGGAGGGAGCAGGCTGCCGCTGTACCAGGTTCGGTCGCTCAGGACAGTTTGCCTCAGCTTGAAATTGGGCAAACTGAGCGCCAAGCTCGGCCACCTGCCCCGTCAATCGATCATTTGCTGCCTGGAGGCGCGCCACGTCATCGATCAGGGTCTTAACGACCCCAGAGACAGCGGAGGAGGAGTCCTTAAGGGCCTTTACAAAAGAACCCTTAAGGTTCGTGGACTTGGTGGCCACTTTGTTAATTATGGCCAATGCCGCGTCCGCTTTCTCCTGCATGGTTACCGGTGGTAAGGGGACAGAACCCTCCACCGGCTCCCGGATCTTCAGTAGGAGATCAGCAATCTCCTCCTCCGCTACAATTTCGCCTTCCGCTCTGGCCCGGGCGTAAGCGCCCGACCTGGAGAAGGTGGAACCTGCCGGCGCTGGGATCGGCGTGCGTGACCTTGACCTTCCTCTTAGGCTGGTTGCCACTTTCGGCGGCAACATCTCTTGTGACGTGTCGCCATCCTCGTCCCTGGAGCGTCCGCGCTTGCGACTTTCATCACGGAGCTCCACCTCCATTTCTTCGGCGGAGTCAGCCGTGGAACCGGCAGCTCTGGAACGCAATCGTGCCGATCTTCTTCTGCTCCCAGGAGCCTCATTGACTTCTGGGAGCTTCTCCGAGATAGGCGACCTTAACAAAATGTCCTCGTCGTTCGATGAGGTTTCGTCCGCCTTCTGGATGCTCTTCTCCTTCCTCTGCACTGTCTCCTTCTTTTTTTCTTCAGTTTTGTTTAATGTTAAATTTATTTCCATATTTAAACCCACGAGTGGGGGAGAACTAAATGTCGACCCGGGCAGAGATCCCCCAATACCCGGGCAAGCGTAGATTTATACCCAACCGAGGGGTCCGCAGGTGCCCCGGCTGGGAGTGCGCTTGCGACTGAACTACCCATCAGCCATGCATCCCCTGGTCACGCACCAGAACACGGGATTCGGGGTAATTTTTAGAGAGGTTTTCTTCCTCGCAGTCCGGGCGGCTAAGCCAAGACCCTCGTCCCCGATCGGAGTAGCGAGACATGACCACGACTCCTTTCGGGATTACGATATGCCGACGGTGGCAAAGAAACTAAATCTTCCCATGCCTGCTCGGTGGCAGTGTGAGTGCACGCCGAGCCCGTCCTTCTTCCTCCACTGCTGACAGCGGGGAAACACCGACCCGTAGAAGGGTCCCTCCTTCGTGATTTTTTACCGAGGTTTTCATCCTCATAGCTCCAAAGAGCGAAGAGCCAACAGATAGATCTGCTCTGTTGGGCCAAGCCTCAACCGAGTGGCCGAAGAAAAATGGCCTCCTCTTCGTACTAGAATATTAGCCGTTGGCGATGACGCGGTCCTCAAAAACTGAGGAAGAAAAGGCAGCGTCATCGCCAACGTTTCCAGGGTGCACCACGTGGAGGTTTTCTAGACAGCACCCCGGAGGCCCTAACCCTTCTCTATCCCCTATTCCCGTCTTTCCCCTCTCCCCTCTTCCCCCTCCGTCTCTTCTCCTACTCCCACTTTAAGGGCGGCAACGCACTTGTGACCCGCAACCACTTGATCGCAAGTCCGACGCCTTAGCTATTACGCTACCGCCTAAATTATGTATACATATAATATATTATGTATACGTATTCCAAATTCGGCTCTTAATAGTGATATTTTGAACTGAAATTATATGTAGAAGGAATTAAATTTTGACCCATCTAGACCATTCTGCGCATTGTAACTACATTTAAACTCGTTATTAATAGTTTTTTAAATTCAATTAATTATAGACTGTTTTAAATTAAATGAGCACCATCTGCGAATATGTCTTTTGAGTCAATATACTTCAGTCAAACGGGTCACTGAACTTGCAGCTGTAATTATCTATTATTTTGTCTATGCTTTATAATCAACAATTATACGAAGCGCGTTGCAGTGACTGATCACCTTTACTGTCGCAGCTACTCGCTAAAATACATTGCAGTCGCTAAATTGTGCATTCTGATATTTTGATTGATGAATTATGTTGCCTACCTGCTTGAAACATCAGGCAATTCAATATGTACTTAGTACATATTACGTGATCGCGTTAATTCCGAAACGTATATATAATTATATATCATTGTTTATACGTTAGTACATATGTGATTGATGAATCGTCTAAATTGCTTCATTTTAATGCAATTTTGTGCAAGAAATTGCCGAAACGTGAAAATATCATATCCTAAACATGTAGACTATCGGAAAAGTAGCCATGGGAAATATCCCATGCCAAATTTGTGACTTTAGTATTATTTTTTGAATTGTTATTATTTATTAACTAGCAGCGCTCCGCGTTTTCAACCGATCCCGTGGGAATATCGGGATAAAAAGTCATGCCAGCCAAGTCAGCCCATGCGTTAATCCAGATCTCCAGCTATCTACATACCAAGTTTCATCGCAATCGATTCAGTGGTTTTTGCGTGAAAGAGTAACAAACATCCATCTATCCATCCATTGATCCAAACTTTCACATTTATAATATTAGTGGGATGGGTGCCATTTTTATTTGAATATTGGATCTTGAAATTTTCTTTTATTGCGACTTGCGCCTATGACAAAAAATAACCTTTTAACGCAGATTTCTACAGCTTTTTTAAGTTCTCGGAAAATCGGTCACAAATAGATAATTTACGCACGTAGACTATTTGTTACCGTTTGTCATCTCACTCCCAATGCTTGTTTGATGGTCATTCAGTTCCTGTTAATGGCGACTAGCCCTAAGTCACGTACACACAATGTAGTTATCGTGTATATGGGAGAGTATTCGTTTAAACACGTAATCGCAATAACGTGATGAATTTCGTAACATTTTACAGCAATCTATAACAGTATGGACCGATACCGTTACGTTAATACCGTAACGAAACGACTATAATTTATTAACTGGCTATAAAATAAGAACAGACTAGGGTTCTATTCCGTTTTTGTTGGAAAGGAATCAGTACTTTTTAATAATTATTATTATGAGGATTGTCTGACACATAAGAATTAAAAATAAAATGTTCTCTTAACAGTAGGTAAGTGGAAAAGGGTGCTGAAAGCCCATACATCGATATACGTCGCAGTCAATTTTCCAAGTGCAAAATATGAATTTGTAATTAAAAAATCTTTTACTTTTGTGATATAACAACAAATTAACGACTCTTGGATATTTCCCTTTACTTGTGCTGTGAGACGTTGCTCCTCGCCTCTCATGATTCTAGGTCAATGGGAAGTACCCTACATAGGTCTTGATTTTTTGATTTTCCTACGTAATTAAATGGCCGTATCTTGTGATACCTTAGACTTTGAAAGTTAATTTTTTACAGCTTCAAGGGACCGCAGTCATAAGTAGGTATTTCATATTAATTTGAAAATGGAGGTAGTTAGATAGTTAAAAAGTGGCTTGACAGACAGGAGGACAACGAAGTGATCTTATAAGGGTTCCTTTCTTATTTTCAGGAACGGGACTCTAAAAACATTGGCTACTTACATTCTACTTACAACAAATCATATTCATGTCCAATCGTAGACTTCCTCTAGCTGAAATAATAGTGATAGCATTACACGTGAATGTTTATAATTGCAAACGGATTGGGATAGACTCGCTATGCAGTTATATGATATACGATAGGATTTGAGTCTTACAACTCAGTTTCAGATATCAAATTCCACTGTCTATGACCGATCAAATATAAAACAAGTCTCTTGCGAATTCGCTTCGCCAAATGCTGTACTGTTTGTATGGACTACGCAGCATGGACGCGGTGCAACGTCTATGAAACATACCTTAACTCATTAGGGTTTTAAGTTAGCTTTTTGGATATCAAAATAAACAGACAGATAGACATTATACTCATGTTCATTACACTTAAAGTCCATGATAACATCGTTACAAACACATGTATAAACAAATATTCAGGCGTACAAATATTTGTCCCATAATCCAACGACCCTCGGCATACGTATTTGGGTCAATAATGTTTGTGTCTGATCTAGTTTACACATCGCAATAACGCGACGAAGCGGCTATGACAATACCTATTAGGTGATAAGGCATTTGACAGCCTCCTGGCTGGCATATATTTAAAACTTAATGCACAATTTCTACAAAGACGGACTTAATGGCCAGGGGATTCTCTACCACTCAACCTTGGGGTGATGTAGAAATATTATGCGGTAGGTGCAAAGGTCAAAAATAACATTTGTAGTTATTCATATTATATAATACACAGCAGCTGCTGAACCCGTGATTACTTACGCGGCGAGCGTGTGGGCGCCTGCATCACGAAAGATAGGCGTCCAGAAGTCATTGAACGCGGCGCAACGAGGCTTCGCTCAGAAGCTGTGCGGATCCTACCGTACGGCATCTCTCAACTCGGCATTAGTGCTGGCCGGGATACTGCCTCTCGACCTCAGAATATTATAATATATTTGTATTAATTTGGATTATCAACAACAACTTAAACACATTACATGGAATACATACTATTACTTACATAAATAGATTGCTACACCTCTTTACTATTTAATATATCTACAGGTTCGAGTCCCCAAAGTGTTGAATGAACTGCCGGCATCTATTTTTCCAGTCCATTATAATCCTGGAACGTTCAAAAGTAGAATAAAGAAGCTTCATCTCCATCGTCACGTTCCATCAGGTGAGTTGGGAGACAAACGCCTATTCCATTAAACAAAAAAAGTTCTTAAGTATTTTTATACACAACATACATACATACTTATGAATACCAAAATACACAGTCGTGTAACCAAGGTTGGGACCGTTCTGCCAACTCATTGTGAAGAAGATCACGTACTTTCTTCTTAATTATAAAACGGTTCGTGGACATCTTGATTTCAACAGGGAGCACATTTCAGAGAAGAACTGATTGAATATAGAAGGAAGAGTTGACAAAGTCGTACGTGTGAGGATAAGGGAAGCAAATTGTTATTTATTTATTGAATGAAGATTTAGATGATGATTGAAGCATAAGAAACGGAAGTAGGACGAAATACCAAGATATGATAATAAAAAAATTACAGGAGTTATTTTTTTAAAGACTAAATTAAAAGGCAACGGTAGACAAGAATGAACCTGATGGCCACCTGAATGGAATTGGATTTGTAACACAAAATAAATGATTTGTTGAATGTTCTATCTTATTTATAAGAGAAGAAAGTTTTTTGTTTTAAACCATGATTAAACAGTATGCGACCTTTTTGGGTTTTATGTGCGGATGGGGAACGGGACTGAGGCTGGAGTAGCTCTCAAAGGCCGGGGTCATGTACCTGAATATCCTGTGTTTCCTGTAACTTGAGAGGCTACTAGAACAGGAACCCTAACTGGCAAGACAAATAACCGGACAGGAGGCCCTAACCCTCCCCGCTTCCCCTACTGCTACCTTAAAGGCTGGCAAAGCACTTGTGACTGTAGAGTTGCAGATGCCCATGGGCGGCGGTAGTCACTTACCCACAGGTGACCCATCTGCTCGTTTGCCCTCTATCCCATAAAAAGGAGGTAGGTATGTTTAAAAAATAGACAGTCATAGGTCTGCCGACAGAAGTGAAAACTTAATCGAAACAACGAACTTAAAACGTCACATTAGCAGGTTGGTGACATTAATTAATAAGGAGCTGACAGAGCTCAATGTTTAGATTAGCGCCCTCTAGTTTATCTATATATGTATTATTAACGTGACGGTCACGAGTTCAGTGCTTTTTACAAACGTGCCTAAAGAAGTTTTGACTTCAAAAATATTTACTTTTTATTTATAATATGGTCCCAATTTCTTTTTTTTTGAGACCGAGTAGTATTAGGAAATCTTAGCAATTTTGGTCACATGTCAGAAGAACTTGTGATAAAACACCGTGTTCGAAGTAGGTTCGACATAAAACACCGTGTTCGAAGTAGGTTCGACTCGATTTTACCGCTAGCCCTGGCGAGGTGATGGTAGGTGGAGTTTCACACGGTAAAAAAGGATTAGGGTCCTATTTCATTAGGACACACTGGTGGCAGAGTGAGTGAGATGGCAAATAGCTTGATAATATTAATGGTTGCGCCACCAGCGGGTGATTCAATCGCCGGCAACAACTTGGTTGCGCTACCAAGTTGATACACTCTATACAACTATACACATTTTGTTGGTGGCGCGACCGGTGGCGCCACTATGGTGTTCTAATGAAATAGGGCCCTTAATTTTGGGTTTAAAAATATATTTTCATTTTTCAGTGCATTGCAGCAGAAAGAAAGTCAGCGGTGTTGTTTTAATCTGTCCACAGACTAATAAATAAAATTTTACTTTCCAAATATTTAGCTTGGATAATTTCGTGTAATGTTTACCAAACATTAACATACTTAATCATTACCTTTTGAGAGAGAAAATATCTTGAAGATAATTCACTGATTAATTATAATTAGCGCTGAAATATGGTAAACGTATTTGCTTTTGGTGTTGCGATGCATAAAAAACTACATGTTTTTCCTCTTATGCAACTTCCATATTAATATTATATATGCGAAAATAACTCTTTTTTTTTGTTTGTTATCACGACTAAACGGCTGAACAGATCGTAAAAAAATTTGGCAAGGAGGTAGATTATATCCTGGGGAAGGACATAAGCTAGTTTTAATTTACGATTCCCGAGCGATAGATTTGAATTTCCACGCGAACGAAGTCGCGGGCAACGGCTAGTATAATATAATAAGCACTACATACTCCTTAAAAAACAGTTTGTTATCCCAACTTTTGCATATCGTAGGTAGCAAATAAACATTCTTGTAAGCCGTTACCATGGCGTAAGGACAATAGTAACAGCGGGACTGACCAATGATAAAATTTAATAAATGTGACCTAGTCTTTTTGTTCTGAAAAGTAAAAACCTACCTTTTAAGGGTTCCGTTCCTCAAAAGGAAAACAAGGATCCCTTATAGGATCACTTTGTTGTCCGTCTGTCTGTCTGTCTGTCAAGGCCCTTTTTCTCAGGAACCCGTAGACGCATCAAGTTGAAATTAATATCAAATACTTATGTCTTTGATGCCTTAAAGCTGTACAATAATTGAGTTTTTAAGGCAACGCATTCAAAAGATACAGCCATTTAAGCTTTTTGGATTTGACTAAATTTGAACATTTTGCAGGTAAATCAAAACCTCGGACCCGAAACTAGAAGGATTCCCAAAACACACACGTGAGCACAATATTATAATTATAAATGTTTCTTTTTCTCTTCCTTTCTTTCATAAAAGTGAATCACACTCATGAAAGTTACTTCTTCTGCAATTACGGTTACCGTAGTAACCACTTTTTACAACTTCAACTTTTTATAAAACGACCGATTACAATACTTTTAATAGCTAATCGCTTTTATGTAATTATTGTTAACTAAGTAATTAGTATAGTATTACTAAACCTAGCTGCCTCATATGATACTATCTTCTATAATTTCAAACACTCAAGCGCAACACATGGGAATGGCGTCGAATTGTCTGACATTCTTGTGTAACTTAAAATGGCGTCAAATGGTCTGCAGCTGTGGCAATGTTGCTATGAGAGACTTAACAACAAAGGATTTTTTTTTAATAAATTAGAGGTCATTACTCAGCTATATATACATAGGCAAAGACAAAATGGTTCAGTACCATTTACGCCTCTGTTTTTAAATCTCTTGTCTTTATTTTTTGAGTTGAAAACTTCTTTAGGCACGTTTGTGCCCTCGTGAACTCGTGAACGCTAATAATACATTTTATTATGTAGATCGACTAGAGGGTGCTAACCTAAACATTGAGTTTTGTCAGCTCCTTATTAATTAATCTTTAAAAATATAATTAGTTTAATAAAAGTGAAAACAATACACTAATTTGTCTGTGGAAGTGTTATCTTTACTTTAATAAACTTGTAAACTAAATATGTATGTATGTAGCACAGGGGGGTACCGGTAACCTATCTTTTATCTCAAAAAACACTGTTCTCGATATAAAAAACAATAGCTTTTAAGCGAGTGAAACCGGGCGAAAAAGCCAGTAGGAAATCATATGATTTACTAGCTATTAGTTGGTTGATTAATAAAATTATTCTTGCTAATTAATACTTTGTAAAATACTATTTATCCTCCAGGGTCGATATTCTACCATAATTGATTAACCAATTGATAACAATTAAACTTGGTATCATTAATAAAGTTTATGGAACGAAGTCGCAAGAAGTCGCTGGTTATCGCACGTACACACATCACACATACACTTCAGACGCTGTGCGAGTGGGGGCTGGCCGGAAATAAGTGTTAGCGCAACGAAAGATGCTGACCGCAAGTTGATTTATTTTATTTACTATTGGTTGTTCTTTTTTTGTATAAGTACTTTTATTATTATCATCCATATATTGGTTCGGGCAACTTTCACAGGTGGCGCAATATTTACTATATTTTGATACAATTTATTCAAACCAATAAATATATTTATAACGGGTGTAAGGAACGACCTGCCGAATCTTGAAATAGTAGATTCAGACCGTCATTCTCAGTGGAAAATCAATGGAATTTTCTGCCAGAAAACTTTTTTTGCTTAAAAGTGATATCACAAAGAGTAAACAGAACATTTTACCGAAAAAAAAAATGAATCAATACCCAATATATAATCAATTAAACAACATTTATGCAATCAGCTGCTTCGACGGCGCCGAACGTTTAACATCACCGTACCGCATAAAAATGTAAATCCTTAATCTAGCATTTTTGGAGTTTACTCCTTAAGAATCGATTTGCATATAAGGTATGAAAAAAATATGAAGAGTAAAATTTTGTGATCGGAGGGCAGCGTAACGCTTTATTGTGCTTTTTATGCTTTATTAGAGTTTACTCCTTATTCTCGACGCATGTAAGTAGATACGTGTATACCTTTATGTTATACTCGTATATATGTGTAAATATATACAGAATAGAGGGAGGGAGGGATGGAGGGAGGGAGTTATTAGGGAGTTAGGGAGCGAATTAGGGAGGGAGTTAGGGAGGGAGTTAGGGAGGAGTTAGGGAGGGTGTTAGGGAAGGAGTTAGGGAGGGAGTTAGGGAGGGAGTTAGGGAGGGAGTTAGGGAGGGAGTTAGGGAGGAAGTTAGGGAGGGAGTTAGGGAGGGAGTTAGGGAGGGAGTTAGGGAGGGAGTTAGGGAGGGAGTTAGGCAGGGAGTTAGGGAGGGAGTTAGGAAGGGAGTTAGGGAGGGAGAAAGAGAGAAAGAGAGAGAGAGAGATAGAGAGAAAGAGAGTAAACACACACATTTTTTTGTTTTTATGATGAACTGACTTTTGCATTGTGATAAGTAGGTATCCAAAGAAAGCCGTTTTTGTAAGTTCTTCGCGACGATGATACAGACACGCTGTATATAGCGAAAGCAACTTCGTTTCAACCAGGTGTCCCAAAGACACCTGACGCGTTTTTTTTTATTGTTGACATTAAAGCTCGCCAATAGCTACTGAATAAAAAAACTATCAGTCGTAGGACTGCACGTCAGAAGTGAAAACACAGACATATATACACAGACACATCTATATGTCATTATCACAATATATGTCATCTGAGCGTGAGGGTCACGCGAGTTCAGTTGTTTATTCCCCATACCAATAGTGCCCAACGTGCCTAAAGAAGTTTTCACTTCAAAAAGTGATGCCATCTACTAGTGACATCATCATAAGTACATACAGATTCCGGTATCTCTGGATATTTCGTGTCGTTGATTTTGTCACTACGTATTTAGTTCGCAAGTTTATTGAAATAAAGATAACACTTCTACAGACAAATTAGTATATTGTTTTCATTTTTATTAAACTAATTATATTTTTAAAGATTAATTAATAAGGAGCTGACAAAACTCAATGTATAAGTTAGCACCCTCTAGTGGATCTATGCATGTATTATTAGCGTGATGGTAAAGAGTTCAGTGCTTTTTCCTGATACCAAAAGTGCCTAAATAAGTCTTCACTTCAAAAAGTGATGCCATCTAATGACTTTTGTCTATGCGAATCCAAAATTGAAAGATGATTGGGTAAGTAGTTAACACACAGAAAGATGTAAGTTACTTCGGAAGCAATTACGAAGCAATGGTTGCATTGCTTTTCGCGAAGTGAGTGAGGTAGGAGGAGGTTCGTAGGAGGAGAGGGATGGGACAGGGAATGGTTAGAGCCTCCGGTTACCTCACTCACTCGGCGAAAGGCAATGCAATCATTGCTTCGTAATTACTTTATAATATTAGTTCGGATATTTATTTGTAATCGATACTATTATTATACGTCAAACTCATATATCCATAGTTTATTATTTATATTTGAATCTTCCTGCGAACGAAACAAACTACTTCTGCTTACATCCCAATTGCGTCAGAGGTTGTGTAATTACCGAAGTTTATTTTGATCTTGTGTGTAAAGATTTGTGGAAACTAATTACGTATTCAAAACTATCTGCGAAACATACTGGAAGTTTGAATAATAAAACATTAGATGTACTTGGTATTTGTAGAGGACTCTGTTTCCGCATTTAGTCTCACAACGTTCGTCAGTCATCACCATCATCACTCGGTCTAGATCAGACTGGCTAGTTGCGTTAGCCTAGCTGCAAAACTACCGCAGCCTAGCTTTCCAGAAGCACAGAAACTTCCTGGGACGTTCACAGGCTTCTAGAAGCAACCTCGCATCCACAAGGATTTTTATGGGATAGAGGGTAAACGTGCAGATGAGTCACCTGATGGTGAAAGACTACCCCCGCCCACCTGCAACTCGAGAGTCACAGTGCATTGCCAGCCTTTTACTTTACTTGCCCGTTGTGTTGCCACTTTTTCGCACTCCAGTTACACGTGGGCGGCTGTTATATGCCTCTGCATAGAGGTCTATCTGTCGCATTGATGGTAAATAGTTGCCGATTCAGGGCCAAATAAACTATTCTAATGTTTAGTCGATTTAGATTGAGCAGTCTGCAGGTTAGACGTAGTGAGACTCCTGTCAACACCTGTTTGGACTGCCTGGAATGTTGGTCCAACTATGAGCTGAATGAAAAATCGTAGATAATCTCTAATTTCAATAAGTTTGTAGTCAATATCTTTTTAATGTTATTTCTTACAAATGAACGAATTTTCAGTTTTTTTTATCATATGAGTACATATATACATATGTGTAGTAACTACCCGGCAACACGTTGCAGTGGTTAAGTAATTTGCAACAAAAAAATATTGTGTTGTTTATTGTTAAATTCATATAAAAACTATCCTATCTCTTAATTCGGACCGTACTCAAATCGGTTCATTAATTTTGGAGTTCATCGTGGACAGACAACGTTGTACGAAATTTTGATATATCAATATTACTAATTTACTACATCACCACCCGGCAAAAAAGTGTCATACACATAATACTCATAATACAAAAACAGCTATTACGAAAAAACACGACTTTTATGCCGGTGAATTAAACAGAACAGCTCGAGCTAATAACGATGTTTTTACAGCTGACCAAATGCAACGTTTGCTATTCAATGCTATAAAAATATCAAAACTTACCTAACATGTGATATGACACTTTTTTTTGATATGACACTTTTTTTTTTGCTATGACACTTTTTTTGCCGGGTGTCGACATGTTGAGGACAAAAGTAAATGACTGTGGCGCTTAAATTGTTTGTTTTTTTTTTATAGCTCGTCAGTATGACCTCAACGCGTCTGATGGCAAGGTAGATTGAGGTCAAAAGACTCAAGGCCACCATAACGTGCCCGCTAACATAGATGTCGTATGACACTTTTTTTTCTATGACACTTTTTTTGCCGGGTGTCGACATGTTGAGAACAAAACGAAATGACTGTGGCGCCAAAATTGTTTTTTTTTATTATTATTATAGCTCGTCACTATGACCTCAACGCGTCTGATGGCAAGGTAGATTGAGGTCCAAAGATTGAAGACCACCATTACGTGCCCGCCAACATGGGAGTCGGTTGTCCAGCTCATATCCGCGCCTGTATGTGACTACTACTACTACGGAGTACGGTCTTGACCTATAAAATACGGTCTAGGCCAAATGGTAACCCTAGGTGCTAATGATTCTATAATAGTGGTCTTCAGTATAACCGTCACGAGAGATTTTCACGCCTCGCTTAAAGGCCCGGTGTTGAAAGTCGAAGGGAACACGTGTGCTGGTAAAGAACTCCAGATTTAAATGGTGCGGCAAAGAAAGGAGGTGCTTAACCGTTTGATCCGTACTGATGTTGCTCCCTCGTATTCGTCATTGTCCTGTACAATTTCTGTCCAGTCTTCATATAACATTGTTTACTATAAAATGTATAACGTATGTTGTGTGTAATCGATTTTCTTTATAACTACGCCACCGAAAATATTCCAACACTACAAACCCAGGTCCTAACATTCTTAATTTCTAGTTCAATGTTCATTTAAGTATCACGCACTGAAAAATACGGCAAATGAGGGGCTCGTGGCTAAGTGGTAACCGAGTAGGTTAGCATATTACAAAGTTAATAAATGATGGGTGACCATTCTGAACACATTGAGACCCCTCCGTGCCTCGAATAGCATGTTAAAATGTCGCCGTCGCGTTGGTCCCAGGTGGAGCGGGGGTAGTTGGAGCCCTAAAAAGTACGATAACGTAATCTAACTGCAGAACTCGGATATCGCCTAGTACTTGGGTTGCGGACGTCTGATGGCAGTCGCTTCACGTAAAATATCAAAAGTTCGGCCGTATCGTAGTTAGACTGAAAGCCGACCCCAACTTAGTTGGGAAAAGGTGCGGAGGATGACACCTGAAAAATACGGTTAGACTATTTTGAAACAGTTTTTGCTTGCCCAGTTTATTTCTTTTTTGGTCCAATTTAATAATTGCCTAGAATCGTTAAGAAAAAAAGAACATTTGATTTCTTAACACCGTCAGAAGTCCGTATACATTAGTATATGATTTAGAGTTTTCAAAGGTCTTGAAGGATTGAGTGGACAGAAAAGCTTTTGAGGTCCGGAAATCTAAAAATCATCAAGATTCGCTTAGGACAAACACGAAAAATAGACAACAGACTTCAGACAACCTGAGGAGGAAAAAGGATTGATAACAATACAATTTTAAAAAGTCCATAATATTTTTGAACCTAAGTCACACTCGGCCCCAGTTAAGTAAATATACTATTCACATTACTTCATTACACTCTAACTGCTAAGTATATGAACTAAGTATGTAAACAGACAGTAGGTACACCATTTAAAACGTAGTTCTGTCAATGGACCAATAGCTAGAGAGTATGTCAAAATTAACCTGAAACCATATTTGGATAGAGAAAGCTTTCAGAAGGAACAAAAATTAATGCTAATTATGTTCCAAGTTCTAAGATGCAAGCGATATCACATGAAAAAGGCTATGACATATTGTCATTACTTAGATTGATTTTTTAAATATTACAGACAGTGTCATTTTTGTCAGATTACAGATTTATTTTTACAACCCTTTTTAAAGACAATTAAATACCAGGTTTTTTGAAGTTATACTTCTTTTGGCGCGTCAGGGAAAAATGATGAGAGTAAATTTTTACGATGCGCGCGCACACCGTCACGAAAAATTGACACCCTGAAGTTAGCTAGTCAACATTTTAGTTTTTCAAAAAAGTTACTAACTTCACGATATTTATTCAAATGTTTCTGAACCTACAAAACGTGTTTTGTATTAGTCCGAATAAAATACGAGGGCGGCACTGAAAATTTCGGGAATCAAGGAAGTGACACAACATTACTATTTAAAAATGTATTTATTGCTTTTCGAAGTATTCTCCTCGAAATTTGACACATTTTTCCATACAATGGAACCAATCATTGAAGCAACCATTCCATTCGGAAGTTGGAGTCTCCAAAATGGCCGTTTTGTAGGCGTCCACAGCTTCTTCAGGTGATGAAAATATCTGACGACGCAATTTATTCTTTATTTTAGGGAAAGTATAAAAATCATTAGGGCTTAGGTCGGGGCTGTACGGCGGATGGTCTAATAATTCTATGTTTTCTTGCTTTAAAAACTCTTTTGTTCTGTGCGCGGTGTGAGAACTCGCATTGTCGTGATGGAGGATGATGCGGCGGTTGCAGTTATCTTTACGGAGTTCAGAAACGACCTATGGCACACAAATGCTAGCATACCATTCTGCATTAACCGTTCTTTGTCCCTCAAGAGAAATAGTCGCAACATGGCCAGTTTTGGAGACAAACGTGGCCACCATTTTTTTTGCAACACTCCGTGAACGAACAATTTTTGTTGGCTTTAACTAATTTTCGAACATCCAAACTAGTGACTGGTTTTTTGTTTCGGGTTCGTACGCGTATATCCAGGATTCGTCACCTGATACGATGTTGTATACAGCATTTGAGGATCCTGCGTGGAATCTTTCGAGAGTTCTGACGCACCAAGTAACGCGAGCCGCTTTTTGCTCTTCACAGAGCGAATGCGGTATCCATAGGGAAAACAACTTTTTTACACCTAATTGTTCATGCAAGATTATTTTTATTTGACTCATGAAAATGTCTAAAGTGGCCTGAATTTCGCGGTATGTCACATGTCGATCTTAATCAATCAGCTTACGCACAGCATCAACGTTTTCTTGGGTGACTGCAGTTTTTGGACGACCTTGACGGGGATCATCACTGAGCGTGACACGTCCATGTTGAAATTCAGCAAACCAGTGATAAATTGTGGTTTTGTCAACCAGTGATAAATGCAGAAATCATCCGGTCAACACACTGTTTTTGCGTTAAACCACTTCGAAAGTCATAATACATCATCGCTCTTGAATTTTCTCGAGTCAATTCCATTTTCTTAACGACTAAAGAAGTTTGACAAAACCTTGTGATAAGACCGAGATCTTTTTTTAAATAAATAAATGGTATTCGATTTTTAAAACCAAAGAGTTTTCAATTAAAAAGATTTTAATATGACAGAAACAGTGGAAATATTCTATTCCCGATACTTTTAGTGCAGCCTATGTATATATAAATATACATAAATGTATATTTTTTCAAATAATATATCGTGGTGACTGATATTTATTTACAATTGATTTATTTAAAGATATTTACTGTGATTATCAGTAATAAAAATGGTTTTTACATATTACTTTGAGTACGTTTGTAGAATTTGAGGTTAGTTGACTGTATGTATTATTTATTAGGATATTTAAATAAACTTTATTTAACTAGATATTGCGTTGTAATAAGAAGTATAACTTCTTACGTGCGTACATAAATACACACACACTTTTTTTTAAAACAGATTATAAAAACAAAGACATACTTCAAGATTAGCCCAAATATGTACCGGAATTTGCACGAATTAAAATTGATTCTATATAACAGCATTCTAGCTCGTTAAAAACAATATTTTATTGGAAGGGATTTATAGAAAACGATGGTAAGTGCCATGTGCCATGAACGGCTAACAGCTGTGCTGTCAATCGCAAGTTATCGACCTTATTACCGCTCAAAAAATTCAACGATTAGGTAGCTCTACGAACGTAGTACACATTGTTTTCTGCTGATGATTAGGATTGTCAGAGTTCCTTAAGAGCGAGGGAGATAGTGCTGGATTCTCAGTCACTACTGTTTATAGGTACCGGTAACCGTTTCAATCGGGCGAGCCGTGTGGTAATCTGAAAAATAAAAAAAAATATGTGACTTTATCACCATCAAAACCCACTGTTATATGAAATAAACTTGACATTTACTGTATTTGTACTGTCAAACAATCCAAGTCAACATTGGAACAAAAACAGAAGTCCTTAAATAAATAAATGAAAGTAGTCTCGCTATCCCTCGTTCCTTGCACCACACACCCTGTCTGTTTGTATAAGGCCCTTTGCTTGACAAATCGCTCCCCCGCTGTGAAAAGTTGCCTTTGTTTATACTAATTCGAAAGTTTTTTTCTATTCCATATTTAGTAAACTTCTCGAAACAACGACATGGCAGCGGGAGAGGTCAAATGTTGCCAGATAAGATTTCAGTTTATAAAAAAACAACATCAACAAGGTTAAGATAAACAAAAACATTTAAACAAAGGTTTAGTGTTCTGTTTATTGCTAACTACGACTCTCTACTTTGTTTAGTCATGACAACATAATCTTATATAAATAGAACAAGTTATAAGATGGTATGGCTATGGATACAGTACTCGAAAAAACTATGATGAAAATATTAAATCTTATATAAAACCTAAAATGGCATCCACATGATACAATTTTACTACCTGATCAGATTTGTGATTGAATTTGCTTACGAACAGTTTTTCCGTCCACACGCACACAACTAAATCACCAATTTTCATTTGATTTTATTTTCTGTGCTGGCCAGACGTTTGTAAAAAAGGTTAAGTACCGTATACCTAATAGTTTAACTATTAGAAGAAATCCTTCCTGTATTGATCTTATAATATAAATCATGTTATAAATGAAACCAAAGAACTGATGAAATGCGTTAATAACGCGCAAATAGACACGTCTGTAGAAAAAACGAAACACATCCGCAGTATGTCGCCTGCAGGCAGACTAAATGATAAAATTGGCCTATTAGCGTCCACACGAATCGATTTGATGTGACACGATCTAGTCAGGCAGTCCTGACCACCCAATGACCTTGAATTGGATGATATGCGTCCACACGAAACGATTCGATTGAAAATATAAATAATATATAAATTGTGCATGAAATCTTCCCGTGTGGACGCCGTTTTACATAGCTTGTTATGTTTTAACACGTCGCAATCCGATTTATGTATAAATCCTTTTAGCCTTAGATAGACTATAGAGTATACTCGAAGGTGACAAACATCTCGCTGTAATTTATAGGAGCGGAGCAGTTTCGATGTAAGATTGTTGAAACACGACAAGTTTGAAAACTAGCTGTAATAAACGAAAAAAGGGAAGTTCAAGTGGAATATAATTATTAAGGAGATCAGATTGGCAGATTTTTATCTCTTGCTTATACAGAGTGCAGGATGTGAACACGAGTTGAAGTACAAAATCAACATAACACAACATCAAAACAAAACATTTTCTTACAAAAGTATACAAGTTGATCCATTTCAGGTTAGATATAATTGAGGATATTCATTGAGTACTACAAACCCACCCTTACAGTATAACACTTATGATCCAAATTGGTGTGAGGTGGTCCATCGGTGGGACAGTAAATGGAAACAAATTCGCGGCCCACTTTCCCCTGCTTCCTCTCGAAATGGGAGCGACAGTTGATATTCGATTACTGCGATTTTCAGCAATAGGTGTGTGGCGATACGAGGTATTGCTGTCTGGGAATATCTCTCGAGATATATCTAAACCATACATTGGATTTAAGGAGAAGAATTAAAAAGTTGTTGGAAGAATAATAATTTTCTTTTTCATTATTTCGTAATTAATGGCAAACTAACGAAGAAGATTTTTACTGAAGGTGAGTAGAGAAAACATTTAGAATAAAAATTGTCGTATCGAAATAAAACTGTGTATATATCATCATCAACATCTTGAAGCTGATCAGATGATAGAGCCTCTAGGATCTCCCTCGAGGATCAAACTCTTTTCATGGTATTAGTAAACCCTACGAGTTTGGACTCATATAACTATAATAACTCCACACATCTCACACACGGCCGTCTGATCCCAAACTAGGCAGAGCCTGTGCTATGGTAACCAGACTGCTGATAAACATACTTATTTCTAAATAAATACATATTATAGATAAATTACTCCCAGACACAGAACAAATGATCGATCATCACACAATTAATTGTCCTTGGTGGGAAACGAACCCACGACCTCTGGATCAGCAGTCAGGATCATTAACCACTAGACCAACAGGCCAGTCTGTAACATTTGTTTTAACGAGTCCAATAGATTAAATATATACTTTTCCAATTCAAATTAAATCAAAACTTACCCTACCAACCATCTATGAACCACAGACTGATAATAGCTTTGGCGCCAGAACGATTATAGCGATTAGATTAAGTATTAGGACAGACGGAAGACAGAAAGACAGACAGTATTATAATTATGTAAATAGTTAAGGACATTTTAACATGTCAGTCTCTTATCCGTTGGGTTTATCTAAGTGGATTATGAGGTAAGCAATCACATTAACTAAAAATACAAGAGATGCGGCACCTATGGATAATAATACATATAGTTTTAAATAAATATTTTATATTGTTCTTTTTTTTTGCTGATTGATATCCGTGGGGTATAAAGGGTCGGGCTGAAAACCAGCGCTAGGCACACGTCTAGCAAATGCTGAAACAGATCCTATTCGCTAGGCACGTGAGGTACATCTTTTTAAGTGCATTTATCGTTTTTAGATGTAAGTTTGTCATGGTATAATATTATTTATTTATTTAAAACTTTATGCACATTTGTACAAAGGCGGACTTAATGCCTAGGGCATTCTCTAGCAGTCAACCTTGGGGTGATGTAGAACTGCTGAAAGGTAGGTGCAAAGATACATTTGAAATTATTTATGATACAAACTAATATTTACATTACTTACATGTACAATTTTCTATATATAATTACAACATAATATACACAATTTCATATACTTATACACAAAGATACATAAGTACTTAGATTATCGCTATACAGAGTACATATATATTCACACATATCATATATATACATATATGTTTTAAAGTTATTGTCTCTTAGGTGTCTAGTACTCCTTTTTTTCTTTTTTTCTTTATACAGAAAAATTCCAGCTGCTTGTAAAAGTGGTAAACATATATACTCCCACTATAGTAAGAGGTTAACAAATTTCTATGGGAGTGCGAATATTTCAGACATCAGAGAGATATTTTTTAGGGTTCTGTTCCTCAAAAGGAAAAAAGGAACCCTTATAGAATCACTTTGGTGTCCGTCTGTCTGTATATCAACTTCCTTTTTCTCAGGAACTCGTGGACGCATAAAGTTGAAATTAATAACGAATAATTATGTCTGCGGTCCCTTGAAGCATCTAAGTCAACGGAATCAAATTATACGGCCATTTAAACCTTAGATTTGATCAAATTTGATAATTTCGCAGGTAAATCAAAACCTATAGGGTACTTCCCATTGAACTAGAACCATCAAATTTGGAACCTTGTGTTCCAAATTTGATGGCTCTTTAAGGAAAAATCCAAAAGTCAAATTGATTCCCCAGACAGACGTATCATACAATTTCTGTAACAATTGTCTGTAACACAGTTAACACTATCATCAATCACTGACGTTCACTCTATCACAAAAAAAAGCGTTGTATACAACTGTTCTTTTAAGTTTGGATGAGATGGACAAATTGTATTTGGCTTTTTTGGTTATAAAGTATTATTATTATTAATTTTGCTTTATGCAACAATCGGTGCGCGTGTCAGGCTCGCACTCTCCGGTTTTTTAATAATTTTACATTATACAAAGAACTTATTGTTGCGGTGACTCTGTGTTGATCTATAATTATCTATCATAATTAAATTGACGATTTCGAATAATTAATAACCAATTTTATGAAATAAAGTTGTTAAGTTTGAATTTGTTCTTCATTGTCGTGGTTTGATTCAGGTATTGAGAGATACTTTTTTTATCTGCAGGGGCAGAGAGGAAATGTCTAAATAGTCACGCTATCAATATAGTGAATTACTCATCATTTAACAATGTTATAGTTTATAATGATTGCATATTATCCATGATTCTGTGACTCACACGCAAGAATGATATACGAGTATTGTTCTATTGATAACTATAACATCCGATCCCCCTTCGAGGAGCTGTTTTTTCAAAAGCCAGAAATAGAAATAAGGAGTGGTACGATATAGAAGCCACGTCGAAAGCAATGGCATCCACTTTAACTCATACAATGTCTATATACGTCACAAATTAGAATATGTGACAGGCGTCTCGCCCTATCACGTCAAAAATATTTATTTTAACGTACCAGAACGTTAGGTCCCATAAACTGTTTACGCATATAAACATGACACATGTAAGATTTGAATTAATAAAAGAAGCCCAAACATGTCCTAAGGTGGCAATGTTAAAATATTAGTAAAACCTGTCTAAATATATGTTGTTTCTGTGTCACAGGACAATATTTTCACTTTTGGACGCCTCCACACGTACGCAAAAGCCATCATACATTACTTATTGTATCAATACTGTTGATGTTTATTTACGTTCATAAAGGAGGCGAGGGGAGGTAACAAATTAAGTAATTAATTGAAGAAAGTCATGACGTACACAGACGTCCTCTCAAAATTTATTCGGCGACACCGACAGCTTGTGATAGCGTATGATGTAGACTACAAATTCGTAAAATGATTGACAAGTTCACGTTTACATGAACGATAAAGTGTAGACATCTACTTGGTCCTTCGAACTTCATAGTCTCTGTTTCTTATCTGTTACACTTTTCTATAAAACAACCAGACATACATTTCAACGCCATATTTACTTTACATTTATATAAAATAGAGTTCCTTATTGGATATTTTTAGTAGGTACGTATTGTAACGGAGAGAATGACGCTCTTGCTGCAAGGCATTGAGGAATCTTGATAAAAAAGGGTAAGTTTCGTCTATGTTACATCGGGCAAACGAGCAGACGGGTCACCTGATGATATATGACTACCGCCGCCAATGGGCACCTGCAATTCAAGAGTCACAAGTGCGTCGCCGACCTATAAGGAGTAGGAGAAGGGGGGAAGAGAAGGACAGGACGGGAGAGTGGAAGAGGGAAGGTCTAGGGCCTCCGGTAGCCTCACTCACTTAGCGAAAAGCAATGCAAGCATTACTTCACTGCCGGTTTTCTGTGAGGCCGTGGTATTATTCCGGTCGAGCCGGCCCATACGTGCCGAAGCAGGGCATTCTTTCTTCGGTTATGTGCCTATGCCATGTAATCTTTAATATAATTTTATCACACCTTTCTGTAAAAACCTGTATTTATCATGTAACCTGTTTAGGAAGTCATGGACGAAAAGAAATATACGTCACCATATCTTCAATAATCATTTGAAAGGTAAAAGGTCGCGTGTTCGATTCCTGCTCAGTCCAATATTTGTACCCATAAATATGTTCTATTTACATTATTATTCCCATAGCACAAGCACATACGTAATACGTATACATATACATACATAACAGCCTTCCCATATTTGATTTCGTCTACACATTGGCTTTGATTATATACCATCATATACACAAATTCAAAGGATCTATCGTCAGACACAATCTCTCATGTGTGTCACCGTGTCTATGTCAGAGGCCGCGGTATATAGGTCAAGTAACAGCGGAAGAGTGCAATGCGACGATGCACTGATCTGTTGGAATACAATTAGCCCACATTTTGGCACTATTAATGACGAATCATATTTCTGTAGTTTTTATTTTATTTTTATTTAATTTGTAAGGTACAGAAACAGACAACAGATTAAATACTCTTAAACTAATAGTCACCTTATACAATTTGTAAACCTGGAGTCCAATTACAGCTGTACACTACATTTACTGGTTGATAAGCTTCCGTAAAATAAAAAATATTAGAAATGATTTACTTATTTCTAATTATAATAAGCGAGAAAAAATGTGTGTGTCACCTCCGACGCACGACTGGAGTTTACAATTTACTGGAGCCTCTCTCTCTCTCTCTCCCTCCCTCCCTCCCTCCCTCCCTCTATATATTCTGTATATATTTACAAATATATATAACATAAAGGTATACACATATCTACTTACATGCGTCGAGAATAAGGAGTAAACTCCAATAAAGCATAAAAAGCACAATAAAGCGTTACGCTGCCCTCCGATCACTAAATTTTACTCTTCATATTTTTTTCATACCGGGCGCCTTATATGCAAAGCGATTCTTAAGGAGTAAACTCCAAAAAAAATTTAATGGCATGCTATCATTAATATTATTAAGCTTATTCGACGTTGTTTCGCAATTTGGCTTCAACCCTAGTAGTTTTAAAAAATATTTCAATCATTTAGTAATGAGTTCTATATAAATATTTTTTTTAATTATTTTTAATTTTCGGTCTTAATCTTGACGCAAAGAAATTATATTTTTTAATTACCTCTATGTGGTTTCTATAATTTTTGTTTAGTAGAGAAACATTCCTAGATTTTTTAAAACTCAAAACCACGGGCCGTTGACAACCACGTTGTGAACGGCCCAACTAATGGTAAACTGCTACCGGTTCCTATACATTCTCGCAACCACAAAGTCAATCCTTTCCTATCATTGGGAAATGATGACTCTGATCAATAGCAGAAAACAGCACACCAAAGCGTTTAGTTTTTACTTCAGTTGGGGGTTTTCAAAGCAACCACAACCTCAGTTCTATAATTATTAGTCTAACACTTTTTTATTAACTTTTACTTGTGACTAAATATGTAAACAAAAAATACCAATCGAATTAAGAACCTCCTCCTTTTTGAAGTCGGTTAATAACGGAAGTCAATTTTAACTTAACTTGTAATTAATTATCGTTTTCCAAATGAAATGTTGTAGGTATATGTAGCTCGAATGATAATACCATAATTTGGCATGTAGGAGCTAATCTGATGATGGAGGCAAGAGGTGAATAGTGGAACTGTTCAGGGGTTACTACTAAATACTTCGAGTTTGGGCTTATATGATTCATTTTGATGAGTCCAAGAGGTTGCGCGTGGTAACGACGGTCTACTGATGATAGCCAGGAGCCGCCAGGAGGTAGAAAATGAAAATCTTTTTAAACTTTTATTTCCGTTTACTATTAAAGTGTGTTTAGTTTAGTTTTTCTAAACAATAATTTATTAGTACTAAAATTAAAAAAAAACATGTTAAATGACTTATCCCAATTTTATAATTCCCACGGAATCAAACCGAACGAACTATTAAATGCAAAACGGTGATCCCGGTTCGGATTGGCAGTTTCTAAGATGAGAGCGTTAGAACGGGCAAACTTACAGTTTTAAAGTATTAGTATAGATAATCGTAAATTAAGTAAACGAGACAGTTTCTGTCGAAAAGGGAAGATGGCGATGTGAATGTGAGACGTAGGTTGTGCAGTGATAAAATCCAGATGTTCTTAAAAATGATGGTATGTCTTTTTTGCCGTTAACTTTCATATCTTGTTTATTAAAAATAATTAGTAGAATTATTTATTATGACAACTTTAACTAAAAGAGCTCAGTTTCCTTTCAGATCTTAATGATTGATAGAAATGTATATTGTTGCCGGTTTAGTTCAATCTTCGACCTTAGTTACACCAGCAGTGTATTTATTTATTTGTCGTTTTAATTCATACTTTTTAAAATGTTATTGAATTTTGCCCTGATTATTTTTATATATATATATTATTATAATGACTATTATTAAAATAGATATATAACTTATGTTGACATAACATTCAGATTTTTTGATTACTTATTTACGATTAATCATTATTCTGTGGTTTAATTATTACTGCAATATTATAAAAACTATACCAGTGGCTACCTCCTTTCGTCTCTTCTATCTATTTTGCCGTGCCCGACAGGGTCCATATTTGGTCTTTTAGGTATATTATTCTTTTGCAACAACATGTAATACATATGGAGAGGAATAAATAATTGAAATTGAAACTTACACACACGAAAAAAATAGTCTAATTGAGAACCTAATCCTTTTTTGAAGTCGGTTATTAAGTGACAGAATCGGAGGCAAGTTCTAAATATAGAAATAAATGGTATTGTATTATAGTATCATCAATCATCATTACGTCAACCTAAAAATTATCAATCGTCCCTCCGGACCTCCGGAGTTGTGGATTGTGGGGGAGTATCTGGTGCAAGTATCATTGAATTAAGAATTTGGAACTATGGGGACTGTGATGACAAAGATTGACAGTATTTTTATATTAATACGAGAGAATTCTTTGTTAATAAACGCGCACGGACAAGAATGTGAAATTTGGAGAATGTTAAGGAGGCCAACTTTCTGAAAATTGAATGGAGGAGGAGGTGTTGAATGTTGAAGTATGAAGTTTTGTCGGTAATAAATACTTACTAAAGATTTTTGTTTCAAAAATGTATCGCTAGAGCAATTCAAAAGATTTGGCATATTAAATCAATAGCAAATAAAAAGTAAAAAATATTTTCTTTTTATTAAGTATTTAAAAAAACTTAAGTCGTGTTTTTTTATTTTTAAACTATCATTTATTTAATTTTTAAGTTAAGTTATAGCTGCAATAGAAATACACTCTCTGTCAAAATTTCAAATGTCTACCTATTACGGTACATGAAAAACAGCCCGCTTGCGGACGGACTGACAGCTGAACCCTAAAATAACGTCAAGTGGCACAGATGTGTTGCGCTTTCTGGAATATAAACTTAATCCTAACAAAGTTAATAATAATAAAAAAAGGCGAACAAAATAAACTTAATATAACAACATAACAATTAGCGCACCCCTCGCGCTGGACCGCAAGGGGTGAAATTAAATGTTAGTTTAAAAATCTTTTGTGTTGACCTACCCCAATGTTTATCGACGATGAAGTGGGTGAATGGACGGAGAAGATAAATAAATAATTATTATAACAAATATAGTGAATATGTCGCTAGGAGAGAATAAAAAATACAATATTCTACGATAGTTCCTATATTTATTACATGTGTAATACGGGACTTATTTGTGTAATTGCAACGATCATGGTCACGGGTGGACTGACCGTGACCACGACCGGTGAAATTCGATCGAAACGTTGGGTAACCAAAAAGTATTGCACCTTATATATATTATCGCGATTAAATCCCGATTTACACATCTAATATGTATCAGAGTCGCGAAGGTTTAAATCAATTAGTTCCTATGTTATAAGATAGAGCGGTGGCGAGACGTGTCTCTGATCTGTCCCCAGCAGTAGACCCAGTTGTGACGGAACACCGTGTATTTTTAGTCGGTTCGATTCCGAACCACCTCAAAGTTTCCAGTGAAGTATTTTACAGGGTAAGAAAAAAGGATGGTTCCTAGAAAATTGTATTATTTATTTTAGCGGTATCTAGACCTAATCTAAGCACAGCTAACACTATGGGTTTTAGGGCACGGATAAACACTTACGTATACATATATGTACCAACATCTTTTTCCTTTTTTATCTTATATATATATATAAGATTCTTAGCCGATTTCTAGACCAAGCTACTGTGGGATCCTTTTTTTTTATTTTATTAATATTTTGATGTATTCTATTATTTAATAACTAGCTGCACCCATAAGTTGCAATGCCATTTTTTTCTTTACATCACAATCTCATCAATTCATTTCGGAACGCATACAGGGACAAACACACAAACATTAACAAAGTATCACCGAGTTCAATGCGCCTAAATCATCATGATAGATATAGTAATAAGCTGTATTATTCATTCCTCAATTTTTCACCCTTAGAGGTGGCTTGAGTACAACCAATTTAATTTAAAAAAGACTGATTGAAACCGGTTCACAAATGACGAAGACAAGAAAAACAATAGTCAGTCAGCCTGCTCGTTTTTGGAGTCGGTTCAAAATCTTCTGAGCTTTACAAAAATACGTAAGTAATTGAGACATATTACCGAACAACGACGAGAGTACCTGTTAGAATGCGATCAACGGAACTTAACACGACAGACGCAATTTAAATAATATAAGAGAAAGTCTTATTTAAAGGTCAATATGAAGGTAAAGTGACGACAATATAAAATTAAATGAGCATCACAATATCAGGTGTACCAACCATGAACTTATCATGAATGACTTACGTAAACTACTAACTACTAGGGCCGAAAATGGATAGACAATTGAGATGAGCGCTTTCTAGATGTCGTAACAGATAATAACAATCTGATGCCGCGATGGATTGAGTCAGGATAGGTATCGGAGAAGATTGGGAAGGGAAGAGAATGAGGAGAAATTTCTCTTGGACGACGATCTTTCAACAGCTAGAATTGCTGGAAATAACAACGTTAGAAGAATAAATTGCTAAGGAAAGTTATTGAGATGTTTTTAGACACATTACACAGTGCTATCTAAGCCAGACCCAAACTAAGTCCCGCCCTCTGACTAACTGAGCCCTCGAACCTAGTAAGTAGGTTAGAACACGGACAAACAATACATAATGTTTTTAAAGGGGATAACTTCTTATAAGAGGGTAAACCGCTTCGTTACGCAACGCGTTACGGCGCCAGTCTGTCTGGCGTTTAAGTTATCACTTCTGTCGGGCGTCCTTTTTTTTTTATAAATACGTACATGTTATACATAGGTTATAGATATATATATATATATATAACACCCATACTCATACATACAAACATTTGAACTGAACAGAAATCAAACCCGCGATGAGAGCGTGACCGACGCTCCATGTCGTCAAATTGATTAGAATACTCAATATTCCGTAAAAGACACTCCTTTATCAACGCACATTGTTACTAATACCCTCGTTTGTTCGCGACTTGCATGCAAATGGCGCCATTCCTAACTGTATGTACCCTTAGGGTAACTTATGTAATATGGGACCCTCGACAGCAGACAAAAGGGATTAGCCTCGGGGCCTATGCACCTGGCAGGCACGCGCCCTTTTTACGATCTGCCATAAATTGAAAACGCTTAAGAATGAATTAATATCTTTACTAATATAATGAAGCTAAAAAGTGTTTTTTTTTTAATAGCAGACGCTAATCGCTGTAATAAGATAGTTTAAAATAGTTTAGGTGAGATAGCGGATTAGGCCCAATATAAAATCTCCCTTCCACTTTTTTCACGGGATAATTAGGAGAAAAATAATAGAAATAGCTGAGAATATTTTTGGAAAGTAAATTTCCACGGAATTTATGTGAAAAAAATCGAAAAGGTCCATAAAACAGGTTTTTTGCGCTTTTTAAAACAAATATATATTTTTTGTAAATAAAAATTGTGAAATAGTGCTTGAAAACTATTTTATACTATTTTACATCATTTTTTGTTTAATCCAAAAAAAATGCATTGAAAATTGCAAAAAACCTGATTTACGGACCTTTTCACATGAAAAAAAATATACTCGGCTATTTCTACTATTTTTCTCCTAATTATTCCGTAAAAAAAGTGGGCGGGAGATTTTTTTAACGGGTAAACTATTTCGTCAGTTATTTTGGCATTTTATAGCCGATTCTTGAGGACACGAAAAGGACCCTCAGGAGCGGATTAACACAAGAAAATGTCCTGTGGCTAAGCTATTGAATATATTTCGTTCATATTTTCTAATTCATCTAAGAATAGCATTTACTGTATTGGGTACAGTTTCAGTGATAGATAGCGCACCACCTTGTATATGTGCACTTTAAGGACACACGAGGAAGTTTACGTACTAAGTTACATAATATATAGCAGCCAAAGTAAAATGGCGTCTGCACCTGCAAGAGAGCCTCTTATCAACAGGTGCAGACGTAACGGTTGTAACAATAATTTAAGTAACCAATGTCACTACCCAAGAATAAGAAAATACAAAAACGGCATAATAACATAATAAATAATAAACAATAACTTTAAAAAACAATTTTCTCATAGACACGTTGACACCTAAGTCTATGAAGTTTCATTAATAACTAATATACAATACAATAAACAAAGTAGTTAATAAAACAAAATATATATGGAAGGCTAGGTTATTTTATTTTTTTAGTTGATAGTGTTTTAGGTAGACTTCGAAGATATTCTATCTCTTGGTTTTGTAGCAATTGTCGAGTTTTCCAAAAATTTCTACACATGACCCTAGACCTCAAAACAACCGCCAGTTAAAAAGTTTATACATATTGCTTTCAAACTTGAACGACAAATCAACAGGGCAAAAATGAAGGTTAAGTTTGTGAATGTAGGATATTCCCCCAAAGGGTGGGGGGGGCAGATTTAAAAAAAAATTAAAAACACGAAATCTATCTCTGCGGGCCTGCTACGGGCCCGTTTTTTTAGTTGATAGTGTTTTTTTTCTTTGTATTTACCTCAGATACATAAGAATAATATAAGTTATTATTAATTTATTTAATCAAATTCTGAATGTAAACCATAGACCAAAGATTTCAACCGGAAATAGAATCCAAAAACGTATAACGAAATGGAAACAGAAATAAAATTACAAACTTCGTAAGTGTTTAATTACCAAGTATACAATGTCTCCAATTACGTAAACATTAACAATGGTATATAAATATCTAATTGACAGGCACATGCACAACGACCAATTATAATTTAATATCAAATATCAAAAGGAATAAGATACTGTGTGTTACTGGCGCACAAATTGCCCTGTTTTCACTAAACGATTGGCGAGGTGTCACTGTGAGATGAGCGAGGTAAAGAAGTGAAGAATAATTTAACCAGTCTATCACACTTTGTCATCTGAATACCACACCAGCTCCTTCCCAACTCTGTCGCTCAGTGACAACATCGTGTCACCGTACTAGGAAGCAAGCATTGACAGACATGATTAAATACCTATTTTTTTTTGGGTGTGATCGTGTTTTTAAATTGCCAGAGAACACTTATATATAACACATTGGATTGGTTTTAACACTTGCAGATTTTACTTCTCAAACTTGGTTTAGAAAAATAATCGATTTTTTTTTTTTTTAATAGGTTCGATTTTTTCAAAATATCTGAAAATCGTAGCTACTATATTGAGTTCAGATTACATTGACTCATTGACTCCAAGTTATTCCTTTGGTTTAAATAATCAGAATGTCACTTTTAGCGAAAAGATTATTGAAAAGAAATTAAAACACTGAGTGGCTTGTGACAGAGTACGTAACACCGCTACCCAAAGTTACGGTACACACATCTTGAGTCCGGCTTGTTTTTATTTTATACTACCAGCGCTCCACGGTTTCTCCCTCGTAAGTCCTGATCCCGTGGGAATATCGGGATAAAAAGTAACCTATATGTTAATCTAGGTTTCCAGCTATCTACATACCAAGTTTTATCGCAATAGGTTCAGTAGTTGTGGCGTGAAAAAGTAACAAACATCCATACATACATACATCCATACATCCTCACAAACTTTAACGTATATAACACTAGCAGCGCCCCGCGGTTTTACCCGCGTGAGTCCCGATGCCGTAGGAATATCGGAATAAAGAGTAGCCTATGTGTTAATCCAGATCTCCAGCTATCTACATACAAAGTTTTATCGCAATCAGTTCTGTAGTTTTTGCGTGAAAGAGTAACAAACATCCACACATCCGTACATCCATACAACCATTCATCCTCACAAACTTTCACGTTTATAATATTAGTAGGATTTACGGAGGAACAGCAACATTGTGACTTGTCTACATTACTGTACCGAATTAGAGTCTTCACATTGTATAGTTTAATAAATAAAATAGTATAAAGAAAATGTTTTTATAGACAAGGGTTTATCGCAAATCAATTATCTAGTTGTTGGCCTAGCAGATAATACGCGGAAGTTTAATTTTTTACTAGTTTATTTTTTCGCCTAATTTTAATTTGTTCAGATCTGTATGCACATTTTTAGAGAATAATAAGTCCTTATTTAATACTAGCAGCGCCCCGCAGTTTCACCCGCGTCAGTCCTGATCCTGTGGGAATATCGGAATAAAAAGTAGCCTATATGTTAATCCAGGTCTCCAGCTATCTACATCCAAGTTTCATGGCAATCGGTTAAGTAGTTTTAGCGTGAAAGAGTAACAAACATCCATACATCCATACATCCTCACAAACTTTCACGTTTATAATATTAGTAGGATTATATTTAAAAGAAACTTTCGTAAATGTCAATCGGTAAGTCACGTGACAGAGGACGTCATTCCGTTACGTTTCATTTCAACAACGTAACCGAGTAGCGTAACTAAACTATTCGAGTGATGAATCTATGAGACCTCGCCTTACATGAAACACAATCCAATGTTTTTGTTCCAGTAAAATTAGCCGACATGTGTGTGTGAACATGTTTTGTTTTTAGTGAAAATACGTGCTTTTTACGTGAGAATGAATGTTTTTGTTTAAAGACTGACTTGTGAACGGAATGGGGTTGACAGTGAGTTTGACAGCTTGCACTTTCTTTGGCTACCGGTGTCTCAATTAGTGTTGTTGCTTTCAGATGTAAGACAAAAAATATTATATAACTAGCTGCGCCCCGCGGTTTCACACACGTAAGTCCCGGTGCTGTGGGAATATCGGGATAAAAAGTTGCAAATGTGTTAACCCAGGTCTCCAGCTATCTACATAACAAGTTTCATCGCAATCGGTTCTATAGTTTTTGCGTGAAAGAGTAATAAACATACACACATCCAGACATATACACATTCATACATCCTCACAAACTTTCACGTTCATAATATTAGGACGATTAGTAGGATTCTAAATTTTGAATTTAAATTCGGCGACCTATGCGGCGTAATATACATTGCATACGAGTATGGCGATATAAGTGGGAGAGCCATGCTTTTGCACGTATGGGCCGCCTCGACCGCAGTGATAACTTGATAATACCTCGCAGAAAACCGCTGTGAAGCAATGCTTTCGTTGTGAGTGACGTTACCGGAGGCCCTAACCCTTCCCTCGCCCCTTCCTTACCCCCTCCCTCTCCCTGTCTTCCCCCTTCCCCTACTCGCAGCTTAAAGGCCGGCAATGCACTTGTGACTCTTGAGTCGCAAGTGCCCATGGGCGGAGGTAGTCACTTACCACGAGGTGACTCGTTTGCTCGTTTGCCTCCTATCCCATAAAAAAAGAGAAACGACTGACTAGTGCTAGGACATTGCATTTTTATCTGTTTTTCCAAAAAACTTAGTTACTGTCCTAAATTTTAGAATGATACCTGTTAATTAGTAATTCGAATAAAAACTTTCCTTAGTGGTATTTATATTAATTACGATATACGGTTTTACTAACGGGTATGCCCGACTAGTCTCAGACCCAACGGGGGCCCTTTATCAAGGGGTGAGGCGTCTTGCCGCGTTGGTTGTAGGTGTCAGTCTGGCATCCCCGAAATATACACGTGAGTAAAATCGCATATCCTAATTAATACTTAGTAATTAGGTCTCCATTCATAAAAAATAATCTTAAATAAACCGGCGAGAATTGGTAACCAGAAGAAGACTATATAAGAACAAGAATCATGATGTCTATAGATGCTTAAGTACTTAAACTCACACAGTTGATTTACCTTCTAAAAATATATACCCTTCAACTGCGAACAACCGATAATATCAGGTGCCAATATACACCAAGATAATCAAGATTGTTCACCGCGTCATATATCGTTATTAATCTTACGAAGTGCGAACATACAGACAGATACCAGCACGCTTTTATTTGTATAATTTAATTATAAAACATGTATGTTTGGGTTGTGAGGCCCCGGGGTAAAAACGGCTGGGCAATATTGAGCTTTAATTGTAAAGGATTATTTACATTACACCGCACCGGAACCGGACTGTAGAACGGACGCGGCAAGAAAACTTTAAATACTAATTTGCGGCCATCCCCGCTTCCAACGAGGTCAATTATATTAATTAATACATGGCCTATGTCTATGGAATAAAGCGCAGTGGGTCCTTGAATTACCCTCCACTTACACATAATCTCACAAAATAAGCGCTCTTAAGAGTATTAGATTCATTTTCGACGAGGTTTGATTCATAAACATTTGGCACATGTTCCGACTGACTTCTCTATAATCAACCGGTACAACGGACGGTTTCGATGGTTATACAAGATCCTCATTTTTTCGCAAGCGACAATCCGATTCAGAATCCCCTTTTTTATGCATATATAACCAGGTCTGTTTTTCCTTTGTTGGCAAGCAAGCCTTGACACGATTTTGTTGTTATTCTTTAGTCCGGTTTTCATTTTCTGATATTTTATCTTACAAAATGACGTAATTTTATCACTTTAATTTTATCACTAACATTAAAGGCTGCTATTACCGACGAAATGTCATCTATACGAGTATGAAAATATCGATTTCAACTTGCTATGTCATCGGATAATGCTTGGGATTCTTTAGTTTTTGGTCGACCATTTTCTATTGAGGAGCCTGACGACCACATTCATTGCGATGACATTCTGTGGCTCAGCGGTCGGCAAAAATAAAACCCGCTATTTTAAAATCGGTGACCCTGCCGTTCCCGGCTTTAAAACGGTTTGGTTCCGGTCCAAGAATACAAATATATACTGTAGACCATATGACTGATGGTTCTTTATTCAAGCTTTGGTCTTACAAAACTGTTATAGTAGGTGACTTAGTATAGGCTTCTGCTGGTTCAACTACGTTTACCAGATCTCAAGGGAGGAAGGGCATAATTAGGGTTGGGAACAAACAATTGACAGTACTGATGTGTTGAATGTTTATTTGCGTACTGAGTTAGCAGTCTTCTGACATCTTCTATAGGGTGAAGATTACTTATTCAGATATTTTGCTATACATTGCCCTACCTATCCGGGAACAGCTTTTATTAAGACATTCGGACCCAAGTCCAACGCCTGCCTTTAGCCATTACGCTACGGCCGCCTACCTTAGCTCTTACCTACATATTGCGCCGACCCCAAATAAAATGACGAAAAGTGCAGTAGGATGATGTAACCAGTGCGAGAGGCCACTAATAATTAGACTTTGGGCTAAAAATACTCATCAATACTGCAATGCCGTCTTATCATCGCCGTTTATTGATGCACCAATGTTTGATAAATTGTTTTTTTGTTACATTGGACATTATGACATGTTATTTATTTTACAATAATAATAAAGTAATGAAAAGTAAACAGAAACACTATTCGTTCATACAATTTTCGAGGGTTTCTCTCAATTTTTTCAGGATCCCATCATCAGATCCTGACTTCCTTGATATGGGACCACCCTTGAGGTATACCCTATCTAACAAAAAAGAATAATCAAAATCAGTTCATGAATAACGGAGTGAGGGCTGAACAGACATAAAAAAAAAAAAAATATTATACGGTCAAATTGAGAACCTCCTTTTTTTTTCGTCGGTTAAAAAATTAGCGTTCACGATTGTAGTAGTTACTATGTAACAGTCGCCAGCGTCCTTCACAGGAAATAGTACATTCAATTTTTATACTTACTTGTTATTTGTAAGAGTATTTGTAACATGTTATACAAAGTAGAATATGAAGTATGAAGAGTTTCTCGGCGTTAGAGCATTATTTTTTCTCTTTTTAGGGTTCCGTGCCTCGAAAAGAAAAAACGGAACCCTTATTAGATCATTTTGTTGTCCGTCCATCCGAAGGTCTGTCTGTCTGTCAAGACCCTTTTCCTCAGGAACGCGTGGAGGTATCAAGCTGAAATTTATATCAAATATTGAGTATTTCTGTCTACTGTCTCTTAGAGCTGTGAAAAATCAAACTTCGAAGCCAACGCAATCAAAAGATACAGCCGTTTATGCCGCAAATTTCCACAAATTTTCGACACTCGCAAGGGAATCAAAACCTACAGGGTACTTCCCGTGAACTCAGAATCTTGAAATTTGGTACGAAGCAACGTCTTTTAGCACAGTTAAAGGAAAAAATGCGAAAACCATAAATTTTTAGTTACATCACATAATAAAAATATTTTAAGGAACCCTCGGTGCGCGAGTCCTACTCACGCTTGGCCGGTTTTTTTTTTTAAAGACATCTCCCGCATAAGAAATTACTCCTGTGTCGCTGGGGACTTTACAAACATACAAACAACGGACACAAAGAACACCCAGGCTCAGGTGGGAATCGACCTCACAACCTTGGCTCAGCAGTCAGGGTCACTAACCACTAGACTAATAGGCCAAAGTGTTACAAAAATATTGAACTATATGTATGTGACTATTGTGTTTTTTTTTTATGGTATAGGAGCAAACGAGCAGACGGGTCATCTGATTATAAATGACTACCGCCGTCCATGGGCACCTGCTACTCAAGAGTCACAAATGCGTTGCCGGCCTTTAAGGTGGGAGTAAGGGAAAGGTGAAAGAAGGGGAGAGGCAAGGGTTAGGGCCTCCGGTAACGTCACTTACTCGGCGAAAAACAATGCAAGTATTGCTTCACTGCCGGTTTTCTGTGAGGCCGTGATATCGCTCCGGTCGAGCCGGCCCATACGTGCCGAAGTATGGCTCTCCCACGATTTTTAAATGTCTGAATTTTAGGTACAGTAAACTAGTGTGTTAGAATAAAATTGTAATAAACAGGTGAAACCATTTATAATGGATCAAATTAAATATATTTAAAATATCTTTATGCTTAAATTTTATTAGTGTTCAGGAGATTTTTTTTTAGGTCTCCTGTCAACATCATTCTCTGCGCCTTTTCCCAACTATGTTGGAGTCGGCTTTCAGTCTAACTACGATACTTCGGTATTTTACGCGAAGCAACTGCCACAGACCTTCGAAGCTTAGTAGTTTGACCAGGTTGTCGGACTTCTTATGGCTCCAACTATATGTAACGAATGCCACAGATGTTTGTATGGCAACCGGGATCGAGGGCTCAACATGCATGTTAAGAAGGCTCACCCATCCTAAGACTGACCTGGCTAGTCTTACTTAACCTCTTAGCTACAAGCCCCTCAACTCTTTCGGCTCTTGTCGACATCAGTTACTTTATAAAATACAAACAAACTAACGCCTACACTTACGTGTATTTTATTGATAGGTACCAAGTCTACCAATAACTCATGCGTATGCGCATATAAAAGGAATTGCAATTTAAAACGCCATCTTTAGTTAGAGCCTGCTCGTTGATGACGGTGGGTACAGATAGCATATTTCTTGTTATACAGATTTAAAAATATAATTTATTATGAATCAAACCACCTCTTTTAAATTAAAAAATATAATGATTAATGTATCCTCTTTGTAGGAAGTCACTCAATTTATTTTCAAATTTCGAAAGAAAGTATATTTTAAAAGGAAATATTTTATTATCAATAAAAAATAATCCATAGCTTAAAAAAGTGATAAAGCAGTGTAACAAAAACTCGTGTGCGCTTTCTTTTAGGTTACAAATTCTCTCTGGTGTGCGAGGCGTTTGACACCGACGCGGCAGGTCGTTTCACACCTTGATAAAGGGCACCCGTCGGGCCCTGAAACTAGATGCTCATCTCCGAAATACATACGTCAGTAAAACTGTCTGTTAAACTGTTAATAAATATAAATTAAACTCACGGAGGTTATTATTCTAATATATTCAAATTTGCAAGAAAACTAAACATATAATTAAAGAATTCAGGAAAAGATTAGTATGAAAATTATTAAACGAGGATTAAAATTTGTTTTAAATAATCTGCTGTCTGTACTTCACAGCCATTTATTACCTGTGTTTGAGTTTGTTTGTACGATTGCATACCCGCTTATCAAACATTGGTTATTGTATCTTCATTTACAACAACAATCTAAAACATACCCTATAAAACTTGAGATATGGTAAATATTTGATTGCAAATGATTTATTTCTTCATTCACCCTCTTAGCAAAACGATTTAGTGGACACGCCCCTGGTTTTAATAGCAGTTGTCATAAATAATATCCTTTATTGTCACAGTAAAGTGTGAGAGAAAGAAGGTTTACATAGCAACGTGATTTGAAAACAAAGAAAATTAAAATACTAGAACCAAAATAAAATAAAAAAGTAGACAGTCGTAGGACTGCCAACAGAAGTGAAAACATAAAACGATATTATAAATTTTCACCTTAATTACAATTATGTTTGTTCCCCTTCTTGACTATGCTGATGTTACCTTTCTCGACACTAATGAAGACCTGTGGAACAAGCTAGAACGATTGCAAAATCTATGTATCCGTTTCTAATTGGGTTTGAGGAAATATGATCATATATCTAAATTCCGGAAACAACTGAAATGGCTACCTATTCGGCGGCGTCGAGATGTTCGCATTCGTTCTTTACTCTATTCGGTTCTTCGTAATCCTAACTTTCCTTCATATCTGCGTGAGTGCTTCGAGTAAGGTACTCGTTCCCAGGAGCAAACCTTGTCGCTCCTCATCTTCTCTTTTGCTTCTAATTCCTTCTCATAATTCTACTCGTTATGATAATTCTTTCACTGTTAGTGCGGTACGGTAGTGGAATTCCCTTCCCCATTCTATCCGCGATAGCCCTTCCCTGACTGTTTTTAGGAAAAGAATCAAGGACTTTTTTCTGTCTCAGCAATAATCAGACTGTTAATTTGTATGTATGTAAGTAAGTATTTGTTTAACATATTATTTAGTGTGTATGTGGTAATATATGTAAATTTATA
Source organism: Callimorpha dominula (assembly GCA_949752705.1). Taxonomy (NCBI): domain Eukaryota; kingdom Metazoa; phylum Arthropoda; class Insecta; order Lepidoptera; family Erebidae; genus Callimorpha; species Callimorpha dominula. The sequence continues at coordinate 13,919,756 of OX457014.1, forward strand.
TTGCGAACATATATGTACATGTTATTCTGTAGGTATACATTATGTATTTATAGTTTAAGTTCTAATTTTATGTTTATTTAATTCCCTTTAACGTACAGACTTTGCCACTATTTATTCTTTACTATCCTCTCTTCACTCCCAAGGTTTGCTGAAAGGAAACTCAACTATGGGTTAAGCTCGCCTTTGTACATACTATTTACCTTCCTGTACTTATAAAATTGTTATTTTTGTGTACAATAAAGAATATACTAATATACAAATGTTTTTGTTTATTTTACTATATGAATTGCGCACACAATAAGTACTTCATTGAACTAATTATATTTTTATTTTAAGATTAATTAATAAGGAGCTGACAAAACTCAATGTTTAGATTAGCGCCCTCTAGTGGATCTATATATTGTAAAGACTGGGGATTTCAGTATCCGGAACTTTAGGGTTGCTAGCGAGGGAGAAGAGTTTAAAGGTTTAACCAACCCAACTGGCGCTATAATCAGACTCAAACTGTTTATACAATAATTATAGATTCAATCACTTCAAACAAATTAATACTTCTTGAGCAGTCCGTGCGTCCATCACGGAGTCTGTCACACCAGTCCTCCAAACCAATAGTCTTCATTTCTTCTATTTTGAATTTTCTAGAACTATTCGAATTATTCTAAATTCGAGTTCGGCGCCACCAGGCAAGACCTCCGTGCCTTTTCAAGAAGTTTTCATTCCAATTGAAGGAGGATGCTAACGGCGCGCGAGGTCTCATCGCAACAATATGCATTATAAGCGTGACGGTCACGAGTTCAGTGCTTTTTCCTCATAGCAAAAGTGCACAACGTGCTTAAAGAAGTTTTAACTTCAAAAATGTAACACTAAAAAATTTACATAACAAACGGACTACATAATATGGCAAAAGCACAAGCCGCGCGAAGCCAAGTAATCACTACATATTATAAAACAAAGTCCCTTATCACTAAAAGCAATTTCTTCCAGGCAACCTTGGGATGGAAAATTATTGACCAGATATAAAAAAATGAATGCAATAAAATCAAGCCTGGCTAGTAAAAATTAGTGTGTCTCAATCAAAAAAGTCTCATCAGCTTTCATAGAAAATAGATTTCTGTTTATATATTTAATAATAATAACTTAACACATCTCACACAGGGCCGTCTGATTCCAAACTAGGCAGAGCCTGTACTATGGTAACCACACAGCTGATAAACATACTTATATATTTCTAAATACATACATATTATAGAGAAATTACACCCAGACACAGAACAAATGATCATGCTCATCACACAATAATTTGTCCTGGGTGGGAATCGAACCCACGACCTATGGCGTAGCAGTCAGGGTCACTAACCACTAGACCAACAGGCCAGTCAAATCTATTGAGTATTATTCTATAAATGTGTCAAAATTTGGGTGTTTAATCACCTCTGTCTACCTCTTCGGGGACACAGGCGTGAATATGTTTACATATATGCATATACTATTCTATAGAATAAAATAGATGTTTCTGGTTTTTCACATTATAGTGTTATAATTCAATTCAATTTGGTGGCGTGTATTTTTTGTCCTTCATTGACGGTATTTCTATTGGATTTATTTATCTATAAGATTAGAATATTTGTTTATTGTAGTTGATAAATCACGACAACGCCAACGGCATTATTAAATTTCTCAGGCTTGTCACGTTTGATATTCAGAACTGTCGATAGATAGCGCTAGTAGTATATAATTACAAAAATTACGTAATATATTGTTGATTCTACGACTCTAGCAAATGACATCTTTGTCCTATTAAAAACTTACTTTCCTAAAATCCATGTTTTTCTGGACACATTCTATAAAGTACGGATCATTCTTTCTTGTTTCTGTGCTGCTCAAAATAAATCTAATTTACAACAGCATATATCTAATGACGTTCAGATTTATAAAACACAACACACAACTTTTATATACGAAGTACGATTGAAATTTGTAAGTCAGTGAAATTTATTAAAAACTCAAAACACCCCTGAAACTTAAATAAACAATATTAATATTTTATGAATTTGTTTAGCTAAAGAAGAACAATCTTTACCTTTGAATATAAAGCTTATTATTACAATGATACAAACTTAAAAGGAAAACTATAAAGAGCTGTGTTATGCGGACGCGTTGTCACTGGTATATTGTACCAACTCTTTTATAGATATAAGTACGAACAACTCAATAAAACAAATAGTTTGTAGCAACACAACACGTAGAAATTATTCGAAAACACAGTGAATAGTTCGCTCAAACCATGTTACGGTCGTGAGCGAGCAATAAATACAAGACAATATTACAAACACATTACGTAGTGGACATTCTGTTTATAATTCTGTGCGCCTACGTCGTGTGTAATTCGTAATGTCTTTATTATCACAGTATATTTATTATACAAATGTTTTGCTCGGTGAGATGGTTATCGCGGCTCGATATTAAGACATGATAAGTTTGTTTATTTCTAGATGTCGCGGGGTTCGATTCTCGTTCAGTGCAAATCTTCGGATGCATGACTATGTCTATTTGCATTTGGTGTTTCTATACAGGGTGTATTCTAAATGGAACACTTACTTAAATCAGTGAAAGAGCATGACTCTAGCATGCAGTTATTATTATATATTACAAGAAGAGTTGTTGATAATCTATCCATTTAAAAGTTATGAGCGATTAAATTTCCAGGTATTATTACCTTCGTTTCTCATGAAAGATTTTAAATCATACATATTTTATTATTGTCGAACAATTTTTTTTATGGTATAGGGGGCAAACGAGCAGACCTGGACACCTGCAACAACCCCTTTAAGGTGGGAGTAGGGGAAGAGTGGGAGAGGGAGGAGAAGGAAGGGTTACGGCCTCCGGTAACCTCACTCACTCGGCGAAAAGCAATAAAAACATTGCTTCACTGCCGGTTTTCTGTGATACCGGATACCGGTATCACTCCGGCCCATACGTGCCGAAGCATGGCTCTCCCACGTAAAAAATCACTAAGTTACTGAGAAAATAAATATATAAATATATATAATATAAAAATTAACTTGAAAAGTGTTCGGAGTTAGTTTTATGGATTTTCTTACTAAGGGAATGAAATATTTTTTTTCAAAATTGCTTTTTCGATATCCCTGTGGCCAGCTGGTGTTCCTGTCCTAACACCGCTCCTGTCAATGGAAGTACAGCACATTCGAGTTCGCGACCACGTCGAGTCTCTCAGTACTCAGTCTCGTTCCCCATCCGAGATTGACTTGAGAACGGGCGAATGGTAAGCTGTGTTCAAAGTTTTTTTTTATACCACATCGGTGGCAAACAAGTGTCCGCCCCTTCTGATGGTAAGCTGTTACCACAGCCTGTGGATGCTTGCAATTCCAAGGGATTTAAAGGACATTGCCCACCCATTAGTATTTACTCGGTTATTACAAAAATTCAAAGGCTATGGCTAACAGCTTTCTGTCAGGTGAATAATATGGTTGTATTCAAAAAAAAAAACTTTTTTTTCTGATGCTTTATTTCTTACTTTATTAATACAGAATACAACAGTACATGGCTTACATTGATAAGATTTTGATATCGCTATATGGAGATGATATATTGAGAGCATTTTGACAGCTTGAAACCAGGGGTGTTACGAAGCTCCGAAACTATCGGATATTTGAAATAAAAATTTTCTGAAACCGTAACCGAAACTGATATGAAAGTTTCAAATAATTTCGGATAGGAGCAGAGTCTGAATAAGACACGACAGTTTTCTATTCGGGCTGAAATGGTTGTGTGATGTTGTTTTTGTTAATAATAATTTCATTTTTCATTCAATTTATCTATAATATGTATGTGTTTAGAAATATATAAGTATGTTTATCAGTAGTCTGGTTACCATAGTACAGGCTCTGCCTAGTGTGGGATCAGACGGCCGTGTATGAGATGTGTGAAGTTATTATTATTATTCATTTTAAGTTTCTAAGTAGATAACACTTAAAATAGAGTACTTAGCTATAATAATCAGTAATTATAAAGCCAATTGTTATTTTAGGGGATTTTAGTACCAAATGATAACCTAGAAGTTAAACATAATCTCTGCGTACCTACCTATTTGTGTTACAATTCCTTTAATATCTTATACCCGTAACCGAAATTATCCCATACTATCGGATAATTCGTAATTATTTCATATAAGTAACCGGTATAATATTATACCAGTATCCGAATCAAAGTCCGAAATTTCATATCCGTAACATCCCTGTTTGAAACGACCTTCGATTTTCAGAAGTTAAACCCTGATAATATTCAAGGGCATGATGTCATGATATAGGTATTTACCTCCGGAACAGTTAAATCTAACTTCATAATTATGACAAGGAAAAATCTTTGTTTATTGATCTAGTGAATGTTGATATTCGGCTTTAAACAAATAAACTCTCAGTTTTACTCCGGATCTGTTATAAAACGTTATTTTTTTTACTTAAATATCTTACTTATATTTTAATTATATTGAAATACTATCAGACCTATTTATACTGAAAAAGATTACACCTTATTAAAACAGTAAAGTATTACAACATACTGCACCTACGTACAGAGTTTTTTAACAAAAATAAACCAACTCTTTATCTTGGCCATGCCATACTTCGGCACGTATGGGACGGCTCAACCGAAGTAATACCACGGCCTCACAGAAAACCAGCAGTGAAGCAATGCATACATTGCTTTTCGGCGAGTGATCGAGGTTACTGGAGGCCCTAATCCCTCCCCCTCTCCCCCCCTCTTCCACCCTACTCCATCCTTAAAGGCCGTCAACGCACTTGTGACTCTTGAGTTGCAAGTGCTCATGGGCGGCGGTCATTTACCATCAGGTGACCCATCTGCTCGTTTACCCTATACAATAAAAAAAAAGAAATTGATTGTGAAAAAAAACTAATAAATAGGTACTTATTTGTTATAGGTATACTAAAACCTTCCTAAAAATATGTAGAAGACGTTATTGAAACGTCCATTACTTTTTAAAATACTCGGGGACACACATACATACATATCTGATCGATTACAGAACCTATACTTACACTTTATGTATATTTTATTTAAAGGTTCCAGTTTAAAATCAGCGCCCGATTCTCATCTGGCATTAAGCTGAACTGGACACCTATTTTGGTGCAAACGCGAGACATGTCATTGTTCCTCCACTGTTTCTTTTAATGTACTTATTGTATTTTTTGATTCTGATTTACTAGTTATTACACTTCTCAACTGGCGTCAAGCTCTCAAGACCCTCTCAAAAAGTCCTCTCATATCCATACTCATGTCCAGACGCAAGGGACTCTAGCCAAAACCCATTTATTTTATTGAGATTTATCCCACCCACATTTCCAATGCTGTGACACTAGGATCCACAACACTGATCAACGAAAAAACCAAGCTTGATAAGAGGCAACTCAGGGAAAATTACACGAGGGTTAAAGGAAAGTTAGATTTGATTTAGACGTATATTGGAGTAGTTTGAAATATCATTAATCCATCTCCCTCCTAAGCAACGTGAGAGACGAAAGAGCAAAATTAGTTGAATACCCATGGAAAAAGATAAGTTCGGCCTGTTTTCAATAGATGGCGCTGGGTAATTCTTAAAACACTGTTGTTAACATAATTTTCTTGAATTTTTAACTTTACTCTTTTTTAAATCTTTTGTTATCTAATTCATAAACTGTTTTGTGTGATTGTTATTTAATTTATTCTTCTTCTTCGTCAGACTCTTCAACCGAGGAGACGTTATAACCCCATGCTTCGACATGGAATTTAAAAGCCTGCGTGAAGTGTATCAGCGGGATGCGGAGCTGGAACCAATTTATATTCAGATAATTTATTAACTATATATTCTTATATTTGAGAACCGCTGGATGGGTTTTGTTAATTTTGTATATAAATTGTTTGTAATAGTCCAATTTAATTAAGGATCTTATACGATTTTAATCATAGTTTCGGGGATGCCCGACAAAGACGCTTTGATAAAGCACCCGCGTCGGATCCGAAACTAGTCGCTTTGGTAAAATCTATCCCACGGGAGCAGTACATTTTTCGGGATAAAAATCCTATGTGGTATTCCAGGCTATAATCTATCTCTGTGCCAAAATTCCATTCAGATCTATAGATTTCAATTTCGTTAATTAAAAAACGTCAACGTAATACTGACCTTCACTGTTGGACTGTTTAAATCCCATATTTTGGGTTCACCACGATTCGCATACGGCATACCAACCTTAACGCACGCAATTGCAGTTGTATGCGGAGCATTGATCTGTATGACAATAAATAAAGTGAGTTATCTAGTGGAATCATTACTGAGTCAGAAGTCCTAAATGCACTATTAAATTTAGAAATAGTACCTAGGTATGTAGCGTGACAGTACTTTTAATAATCATAATAACTTAAGACACCTCATTAACGGCCGTCTGATCAAAAACTAGGCAGACCATGTATAATATGTTAACCAGACTGCGGATAAACATACTTGGGTAAATATTACTAAATACGTTTTTTAGATAGATTACATCCAGAGAAAGACACAGAATAAATGATCATGCTGATCACAAAATAATTTGTTCTGGGTTGGAATCGAGTCCACGACCTCTGGCTCAACAGTCAGAGTCACTAATGACTTGACCAACAGGCCAGTCAAATCGCTGTCGAATACAAAAATAATTTATGAAATTTAACTGACAGAGATTAGCGCGTTTATACACACAATCAAACAACAAATCCATTCAGCCTTATTATATTAGTATAGATACACTATAGTATACATCGACTGGCCTGTTCACCTAGTGGTTAGTGACCCTGACTGCTAAGCTACAGGTCGTGGGTTCGATTCCTACCTGAGTCTGGGTGTTCTTTGTGTCCGATCTTTGTATGTTTGTAAAGTCTCCCGCGACACAGGAGTCATTCACAATGCGGAAGTTGTCTTAAACATATGTAGATATGAAAAAACCATCACAGGAAAACCACCTCACCGAAGAAAGGTGAGCCGGTTATGACGAATTTAAAGAACCGATTAAAACCAGGCGAAGAACCGATTAAATCTGGTAACCAAGTCATAAACGAATACTCCCTAGTGTGGTACAGATTTTTATAAAAGTGATACGATTATACCTCTAAATAGTACGTCAAACGAAACGACGAAGTCGGCTTCACGGAAAAGATCTCGTGGTAAAACTTGTAGAGGTCGTCAGCAGCATCCCCTCTATCGTAACACCTAAGGCCACCCATCCACCAGTGTCCAACCCATTTACTCCGTCCGCGCTCCACTATGCGAGACGTACGCGGCATTACAAATCCTGGAAGAGAATACTTAGATTATTGTATAAAATACTTGTTAGAGAGTTTGGAATCCTCAGCAATTGGTATTTTGAGTTACAGTTATGGTATTGGTTGGTGATAAGTTCTCGACTTGCGTGACTTGTATGCATGTTAGATGTACATGTTGTAATAAATCGGGAGTTAATCGCAGTAATATTTATAAGAACCGATACCTGACTGAATTGTACTGTTTTTGTACCTATCGTGGTGACGGGCCTACCAACTGCCGATCAAAGGATCAGTCCACCCGTGGAAACACGTAAGGTGCAAAAACGTTACAATTAATAATCTAAGTTAGCGTTTATTTTTTGTTCAATCGTGTAATCTAGGGTTCGATTCTCGGTATTATAATAACGTTGTTGGACGATTCTATTTAGGAACTTACATGACAATTATGAAGACAATTATGCTTATAGTATAGTATGGTAACAAAGTCTTAAGGTGTGCGCGATAAGATAGACTCTCAACAAAGCTATAATATACCCGCTGTAATTCAGTATTCAGTACCGCCTTTAGTAATCAGTACTCGATGCTTAGTTACAAAAATGGCATATTACCAAAAGGATCATCCTGTGCGAAGGCTGCGACGACTTTGCCAGCGATTGCAGCTGTAATCCAGGACACGTAGTCGTAAAGGGCAATATGGTGGGGTGGGTTGTGGCGACTGCGAGCCCTCAGTGGGTCCGGACACAGAGAGATTCCTAGAACCAATGCTAGTTCTGTAATTTCGACAACTGGAATAAATATTTTCGTGAGTGGTATTAGCAATTACACGGGTATTTCAAATAATGTTAAGCCTAAAGACCCGCGGGGTCATCTATTGTCGAATATAGGAAGTCATTACCTAAACTGAGATGCACACCATCTTTTGATAATACACGGAACTTACAAGTCTATTCGTAAATATGCCACGACGTTTTAAAAAAATTCCAGAAAAGTTTCGAGTCTTCGAAAGATGTCGCGATCTCTCTACGAAATATCATTCGGGTATATAAGACGCATGCATGGCGGTATGAGATAGAACTCAAGTTGAGCGATCAGCGAGTAAACAAAGTGATAAGTGCGAACTACGTGTAAATGATAATTGAAATAGTGAGAGTTAATAATTGTAATAGTGTATTTTATGATTTATTGCAATAAATTTGTGTCTATTTTGGATTTTATTTTTTCATTCATATTTTTGACTTAAATTATGATTGCTGTTCAATCATTTATTTTCACAATAGTAAAGTATTGGTTGGTATTAGCTGACATACCTGCTGATAGTGCCACTACAGACCAGTGTCCCGTGTGTTCGTGGATGACGGTCGGTGCTCCGGAACGGAACCCACAACCCGACGAACACATCACTCTTGTGTAATTGACGCGTGATGAATTCGGGCGCTATATAAGTAGATAGACAGATAAACAATAAAAGCATTTTAAGAAAAAAAATACCGATGAAAAAAAAGGAGCTGCAGTACCACCGCAGTAGTCTTAAGTCATATGATTTTTATTGTTATAACTGAAGATACAAATAAAGTATTTTTCTTTCTTTCTTTCTTTCAAAGGGAAAATAATAACAACGAAACTTGTTTTTTTTGTTATAGGGGGCAAACGAGCAGATGGGTCACCTGACGGTAAATGACTACCGCCGCGCATGGACACCTGTAACTCAAGAGTTACAAATGCGTTGCCGCCCTTTAAGGTGGGAGTAGGGAAAGAGGGGGAAAGTGGGAAGCGGAGAGAGGGGGATTAGAGGGTAGGGAAAAGCAATGAAGCATTGCTTCACTGACGGATTTCTGTGAGGCCGTGGTATCGAGCGGAGTCGAGCCGGCACATACGTGCCGAAGCATGGCTCTCCCACGTTAAAAGCCGTTGTTAATCAAACTTAGCTCAATGGCGGCCTTAGGGATTGGCAAGCAGAGCAACCGCTCTGGGCCTCGCTCTTGCAGGGGCCTCGCGCCCTAACACAACAGTTCAAGTAGAAAAATCACATATGTCAATTTCCTATATACAATTTTAAATCTATATATTTTTGCATTCCTCTTCTATTTAGCTATTCTTCGTCGTAGCGGGCGGTGCAATTCACATAAGTTTCGCAAAGGGCAAAGGCTTCGCAAAGATCTATAACCGGGGCCTCGCAAAGCCTAAGGCCCTGTTAAGCTGCTACCCTAATGTAACAAATACCATACCTTTCAGTAACCTTGTATATATTTTACTGTAAAGGAATATAGATGTAGTATATTCATATATAGATTATTAAGCGAAAACTGTAGGAGCGTATACCGATTCAGTTTGCAGTTGAGTTTGCTTCAAGCATGGGGTCCCATCTCAAAGAAAGCAAAAATGGTTCAAATAAATATCAATAGATGGCGTTACGGGTATCGATTTGTTATTGAAATGTATGGAAAATCAATATTAGGTCCTGATAAACGTATTTTCTAATTTTATAAAATACCCTAAACACGGGAAATTTTAATGAAAGCTTCTGAAGTCCAGTTTTCTTGTTTTCACAAAATTCAATATTGTCATCGTTCCTCTGGCGGCAATTACTCGTACTACGTTGAGGTTGATACGGAGTTTGTAGTTTAATAGTTTGTAGGTACTGACTATTGACAGTTGGCCAAATGTTATTGAACTGTTTTGTTGCGTTATGTTGTAGTTAAATTATTAACACTGTAATTTTTATTCGAACTTCAAAGATACTATAAAAAATTAAGAATTAATTTTTCTCATTGTGTTTTACAAATTTTTTTCACATTGTCAGGACACAATAATTAATAGTGAACAACGAAACGCATGGTATGTGTGAACATTGTGCTGTACCAGGTTAGGTATTTATGTAACCGACATTATGATTTGGCAAATAGATACCTACTAACCCACCTACTAAGTACTTACACGTACTATCTATTTACACATACACATTGCTAATAGGAATATTTACCTCGGACCTCACTCGATCGCAGGGCTGCCAGATTGTATTATTGGATACAAAATTCGTATAATTCGGTAATCATAAGTAGGTATCCTGTTTGTATAGTAGATGCATTGTATAATCGGATACAATGTCATTACTGATGTTATTGTGTAATAAGTAGGTACGAACATACACATAGAGATACTTAAAATAAATCATGTCTGTGGTAAACTGTTAAGTAATTATACGTTAAGAGCTATATCACATAATAGCATTTTACAAAACTAGGTATTTACGCACGACGACTCGGTCAAACTCGCGAGTTCCCGACACCACGGCAATGTTGTCTATAATAAATTGTGACTCTGCCCTGTCCTTGAAATAATTACCTACAGCCGGGCGGTATGTAAACACGCGATACGGCTGCCCATAATTTCATCTACGTACTTGAGTTTCTTTCTAGTTTTGTGATTGTAAATATTTAAATTTATTTTTGACGTGACAACGTCTTATAATTCGATGGAGCCGGCTGCACGAATGAAAAAACATGACTCATCTGGCGTTACCTCGCTCTGAGACGTTACTATGACGTCGCTCGGCTCGCCTCGTGTGCACTCGCCACCACTCGGCACCGCTCGTAAAGCAGTTTCGGGTACGGAGGAGTGTGATATTTATAAAACAATTTCGGGTGCGGAGGAGTGTGATATTTATAAAACAATTTCGGGTACGGAGGAGTGTGATATTTATAAAGCAATTTCAGGTACGGAGGAGTGTGATATTTATAAAACAATTTCGGGTACGGAGGAGTGTGATATTTATAAAGCAATTTCGGGTACGGAGGAGTGGATATTTATAAAGCAATTTCGGGTACGGAGGAGTGTGATATTAATAAAGCAATTTCGGGTACGGAGAAGTGTGATATTTATAAAACAATTTCGGGTACGGAGGAGTGTGATATTTATAAAGCAATTTCGGGTACGGAGGAGTGTGATATTTATTAAGCAATACAATGTACATAGTTTTTACAAGTATGAATGTGCTTTGAGCAATTGTTTTACAACTTTTATTTACAACGTTTAAACATGTGTGATATTTAACTTATTGTATTTATGCGTACTAATAAATGTAACTTGATCAATTCAATTGTGATTTAAATTTACCTCCTTCTCTATATCCATACAAAATATCTATCAAACAAATAAAATTAAAATTTTCTTTTGAAAAATACAACCATTCCATCAGTATTTTCTTAAGACGTTGTCACGTTCAACTATCGTCCGTAAACCGACTTTACAGACAACCAATTTTTATTTAAAAAAATTAAATTCGTAGTGAATGAAATGAGAAGTATTCAATAAAAATACATGTCCTGATTTTTTATTATTAGATGTAATAAAATAACACACTCTAAATCTTACCAGGTACCTACCATTTCTTACTCTCATAATTATTTCATAATAATATTTGTAAGTAGTTAAATACATGAGTAAATAGTTAGCCTAGGAAATTACCTACTAGTTTTTTTTAACGCGAGCGTTGGTAGGTCTATCGTCTGTCACTTTTGTCACCCTATCGACTTATTTATTTATTAATCCAGGTATTTTACTCGGTGGAAAAAGCGAAATGCCTACCTATTAAAAAAGAAACAAATTACGTTCTAGTAGGTATATAAAAAATATTTTATAGTTTACTTATACTTTCGGAGTTTCCAGGTAGGTTAAAAAATGTTATCTCTGGGTGCGTTTTTGAAGAATTCCAGCAACCAAAAACAGCACAATATAGTGTATAATTACTCTTTGCCGTATAAAGGAAGTATTTGTATTTATTTCAATGAAATACACAAATCGCACGCTTACTGCTTAAAAAACCATCACACCGTTTGTTGGTCACTACGGTGCATTCGCGACTGTTTGTGTACCGAGTGTATACCGAACTCGAGGCGTGTAGGTATGTCTCGCAATCCGACCGTTTTTATAAAGATACAATATTGTATAGATAGTATTGCCGTGCCGCCGCTACCGTAGTGAATCAGCAATCATGATCCTTTTTCCACTATTAAGTTATTTATTTTACTTCCTTTCTTGAAATATTGTTAATAATGCGTAATGTTCCTGCCACTAGCTATGTGCCTGCGACTTTGCCCCCAATGAAAGCAAACAGAATGACCAGGCCCCGAGTCTCAGGCAGCCCTGCTATTCTTGGCTAGCTCTTGTGAGCATTTATAGTGATATTATTACTTTTTTATTAAATATGTAAGACCGCCCACTTAATGAAGTGCCACGCCTAACGAACCACCGAATAATCGAAATCATAGTATTTTTAGTTTCAATTTCGTAAAACAATATAAGTACAACATACGTAGGTCAATGTACAAAGCCATCAAACGGATTTGTGCTCTTTTTTGTAATTACACTAAGTACCTAAGTTTATTAAATAGGTTCTTAAGTTTTATTATTATTTTTTAGGCCATGCAGCCAAACATAACATATCTCCACTATTGACGAGTAAGAAAGTACTGACTTTATTTTGCAAAATGCCTGTGGAAACGTTACTGCGGATGACTGGAGAAACTTCTTATTTCTCGTTTCAATTTATTTCTGTGATCATTTATAGTAATATTATTATTTTTTATTAAACTGAATAGGAAAGACTTCATTTTGTATTATAAATGTATAATCGACCATACAGCATAACCATGCAACTATCGATTCCAAGATATATGATAATAACAATCGATAATCGAATAGTTTTAATAACAATTATACACTACCGCATCCCTACCGTGAGCTGTCAAAATTATCATCCTAAATTTGATAAAGTATAATTATCGCCATCTATTGGTTGCGCGTTTATTAGTAGGTAAATAAATCCATTTCGTCGCTAGGTGGCTCTAGCTATCCATAGCTATCGCGCTGCTAGCGGCATCTAGCGCCTTAATTGGCGCGGTGCCCGCAAAATGGCCCGAGTTAGGAAGGTCGCGTTTTGTTGTATGGGATGAGGTATCTGTACTAGTATAGTATTATATTATCTGTGCTTCAAGCAAAGTCGTACAAAATGGATCCGCTGTAGTTCGATTCGGTTTCACTAGATGGCGCTGGGCATTTTATAGTAAGTTATTTTGCTACAATTTTATTTTAATTGTGTTACAACTCCTTACATGGTGAGGGTTTATATCTAGTGATGGTAAAAATTAACGTACTTTTCTGACAAGATCCATCAAAGCATCAGCGTAACCGTATTTATTACAAAGCTCATTGTTGAGAACTTGGACTGTAAATACCTCTTTCTCTTCGTCAGCAAAATCTCTCGGGACATCTGAAAATGGTATAATAATCATTACTTAACTGATTGATGGTAGAAATTATTCAGAAAAAGTTTTTGCTACTAGACAAAAGGGCCGCGGGCTTACTCAAACCAAATTGAAATCACCCAACCGTGCACGCGACCAACGAAAGCATGAGCTAAAGACAATGTATACATTTTTGCACTATACATAATTGCATACCTACTCCACATACTCTATATTGCTCCGAACACGAAAAAAAAACTTAGTCATAGGATTGCACGTCAGAAGTGAAAACATGACTGACAATCATTCAATCATTTTAAAAAAATATATATCATATCATCTGAGCGTGACGGTCACGCGAGTTCAGTGCTTTTTCCTATACCAAAAGTACCCAACGTGCCTAAAGAAGTTTTCTCTTAAAAAAATGCAACGAGGTTAGTACCTCATTTCTTTTTAAAGTTAGTGAATTGCATGTTGCTAAGAATTTGAAATTGATTACGGAACCAGAAATATGCATAACAATCATAAAACGTAATTCAGTTCAGGTTGTGGATTTTTTTCCTCAGTTAGTTAGTTAGTTTTCAGTTAGTTAGTTATTTAGTTTTATTGAGTCTATGGTCTTACAGACAAGACAGATCAAGTTTTAAGAAGCGTTCCACATTTGAATATTCAATAATACAAAAGGACTCACTGACGCTTCCCGTGCCTTCTTTTGCGGCTTCTGGGATTGGTGTCATAAGATCACTGTATTTTCTTATTCTACGAAATGGCAACACTGACAAAGGCTGTCTAAAAATTAATAAAACTCATTCTTCTCTCCATTATTGTCTAGACAATTGCTTAGTAATATAGTAGTAAATTACAGGCATCTTTATACGATGGAACATTATATTGTATTGTCCTCAATTTAACTTGCAAATAATGTAACCACCAATTAAAAAGAAAACACTTTAAAAAGAGTCTCCTTGGGGCAAAAATATTCATTATATGTCTTGGAGTTTCTTGTCTGTTCTTCTCCATAGGAACTAGCTCCACAAACAAATGAATCTAATCGTTTGATTTCATTAAATTGATACAAATTTATACTTACGCATCAAAAGAATTGGCATTAACACATGGAGTTGGACACAGATATCATATTGTTCCATTTAGAAAACAAAAGAACTTACCAGATGAGAAATCAACATGCAGAATCCTATGTTTGCTCTGAGTGGCTTCGTTATTCAAATAGTTCTTGAATGGCAAACACAGCGGTAACATGTATTCTGTAATTTAACTGGATGTCACTAATTTTTTATCTAAGAACACAACATGTCGACCAGCTCATGGTTTCCGCCTGGTTTAATCTTACTAATATTATAAAGACGAAAGTGTGTAAGGATGGATGGATATGTGTTGCTCTTTCACGCAAAAGCAGCTAAACGGATCTGGATGAAATGGCACAGAGATAGATTATAGCGTGGAATACTGCACATGGGCTACTTTTTATCCCGGAAAAATGTAAGGTTCACCAAAATTTCCACGCGAACGAAGGCGCGGGCAACAACTTGTCGTAACTAAATATTATAAAGACGAATGGGAGTTTGTTTGTTTGTTTAGCTTTCGTGCCTTAACTAGTCAACCGACCATCACAAATTTTCTGCATACACATTTTCAGGAGTACAGAAAAAGCATTGTGTTACCTTTCATGAAGAAAAATGTACATAGAAAAATAACGCTGACGCGAGAAGCGAGCAAGAGCTAGGCACTAATAGTTCGTTTTCTCAAAGCATTAATGGATTTTGTAAGGAGTGTAATTGCAAGGCGTAACTACTAATATAAAACAAAATCAGCACCTGAATTGTCTACAATATTCGAAAAAGTTATTTAGTAACATTATTTCTTCTTGCACAAAACTCGAGAGAAGCATGGCATATCAGATTCCTTAACGAATATAAGACACTGCACTTAGCTAGTACCTCCACCTTCACACTGGCAACTTGAGGGTTAGTCTCCTAAACAGACTAACATTTAATATCCAGGTTCAGCCAAGAATATACATACACATCTTGCACACGGCCGTCTGATCCCAAACTAGGCAGAGTCTGTACTATGGTAACCAGACTGTTGATAAACATACTTATATATTTCTAAATACATACATACCATAGATAAATTACACCCAGACACAGAACAAATGATCATGCTCATCACACAATTATTTGTCCTGGGGTGGGAATCGAACCCACAACCTCTAGCTCAGCCGTCAGGGTAACCACTAGACAAACAGGTTTGCAGGATTTACGGAATGAATGAATGAAGATTCTGATATCGAATCCCATCGAATACCTCTACCTGCAGAAGTCCGTGAACTAATAAATATTTAATCCTTATACTTACTAGACCTAACGGTAGTCACCAACTTAAGTAGCGCAATACTATGATTAACGTGGAAGTGCTTATATTCCGGATGCAGCAGTACATCTGCTATGGGCACTAACAAGATGGCCGGGTCGCAATCAATACCCGCTGCTAGCTCATTCAGTGTGAGTCCGCATTCCACTTCATCTCGCTCGTAATCACCGAATGCTATGTTACCCCTGAAATAATAACAGGTCAGACTGTAAGAGCAATGCAAATGGTAATTGGAGAAGTAAACACAACTTATACTAAGCTAGGCTTATGCTCAACCGACCGTAAAAATACTCACAAACTTTAGAAGATAACAACTTTCATTTCTTTGCCGCACTATTAAAATGTGGAATGCATTACCATCACACGTGTTCCCTTCGACATATAATCCCGGGTCCTTTAAGCGGGGCGTGAAGAAGCATCTCTCGATGCCGTCAAGCTGAGGGCCACCATTATAGTATCATCCGTATCTATAATGGTGGTCCTCAGTCTTTGGACCTCACTCTAGCTTTCCATCAGACGGGTTGAGGTCACTCTGACGTGTCACAATAAAAAAAAAAAAAAGACTTTTAAAGGAGTGCTGTTTCCGTTAATAAATAGTGTAGCTGGGTCCATGAATGAAGCTCTAAAAGGTGTAAAGAAAAATTAAAATTCATTTCGAGGTCAATATGTGTGATTTAAAAGAAACAAATAATATACAACTATTGAGTTTAAAGAAATTTAAGTCCACGGTACAGCGACAAGTGGGCCTCTAAAGGCCACTCAAAATGCTTGGAATTAAATTGTTTTAAATTCAAAGGCTATTACAATTCTCAATATAAATGTAATGTGAGTTAATATATTGTATTTTTCTTATTTTTACTTTATTTTCCTTATTTTTCATTTGCCCTATTTTTTAGTTTAATTTTAGATTATTTACTTTTAATCTTAACATGATAATAGCGCACAACAAACAGTGCTATAATACAATATACTAAGTATTGTCATAATTTTGTGGTGATTTTAAATAATAGTCCTGAGTATGGTTATTTCCTTCTTTCTTCTGCAATTTCTTCTTCTATAGATCGACACACACATAAAGCAACATATAGTTGCAGTGAAATTGTGTGTTGACCTATTTTATTTATTCATTGTAATAAAAGTAAGCTGTCAATTAATTGTTGACCGACATATTGAATTTGAATTTCGAATATGTTCCAAATATCTAAATGCACCGATAATTGCTTATCATCAGGTTGGCCAAATCAGTTTGAAATAACTATATGTAGCGTTGCGTGTCTCATGAGTCATGATAGTAGACACACCTCCTTAGAAAAGGACAGGCTTCGGTGTTGCGAGCGTAAAAGATTTCTGTAGGCTGTTAATCTATCTGCCACTTTATCGGAAAGGATGTAGTCCTCTTAACCGAAGTTAAGTAATAGCTTGTACTAGAGCAATTGCTACTCTAGTAAATAAAAGTTCGCTTCAATACACATAGGTATCGATATATGTTCATATTATTAACACAAGCTGACATAGTTTCCAAAACATAAAACCCAATGTACCGGCAGTGTACAGGGGTTTTATCAGATCATTGATGGATTCTCCTCTGCACCTTTTGTCAATCGGACACTCTCATCGGGACAGATATTTAACACATACACGAAGTAATTTGCTTCTACCTTCATCACGGGGACTTCTAAGGAATAGATATTAGACGAATCCTGCATTTAAACCAAGGCGTGTTTAAGTTGTGAGGTTCAGGCAAGAGTTCTCCAAAATCGCATCATCACATAACATCGGGTGGGATAGTAGTGAAACCTATAGCTTTCATAAATAAGAAAAAGATGAATTTAACAGCATTTAAACTACTTCTTCAACTAACAGTGCGTAACCGTCGGGTACTCTCGCTGCGTCATTTGCAGTGCAGAGCACGAACTGGCGACTGATCAACACAACGCGCGGAACTCTGTAGTAATGTGGGTTTCCAGTTTTAACTGAAACATAAAAAGTAACCTATTTATTAAAAGGTAAACGGTTTTACTCACGTACACCGACGCGGAAGGTCGCTTCACTAAAGGGCCCCCATCAGGTCTGAAACTAGTCGGGTATCCCCGAAATACTCACGCCAGTAAAACCCTAATATAAACCCTATAATGTCACAAACGTGAAAGTTTGTGAGGATGTGTGGATGTATGGATGTTTGTTACTCTTTCACGCAAAAACTACTCAACCAATTGCGATGACACTTGGTATGTAGATAGTTTGAGATCTGGATCAACACATAGGATATCCCGATATTCTCACGGCATCGGGACTTACACGGGTGAAGCCGCGGGGCGCAGGCAGTCTTTAATAAATATGAATATGACTCACAAAAGTATTAATTCTAAAACAGCGTTCTTTTTAAAACAGAAATGGTCAGGGCGTGGCTAAAATATAAGCCAGAACCAGCAACGTCTTCGAGAGAAAAGAAGCGTTACCCATACCACCACCCAAGGTTTAAAACAAGGAACTGCTTCTTGAAGGGCCTGTTGGTCTAGTGATTAGTGATCCTGACTGCTAAGCCAGAGGTAATAATTGTGTGATGAGCGTGATCATTTGTTATGTCTGGATGTTATTATATATCTACAATATGTATGTATTTAGTAATATATAAATATTTTATCAGCATTTTGGTTACCATAGGACAGGCTCTGCCAACTTTAGGATCAGACGGCCATGTGTGGGTGTCTCAATTTATTATTATTATTAAATCTAGTATATAAATAACTATTAAATTAACTATAAGACTTTCGGAGAAAGTTTAATACACGAAGTAAATAAATAATAGTAGTAAATGTGTTTATGACGTACCATGTATGTACTGTAAAGCACCTAGCCAGGTAAACCGTAATTGGGCTAGCGTTCCATCTTCGGGGCTGAACCCTGGATCATCGTGGCATGCGTAAAACTGACATTTTATCGTCACTGAACCTAGAAATATAACCAAAAATGTAAACGAGTTATAAACACAAGGCTTTGACTCAGAATAGAATAGAATATTCTTTATTGTGCACCATATAAACTTACAATAGATCTTAAACTTAATTTAAATGCTAGGTACAATGGGCGGTCTTATCGCTAAAAGCGATCTCTACCAGACAACCTTTGGATGGATTTAGTGTCAGGAGTATATATATATATATATACATAAATATAAATAAACATACACATAAACATACTCAGCTGCGAGGTAGAGACATTATGGACAATCTACTCATCTTCTGACTCTCACGTACGCGTACGTACGTATACGTAGCGTATCTAATAATCTTACATTACATGACTTGCAAATCGGATAGAGTAGTCGAAGAGGTGGTAACATTATATTTAAAATGGCGGGATTTGCAACCCATATAAGTCTTCTTACAAAACAGTAACAAACTTGAACAATATTTAGATTGTATTCAGATAGCGTCGAAGTTAGATAACGCTAAAATGTTTTCGTCTGAACCAGAAGGGCTATATTGATTGTTTTTTATTAGGCTTTAAAAACAGGAGTCTTTTTTTCTGTGTATATTATGCGACTTCATCAACTACTTTTTAGGGTTCCGTACCCAAAGGGTAAAAACGGGACCCTATTACTAAGACTTCACTGTCCGTCTGTCTGTCTGTCACCAGGCTGTATATCATGAACCCTGATAGCTAGACAGTTGAAATTTTCACAGATGATGTATTTCTGTTGCCGCTATAACAACAAATACTAAAAACAGAATAAAACAAGTATTTCAGTGGGGCACCCATACAACAAACGTGATTTTTGTTTTTTGCTAATAAAGGCAACAGATAGACGCTTGAAATATTCACAGAATATTACAGTATCTAATGTTGTACTAACAGATGGTACGGGACCTTTCGTGCGCCAGTCCGACTCGCACTTGGCCGGTTTTATTTTAGTTTATAGTGGGCAAACGAGCAGACGCGTCACCTGATGGTAAGTGACTAAGTGACCATGGACACCTGCAACTCAAGAATCACAAGTGCGTACCGGCCTTTGAAGGTAGAGAACGCACTTTTCTTGAAGGTTTGAAGGTCGTATGGGTCCGAAAATAATGCATAAATACTCCTATTATTGAATAGGCTGTAATCTCCACATTTTGTTTACAGTCTTAAGAGTGACAAAAGAGCTAATGAAAATTCCAAGTGTCACTATTTAGACTAATTACTAATTTATTACAAGATTATATCTCTAAAGTTCTCACACTTAATGACTTTCCACCCACATATATATCCTGGATTTTTTTAACATTTCTCGGAGTTAATGAAACGTATCAAGCAATTAAAAAATATGTAGGTACTTACAACAATTAATAAACACAAATAAAACCAAAACATTTTTGCACATTATTTTCACCCTCACTTTGTACACTACAGTTATTTATGTGTACAATAGAGTTTAAACATCAAATGAAACAATTTGTTTATGTCTTTGTTTAATGTTTATTTTTAATGTTTACTTAATTGTTTAAAGAATTTTGTTGTTTACTATTTAAATGTCGTTTGATATCAACCGGATCTGGTGTTATTCACTATTATTTAATTTCTTCTTCATATAATTCATACGTCTATGTAAACCATGGCCTTTGCACGGACCGACCCGACTTGGTGTAACATGAATTATTACGAAAAACATTAATTTAATAAACAAAAATGTCATTGAAAGCCCCTATCTGCTAACGAGTCCGTCGCCTTGACCAACCACCCTTGACAACATCTGTATATGTGTATGTATCCGGCTGCATTAAAGATGTATTATTTTACTAACCAATCCCCGCAGTCTCACTCGAATTTAAGGTCCTCTCCGCTCCGCTGATGTTCAACCCTATACCCTATAGCCTGGTGGTAGTTGCAGAGATTAGCGAGATCAAAAAAAAATCTTAAACTTTATCAAAAATAGACTTAGGAAAATATTTTTTTTCATGAATGGAACACCTATGTTCTTTTCTGTACCCCTCGAAACGTGTACTTTTACAAAATTTCATCATAATCGGATGAGCAGTTAAGACTTGCAAGTGTAACTAACTCATATTCGCATAGATCTATACAAATAAATAAAATTGAAGTGTCTGTTTGTAATGTCTTAATAACAGATTTTTACTAAACGCATCCGAATGTTTACACGGTATACATACCAAAAATCTATTTATAACATTTTTTTCTGTCTGTCTGTTTGTTCTGGCTAATCTCCGGAACCGATGGAATGATTTCTACGTGACTTTCATTGGCAAATAGCAGGTGTTATAAGAAGTAACTTAGGCTATTTTTATTTTGAAAAAAGTACTAGGGTTCCACGCAAAAAATATAAATATACACACGCGAGCGGAGCCGCGTGGGGCACAGCTAGTTTGTAATATTAGTTGGGATTAAATCAGCCACAAACACTTTACATATTATTATAAGCATTGTAATATATTATTTTGTTTAGTATCTCCATGTCGGTATGTAATAATGATAGCATATTGATATTCGACACGAACAATGCAATCGATACACTGGCGCCATCTGTGACAATGCCATGGACTTAATATTGACATAGATTTGGAGTAGGAGTACAAAGAAATAATAAAGGCTTACGAAGAACTAAAATAGGATTATTATTTATATTTAATACGACTAGTAGTTGCCCAGATAATTTGACCGTAATTTATTTAATTATTGATACCAAAATAACTTTTTAGGGTTCCGTACCTCGAAAGGAAAAAACAGAACCCTTATAGGATCACTTTGTTGTCCGTCCGTCCGTCAATCTGTCTGTAAAGACCCTTTTTCTCAGGAACACAGGAGGTATCGAGCTGGAATTTATATCAAATACTTAGGTTTACAGTAGACAGTAGACCTTGGAGCTGTGAAAAAATCAAACTTCTAAGCCAACGCAATCAGAAGATACAGCCGTTTATACCGCAAATTTCCGCAAATTTTCGACACTCGCAAGGGAATCAAAACCTACAGTGTACTTCCCGTGAACTCAGAATCTTGAAATTTGGTACTAAGCAACGTCTTATAGCACAGAAAAATTAAAAATTGCGAAAACCGTAAATTTTTAGTTACATCATATAATTAAAATATTTTACGGAACCCTCGGTGCGCAAGTCCGACTCGCACTTGGCCGGTTTTTTTTTTTCATCTGGTGAGTAGACTACCACTACATCCACAAGCCCCTGGCCAACGATAGGCAAAGCTCAAGTGATACCTCATTTGTAAACTGACTTTTGGCCGCGATTTCGCTCCCGCGAATATAGTAACTAATTCAAATATTCCTCGAGTACAGTATTTTTTTTGGAAGTCTGTCAATTTCGTTTATTTAAAAAAAAACGCACTTCTGAGATGCCGGATTGTTTGCATGTTTTGTTACAAAACTGTCCAAAACAGAAGTGTCCATGAGAAATATACAGATTATAAATATTTGAGTAATTTATTTCCAAATCCTACTTTACAGTAAGTTCAATGGCTACCAGTAGTATCAGTAGAAGTTCGCAAAGTTTTAACATAACTACAGTTGTCGTAGAAATAAAAACAATGTTGTCCTTATAAAATAAATTAACAGAACAGAGTGTAATGTTTTCAAAATGTGTATGTATGTGAGTTTCTTCATTCCACCATAACTTCTAAATGCCTGAACATATTTGGACGTATGGGTATCGTAGCACTCCTTACATCATCCTGAGTGACATTGTCTATACATTTATTTGGCAGGGCTCTCGTCTTTATTATTAGGTATTTTAATTAAATCTAGTATTAAAAGGTACATAGATGGCGATAGGTATTGGCATGGAATGACACCAGTTTAGAAACAAATGCAAACGCTTAATAAGCGCCTTATTCTTTGCCACTTTGGTGGTATAAAAAACAAAATTATATGTGCTGTTGAACAGAACAGTTATATGACATTTCTCTAAGCTAACAAAAGTTCTTGCATCCCAGCCCATTACTTTATATTCCGTTGCAACGTTTCATTAGTTGGACTGCGCACGCGCATACAATAAGCGATACTTGCGCCGTGACAAATTGCCCACATCCTGTATAGTGCAACTCGCGAATCTTAATAGTAAGTGCAAGGAGAATGTCTCATAACGAACGGCAAAAATATCAGCTCATCAACGAATGCACTCTTATTGCCCTGCGGACAGCTATAAGTAGGTAATAAGAAATAGTAAAACCAGTGACCTTCGGAAACATTACTTTAGGAAGTAATTACATTTAGGCATATAAGTAATAAATATTATCATCCTTAAAAAAATTAAATGTGTTTTTAAATCATACGAACTATTTACTTCTTTGTAACACTTTCAACACCATGTAGACGTGTTACACGCGTTTTGACAATCTTGTCCCTTTGGAGGTGGTTTAATAACCGACATCAACATTAACTAGCCTCGCAACAGAATTAGTTTAATATCCTTTAGTTCTTAATTTTTTCTATGTCACATAAAACATTTTAGGCCACTTGAACCTCCGCGTATTACATACTCTGATGAGCATCGGGTACCTGGGCCGATTTTTTTACTGTTATATATGGAACAAACGAGCAGACGAGTCACCTGATGATAAGTAACTACCGCTACCCATGGACACAAGCAACTTAAGATTCACAAGTGCTTTGCCTTTGAGGTGGGAGTACGCTCTTTTCTTGAATGTTTAAATGGTTTGCTGTCTCTAGATTCATTTAGAACATCCTTCTAGAACAATCTCCATTTGGCCATTCTTTCAAGGATCCTGGGGCTACGAGGATAAAATCCTCTTTAAAAATTTAAAATATGTTCTAGTGCCGGCGGGAAAGCAACACGTAACTTGATCACGAATCTCAAGACCTGGTTATCTCAAATATCCCAAAAGGTGACAAAGACTTCCTCTAGTCCCAGGACAGGGTCTCTAAAAACCGTTATCAGGACGTATCAGGGGTTTGCTTAATCACCGCGGGTATTTATAATTATTATCATTTAAGTGCCTCGACCATTTCTGGTCTTTTGTAGCGCACTCTTGCTTTATAGTTCACTGCTCAGACTTATTGCTTCGAGAAACCTCCAGATCCTATCAGCAGTGATTGTTTGTATTTCCTGCGGTTGCATGATGTGTAACCCTAAGTTAATACTTCGGTGCCGCATTAGTGGGCCGCGATTAAACCACCTCTCCTGACAATTGGTCTGATGTTGAAGACACTGTATGGTTTTGTGCACGTCATGTTTATCGTAACTGTTTCTTCATGCCCTTGACAGTTTCTACGGTGATATCCTAATGTGAATTTGTTTACGCTTTCACGTCATAACTCCTCTACAGATCATCATGATTTTTGTAATACAAATTGCCAGGAGTACCTACAGAAAGGACAGACTACCTTCCATCCAAAAAAAAAACTGTTACTGAGGGATTGAAAGCCGCCGGCATAAACTAGAAATGCATAAGGTTACATTTTTATTTTCACAAAACGTAGCCGATAAAATACAAAAAATCATCATCATCATCATCTGCCTACCTTTGTCCCAATTTTATTTGTGGTCGGTGCAATATGTTTTATTCTTCCAATCTACTTTGTCATTCATTTCACTGCTTACTCCATTTCTAGCCATTCTCTCACACAGTCCATTCATCTTTTCTTTGGTCGTCCTCTTCTCTTGTACCCGTCAACATCTAAACATAAAACTCTTTTCACCACATTTTGCTAATCCCTCCGCATCACATGTCCATACCACGATAACCTATTGCTCCTCAGCTTTTCATCCACTGGTGCTACTTTCAGGCTCCCTCTAATATATTCATTTCTCACATTGTCCATCCTAGTCACACCACACATCCATCTCAATCGTTTCTCATCCGTTCTCTTTGTGGGCCAACTTTCAGAACCGTACAGGACGGCAGGTCTGATGATAGTTTTATACACCTGTCCCTTTAACTTAATACGAAACTTGGGATCACAAATGGTTCCTGTTACCTGCCGCTACTTCATATATCTACAAAAAAAAATATATATTATATAGTTTGGCATCACGCCTTTAATCAATCGTCGTCCGCTTAAAAGGGTACTCTACCTACCTTGAATTCGTAACATGACAATGTTAAAATCTGCGTAATAAACGCGTAATACTAAACCTCCCATAGGGGTATCACCATAAGAATTTAGTACAAAACCTACCACAATTGCGTCACACCATGTACAATATTTCAGATATATATGTTCGAAGGAATTCACTTTATCAGTAGTGCATTGTATTTCAAAATGACAGTGTTCAATTCCTTATTAATGGTTGTACTTGGAGTCTGTCTGCCTTTTAATGGTAAGAAATCAAGATAAAAAATAACTGTTTATTAAAAACTTTTAGACAAAATTAATGTGTTGTAAAATAAAATATTGTTAATTGTTGTGCTAATATTATACAATTAACAACATTACACAAGTTCCGAGTTCGAGAGCAAAATTTTTTTGGATTTCTGTAGTCAGTAAAAGACACAGAAGAATAAAAACAAGATGTGTATCATGCGAAGCTATATTCCCAATATTTAGGCTACCGTATTATGGTATTCTGTTTTTGTGTATTGGAAAATATCATAATATTCTCATTTGCAAATGCCCGAGTTTGGCCACAATGATCCCTGTAAAAATATAAAGTAAGCGTAGGTGCATTTCGGCTTGATTTTATTATTCTGTGAGAGTACACGACCTAATTATGAATCAAAATTATGAATGAAAAAGCTAGGTTTAATGGCACTAGCTTAATTTAAAGGTCCAACACTCTGTGATCTAAACATGTAACTCTGTAATAATAAAAAAAGAAAAGTATAAAAAAATCTAAACAATCACCATAAATAAAGAAAGAAACGTGCATCAAATACAATTCAGCCAAAAATTTATTTAAATATATGGATTATATTACGTCATTGTCAAGGTATCATACCATACATCACAATAAGTCGATACATTGTACTTACATACCATAAGGTAACGACAAATTTCACTCATATCCGGCATTATAGACGTTGTCAAATGCCTTTTAAAAATCATGTTTAGAATTAATAAGGCCCTTGTCTTGTGGGTGACAAAGTTGCACGTTAAGTACGTGTCGGTTGAAAGTTAGATGTGAGTGATGTGACATATCTTATGCTTTCAAAAAAGGAACAGATTCTAAATTTAAAATTAGTTGTTATAGACATAATAGACCCGAAGAAGTCTTTTTAATCTACATAATACACATATTAGAACCAACCAGTATAAAAGTACATACATATATGCTGTTAATCGATTTTGAAATACCCGTTAATAATAATAATAATAAGATGATTTTTTCCAAATATATACATCTATTTATACATATTTTTTTAATATAATAACTCCACACATCTCACACACAGCCGTCTGATCGCAAACTAGGCAGAGCCTGTATTATGGTAACCAGACTGCTGATAAACATACTTATATATTTCTAAATACATACATATTATAAATAAATTACACCCAGACACAGAACAAATTATCGTTCTCATCACACAATTCTTTGTCCTGGGTGGGAATCGAACCCACGACCTCTGGCTTAGCAGTCAGGGTCACTAACCACTAGACCAACAGGCCAGTCGAAATATATTATGTAGTATTAATAACACAGTAAACATTTTATATATTTGTTGACCAAAAAAGCTTTCATAAACAAAACCAAGCATTATATATATTTACTTTAGTCTTATGATGCTACTTTACCCACTCAATTTTTGTTGTTTTTTTTTATTATTTAAGACACGAAAGAGCATGTCTGTCTAAACTTTTTGCTGTCAGGTAAAGGTTTAGTATGTTATATAGATGTAGTTAGTCTGGAATTGAAATAGTCTGTATTGTTCCAGATGGAACATCACTTAATAGTATCCCAAACTCAATATCCAAAGAAATTGAAGAATCTGTTGAAGCGAAGCTCACTGGAACTAAAGAAAAGTTCGAATTTAATTATACAGTACCTAAAGAATCAGTTCAGTTAACTGTTAATGGTCTCACTGGATATGTAGTACGCAATGTTCCGAAGAGACGTAGAGCTATCAGAAGTAAGATTTTAAAGTTCCCCTTTGATACAATAACCCGGATATCTTCCATATTGAATCTATAACAAGTAAACGACTGGCCTGTCTAGTGGTTAGTGACCCTGACTGCTAAGCCCGAGGTCATAGGTTTGATTCCCACCCAGGACAAATAATTGTGTGATGCGCACGATAATTTGTTCTGTGTCTGTGTGTAATTGATCTATAATATGTATGTATTTAGAAATATATAAGTATGTTTATCAGCAGTCTGGTTACCATAGTACCGGCTCTGCTTAGTTTGGGATCAGACGGCCGTGTGTGAGATGTGTGGAGTTATTATTATATATTATTAATAAATATATTAGTTAGATAGCTGGAACTTCCCGGCAACACCCAACTATCCGACCCTGAACTGTTCGAGTTGTTACTTCTTTTCATTGCCTTCCCTTCTGACTTACCTTTCGCTTTCAAATTTGTCAAAATTTTCATTTTTATCTCCCAAAGTGCCCGATTAATAACAAAAAGCTTGCCGTCTATTACGTGTGTGGGACCAAATTATGATGAATATGGGGGTTTAATACGTCTCTGTCTACTCCTTTGGGGATACAAGCGTGATGTGTGTATGTTTGTAACACGTAAATATTTTCGTTTTCGTGTGTTTACAAATTAGTAGGTACACAGCCTTCCTGATGATGAACGGTTTCTGGTAAGGCGGTAAATACTCTTAACGGCGTCTAGGTGGAGTTCTGGCGATCAATTACTAGTTAACCGTTATCTTCCATAGAGGGGATGTTCTTGATCAATCAGGAAACAACTAGAGTTAGATATAAAACCTATTTCCATTTAAATTATTTTTCTAAATAAGTTGAAGTTTGTGAAGCAACAACCAACCAAATAACTTTTGAGGTTAATCTAAGCTCACATATTCCCGGCCCTTCCTATTTTAGGCGCAGTATGGCACATCGTGTGGTTTTAGTCGGTTCGATTCCGACACACCGCCTCACCAAAATCCCTAATGGGGGTGATGGCGTGTGACACACAGGGTTCCACACCCATAAAAAGCTCACAGGAAAGGCAAATACTTACTAAAAAATTAGATTTCAAGTCATTGTGGCGTGAAAGAGTAACAAACATCCATACGTACATACATCCATACATCCTCACAAACTTTCACGTTTATAACATTAGTAGGACAACATACTAAATATAAATAGATTAATTTATATCTTCAATTCAAATATTATAGCAATATGCCAAGTCAGTCGTATCACATAAAATTAAACTCAACAAATAACTTTTAAATTTATAGTTATAAGGTTTATAATCCCTTGAACTTTTATCTTTGAAAAGCGAGTTATCAAGTCTACCTGTGACGTCAAGTCTATTTTTATATTCTATGAAATTGTCTTTGTAACTATCACATAATTTCGTCCCAATTTGTCATGTCAGGATGGCCGAGCGGTCTAAGGCGCTGCGTTCAGGTCGCAGTCCACTTCTGTGGGCGTGGGTTCGAATCCCACTTCTGACAAACTTTTTGGAAAATAAGTATAATTACATCAGCTACTTTTTAAACAATTACTAAATACACAACTTTTATACAGTAAAAATTGCTATTTCAGTAGTATCAAAGCATTTGTGTCATTTATGTAAATATGATTCATTTTCATCAAATGTGCCAACGAATCTCACTCAAAAATGCATGAATTCTCGACGAAAACACAGAGGTGGTTCGTTCTCAAGTCAACCCGTATGACATAGGTAACTTTTCACAGGGTAATCCGGTTTCGATAATTGTTTTTTTTATTCGATATTGGTCCCTTTTCAATTTGAAAAAAGAATTCAATCCAAAGGCGAGAAATGTAGGGAATGAATCATTATTCCACAGAGTAACTTATATTATGTAGAGACATTATTCACCGGATTAAGGACCGATAAGTGACCGATTTTTAAACATGGCATACATCATAATGTCGACTGGCCTGTTGGTCTAGTGGTTAGTGACCCTGACTGCTGAGCCAGAGGTCGTAGGTTCGATTCCCACCTGAGTCTGGGTGTTCTTTGTGTCCGTTGTTTGTATGTTTGTAAAGTCCCCCGGACACAGGAGTAATTCCTAATGCGGGGAGTTGTCTTTTAAAAAAACAAAAAGTGTAAGTTATTAGTGTAAGAGTTTAGTTAGGCTACAAATTACTAAGTAGTTACTTGGTTAGTCCACAGATTACTAAGGGCTAACTAAAAGTTTATTTTTTAATATTATTTTTCGCTTTTCAGTTTTTTTCTTCTTTCGTCGGTAAAGTTTTTATTAAAAGTTTTTATACCATGTTGGTATGATAATGATTATTTTTTCTTTTTCATCGACTTCAAAAAAGGAGTTTCTTATATCGATTGTATATTTTTTGTATGTTAGGTACGTACGTGAGTACCTACGTTTTTTTTAAGATTTCTTCCTATTTTTTACTTTTTCTTTGATTGATTCTCTCATATACAATATTATTATCAGTAATAGACTTGACATTTATGCGAATGAGGCTGTTAAGTTTTTTTTAACTAAATATTTGTAATTGCTTTCTGTTAGAATTATTATCATATTTTTAGATTAATGGATATTTAATTATCACACCAGCACGGTAAGCGATTACCCGTGCCTATTACGTCGGAATATCAGTGACGTGACTGACGTGTTGTCAACTCTGTAACTATACTCTTGTTTGCCACCTTTGCAATATGCAAAAACGTATTTTAAAATCACTTTTCATGATGTCTACAGCTTCATCGGAATTCTACTCGTCCTCCACTCCCGAGATCCGTGATGACTGGGAGCGTATCGTGGGCGGGACCAAAGCACCCAATGGCTCCATCCCCTACCAGGTCTCATTGAGGGTATTCGGAGTTTGGCATTTTTGTGGAGCATCTGTTATTACTCCGAGGGTCATATTGACAGCTGCACACTGTATGGAGAGGTAAGAGAAAATATTAGGAATGGCCTCTTTTGGTCCTGCACTCTGTTAATAACCTAGTTTTAACAAAATAATATTCCAGGTATCTTATATATTTGAACTATCAGAAGTAAAAAATATATTAATTGATTACTTTGCCATTAAATTAAAAACCGGCGTCGTTTTCATTAATTAGTTACATAACACATTTCGTCGGCTGCTAGATGCGTGATATTGAGCAGGCGTTCAAATATTTTTCCAAAAAATACATTATCCTTTAATAAATTTGTATTGGAAAAAAAAAATGCCACATTATAATCTTAACACGCCTTTGAACCCATTAATTTACTGAATACATAATTTTGAAAGGAGTATCATTTAAAGTTTAATTTTAAATATTTTTGTACGAAATAACAAGATTTCGTTTGCTTTTACAGTACAAAATATGTTTAATAACAAATTTAAAAATAATAAGGAATCTAACTATTTAACCGTACTTTTTGACTCTTTATTTAAATCACAATGTTGTGCATTTAAAAGTAGTATTTTCATATTTTCAGAATGCATCCAAGTTTTTTCCAAGCTGTAGTCGGCACGAACCAACTGCGGTCTGGTGGCAAATCTTACAACATTCGTAAAATCGTCATGCATGAAGACTACGACTATTATGTATTAAATAATGATATTGCCTTGCTTTTCACTGAAGAGGAGATGGATTTTAGCTCTGATGTTGATGCCGTGGAGTTAAATGACGAGCCTGTCATGAAGGGAGAGGATTTAACGTTGTCTGGATGGGGGGCTACCTCGGTAAGTTTTACATTTAACTTAATACTTTTGTCCTCATTTTTTTACCCAGGCGATGGTGGTTACATAAAGCATAAACTTACTTAAGCGCCATCTAGCGAAATAATGCCGAACTACTTAGTAACTACTAACCCTGCATCGCATAATGAAAATCCTCGCACTGATTATAATATACAATTTCTTAACGACAACTGTTGGGCTGCGGTCCGTCAGGTATGTTCACCTCGCCTACTCAGAGGATCCTATAACATGTATGCCACAGTACTGTTGTTACTGTTCGTTGCTAGCCATATCCTTTCTTTGTGAAGCTCTGGCAATCCTATTCACCAGAAGAAACAAATACTACAAGTGCTGATAAACCACTTTCTTTAAGGCGGAGAGACTTACATACCTACTTACCCAGATGACAGTTTCTTTGAACTTATAAACTCAATAAATTAACCACATTCTTCGGCAGTATCCAGGTCATATTCCAAACGATCTGATGCAACTGGAACTCAAGTCAATTTCATTAGAGGAATGCCAGGAGGCACACAAGAGTACCGACGCAGTGTTCGATACTAATCTATGCTCGTTGACTAAAACCGGGCAAGGAGCTTGCCATGTGAGTTTTATTTAAATCCATTGCGTTATTAATGATGGATGTTTATAGTGATAGTATTTAGAATAATGTTTATAGATATTATTTACGCCTCCATTGCAAGAAATCGGAGCAATATGCTTTAAAAAGTATTGTTAGTATAGTATTATCATAGCAATAAATCGTAATTGCTCAATCGCAAGGCACAACTCGGCATAATAACATGAATAGAAATATCATATTCCATTAATCTAGAAATTTGCATTTCTAAAATCATTTTGACGTCGCTATTCTTAGTAAATAGGTAGATAAATGAACTTTCACAAAACATTTTCTTCAAACCAGCAAATAATATAAATGAAGTAGGGATGCACATATTTACTGCTAGATGCAGCAAATTCTGTGCAGGCGTTTCAGCCATTTTACTGAACCAACATTGAAGATTAGGTAAATCCGAGCGAAAGGAGTTAATGTTTCACTAATTAAATTGCTTCATTGACTTATGAGACATTTCCTTTTCTTCTCAACTACTAATAAGAGATGTAGTAATAAAAGAATAATTGTTTTGTTAGATTCTGCGCCTATATTAAAATTTGTTTCTTATTGTATCATACAGGGAGATTCCGGTGGACCGCTTGTACGAGAAGGTCGGCAGATCGGCATTGTGTCGTGGGGTATACCCTGTGCCAAGGGTATACCTGATGTTTATACCAAGGTAACAAGAGCAGTGTTTATTTCTAAGCCTTAAATTGATCCAATTTACACTTTACTAACCGTTCTCGAATTCTCCCACAAGCGATGGTACTAAATGTTGTAGTAGGGGGCAAGTGAGCAGACGTGTCACCTGATGGTAAATGACTAACGCCCAGAAGCACTTGCAACTCTCAAGAATCACAACTGCTTTGTCGGCCTTTAAGGAGTAGGGGGCGGAGGGAATAGGGGGTGAGGAATGGTGAGAGGGTGAGCGAAGGGTTAGGGCCTCCAGTAACGTCACTCACTCGGTGAAAAGCAATACAAGCATTGCTTCAGTTTTCTGTGAGGCCGTGATGTCACTCCGGTCGAGCCAGCCCATGCGTGCCGAAGTATGGCTCTGCCACGATAAGAATTTTTTTGTATGTATTTTAATTTCAGGTGGAAGCGTACATGCGTTGGATAGAGACGACCCTGTACGATGATGATGAGGATCATTGGAGGTACCTCGAGAATCACAAGAATAGCAAGGCAGAAGGAACTAACCGCCACTAACCCTCCGTGAACAAGAAAAACTGCAGACTGTTCGTATTGTATTAAGATGAGTTGGCAATAGATATAGTTTTAACATTTTATCAATAGTAATATAAAAAAGCTGAAAAATATGTTTTATTGGTTGAACGAATTGATAAATTCATGTGGCATTTGATAACACAATTCTTAGGCAGTAAAACAGGAGCTGACAGAAGTCGAACCCCGTTTAACGTGTCTCAAACGACGCGATGTCCGTTTAGTTGTAGAAACCATTACGGGCCATTTGGCCCTGATACGGAACTTATTCACCATAAATGCGACAGACAGCCCTCTATCTAGAAGTTGTCTTAAGGAAACAGTCACTTATACAATGGAGTGCGTAGGAGGCCACACAACAGGCAAGTATCCTCAGGGGTGCGAGGTCGCTCTTACAAGTCTGCGAACGCTCCAAGAGGCTTCTGTGCTTCTGGAAGGAGGTAGGCTGGCTCAACTTACCAGCGGTGTCTGAACGCAGAATGGACATGGTCAACAATCTACAGAGCTTGTTTAAAATGACTTTAGCTTGTACATTACCTGCCCAAAAATCAAAATCATTTATTTCAATTAAACCATTATGGGTATTTTTGAATTGTCAGGAGTAGTAGTCAGTCAGACTAAGTCAGTCGTGAAGCTGGTTGCCTGTTCCAATTCGTAGATCCAGTGGAGAAGAACAGGCAAGAAACTCCAAGGACACTCTTTTTCAACATGTTTTTTTACAAATCACTGGTTACATTGCTTATATGCGCAAGTTAAATGTGAGGACAATGTAACGTATTGTTCTAAACTATAAACAGTCGCGCAAACTACTACTATATGTAAGTAATAGCAGTTCAGACATGACCAGCCCCAACCAACGGCACTCGTTCACGAGCATGACCCACGCGCCAGCCATCGTCCACTTCAACCAAATGATATCAAAGGGAGCCGAACGACCCGACACGTACGCCACCATCGGCAGGTACACAGTATATATAGACAATTAGTATATACACATAGTACAGGCTCTGCCTAGTTTGGGATCAGACGGCCGTGTGTGAGGTGTCTCAAGTTAAGTTAAAAATATTATAGTACGTTATAGGGGATGACGAAGTACTTATAAAGACAATAATTAGGGTAATCTAGGTATTAAATCGTATAGAGAATTCTTTGTACACATTTTTAAGACAATTTAGCCAACGGAATAGTTTGGAATGTGAAAAATTTGAAGGTTATATACATAAACGTGCAGAAAGCTAAATTTTTTAAACAATAAATGTGTACATCAAGCTACGCTAGTCCAGAATATGTACCTATATATTGTCCTGTCAAGGTACGTAAAACTATACAATGATAGTTCAAATTATTCTGGACAATTCAATTAACCAATGAGTTAAGGTTGAAATTTGAGCACCAGGCGATTTCTAGTAGTAATTATTAGGTGAAAATGAAACTAATAAATTCACATAAAAATATTATATTTTCTCCATGCATATAACTAATATCACAGCAGTCGTTCGCGACTGTTTCTACACGAATACATGAAAGCAATTACATAATCACCTTACATCTATTCCACCATAAAAATAATTAAAACAACCAGGTTAAATAATTGCAAGAAAACTTTGTAGATTATTTCACTGGTTCAGAAAGATTCTCTCATAACATCCATCTTCAATCATATATACCATGGTATATTTGATAGAAGGCATCTATCCTACTAATATTATAAACGTGAAAGTTTGTGAGGATGTATGGATGGATGGATGGATGTTTGTTACTCTTTCACGCCAAAACTACTGAACCGATTGCGATGAAACTTGGTATGTACATAGCTGGAGACCTGGATTAACATATAGGCTATTTTTATCCCGATATTCCCACGGGATAGGGACTTACGCGGGTGAAACCGCGGGGCGCTGCTAGTATTGAATACAATTGTAAACGAAACGGAAACCGCCATAAATGTATACCTATGAAATTTCATTAGCTATTTTTCAAACTTCGAAGCTAATTTTTTTGTTATTTGACCACCATTCGGACATTAAATACGAAGATTTGTGGATCACCCATCGTATGTTGTATACATGTCCAGCATTATATAATGCTATAAAAACTATGGCGACGCAATCCTTAGCAAAGTGCTACATCATGTAACAATATTTCTATAAAAATTTAATGGTGAAATAGCAGTCTTTCCTTTCATCAGTCTACGACTAAATTATGGATACAAAATATATTAGTATTTAAGTTATTGCTGTGCTGACAGCTTGCTAACAGCCAACAGATAATTATTAATAATCAATCTCAAAATGTTAGATTAAACGTGTTCGATGTTCGATCGGCGTCGTGGTTTGATTTATATTCCGAATGTTCATGCAACCATTTATCAAAATTAACGAGCAATGCATCGAACATCAAGTTAATAACATTTTTTAAATTCATATTTTTCGACATTTAGATTAGATTAATATCCTTAATTTCTCGCATAACATGACTATTTACATTAATACAAAATGTTTCCTAACGTCGAAAATATTTGACTACCCTCGATAAGAAAGTAACTGTAATTAATTTCACTTATTTAGTTACACACTTGGTAAAACACCCGGTAAACAGTAATTCGTTACACAGTTGGTAAACATTAATTAGTTACACAGTTGGTAAACATTAATTAGTTACACAGTTGGTAAACATTAATTAGTTACACAGTTGGTAAACATTAATTAGTTACAAACTCTGTAAAACGCAAATGACAGGACTAATGTTGCTAGTCTCTATAACTACAAGGGTATTACGTCATATTGGTATATAGAAAAATATATAATAAATATACATAGATCAAACTATCTATCTACTTATCATTTTATATACAATGCGAAACTTAGGAAATTCAACCATCAGCACAATATTTATTTCACAGTCTTATTACTCGAACTTAAAATTTACTCTCACTTCCACCTAAACCAGCACATTTAAATAGAGCACGAAAAAATATTGAACATCATTTAAATTTTCCTTAAAAAATCAATATTACTGTGACACCTTTAAATGCACATTTAGAGTCTAACTTCTTTCCAACTTATCACCATTACTTATTTCTTTAAAAATAAGGTAAAAGTTTGATTGAATTTACATCATTTCCAACACATAGATGGACACGACTACCAACAATATTCTAAAACGAATCCAAACATAATCAAAGAATTCTTGAATATCCTCATTGAATATATAATCATAAATATCGTATGTACTTTCTGAATTATTTGTTTCTACAGCAAAAGTTTCCAAATCCTTTGAGTAATCTCGCCCAAAAATACCAAACTTCAGCACATTTCCACTGTCAACAATTTCTAATGTTACCTGTGTAGAAATACCGTTGGTTCTTGTCTCAAACTTGAATTTTTCTACTGGTAGCACTGAAGTAGCTTGGATAATCGGAAACTGTGCGTTTGGTTTCGTAAAGTTGGCAGCAACTGAGATTTTTTCGAATAAGATGTTTGTACTGTTATTTAACCTGCAAGAAAAGTTAATAATAAAGAACATATCGCACTGCTATTACGAGACTGTATCAACTCAAAATAGGGTAAATTTGAGATAATTCATTTTTCATACGTAAATATCAATTCCTTACGCGTCAATAAATATAAAATAATAATAGTAAATTGTAATAAGCCAAAAATTTTCAACAAAACCACTAAAAATAATTCATTTTTTTTTAATTTGTTAAGACAATAGAGTATTGAGTCAAAAATTGGAAATAACTTGATAACCTGCAATCTCTTAAATAATTCATTAATACAGAAATCCCTTAATTTTATCAATAATCTATATACAGTGTACATTAATCAGTTTTCTGTCGTTTCTGAAAAAAGCTTCATTTTGAGTTGATACACTCTTGTAATAGCAGTGCGATATGTATTTACTAATATAGCTCATATATCAGCAGCTAAACCTAATTTCTACCGAATGGAAGTTACCAAGTCAGATTTATTTCCCTAAAAATTTAACTGTAAGATGTCACTAAAATCTTTGCTGAATGTCACAGTAATCTATTCCAACTGTTTAGTATCCCATCTTTGATTGAAATAAATATTGGAATCGTTAGCAACGAGGCAAACCAATTTAGTAATTGTAAAATACTCTGTCTATACATTTAAGGATGCAAAAAAAATACAGCAAAACTAAACTCTTACCCATAGTCACAGCTTCTCTTGTACAGTCCACTGCATGCCAACACGGCACAGTTTTGAGCTCCAATGGTGTTTTGAGCTGTGAAGGGGTAGACACCATCGAAGGCCGCAAAGCCGTAAGATGCATCCGACTTGGAACCTTCAAGAATATATTAACATGAGGATCATTTAGTTAATAGATTATCCTACTTAACTATGTGTAACTGTGAAGGTCTGTCTGGTTTTATATTTTCCCTCCCTTTCAACCGATGGAAATAAAAATTGGTAAACCAGAAAAAGCCTCGAATAAAAGGTGTTTTATCAGCATACTAAAAAAGTCTAGCATTATCATTTACCTGTAGAAGTAGTTTTAACATAAAACTCGCAGCAGAAATTCCTGTGGCACACGGTGTCTTTGTACCCCTTGGCACTTGCTTCAAGATCCAAAGGTTTAATTACGTACTGGCTTAAATCTTCCTTGTTGAAATTAACTGAAGGAATGTTTGGAACTATAGACTTTTCTGTAACAAAAAAATATTGATGAAAACGTGTGTAATTTTTATCACAAATTGTTTTATACTGAGTTGCTACAATTAATATGTTGGGGCTTGGATTTTCCAGCAACAGCCATTTCAAGTTACAAGTATGCAACTCTGACTTGCTGTTGTAACAATACTACTGTTAGGTCAGGCTAGGCCCACTCCGGTCAGTAGGTATGAAGCTACAGGTACCTAGCAGCGGCGACGAGTCGGACGAAATTCAGTGGGCTGCCACGCGCCGGCCAGGTAGCGCGTAACTTCGATACTCACTCACGCGCTACGTCGCTTCGTCTGTTCGTCGCTTACGAATTACGTTTCCCGTATTTACGTAGTTAGATTATATTATTAGTTATAATCAGTATAGTTAGTTACAAGGCCAAGTTTAGCTATGATAAGTATATTTATTTATTAGGACCACAACAACTGATACACATCTTCTATCTATACTCTAAAGAAATAAATAAAATTGGAGTGTCTGTTTGTAATATTAAAATAACCGCTTTTTACTAAGTGCATTTGGATGTATATACGGTACATATACCAAAACAACATGTTTTACAATTTTTGTCTATCTGTTTGTCTGTTTGTTTCGGCTAATCCCCGGAACAGGTGGACCGATTTCCACGGAACTTTTACTGGCAGATGGCTGATGTTAATTAATGCTTTTTATTAATTTATGCTACTTTGATTTTGGAAAAAGAATGAGGGTTCCACGCAAAATATATAAATATGTACACGCGAGCGAAGCCGCGCGGGAACTGCTAGTAAATAAATCAATTTGAAGTGTCCGTTTGTAATGTCATAATGACAGTTTTTTTACTAAATGCATCTGAATGTTTACACGGTACTTATACCAGTCTGTCTGTCTGTTTGTTCCGGCTAATCAACGTAACGGGTGGACCGATTTCCACGGGACTTTCACTGACAGACAGCTGGTGTTATAAGGAGTAGGGTTCCGCGATTTGATTTGCATATACCTACCTAGCTAAACACCTAAAGGAGATAGTTTCATTCCATGGTACACACTAACGTATGGCAAATGCCTATCTTCTTAGAGATTAAATTATCTATGCAGAGGTTGTGTAATAAAATAGTTTTAGGTATATCATATGTGTTTTAGGTATACCTAGCCTAGGTTTATTTAAAACTGCATTTGTTTACAGAAGTAAAGTAATAGGCACATAACTGGTTATTAAATATTTAGATTAATTCTTCTTACAGAAGACAACCTTAACGGCATCTGACCATATAAGAGTTATGCGATGGAAAGAGAGGCAAGTTTTAGGTTAATATAGCCCATTTGGAATTAGCGGTGTGCGATCTGAATTGCACCTTATTGTCGGAGCAAGAGTCGCTATTTATTTAAATGGTATTGCGAAGAGGTCCTTCTGTACTAGAACTATTATGTATTCTGTGGTTACGTCTCCTTTTAAAAACAAAACAAATAAGGGACAATTGTCAACTGTTTTTACACCAATGGTGACGTCACTTCTCAGAACATCGTACGATGCTTGTCGTGCAATGTTTTTCGCGATATCTCTCTATTTACTTGAAAAACATAGTAATCATTGTTTTGTTTTTTGTTTCAAGGCTATAAATAATCATACCATTTGTGAGCAAATACGCATATAATAAAGTAATTCATAGTTCAATGAAATACATCAAGTATTACGTATTAATTATTTATATTTGTCTTTATTATTTTTCGCTTGGCCTCCAGCGTGTGAAGCGGAGGGACGAGCGAAATGTGTTGAAGAGTTGAGTGGAAATTGACGGGTACGAGAGTAGAGAACGACCTAAGAAAATGGACTGCGTAAAAGAAGATATGACTAGATAGAAAGAAAGCAGTTAGAAGACGAATGACAGAGTAAACAAAGGTAGGCAGATGATGATAAACGTCCTCCACCATAGATCAAGTCGAACATTAAAGATGAATTATGAATGAAAAAAAAAACTTACGAGATCCTACACTCCTATCAACATCTGCTATTGTTAGGCTGCCAGAATCAATGTTAAAACCACTCCTGCCCATGAAAATTCCATTGTTGGAGACCAAGTTGACGTTATTCACGTAACTCCAAGATGAGAAGAACTGAGGACCTGAAAGACGACATATGTTTAACATTCCATTGTAATCTAAGAAGAATTTTAATAGACTTCTTTTTCATTCTTCTATTTCCCGCTTTGTTAAAGTCTCTCTTTAACTGGATTTAGAGTTGTAGTGTATGTGTATAATAAATACCCACGACGCAAGTAGATTCATATATTCAACTATAACGGTCTGTCATCGTGTTGTCAGCGTCAGTCACAAGATCTGCTTCCTTATTATTCTGAATTGTTCAATAATACTTGTGTATCCAATATACTTGTGTGATTAAATTCATTGCGATGTAAAAACAATTTAACTTTCCTTGGGGCCCGAGTATTATGTTATGTGGTTTCGTAGTTCAGCAGTGCAGTTGAATTGTGGGTGGGATCAATCCCAACACCGTAGTCTTAACTCTATTTTATAACCATTTATCATCATTCTAAAGTCTAAGTTATATCCTTCTCACATGGAAAATTCCATTTAAAGTTCATTATCCAAACTTACCACTCAAAAACGATGCCTCATTGACCGGTCCAGTCATCACGATGTTCTTCACTCCCTTAAAGTATTCCACTTTACGGAGTACAATATCTTCATTCGTCACTAAACCGAAGGTGACTCCAAAATCTGTGGTGAAAGTGATCAGATCTGAGGGTGCAGAAGTGCAGTTTCCAAGATTTGAGACAGGTTTTCTGTAACTGTAAAGACACAATGCTGTAAGTAAAATAATAGAGAATATCTACGAATATACAACTAAATTTGGGTGCTTAAAAAAGTATGACTTACGAGTGCCTCAAGGCACTATCTTGGGACCAAAGCTAAAGTAATTACATCAATAACTAAATATATTAAAATAATTACTAATATAAATATAACGGATACATTACCATTATTTTATCAAATATAAAACCTTAAATAAAGAAAATTATAGTGTTACTTACACAGAAACAATAGACCCTTCTCTATTGAACACCAGGTTGCTTTCGACCATTTCAACCTTGTTTTGACAACGAGCCTTTTCATATAAATGTGCGACAACATACACGCTAGCTTCTTTGGCTGCTTTAGAGAGAGATTTGATGGCCTGAAACATAATATTTCACATTATTTTAATTCTGTCAGTATTGTTGGTGTATATTTTTTTTGTTACTTGTGATTTTAAAAATAGTCTCTCCTCTCAAGTTAAGGAATACCACGACCCCGACCCGCTAAAGACCCCGTGATTGCCCGGTTGGCGGCAATATGCTTGCCCCCCCATTACGTGAGTTTGAATAAATATATTATACTCTATGTTATTATCTAAATTACTATATATCTTACTAATATTATAAACGTGAAAGTTTGTGAGGATGTATGGATGTTTGTTGCTCTTTCACGCAAAAGCTACAGAACCGATTGCGATGAAACTTGGTATGTAGATAGCTGGACACCTGAATTAATACATAGGCTACTTTTTATCCTAAGATTCCCACGGCATCAGGTCTTACGCAGATGAAACCGAGGGGCGAGCTAGTACTCTATATTGTAATCCTTTATAAAATTTGGACTACTAAAATACACATAGTGTTATTCTGGGCTTCGATCGTTTCATTTACCTAGTCTAAACACCTACAGGAGTTTAATACGCCTTTGCCTAGCAGATACAAGCATCAGTGTATGTATGTAATTAAACTAGTTGGAGAGGGTATTCCAATAATAATGAATAAAATAAAACTTACCTCATCATAATTTTCCGCCATGTCCAGCGACGGTAAAACTAAGATGTCCACATTCTGAAAAAAGCCAATCAACATTTAAGTCCGACATACATACGACGACTTGAAGAAGGTGGTTGGCAGCGAATTGATGCTGACTCCCCAAGACCGGGATCGTTAGCGCTCCTTGAGGGAGGCCTTCGTCCAGCAGTGGACGGCGATAGGCTGATGATGATGGTGATGATACACATCTATTTACAGTAGTGATCGATCGGTTCGATACCAAATGCAAATATTTGTATGCATGTATACGACTATTTGCATTGATCTGGGTGTTTCTATGTAGGTATAGTATGTATGTATTTACATAAAATACTGTATCTAAGTAGAGCCCATGGTACACGCTAGGCTTCGTTTGGGTCTAGATATAATGAATAATAATAATGTCATATCTGCTCATGGATTAATAGCCAGAGCCTCGACAATTTTTTTTATATATAATTCAGTAAATATGTCTTTCATTTCATTACTTTAATGACTCCTTTTTTCACAAGGTTATTTTAAACTTTATTTTTATCTACACTAATATTTACACAATAATTTACCATAATATTTACACAATAATTTACCATAATATTTACACAATAATTTACCATAATATTTACACAAACTATTTACATAATAAAGTACAGACACGCACTAGTTTTTATCATGTATTTTAATTATGTTTATAATTTTGAGTTACAAAACATTATCAATCAATATATGCTTTTTTATATTCATAACTACTTCTCAAATATTAATAATATACATAATATATTAAAAATATACGTACTTAATACTATTAAAAAAAAACATTCGTTTAAAGTATCAAGTGTCTTCACGCCTAAAATAAACAAGAAATACAGTATTTTATAAAGCAGTCATAATTTCAGCTGAAGCATCACATCACAGTCATGCAATCACAGCGGTCAAGCCGTGGGGCGCGGAAGTACAGCACGCGGAGGTGAATGACCTGACAGCTGATCGATGCGTGCTCCGAACGTGAGACGATTTGTGTGTAACGTTCAAGCTTTGTTATTGTATTTACGGGATCAGTAGAGATCGTAACTTGTGTAGATTTAAAATTGTATATTTTTTACTGTTTATAAGAACATTATATACATAAGTAAATTAATT
This sequence comes from Callimorpha dominula, assembly GCA_949752705.1. Taxonomy (NCBI): domain Eukaryota; kingdom Metazoa; phylum Arthropoda; class Insecta; order Lepidoptera; family Erebidae; genus Callimorpha; species Callimorpha dominula. The sequence goes on from OX457014.1 coordinate 13,961,942, forward strand.
CGTAAAACTCAGATAGATACGACACAAAATGGATTAGAAACTGTTTGGATCCGGCATTTAAAAAAAATGTATGTCCAAAAATAAAGAAATATTTTAAAATATTTCACTCCAAAATGTATTTTTTTACTAGTGCAGTTATTACCGGACAATTGTATATTGTACCTTGTGATCATGTTCCCTAATAAAATTATTATTATTATTATTTGTACTTTACAGAAACGTTTGACGACGTTTGAACGTGGTTATTGTAAACATACTTTTTTACATTACAATTAGATTGGAATGCGTTTTTGTTGTTATTACGATTTATTTAGAATTGCTCTAACATCATCCATCCATCTAACTTAATGTACAATGTCGAAGCCCGGCCAGGTCGTAAGTAGTCTGAATGACAGAAAGTTTTTGACTACTACTACTACACACTCGCAATTTTATTTAAAGATTTATGTAATAAATAAACGTTTATTATCATTTGATATTATGTATGATTTTCGGACGTCATGGAACGTTGTGGTTTTGCTTTTGTAACGTCGTGGGACGTTCCGTAATATTGACAAAAACACTTTAACGTACAGTCACGTATCGGCAACAAAAGTATGAAACTGTAATTTGGTAACAAAACACGTACTTGCGTATATTATACAAAGTAATAACGTTTGTTTCAAAATTTTACATATCATATTGCAATAGTAACAAGAACATAGTGTTCACGTTACGAATGTATGACGATAGTTGCTAAGCATTACCAATGACTTTATATATTGATATTAATAAAACTATCAACAATTCATATACAATGGCTTCCATGAACACGTGGAAATAACTAAACGTGGAAAATTTTCCGGTATTTTTTAAACAATCCCCTTAACGTACCGTATCTCTAACATCATTACCGAAACGATGACGTCACGGTATGTTTAAACTGACAGGAAAAAGGCGTACTCATAATCACTGCATAAATTGATAAAAAAAATAACTATTGAATTTTAGGTTAAAAAGTTATTTATAGATTATCCTATTATTTATGACTGGTCTATTGGTCTAGTGGTTAGTGATCCTGGTTGCTGTGCCAGAGGTCGTAGATTACATTCCCAATCCAGGACAAATAATTGTGAAATGAGCATGATCATTTGTTCTGGTGACTGGGTGTAATTATATCTATAATATGTGTATATGTATTTAGAAATATATATAAGTATGTTTATCAGCAGTCTGGTTGCCATAGTACAGGCTCTGCCTAGTTTAGGATGAGACGGCGCGGGCGCGGCCGTTTGTGAGATGTGTCAAGTTATTATTGTTTTCTTCTACAATCAACCCATTCAAAACTATTTTCCGTGCCCGGCGGTTTCAATGACAGTTAATTTGTAAGGTGGCAACAAGCATAGCAGTCAGTCACAGTTATAATATATCTGATACGTGTTTGGGTTAATTTGGGTTGATTATTTTTAATGACAACTCATACGAATCAAATCTCCACTCTATACTTATTACAATAGTGTTCCTTTTGTATGACTCACCACTTTTCCAGCTTCATAGACAAAAGATACATGCTCGTTCGTAGCCATTTCTTTGTCAAGGTGCAACACCCCCACCCTGTACACCTAAAACAAAGAGCACCGTACATTACTACTTCTGAAAAACAACTAAGTAATAAATATATATGTGCTTTATCTGTGCAAATATTCGCTTCATCAGCTGAATTCACAATGAGTTATAAACTTTATTGCTCTCAATGGTTCCGTGGTAAAAATGTTCGCTTATTTTAGATTGTACGGGTCGGGCAAAAAAAAAAAAATACTCGCTCCCTACTGCGTGTGGGATATGGGAATATAACAAATTGAATATAATTATATCTAGGTAACTAATACACATATTTAATTTTATTTTATTTTTATTAAAAAAAATATAAGCGTGACTTTGTACGATGTTCTTATATATCTTGATTTGACCGTTAATAAATCTAAATGGATCAATACATATTTTATACAACTATGGTTGCAAATAAATTTACGGCCTGGCAACCAGCGATTATATTTTCGTAGCTTGAGGATGCTTGCAAAACAAGTGTGTCTGAGAAAACTACGAAAACACTATGACTCGTCATTAGCATCAGTTTAAAAAAAAACGCTAACCAATATCCCTATTTCTAAAACCACTTAGAAAAACAAAAAAAAATTAAGATGGAATTATTTTTGAAAGACGTTTAAAAATACTTAAACGCCCATACAGCTTAATAGCAAAGAGTTTACAAACACTACGTTACTTAATAGTAAATAGAACCTAAAGGTCTATGGCCGATTATAGCCTGTCATAAATAAATAGAATAAATTGACAACATCTTTGTTCCATTGATCCTTTTAGAGGGACGGCGTACGTGACTCCGGTTCATGCAGTCTTCATTTGAAAATTTGGGACGCGTAGGTTACGTAGCGTAGTAACTACTTATTAATCTGTGGCGTAGGGCTTTAAACCGTTAGAGCGAGACAAAACAACAACAATGCATATTGCACTTGTGTTAGAGAGAAATATGACAATAACATGCGCACGCTGCGTGATGATGAGGACTCGAGGACGCTTTTGTATGATATTATTTTTAGGTGAATTATTTGAGTTTCAGTATCTTACTGCATTAAACTCTTAATTTTTTTATACATTTATATAAGTTAATGTAGTAACAATAATGAGAAGTAATTATTATGACCACATGGTTGGTTAATTTACTGGATAAAAAACAATAAAAAAAACATAATGAGTAGTGGGAAAAGAGCTGATCTAGTGTATTACCTATATAACATAATGTATTCTAGCTCTAGAAACCCAAACAGTTATAAACTTAAAAATACTTATTATAATGTAGGAGTAAGTACGATGAAATTATTTAAGTAGGTATTTGTTTTGTGCAAAATATTCCAAGACGAATACATCAGTGTTTGAATCACAATAATGTAACGTTAATAAAATGTTTCATTACCCTCATATCTTAATAACAATGAAAATTTATATAACAACACGTGTAAATGTATAATAAAACTGTGTTTTGTTACTATGAGAGTAGGCCCGATATGGGCGTTTATTTATTACTATTATATATATGTAAGTATATTATTTTATTACTTAAAAAAATACAGAAAATAAATTTAAAAAATAGAACTCACTTCGCTAGCCTCCAATAAACTCACACAACAAAAAACAATCACCAGCCCCAAAAGCTTCATTGTTCTAATTTTAAAATAACACGTGCACAGATTAAAAGTAATATTAGTTGAATTCGACCTCTTTGCAAGGCGATCAGAGCGAGAATACCGCTTTGTAAATGTTCCGAGGGATGGAAAATGTTTACTGATTGTGGCCTGTACCACGGAATCGTGAAGGAAAGACTGCATCTTTACCGCTTTCGTTGCTTAGTACGTAGACAGTGAGTGTGAAGAGTGCAAAATCACTTTCGCGATAAGCGTAAATCTTTTTTGTTTCCATCCAAGCCAATATTACTATTACCTTTAATTACGTGACGTCATCAACCCATTTCTTACGTAGGACATAATTAGGACGGATATAAATTATTATTAATCACAGTTCTTATCCAAAATAAATGGTTTTATCGTGTCATCCCTTCGTTACGTGGTGGAACTTTATGAAACTCGCTTTGATTGAAATACGTGGGAGAGCCACGCTTCAGCACGTATGGGTCGGCTCGACTCCGCTCGATATCACGGAACAATGCTTGCATTGCTTTTCGCCGCGTGAGTGAGGTTACCGGAGACCCTTCCCTCTCCCCTATTCCCATCCTTCCCCTCTCCCCCCTCTCCTCCCCTCTAATCCCCCTCTCCCGTCTTACCGCTCTTCCCTCCTCTCCCCCTACTCCCACCTTAAAGGGCGGCAACGCACTTGTGACTCTAGAGTTACAGGTGCCCATCGTGGCGGTAGTCATTTACCATCAGGTGACCCGTCTGCTCGTTTGCCCCTTATACCGTAAAAAAAAAATGAGAAATAGATGGTGAACCCTATTAATACTACATATTTATAATAGGTTAGAGAGGCCTAGTGGTAAGCGGTTAGGTATCTGCGGCTATAAATATTAGCGACACCAGTAGTGATGTCGCACATGAACCCCAAACTCTGTTATCCCCACTCACCAACAATTTTTTTTTAAATTAAAAACGCGAGGACCGCTTTTTAACAAAATTCATAGTTTATAAAAAAAAAACACGTTTTAAGTAATCGGCAAACCGAACTAAAAAGTAGAAAATAATCTTAAGTGATGAAGAATTTGTTCTAAGTCCACTGGTTCAATATAATTAAAAAAATCTAATTGTAAAATACCGTTTATTAGATCTGATATTCTAGTTTTGTCGATTCGTATATTTGACAACAGTTTACAAGCCTGATATATATAAATTTTTAACCGACGTAAAAACGTATATATTTGTTTAATTTATGTATGACCAATGACCACGCATAACTTTTTATGCGGTAGTCCGATTTTGATCATTCTTTTTATATTAGATAGGGTATACTTCAAAATTGGTCCCATTTCAATTTAAAATTTTAACTCTAAGGGTAGAAAAATAAGAAACGAATGGTTATATTAATATGTATACTGAGTCTCTAGAGATGACAGCAGAAGCGTGTTTTAAAGCTTTGCACTTACAAAGAAGAACCCTTAGTCTGCCACCCTCTAGCTGTCAGCTAAACTTTATGGTTTCTAGGCAACATCAAGTAGACATGGCAAGAGGACATGGACGTGCGTATGACACGCACTTAAGTGGGGTTTACAATTCACAATATTATTCCAACTTCCTTTACTTTTTCAATAGAAATAGTGACAAATTTTATGTTTATTTCCTGTTTTGCTAATATAATATACTCGTTTGATGGAACGCATAAACAACGAGTGAGACACTTTTACTTTTGGTACTTGGATTGCGGTTGGTCACTGTCTCGCCTCACCTTAGGCAGGCATAGTTCAATCGTATGGCGACAGGATTTCCATCTTACACCCAAGACATCTTCAGATCAACACACAAATATCATCTAAATCAAAGAGTAAATTGATCGATCAAAGTAGAGAAAAATGTTTTGTACAGATTATCTCTGAGCTGAAATGCACTTTATTGCGTTGATGCGAGAGCCGTTATTTATTTGAGCGTTTGAAATAGGTGATCCTTCTGTACATATAAATAGTATTATTTATTTGTTAGATTTCAATTATCAAGATCTATCATATTTACCTAAAGTTGAGATGTTGGCTATTATGGAAAGCACTTTTTTATCGAAAGAATCCCGCGCCCATGTACAACTTTTCTATCTTTCATTTCTCTTCTATGTAGTTTCTGTGTGTACAACATAAAAATATTATGTGATGTAATGAATAAATCAGTTTATATTAATTTATGTTTTCTTATTTACCACACCACCATTTCTCTTACACCTTACATACGTACATACTCGAATGGGAAACACCTTAACTTAAAAAGAATTAACTTAAAGTAAATATACATCTGATTAGTTATGTGATCCCGGAATCCCGGGATTTTATTTTAAATAAAAATATACTTAGAAGCCGCTTCCATAATTTGTTATCCAAAAAATAACTTTAGGTAAATATGCATCCGATTATCCGATCTTTAGTCATCATAGACAAAGATTCAGATTATTTTACTTTTCACATTTTTCCTCAGAGCAACAATTTTCGTATTTAACCACAGCTTAAAACGTTTTTCAAGTAAACATCAATGTTTTTTTAATAACAAACATTGGAGTATGAAAAAATATCTTACCAAATATTGAAATGTAAAAGAAGGTGGTCAGCTTTATAGGGGCTTTACCACTGACGATTAATTTTTAACCGACTTCAAAAAAAAGTAAGGCTTCAATTCCACTGAATGTTGTTTTTTTGTGTATGTTACGCGACATCCTCGCGATTTATAAACTTATTTCAATAAAAAATAACTTGAATTTTCTGTACCCAAGGTTGGTCCCATTTAAATTTGAAGAAAATATTTCACCCCTTAAGTGTACAAATTGAGGGACGAAAAAAACAACTTCTTACAATTTATCATGATTTAGGGGCGTTCAAAGCAGTGATACTTTTTTAACCGACTTCAAAAAAGGAGGAGGTTCTCAATTTCGTCGGAATCTTTTTTTTCATGTATGTTCACCGATTACTCGAAGACGCCTGAACCAATTTGGAATAATTTTTTTTTGTTTTACAGGTGGTCCCATTTAAATTTTATCGAAATCGGTCGAGCGGGTTTTGAAAAATCAACAAATATCTAAAAATTGTATACATCGATGATATTTTCGTTTACTCCGAAACCTCGCTGTCTCATTGGAGCAGTGCGTTTAGTTGTCCTAACCATATTATATTTAAACAAAATACATCTACTTTTCACTAAAAACCACATTTAGCCAGTGATACTTTTTTAAAAAGATGATAAAAAAAATTAATTATGTGAAATATTTTGTGAAACCAATCTTTGTTTTTAACCCCCGACGCAAAAAGAGGAATGTTATAAGTCTGACGTGTCTGTATGTACTTGTATCTGTGTGTCTGTCTGTGGCGTCGTAGCTCCCAGACGAATGGACGGATTCAAGTGCGTTTTTTTTTTTGTTGGAAGATTTTGGTTATATATAATTCAAGAAAATCTGTTCAGCCGTTCGAAGATCATCAGCTCTTTTCTAATCGTTGAAAGGATTTTCGAAGCGGGGGGTGTTTTAAATTTTAAATTTATGATGTACAGCGCCCCGCGGTTTCACTCGCGTAAGTCCCGATCCCGTGCGAATATCGGGATAAAAAGTAACCTATGCGTTAATCCAGGTCTCCAGCTATCTACATACCAAGTTTCATCGCAATCAGTTCAGTGGTTTTTGCGTGAAGGAGTAACAAACATCCATCCATCCATCCAAACATTCACATTTATAATATTAGTGGGATAGTGGGATTTTATTCATAAACTAGCCGTGCACTATTGAGAAATTCAAACGGTCATAACTTTCATATGAATAATTTTTTTTTTTTCAAAATTCTATTTGTAACTGCATGCTAGAGTCATGCCCTTTCAGTAATTTAACGTAAGTGTTCCTTTGTCATATACACCCTGTAATATTATGTGTATTATGATTTGTTCGCGTGTAGGTGCATATTTATATTGTTGCGGGGAAATTCTTTTTCCAAATAAAAGCCCAAATCGATCCACCCGTTAAGGAGGTTAGCCGGAACCGACAGATAGACAAATAATATTTTTATTTTTTTTTCATTTCAAAAAACCAACTCCCACATTAGGAATATTCCTGTGTCGCGGAGGGCTTCACAAACATTTAAACAACGTACACAAAGAACACCCAGATTCGGGACAACTATTTGTGACTCCCACAATTTTTTGTCTCGTATTCGTATGGGATTCCAACCCACAACACTCGGCGCGGCGCAGTGGCGAGGTGACCACTTACACCATTGCGCCATCCGTGCAGTCAATTTGATATTTATACAGTGTAGTATAAACATTCGGTTGCATTTAAATTGCATTAAAATGCTGTTATTATGACATTACAAAGAGACACTTAAATTTTATTTATTTGTATAGATGTAGCTAAATCTGTGTTTTAATAAAATTGTAAATCTAATTTTCTTAACGCGTGTTACCTGAATTCAAATCGATTGATTTTTAATTTACACGTTGTACAATTAGTCTGGTGATATGGTAAAATTATACATTTCACGGTTGTATCATTCATACAAATGACTTGGCCGCGTGATCATTCTGACGTCACGAAGCATACGAATGACTATCTTGACACAAATAAACCTTATCAGTAATAATATTATGATATATTATTATGATTAAAATAAAGGTTATTGGGAATGCATCGATCTTCCTTCATCACTACGTTTTTATGCCAGTTTATGCCAGTAAAATTCACGCTCTTTCGAGCCAATGGTACAGCTTTTTACACGTACTGCCTGTGGGCCATCGATCGTAGATCGTTAGATAGGCCCCCACGCGTCACGGAGTTGTCATCGGTTTCGCACGTTGGGTACGTCACCACTCGTCATAGAAAAATCTTTATTTGTTTCGGCTTGTGTTTTTACACTTCCAAAATGAACACGAAGGCATAATTAAGTGATTAAACAAGAAAAAAAGTAGAATATTTTTTTAAGTCCGCGTCCACTCACAGCATGCACTTGTTGCGTACTAAGATAGGAACTGTGCGTGCACCTCTTTGCATAATGAGGTAATGTTGTCCGCTCTTTAATATGGAGCGGCCCATCTAACGATCTACGATCGATGCTGTGGGCTAGGTTTACTCAAAGATCGTACAACGCTCTCTGTGTTCAATACAACGATGCGTTTAGGGTGTTGGTGGGGATAAACCGCTTCTGTAGTGCATCGGGTATGTTCGCGGACTCAAAGATAGCTTGCTTCTACCAGGACAGGTCCACACCACAGTGTAGGTATAAATCTACATGTACACGGCGAGGTCGACCAATCGTGCCAAAATTCAGAGGGCTGCCACGTGCTGGTCGGGTTATTTATATGCTCACTCAAGCGCTGCGTCGCATCATCCGTTCGTATCTACACTATCGAGTTATTAGTACGTTGCCTAGGTTTGTTTGTTCATAAAAATAGATTAATAGGCACATAACTTACTGGTAATATTAAATATTCATATTAATTAATCTTTAAAAAAAGACAACCCTAACGCCGCAGCATGGTCAGAACAAATAATAGTTATGCGATAGACAGAGAGACCACTCCTAGATGAATATAACTGTGGGTAATTAGCGCTGTTCGCCCTGAATTGCGACTTTATTGCCTCAGAACAAGAGTCGCTATTTATTTCTATTAGAGTTATATATAGTTCTATTATATATTCTGTGCTTCTACGCACAAGCGCAGAGTGTGGTCCAGCTCCAACAGCATCCTAAGCATTATTGCAAATAAGCTAGACATGCTGTACATATGTGGGCCGTGTGTACTATTATTTATTCTGTGGCCGTGTGTGCAGTCTATGCTATTATCCTAATTTTTATGTATTTTATATTAGATGTACCTATAATTTTGGAACGAAGTTGCTCATCGCGCGTTGCGAAAGGGGGCTAGACAAAAAAAATTAAGACCAAAAGTTGTAACGACACTTTTTGCTATAGTTGTAAGCCGTTCGGCGTGCGCGTGTTTCTCTGTTTCTCTCTCTCTCTCTCTCTCATAGAAAGCAAGCTAGTTATTTTCGTTTCGTCTTTCTATTTCGCATTGAACAGTGTGGTGTCGCGACGATTATTTTTGTTGAGTGTATACAGGTTTTTTTATAACTTAAAAAAATAAAATTTTATTACAATTCCTTCACTAATTAATTGAAAGGAACTTCGTTCCATCCGGGTGTCCCTGGACACCTCTCAAGTTTTTTCTAACAATAGTAGTTGAGTCTACTAATTTAATATGACTCCTGGTTACTATATTATTATTTCCAGCTAATGTCATTATTGTTATTTGTTGTTTAAGCGGCAATAAAAATACACTATGAACATTTCTAGTCTCTCTTTTTCAGTCGGCTGACAGTAATAGGGTTCACTTAGTACCGTGAGCACGGAACCTAATAAATCAACGTCACCTTCAACAGGGTTGACAAAAACTGATATTTAGCGTTCATATAAAAAGGTAATAAAGAAATAAACATGAATCCTTGATAATAACTTGAAACTAACAATTAATAATGGTGCCTACGTGAGCACTAACACATAGTAGGTAAATACTATTTCACAAATGTGTTGAGAATTTCTGATCAACTCGATTATTCACCAATACATCTTGGACTTTAAACTACCTATGTGAAGAGAATAAGTAATTATTTACTTTCCTTAAAAGGCCTATTACAAAAAAGAAACTGATGATTGATGATGTTATTCTTAGTCATAGAGACAATAAAATCTTGAAGCTCGTCGCATCTTTGTCTCTGACAAAAAATCATGTTCAATTTGCTTAAGAAATAACACATCTAAGTGTACTAGTTTCAAGTTTAAGATATGTAAACATGGATCTCATAATACACTTAATACTTTTCATAAGGGGTCATTCATTAATCACGTGATGTTTTTAGCAAGCATATTTTTTTGGTGCAAAATACTTATCTTAAATTTTTTTAGAATTATATATAATTATCGCGGGTGAAACCGCGGAGCGCAGCTAGTTTATTATAAAAGACAAAGCATCATCGACCTAAGATTTTCTTAAATAGCAAAACTTTGTTATATTTCGTTTATTTTAAGCCCTAAACAAATCATAAAAAGTGTTGAATTTGGTGCTGCTTGTGATAAAAAGAATTAATATTACTGATTTTGAATGAGTTTCAAAATCAGTAATATTATTTATTTTTATCACTGATGAAAGGTTAATCAGGGAAAGTACTCGAAGAAAGAACTTAAGAAACAATTTCATACCAACCTTAAATATAGCAAAGCATTGTGCGCGATAACAAAGTGTGAAACTATTTGAGACACACGTATTTAAAAAAAGAGGTAAAGCCTTCTTATTGGAAAAAAGTTATTAGTCTGTTAATGAATTCACTGGCTTATCTTGAAACTGACATTAAAACCGCACTGACATGATATGGACATAATTTAATTATTAAAAGATCTTTTATTTCTTATGACATAACAATTCTAACTGACACAAAGTACCTATTTTTTAAATTTAATTTATATTGTTTAACATTATTTTTGACATTAGGCGATATTAAATTATTGAAATGGTTGGTTATAAAATTGTGAATATTATGTATGTAATTTCTAAAAAGATTTTTATTTCCTATTGTATTATATTTTTGTTAAATGTTCTAGGGATTATTTGTATAGGTGTATGTCATCTTTTTTTTTTTATTTTTTTTTATTTTTTCACTTTTATAAATTGCTACATTCAAACAATTGTAATGAATTAAATAAATAAATAAAATAAAATTTAATGGTTAAAAAACTAAGTGTTAGGTTACCTAACTAAATTTTAATTTTTTAATTGTGAAGCTGAACATTTTATGTAAATTTCGTGACAATAGCAGCAACGTATACCAAGTAGTGACAAATACATAGAAAAAAGTAAATTAAGTATGAAAAAACGATTATTACAGATAAAAAAGTTGTTCGTTTGCTCCTATCCCATAAAAAAAACTGTGGTAGTGAACTAAAATAAATTTTAATGTAAAAGCAAGATGCCGGCCATCTATCACCGAGTCCTGTAGTTATCAGCACCTCATACTAATAACGTGGGCTTTTCCACACTTAGAACTAGCAAGTCTACGATACCAAGATAATCTTTATATTTTTCTTACTATCGAAATAACAAAATTACACTAATCCAATGAGTACCAGCTACACGCCGATAAAATTATTTCTCAACGTTTTTTTTATCTATTGCACGCATCTATCATGCAATAACAATATGCTAAATTAACTGATTAGTTATTAATAGTAATATAAATCTATTGATAACATAATTATGTCAGCCTTCTGAGCGTACGCACCTTGTTGTGTATAAATATTTACTACACTACATATCTTCACGTCAAAATATATTTTTTTATGGAGTAGGGGCAAACGAGCGGCTCGAGGCTTCTCTTTTGCCTCTATTCCATAAAAAAATATTTTGTTCTTCCATTGCCGTCCCTTCTTACTTACCTCCCACAATTTTCCCATCTCTAATTCTAGAATTGCCCGGATGGCGGCATTAGGTATTGCCCCTGGCGTGTGAGTGGGACCAAATAATAATAACTTCAGATATCTCACACACGGCCGGCCGTCTGATCCCAACTAGACAAAGCCTGTACACATCTATCGCATAGCATAGCCTGTACGCATATCTTCTCGAAACCAGATATTTCAAGGGCATTCCATGTTATTAATGTCCACCCAGAAGATATTCCCAAAACGGCCATAATTACACGTTTCGATTTGTTTGAATTTATGGAGATGACATTAGGTTTACGCAACGCAGCTTAGACATTCCAACTATCTGCACGACGCGAATAAAAATTATAAGAGACCAGTACCATGGACAGAAAAGGGAAAGAAGCTATTGAAAAGTGTAAACAAAGCATCCGAAGCGCTGTTACACTCTTTCATCCGTCGATGACCTAACCTCTCACGCTCGTGACTGATTGTTCAGATGTCGGCGTTGGTTCAGTTCTCCAACAGAAAGTCGGAAGCAAAACCACTTGGGTTCTTCTCCAAAGCTCTCAACAAGACGCAGTGGAACTATTTTACATACGACTGAGAGTTGTTGGCTATATGCATGTCGATCAAACACTTCCGACGTATGATTGAACGAAGAGAATTCACTATACTCACCGACCATAAGCCGCTCAGATACGCACTAAACAAAGCCTAAAGCGACCCCAATAACTTATACGGAAACTATATGTTATTGGGGTCGCTGTTATTGAGGTTACATATGTAGTTGTGTATTGAGAACTAATAATAATATGCTTACAATATGTTGGCTATTAATATAAATAAGGAAGCTTGCGATCTCCGCATTCAATATTAAGCTTAATGGTGCTTTTCTTTAAGAAACATCCATTAATTACGTGCACTCAGAATATGGGCGAGGAGTCTAGTAAAGTCTCATCAAAGCCCTTTTAAATTTTGACAAGAATATTAGTGAATCTTATGTTTCTATATTTTTTTTTGCCATATGACGTAAATGTAGTCCTTTAACAATTATACTGGGAGGGGAGTCCGACGAAATCTTACAAAATTTTACCAACGTAATTCAACGTAATTAATGAATGCTCCCTAAAATAGTTAGTAGGTAGTTAATATTTAACGGCCTTCATCGACCCTGCATTCCCACCTAGTATCAGGTAGCGGTTTCAGGGTTAATTAAATTTGCCCCGTAGCTGAGGTCTCGAATCGGGCAGACCATATTGCATCTCCTTAAAAACATATTTGTGTAAAGTCAACAACTCAGTATACATTTTCCACTCCAATAAATCAATAAACGAAATTAATGTGCAATTAAATAATATCCCCATCACCGAGTGCAACGATTAATAAACAACATAATCGCTATATGGAAAAACCACCCTTATGCTGAAACACACAAGCATCAAAATCGCATACCACATAACTGTGCTAGCATTACGAAAAGGACATTTATACATCATTCACAATAAAGCTTTACCAACTTTTTAATAAGGTCTAAAGTTTATTGTATTGATAAATTGCATAAAGATAAATGCATTATAAAACAAAAACACGTGGTTTGTACATGATTCCATGTTTATTAGTTGATATTGGAATAGGTCGGCTTTTAAAGATAATTAATAGAATTGATGACGTCAACAGATTCTGGGCTACCCAGTAACTAATACCTAATCTGTGTCCCGGGTAACGACGGCGACGGAAAACAAATAAGTTATGCACTTGGTAACTGCCACGTAAATAACAGTACCTAAATAATTATGCATACGTACGGGAATTAACGCGATCACGAAATAGATATTACATACCTGTGAATTGCCTGACGCTTCGACCAGGTTGTCTACGTATACATAATTATTTGTCAAGGAACGCGAAAGTTTAAAAGTTAGTAAGATAATTTAGGCAATGGGCAACCGGACAATCTTGGTTTTAGGTCATAAATTTAGAAATTAAATTGTATAATAAATTTTAAAGTTTTCAATTTGTTTACCTGTTCTGAAACGCAAGCCGCCATGATATTTTACGTCAGTAAAAACTAAGTAAATCTACATAGTAAATTTCGTTATAAATTTTCAAATATTTTAATTTTAATTTTTTGAAATGAAAATTTCTTAAGCACGTTCCGCACTTTTGGTATTTTGGCACTTTATTATACTTAAAAGTGATATCACAATGAGTAAACAGAACATTTTACCGAAAAACAATCAATAAATACCCATAATCAATAATCAATTAGACAACATTTATGCAATCAGCTGCTTTGACGGCGCCGAACGTTTAAGGTCATTCACCGTTCACCGGACCGCACAAATATGGTACCTACAGATGTTGCGTGTACATTGCATAGAGCAAAATCTAACTAATGACTGTAAATCTTTAACCCCGCATTTTTATGATGAACTGACTTTTGCATTGTGATAAGTATCCAAAGAAAGCCGTTTTTCTAAGTTCTTCGCGACGGTGATACTTACACACTGTATTTATTGGCAACAGCCAGCTGGAGTTACAGGTATGCGATCCTGACCTGATGTTAACACTCCCAATCCATCTGTTTGAGCAATATCATTTTTTCTTCCATTGCCGTCAGTTCTTGCTCACCGTCCTCAATTTTCCCATTTATAATTCCCAAAGTGCCTGGTTGGTGACAATAGGCTTGCCCCTGGCGAGTGAGTGGGACCAAATAATAATAACTTGACACATCTCACACACGGCCGTCTGGTACCAAACTTGGACTATGGTAACCATACTGCTGATAAACATACTTATATATTTCTAAATACAGGTTACACGTTGTCAATGGTACAGAACAAGAAATAGGGTACCTACCATGCAGAAAAAAAACCTTTTCTAAAAGTACTATATTTTCCCAAAAAAGGTGACAACCCTAGATACAGGCGTGCCACCGCGCGCGTGAGTGTATGTATCTACCTATGTATGTATACCTTTGTGTAGTATGTTTTGCTGTTTGTAGATATTGCCATACTACCATTTTATTTTGAAATAAACATATGTAATATTCTATCAAAATATATATGTTTATGTAAAGATTGCAATTATTTCATCAAATCAAAACATAGCCGACCTTTTCGTTATCTACAGTCGCCTAGTGAGTAAATATTTGTAACACAAGTATCTGACCTCTTCAAATTTGTTGTCTTGTCAACCAAACTATAATTATGTAAGATTGTACCTACTATATTTCGACTCTTCGCACTGCACTGAAGGAAGATATAGTACGCTAAAAAAAATACTCTCAAATTGCTCTGTGTAAAAGTTAATAATATAATATAGGAACGAGCCAAAAAACACGTTTCTAGTAGGGGAGCCCTCTTGTTGTTCTAGCGGTAACAGAAATGCTGTGAAAATTTCAACTGTCTACCTATTACGGATCATGAGATACATGAGTTTTTGCTTGTGCGTAAAATATTGTTGACAAGATTTTTATTTTTACTTTTGTACAACAATACGAAATTCTAATTTTAAACTCTCGTATTGTTATCTAAAGTATCTAAGTAATAATCTTAATGACGTCAAACAACTTGTTTTTAGCCCCCAACGAACTTGTTATCAATAGCTATTAGGGTTGCTACCGTTTCGGCATTAGATTATTCTTTTCCTCTTCCCTATCCCGTGGCCGTAAGCGTGGTAAACTTCGCCAACCCTATCTCTGTTAGTTAGAGGGAAAGAGGCAAAAATAAAACTAGTCCGAAACGTGGCCCCCTTCCCAAGCCGCAAAACCTTCACCGAAGTCGTTATCCAAGGTGCATCGCGTGGTTTGCCAAATTAAATTCAGTGCTGGGTGTATCCCATATTGAGATGGTGAACGCTTTTATTTATTACTAGCTGTGCCCGCGGCTTCGCCCGCGTGAAAATCAGTTTGTGACTTTAAGTTTGATTGCGGGAAAATACTGCCTATGAGGCGGTAGACCTGCCCTTCCGACCTTAAAAGTAGGCAAAAAGTTACTTTCCTTAATTTCTTAACTTATTTTATTCCTAAACGAAGTCAAACCTAAACGAATATGAACTAGACTGAGACTATTGGAGGTTTTCAAAAAATGTGCATACAATCGACGAATGTCCATCAAAAGATTTGTTATCGGTTGTAGTAGTTCCTATATATTGGGAAGAATCACTTTGCTGGATGCACAGTACACACCGCACGCTTCTTCTATCCATGTTTTGTATGGCACTTAGGGCAAATCTTACTCATTCCTGCGCGCTGTAGATGTCGCTATGGACGGGCGACCGGTGTTTGATTCGCAACGTCCTAAAATGTTGTGCAGTGGAACGTTGTGACCGCTCAATACTCGATTCCCTCACGCGTGTTTGCGAGGTCCTAATATTTTGTGCAGGGAGACGCATTTTTACTGCCCTACACTGGGAGTTCTATTTAGAAAGTTCTAACCTTCTTCTAGGTATGTTAGTAGGTATCTATTGAAACCATTAAATTAGGTAAAATCAAGTGGTAAAGCGTAACAGGTACGGTGTACAGGTTATAGAAATACTATAAGATAAGAATTGAATAGGTTTTGATGTAACTATAATTATAGTAATGACGTTATAAGAAATGTAAAAGTACTAATTCTGAGAAGAACTTATTAACATAAATATTTATAGAAAGATTTTTTCAAAGTATTTACAGCTTTCAAAAGAACTTTTTAATTTGAAGAAATGTGCAAGTTGTCGTTCTAAAAAGAACTCTTTAACATAAATGTAGCTCTAAAAAGAACTTTTTCAGATAGTTTTAGCTCTAAAAAGAACTTTTTCAGATAGTTTTAGCTCTAAAAAGAACTTTTTCAGATAGTTTTAGCTCTCAAAAGAACTTTATCAATCGAATGTTCATTTTTTCTTACGAAAAATCACTATTTTGTTTTGGTGCGTTGCGTAAGGAGCAGACCGCGCGAGAGAGCTGTGCGACTACCTTATACCTATGTATAAGGTAGTCGCACAGCGACGTCTATACGTCAACTCCCCGGATGGTACGGGAGTACCACGATCACGGCGCAGGGACTCGGCAGCAGAACACGCGTTCAACCGTCACTCTGATTTTATACGTATCAACGACTATACAGGGTGTAAGTGACACTGTACCGCATCCTGAAATAGTGTATTCATCCCATCATTATGAGTGGAAAATCATTGGAAATTTCTGCCGTAAAATTCATAATTCTTTTTTTTTTCTTCTTTTTACTTAAAAGTGATATCACAATGAGTAAACAGAACATTTTACCGAAAAAAAATCAGTAATCAGTAGCTGCTTCGACGGCTCCGTGCGCTAAAGGTCATTCACTGTACCGCACAGTACGCGTGTTGCGTTACACTGCGTAATTCAAAATCAAACTATTGACTATAAAAATCCTTAATCTATCAATTTCGTGATGAACTGAACAGAACATTTTACCGAAAAAAAATCAGTAATCAGTAGCTGCTTCGACGGCTCCGTGCGCTAAAGGTCATTCACTGTACCGCACAGTACGCGTGTTGCGTTACACTGCGTAGTTCAAAATCAAACTATTGACTATAAAAATCCTTAATCTATCAATTTCATGATGAACTGATGTTGCATTGTGATAAGTATCCAAAGAAAGACGTTTTTGTAAGTTATTCGCGACTATATCTAATCAACTACGCGTCCAAATAACTTGCTATGAATGAAATGTGAAAACTTCTTTAGGCACGTTGTGCACTTTTGGGTTGGGGAAAAAGCACTGAACTCACATAACCGTCACGCTCAGATGCATATTTACCAATATGTGTACAGTCGTTGTGCAACTGTGAGATGTGGGAAAAAGTATTGGACTCGCGTGACCGTGTGACCGCTCAGATACACATATACCTACTGATGTGGGAAGCGACTTATAGTACAGATAAAGGAAAAACTGCGAAAACCGTAAATTTTTAGTTGCGTCATATAATAAAAATATTTTAGGAAATCCTCGGTGCGCGAGTCCGACTCGCACTTGGCTGGTTT
Organism: Callimorpha dominula; assembly: GCA_949752705.1. Classification (NCBI taxonomy): domain Eukaryota; kingdom Metazoa; phylum Arthropoda; class Insecta; order Lepidoptera; family Erebidae; genus Callimorpha; species Callimorpha dominula. The sequence continues at coordinate 13,979,599 of OX457014.1, forward strand.
TATTTTTATTTTCGGACAACAAAAATCCATTGTTTTAGTATATTACATCGTACGTTTATTTTATCTACGTACGTTTATTATTATCTAAAAGTAAATCTAATAATTATTTGAGTCAAAACAAAATATGATATCTATTTTATGGAAACTTATTATCTAATACATCGAGTGTTCAAAATATCTAATGTTTGTTACAAAAATTTGTGATTTTACAATAGGATTCGGTTCTGGCTCTGGTTCTGGATTTCGTTGTGGTCGCAGTTCTAACCTAACCTAAACCTAGCGGCTAGCCTATATGTATACTCTGTGGAATAAAATTTGGTCGTGCATACATTATTATGTTATTGTAAAGCAAGTTAGAAATTCCAATGTAACTTTTGATAATTTAGTGTGCAAGTCAGTATTTTTGTCATACAATAAATATTGTTGTTTTAAAAGTAGTATCTGTTGGGTCAGCTAGATGTTAGATGTTAATTAGAACAAAGAGGTAATCTTGTTTTAACTAATTTTAAATATTTTTTGGTTGAATATATTTAGATACTCAAGAAGATTACTTGCTGAGTAGCCATTTTCTTTAATTTCTGGTATACAGTAAGTTAATTAGTGGAGACACTTTGTTAGCTTAAATTAAAAACAAAAGCGCTGTTATAAATTTTTCATTTTTAATACCTACTCAATTACATAAAATTTAATAAAATTTATGTGTATTTGTGTAGAAAATATAACCTATGTTACTCGCTGATAATATGCCTTTCGATAGGTGAAAGAGTTTTTAAAATTGGTCCAGTAGTTATTACGGAGCCACACGGGACAAAAATTTGTGAGATCTACAAATAGTTGTCCCGACCCTGGGTGTTTTTAGTGTCTGTTGTTTATATATTGATGAAGCCCCTCGCGACACAAAAGGAATATTCCTAATGCGGGAGTTGTCTTAAAAAAAAATATACATTTATTATAAATTTTATATTAAATTTTATTTTATTTTGCATTACGAAGATAATAATCATTATTTTTGAGAAAATGTTATTACTAAATGAATAGGTACGTTGATAAAAATAATTTCTCTAATAAAATATATACTTTCTAAAGATAACAATCCAAAAATAATGTTTATTTTATCAAATCGGACTTGAACTTGAAACGTGACACGTCGTTTTAAGTTTCTTTTGTCGGCAGTCCCATGACTGCCTATCTTTTTGTAAAGGTTAATATGCTATGCCTTATAATGACGATTGAAGTTCACGTTTTAATTTTTATATTATTTTTGACAGAAAATGCGTTATTGTGCCTAATTTATAAGAGACACGTATATGGTACCGCAAATTTTTTTTAGACCTACTAAAAACCAACATTTTTGTAATACATATTTTTTATGTATGACTGACCACTTAGTCAGCGCACGCGGATAAAGCAGCTCGAAAGCGCTTTATCTCCTGGCTTGCATCACGAATGTTGTTATTTCAGGCTGAAATCTTATAATAACTGGAATAAAATATGTAAATAATAAAAATGACCATTTATTTTAACGTTGTTAGTATTGTATAGTTATTACTACTTTGGACCAATAGATGTCGCTGTGCGGTGTTTATAATTTATAACTTTGCATTATTTTTTCTATGAGTAGAGAGAACCAATTATGATCAATCAAATATTAAATGTTACACCGAGTTACACACAATACTTGTGCATAGTAGTTTCCTGAATTATTTTGTACTTTTTACGTGAAGCCACCAAACACAAACTCGATGTCTATAGATTTATTATATACATAGATATAGAAAAAAAATATTACGTGACAATCTACGAAGTGCCTCCTTTCTAACAAAAAAAGAATGATTGCAATCGGACTACGCATCAATGAATTACAACGAAGTACACATTTTGACTTTGATCCCCCCTCTCAAGGAAACCGTTATGAATTTCGGGATAAAAAGTATCCTATGTCCTACCTCGTAGTATGAACTCAAATCATGCCAAGTTTCATTTGAATCCGTTCAGTGGTTTCATCGTGATGCGCGGCCATGATACAGACAGACAGACAGACAGACAAAAATAAAAAAAATATAGTTTTGGCTTCAGTATCGATCATAGAGTGCCCCCAAAAAAAAAATTTCAAAATATTTTCAATGTACAGAATTGGACCTGTTACATTTTTATTATAAGTATAGATTGTTAGTAATTACTTTAACATAAAGCATAAGTGGCAAACCTAATAATACAACTTATATCACTGGGATATAGTTAATCAAACAACAACTCAGTTTTACAAATAACAGCAAAATAACAAGCAACTGTGCTGTGTTGTTGTGTGTACCAAAGTAAATATACTTACATAATACTAGTGTTGGTGGACTGCTATTTTTAATCGAAATCAAAAAGATGGAGGTTCTCAATTCGACTGTGTTTTGGTTCCGTTCCTCAAAAGGAACAAAGAAACCGTTATTGGATCACTTTGTTGTCCGTCTGTCTGTCTGTCTGTGAAGATCCTTTTTCTCAGGAACAAATGGACGTATCAAGTCGAAATTAATACCAAATACTTATGTCTGCGGTCCCTTTAAGCTGTACAAAAACCATGCTTCTAAGTCAACGCAATCAAAAGATATTTTACCCATTTAAGGGTTGATTTGACCAAATTTTAACATTTCACAAGTAAATCAAACCTATAGGGTACTTCCCATTGATCTCAATTTTTTTACGTGGGAGAGCCATGCTTCGGCACGTATGAGCTGGCTCGACTCCGCTCGATACCATGGCCTTACAGAAAACCGGCAGTGAAACAAGTTTGTAAAGTTGAAATTGTCGTACATCGATGTATGGGGAGTATTTCTAGAACCGCAAAGTTAAGTTTGTCTTTTGGAAAAGACGGGCAAACATCTTCGAGAATTGATTCCCGAAATGAACGTACTGTCTACATACAAGTTTGTTTGCTTAAGGAACCCTCGGTGCGCGATGCAGACTCGCACTTATTTTTAGTAGATTTCCGTGTGCTGTTTAAGAAATGTATAGAATTCCTAGGCAATGTTTATAAAAAAAATATTACACACATTTCTTGTCGATTATAAGCATTATACACATTCCCTAGAAATTCTATATATTTACGGATTACATTACATTTCCTATAACATACAATGGAATTATAATGTTTAGGTACGTTGCTTTATTAGGGGTGCACACAATCTTCAAAATGAGATTTCTATCATTAATTTTCACTAAATAATAGAATAGAATAGAATAGAATAATCTTTATTGTACACCAGTACATATTGCTTAAGGTTAGTTTACAATTTTGATATGTACAAAGGGCGGCCTTATCGCTAAAAGCAATTTCTTCCAGGCAACCTTGGGTTGGAAAAATAATGATCAGTAATAAAATAATTTAATGGGTAGTTATGGTGTGGGAATCAAAACGTGTTAGGCTTAAAATAATCTTCAAACCTGTTCAAACATTGTAAGCAGAAGTTATTTTATATTTTGTTGTGTGAAGTAGAATTGTTGACGCTTTCTCGATAATGGGGTAGATGACTGTCAAGTCAAATCACTATCTTTTTAGTAAACGTCAAAACGGTAGCTCCCGTACATTTTTGTATGAAATACTAAGGCGTGACGTCACGCCTCAGCATTGTCAAATCATTTAAGTTTAATGTTAATTTAACAATTATAATCCAAATTAAAAACGTTAAAATAAAACTGGACGACAATTTTCACAGTATTTTAAGTTATTTCATTGCGACACTTGGCGAAATAATTTATTCTGAGGTATCGGCGTTGTCAGATTTCTTTTGCCAAGTCGGGATTTTTTAACTTTTTGAGTGAAAAAAGCGGGATTTTTTCCTTGAAAGCGGGACAGTAAAAAAACGTATACAATTAACCAGAAGTTTAAAATATTTATCTTTTTATTTGAATTCAAATTACGTTTACGTGACAATAGCAAAAATAGCCATAGAAAATGTTTTTTAATAAAAATATAATATTTTAAGTCAGATTTACCCTATCGTTAAATAGTTGAGTATTATTCGTCTTCTAAATAAAATAAAAAAAAAAAAACAGAAATCTAAATCAAATAAGTTTTGTTCATTAGAAAAACATGGCGTTTCAAACAATGGTCTGTGGAGTGAGTGTTACTAATTGCAACTTCCCGCCGGGACAATCGGGACGTCCCGCCGAAATCGGGACGTCTGGCAACGCTGATAGGCATCTACACAATTGTCGAAATTTATGGAAATTTAATTATCAACAAAATGATTGATTCACTTAAGTTTCCACACCGCTTATAATGTTCACATTATTGCCTAAATCCGGTACACCTGCATTTTTCAAGAACTACCCTAAATCTAGAACATTCCATATTATTTAAGAACTAGATACTGTAACTTCCAAGGATAGACATTGCCCGTCAGCAACAAAAAATTATTCTGATAAGGATAAGGGAACAAAACTTATATGTCACCTTTCAATGTCCTACGACATTAAAAGCAAGTGTGTTATCAAACCATATTTACATCGTATCGATTAATTTATCAAAAAAAAGTTGTTGTTATCTGGGGTAAGCAGCGCCTCGCGGTTTCACCCGCGTAAGTCTCGATGCCGTAGGAATGCCGGGATGAAAAGTAGCCTATGCGTTAATCCAGGTCTCCAGATATCTACATGCCTAGTTTCATCTCAATCGGTCCAGTACTTTTTGAGCCAATTCGTTACAAACATACTTGCATACGAATCTTTCCTCTTTATAATATTAGTATAGATTTAGAGAGGAAAGGCACAAAGTTACCATCCAACGGTGAAAATTTAAAGTACCTCTATAATTAGGCCTGCCATCACTTAAATTACCGACGCCGGACCAGCTCTTCAAAAATCCCGGACACATGTGTGATATCGAGATTCTTTCCTGAACACCTAAAAAAACGCCGATTCCATTTTTTTTTTTTAAATTAAACATCTCTCTGAAAATCCCGTCCGCACGCCCCCGGACGCCCTCTAAACTAGGATAAATCCGGGGAAACCCGGACGGATGGCAGCCCTATCTATAATACACGTTCAAGATACAAATGACGTCGTGTTCCTTCATAAGTATCATAAAAAAAAAACAATTCACCCAAGTAGTTACTACAAGTGTAGTGGTGGTGTAGAGGTTGATAAAACAAATAGATAAATCTCTCAATTCCATCTATCAGGACAAAAATATCTGAAGCAAATTACTACTACGTATTATTCAATCTATTATTTTACAACTGTATTTGCCAACTTCCATACCACGTTGAATACACCGGTTCTCGTCCGATCACCGAAGTTAAGCAACATTGGGCGTGGTTAGTACTTGGATGGGTGACCGCCTGGGAATACAATACCACGTGATGCTGGCTTTTTGCATTTTTAGGGTTCCGTACCTCGAAAGGAAAAAACAGAACACTTATAGGATCACTTCGTTGTCCGTCCGGCTGTCTGTCTGTCTGTCTGTCAAGACCCTTTTTCTCAGGAACGCGTGGAGGTGTCAAGCTGATATATTTATATCAAATACTCAGGTCTACTGTCCCTTAGAGTTGTGAAAAAATCAAACTTCTAAGCCACCGCAATCAAAAGTTACAGCCGTTTATGCCGCAAATTTCCGCAAATTTTCGACACTCGCAAGGGAATCAAAACCTACAGGGTACTTCCAGTGAACTCAGAATCTTGAAATTTGGTACGAAGCAACGTCTTATAGCACAGATAAAGGACAAATTGAGAATTGAAAACCGTAAATTTTTAGTTACATCATATAATAAAAATGTTTTACGGAACCCTCGGTGCGCGAGTCCGACTCGCACTTGGCCGGTTTTTATTTTTAGCTCAATTACATTATATTAGTAAATTTAATAGGTTTAGACTCTGTACTCAAACTGGCGGCGGGATGTAGTAAAAACACATGCCTGTAATTCGAACTGGGTATTACCAAGAAGTCCAAGCATGTGACTTCGATATGACGCCAAGGTTGCAATTTCATTTAAATTCAATGTTCTACAACACGCAGCGTTTTGACGTTAATTAAAAGGAAAATAATTAACAAAAAAAAAACCTACCGTTTTTATTTATTACTAGCAGCGCCCCGCGGTTTTACCCACGTAAGTCCCGATCCCTTGGGAATATCGAGATAAAAATTAGGCTATGTGTTAATCCAGATCTCCAACCATCCACATACCAAGTTTCATCGCAATCGGATCAGTAGTTTTTTCGTGAAAGAGTAACAAACATCCATACATCCATACATCCGCACATCCATTATGGATGATGTGTGGATGTATGGTACATCCTCACAAACTTTCACGTTTATAATATTAGTAGGATTTCATTACCCTAAATAAAGGAAGAACATGAGATAGGAAAATTTAGCCACCTGACCTGAAGCAAAATGTTTACTCCGCGCACACAAATAGTGTTGTATTGATTTTATCAAAAACACCCATATCGATGCCTATGCGATAATTGTAAAATAATGGAAATTATTTTCCTCCTTCAACATGGTTGTCTTTCAATTATTTAAGTGGAAAAAGTATGTACACTAGCATTCGACGGATGCGCAATGGCTATAAAGTGTCGAACAGCTAGCAATCGCTATCCTCGTCTGACTAGTGATGTTACGCGCTAACTCTCTCTCACTCTACCTTAAATATTTACCATCTTTAATAGCCAGCAGCCCTTATTTGCGGCCACATTTAATAAGGCAGCCGTATATCATAATAAAGAAAGTGTACATTATGAACGTATAAATGTGTCAGAATCATACCTGTTTACACCTGGCCGCGAAGAAGTGCGGCCAAGTGCGCAACGGCATCTGTGATTTTTCAGGGTCTTTATACATATTGCCGTGAAGTGGACGATATTTTATTTAAAAAACAAGTGAATGAAATTTTTTCCCAAAAACCATTTAACAATAATTTAATTAAAAATACTAGCGGCCACATTTTGATAGGCAGCCTGGTAGATATATATTCTCCTAATCATAAATATACGTAAAAAATTGGTTTTTAGCAAATACTCGATGACCGCACTCATTCTACGGCCGGATCTTAGACCATTAGGGACATTAAAGTCACGCCTATCTTTCCTAAGGGTAGAAAAATAGGGAATGAATGACTGTTCACCCTCTGAGTTTTCACCTGTGAACCGATTTTGTTGGCCTGTGGTTGATCTGATGACAACGCGAACGTAGGCGGGGCACGGTTTACAGCAGCTACCTCGTGTTTGGGCCTGGGCTTATTTATTTTTGAAGTGAAAACTTCTTATGTGAGGGTAAACCACTTCGTTACGTAACGCGTTACGGTGCTAGTCTGTCTGGCGTTTAAGTTATCACTTCTGTCGGGCGTCCCGAGACGCACACGTTTTTTTCAATCTTAATGAGCGCTTTATACCCAATAAAATATTGTTTAAATATTTATAACCAATAACAATGAATAGTTTAAGTACCTATAAAATTAGGTAAGTAAGAGTTCAAATTAATCACCCTTTCAGAAAAAATGCAAAAAGCCAACATCACGTGGTATTCCCGGGCGGTCACCCATCCAAGTACTAACCACGCCCGATGTTGCTTAACTTCGGTGATCAGACGAGACCCGGTGTATTCAACATGGTATGAACGTTGGCGATTATCTGCTTAAGAATAGTGGATCACATTTTTATTAACAACCTCGATCATCTTGTAACCTCATTAGTATTTCTGTTGTTTTTATTTATTTATACTATGTCGAATTTATACTATGTCGGTCACGGGCTAACTCAATTTTATTACCTACTAGCAGGTCCCGCGCGGCTTCGCTCACGTGTACATATTTATATATTTTGCGCGGAACCCTAATTCTTTTTCCAAAATTAAAGTAGCCTAGGTTACAGCTTATAACACCAGCCATCTGCCAGTGAAAGTCCCGTGGAAATCGGTTCAGCCGTTTCGGAGACTAGCCGAAACAAACAGACAGACAGACAGAAATTGTAAAAAAAATTGTTTTGGTATATGTACCGTATATACATACTAATGCACTTAGTAAAAACGGTTATTTTAATATTACAAACAGAAACTATTTATTTGTATAGATGTTTTTTTTATAGGGGGCAAACGAGCAAACGGGTCACGTGATGGTAAGTGACTATCGTCACCCATGGACACCTGCAACTCAAGAGTCACAAGTGCGTTGCCGGCCTTTGAGATTGAGGAGTACGCTCTTTTCTTGAAGGTTTGAAAGTCGTATCGGCCCGGCAATACCGCGCAGGCGATAATTTGTTCCAAAGATTGAAAGCCCGCGACTTCGTTCGCGTTTTTTTCGGAAAACAGCAATTTGTCGCTTATTGCATAGTTCCTCTTTCTCCAGGCAGGATTTTTTATACTGTATTGGCGGTGAAACAACCTGGAGCGTACAAAAAAGGTTGTTTTGGTTGCTTATACGTGAAATACTGTGTGAAATAACGACATAATTTGGCCGTGGCAACATGACTCATTTGTTTTTCGTATGGAAGCTCACCTCACCGGGCTATTGGTGAGGCCGTAAATCAGGCTTAAACCAACCTAAACCACACGGTGTGCCTCACAGCACCGTTTATGAGTTGACCGTCGGTACGGCAACGTTTTGCCTTCAATGATCCACCCAGCGCTGGCTAGCGGACAACTGGGCGATGTCCAGACACCTCTTCACGGGAGACTCTGCTTCGGGTGAAGAACATAAAACTCGTCTCATACACCCACGGCCACGCTTAGCGTACGCACGACAGCGCGAGTGAAAAGGTTCCACCTGGAAGTTTTTCTACCGAATCCACACCGTCACTTCCTCCTTGCGCGAGATGTTCTCCTCGCAGAAAATCGTCATGAAACAACTGTGACGACCTAACATCTCGATTCGTCCGACCAATTGGGAGACTCTTGCTCTAACCAGTGTTTGCTTCTGAGCTTTGTTTAGTCACGGTGTAACATAAGATTTCACACTACTGTAACCGAACGGAAAATAAATGGTCGGAAAGTGTAAAAAAAACTTCACCGGTTACATGTCAATATTTCAGCTTAGATGTAATTTTTTTGGCGATAGTGTCTGCCATGCATTTAATATAGTAAACTACTGTAATACTAACAAAGTGTTAAGTTAAACTAACAACTTTATTTTTTTTGTAAGTCATATATTATATGCTTTAAATAAAAATTCTATTCTATTCTAATATAATCATGTTGACGGGAATCAACGCGATCACGTATTTAAAACCTTTGCTTTGCCGTGGTCGTGGCCGTGATCACAGGCCTGTAGGTACTGTAATACCTTTTAAATGCGTGATCGCGTGAATTCCCGTCAACATAATTATATTAACATGGAACGCAAAAGGTTAAAAGTTTGGATCTTCTTTTTCTATAACTCTATTTACAAATATATGTATTTTTACTGGACTGGCCTGATGGTCTAGTGGTTAGTGACCCTGACTGCTGAGCCAGAGGTCGTGTGTTCGATTTCCACCCAGGACAAATTATTCTCTGTCTAGGTGTAATTTATTTATAATATGTATGTATTTAGAAATATATAAGTATATTTATCAGCAGTCTGGTTACTATAGTACAGGCTCTGCCTAGTTTAGAATCAGACGGCCGTGTATGAGGTGTGTGAAGTTGTTACTATTATTAATGCTCTGAAACATATTTATGAAGTTAATGGCTGCGAGAGGCAAAATAGCTCGTTGGCATAGTCAAGAACCAGCTATCGATTACTCTGGGATCACCAAACAAAGAAAAAAAAAATCCTGCTGCTTTAGCAATCACCACAGAAAAGCACGATGATATCCTACGAAAATATACATTCACTATAACCTGCGCAGGCACTCAAACTATTATACTAAGTTTCAAGCATATCCCTTCAGTAACTTCTGAGTTCATCGTGAACATACAAACAGACAGACAGAAAGACAGACAGACAGACAAAAATTGTTTGAATCTCATATTCGGCATCAGTATCGATATCTTAATACCCCTCAGTCGCTTTTTTTTTTAATATATTCAATGTACAGAATTCATCCCGCTACAGATTTATTATAAGTATACGGTCGAATTGAGAACCTCCTTTTTTTCGTCGGTTAAAAACGATACCTAATAAAATTTAAAAAAGTAAATTAGTTTTTATATAAAAAAAATGGAAAATAAAAGAAAAAAAATATCAAAGAGGGATTCGATCCGACACCCAATCTAGTAGAAATCGTACTCTACACCAGACAAGCTAAACGCTCGCTGGAATGTCGTTCGAAATGTTATGTTATTACAGCTTTCATTAATTTTCCTGTGGGAACCAAAGTTTAACCCGGGATAAAAAGTACCCTATAACCTGCGCAGGCACTCAAACTATTATCATACTAAGTTTCAAGCATATCCCTTCAGTAACTTCTGAGTTTATCGTGAACATACAAACAGACAGACAGAAAGACAGACAGACAGACAGACAAAAATTGTTTGAATCGCATATTCGGTATCAGTATCGATATCTTAATACCCCTCAGTCGTTTTTTTTTAAATATATTCAATGAACAGAATTCATCCCGCTACAGATTTATTATAAGTATAGATGTATAGACTAGCTGCGCCCAGCGGCCGCGGTGCATTAATATTATTTACCTACATGATGTTAATCGTACATAATAATATGTTGGACTGTATGTTAGTGATTAGTAAAGGGACAGGCGTAATTTCAGCGTATTACGAGATATTTGCTTTGTTTTAGTATCATCATATATAATACCGTAGTACTAGTATAGTATTATGTTACCTGTGATAATACCATAATTATCCTGCCCATCGCGGTGGTAGTAGACACTTGTGCCTATATGCGCATACTTGCAATACCAGTGGTGTCACTGGTGCGTTGCCAACTCTACCGCGCCCAATTATGGGTGCTGGTAATCACCTCAAACTCAGTCAGCTGGTGTTCTTGTCCTAGTGGCCTCTCTGGTCACAGGAAATACAGGATATTCAGTTACGCGACCCCTGGCTCTACGGGCGGGCGACCGCGTTTTTGGGTAGGGTAGGAAACTTCGCCGTCCGAGCAGCTCCGATTCGTACAGGAACTGTGCCCTTCCTCTGAAATGGTATGCTTATGAAACGATATTTACTTAGATAATCGATACTTTATCAAAAGGTAAATGATAGAAAAATTTAATTATTAAAGACGCCACAAGATAATCAAAGATATTAATAAAAAAAAATGTTCATATATTGTCGTTATTTTGGGGTTTGTTCAAGAGTGAATAAAGTGTGGATTGGATATAATAAAATTGATTAACTTGTCTAGGTGTCTCTTATTTAGAGAATGGCTACCATCCGAAGGGAGAAACGTACGAGTAAAAGTGTCGTGTTCTTCAATACATATTATTACGTATTTTCTAAACTATAATTTTGAAATAATTATCGCCAACGTCCATACCATGTTGAATACACCGGTTCTCGTCCGATCACCGAAGTTAATCAACATCGGGCGTGGTTAGTACTTGGATGGGTGACCGCCTGGGAATACCATGTGATGTTGGCTTTTTGCATTTCTGTTCATTAACAACAATATTGCAGATTTTAGTACTCAGTATTTAATTTTTCCTATTAATAATCATGCCAATTTCTTATTCACTGATAAATATTTAATCCGCAGGCTTGCTCCAGTTAATCTCTTTCAAAAACAGGCAGGAAAGGCAAATCAAAGCAAAAAAATATTCTACTAAGGATGAAAAATGAAGAGATGAAGAATACAACTTATTACAATCTTATCATGATTTTGGGCGCATTGAAGTCAATTACACATTTTTTAAAAGATAGTTAATGAGAAACGGAACCCTAAAAATTACAGTTAGAAGGGAGAAAAGTACGAGTAAGAAGGCTGTCGAAAAAAGTGTCGTGTTCCTTGCTATTATTACGTATTTAACCTATAATTTTGAAACGGTATTTGCCAACGTCCATACCATGTTGATTACACCGGTTCTCGTCCGATCACCGAAGTTAAGCAACATCGGGCGTGGTTAGTACTTGGATGGGTGACCGCCTGGGAATACCACGTGATGTTGGCTTTTTGCATTTTTACTGATTTTTTCATCTATAAACCAAATCAATTTATAAATCTCTAATAAACACAAATTCAAATAAGACAGTATATACCATCATTTCGTTTACATCGCCATTTTTCATCAGGTGAGTTGGAAGACAAACGCCTATTCCATTTATTAATAACAAAAAAACCACAGAAATGTTTACTCCCCTGGTTTCGCAAAGAAAACATTGTTTTCTCGATGATAGCACAGTCTTCAAACAGAAGACCAGTTTATTTTGAATGTATTTTTTATATACCATCAAGGTGGCAAGTATTCGTCTATAACACGAGACGTGTGTGGACGTATCACGCAAATTACTAACACTATATAATTTTTTTGAAGTCTGTCCTTTTCGAAACCCTCCTCACTCTAGTCATACAACCATTTGTTTGATCGTGGAAGGAAATTTCTTTTAAACCACTAGGATGCAACGTTTGGTTTTTAAAAGTGTGAAGCTTAAATTAATAAAATGAAGAGCGATGCAAATGGCCTATATCTTACAATATTTACAAATAAATAAAACAAAATAAATGATCACAATAACACTATATTTAAATATTATACAACATCATAAATCATTTCAATTAATCTAGTACCAGTAAGATTTGGTGGGAACTCGATCCTCTTTGATACCCATCTCCTCCATAATGTCCATTTCGAATGTTCGGAGCTTTGGCGCGAACGTTATCTGCAAGTTTGTAAATGATTTTTGTTATAACCTTTTTATTTCTATCACAACATTTTTTATGGGACCAAATGGCAACTATTCCGCATCAAACTAAAGTAGTATCCTGTAAAGTTTTTGAAGTCGGTTAAAAAACGATAGACATTAATTTAAAAGAACTAATTACTTTAAACAAGACATAACTTTAAATGTAAAATCAGTTTATATTTCACTCAGGAGCCAAAATTTTTTTTTTCTTCAGTCAGCACGCCGGTTTTTTTAGGTTAGCTTAGATTTTTATATTGTTGTTAGAATCTGGGTCAGTCTACGTGTATTTTTTTAATGTTTATACATAATTATGTGTAGGTACACAAAGAGTGGTTTACTGTTTTTTTATGCTTTACAGTATTTTAAGTTATTTCCTCATTCGTGACTGGCCACACTGGTGTTATATCTAGAAGTAGATACTCTAAGATCGGCGGGAAACACAAAGCCATGAAGACGTGGTTTTGGAACCTTTTGTTTTAATAATTATTTTTTTCTATATTTATTATAAATTTGGATCAGAGGGTGATCGTAGTGTGTATATTTAGTAGCTTAGATATTAATTATGTTTATTTATTGTAAAGTGAAATCCAGAAGCTTAAGTTTCTCTACCTTTTACTTGTTTGTGGCGATACAAACCGTGAGCCATACCAAAAAAAAATAAAAAAAAAACTCTAAGATCACAGACTATTGAGATGTCTACAGACTGATGTACTAGGTTAGAGATGTGAATTGACAATTTTAGCACATCATAAGTTTTATCGGATTTTAAAGATGAAGATTTTCTGACTGACACATCAAAAATAAAATCTAGCGGACTTCAATGTGGGCAAAACTTCACACATGCATGCATTATCTGTCAATCAGTTTCAGAAACAATGCGCTGAGTCCCAATTCTTTCCAGTACTTCAAAATCATATTCGTAAACATAGTTAAATGTGGCCTTCAACTAAGAACAGATTCTCTGCGCATTTCATGGCGCCCGTCTTCATTCTTCATCGACTACAACGGACATTCATTCCAACCAACGCAACTATCACTTCTAGTCGCTCCAAAGGCAACGACTCAAAGCGCGAAGGTAAGACGCGAGCATGGGCCACATCCCGACGGACGCGGGCGGCCGGCTGTGGCATGCGCGCATTTGCTTCTTAATACTGAAAAAGCGCTAAACCTTGGTAACAGCATCGGCAACGGTATCCTTCTCTAAGTTCTCCAGGTAAAGTTCTTTGCTCTTGTATTCCATTGTTTCCTCAGCTGTCTTTGGTATTGGTATGATTCTGCTGCTGGCCATTGATACGCGCACCTGGAAACAATAACGTATATCTAAATATGGTATCTAAATATATTTTTCAAGTGAAAACTTCTTTAGGCATGTTGGACACTTTTGGTATGGGGAAAAAACTGAACTCGCGTGAACGTCACGCTCAGATGACAGATGTATCACTTATTTTTTCTTTTAAAATCTACACGGATAGATACTATGCCAAATCCAAGGAGAGTCTGAAAATCTACACAAATTAACTCGCTAGAGATCAAGTTCACAACAACAAAAACACTACAAGATTGAAAAGATGGCAGATACTACAGTTGGACCAGAGATGTTAGAAGCCTGGAACGCAGTCACCATTATGTGAAGACTGAGGGAAAGAATTTACATAAACACCCTCTTTACAAAAATGAGAAAGCCAAAACTTCTGATTATGAGTTCATTGATCGCAGATAAAAAAGAATAAAAGAATTACATGGGTGCCTACAAGCATACAGACCTTGAGGATTGTAGTAAAGCGGTTAAAGGTCAACACAAGATTTAGTGGATTGGAACTACCCTGGATTGATCTTTACCATAAGGTAAATCAGCACAGACTTTTTTTTTTTATTGGTACAAAGAAAGAAAGCAGACGGTCATAGGCACCTGAGACTCAAGAGTCACAAGTGCATTGCCAGCCTTGCCATTCTGTATAATAATATAGTACTATACTACTGTATATAATGTAGTACTGACATGGACTAAATGGTTCAACATATAAAAAATCATTATGTACCTTATCACCTTCCTCTGTGAATCTCCATTGAATTTCAGTAGGCTTCAGTGTCTCAGGATCTACAAGTTTCACATCTGTAGTCACCAACAATGGTGCTTCTGATTGGATTGTTATGCCAGGAAACTTCTTCTTCTCATCTTTGCCCACCTGGATAACATAACATTATATTTTAGAAGCATTCTGCTCATGGAAATAGAGGCAGGATCTATGGGTAATATTTTTTTATTGCACTGGTTAGGCGGCTATCGATAACATCTTATACCTACTAATTCCCGAATCAATTTGGCGTGGGAACTGTTCCCATGCCAATTGATTTATTTGAGACACGTGAAAATCAACCCTAGGACCATGGTTCGATACACTGTTGTCGACTCATTTAGTGAATATCTGGCTTGGTCAAAGTAATGTTGTTTGTATTGAAGAAACATAATATTGAAGTTAATAAAAAACATAAACACATACAGGGTCCTGGAAGAGGCGGTTTAGAAATCTCTACATGGCCTTATCTCGCATGAGGGACGAGTCAAAGGGGCTCAGTTTTCCTTTAACGTCCGTCGAGTTGGGGGTTGATATTTTTTTTATAGAAAGGTTATATTATTATAAGCACACATGCCAAGTTTCAATATGCGGAGACGCGTAGTTTCAGAGAAAAAAATATTGAGAATCAATTATTTTTGCAATATTTATGTCAATCCCTACCACAGATAATATATAATTCTCGGTAGGCTTGTGTAGTTCACGAACTATGTACTATTAGGAATTCATTCCTGACATGGAACTAGAACGAACTATTCTGTGAGCTTATAGGACTTTAGTTCATTTAGTACATTAGTACTGTCCAGAAACATGGAATGACTAAATCGTCAACTGAAATGTCGTACGTTACAGTGGCGGATCCAGGATTAACATTTGGGAGGGGCTTGACCCCGATGAGGGTAGATTTTAGCAAAGTAAATACTTAAAAGGCACACAAACCTTTATTTTGCTTCACGCATTTTAGAACTCCCTCCTTGAATAACTTTTTGCAAATTCCTCAGACTTCGTTAGGTTGAAGACCATAGATATCTCGGTGAATATACATGGCAGCCAAACCGGTTAACCAGTCTTCGGTCATTGTCGTACGAACGTACTATTGTATTAGTTTAAGCAAAGAGAAGCTGTTCTCCACACTCGAGTGGTTACTGGTACTGGTATATTTAGAAAAAACTCATTTGTCTTGATGCTTCAGCTGTTGTTTGGAGGAGACGTTCCCTATCACTCCAAAGCTCCGTCCAAAGAGTTATTTCTGATAATGAGAGAGGATGAGCTAATTGTCACTGTAAACGCGTGCAGCTGCCACTGTCGAAATTTCTTCATATTTAGTTTCTCTGTACCTACCTTTCTAGCGTACTTACTACACCTTCTATCAATCTGATAACAAAGGTGAAGATCTAGTACAAGAGACTAGAGTTGCCGTGAAACTAAAACAGTAATTTCAAATACAGCGGCGGTTAAAGTCAAAGGTTAGACAAAGTCGAATCGTTGAATAGAAGCCAGAAAACTTGCCATTTTCAATGACGGGGAAGTTCTCTCGTTTTCTACAAGGAACTGTACGATAGATTTCAAAGATCTCTTTAAAGAGAATGAGGTGCATCATGCCTTTCAACCCAGCGTGTATCACTAAGACTTTGTAACTTGACTCTTTCCGCCTCTAGGTGTTTTTCAAAGATAGCTTGCTTGAAAGGTTGGAGCTGCTTTATACGAGATTGTACACCCCTAAACTTTTCAGATATGTTAGCACCCCTTTTTTTCAACAGCACGCCACCACCACTCACTAGCGCTTCGGTCACGGCCCTTAGGCGTACCACAGCACCGACTGGCGAACGCCCCTCCCGAAAACTGAATTGGGCGTCCGACAAATCGGGGCCGACCTCACCATGGTGCTGGATGATGCGGGCAGAGAGGACCCTCTCAAACAGTTTACCCGCCTCGTCCAGCAACACGATGGGCCTGTAGGCCATGGCTGAGTCGGTAGGCCGTCCCGGCTTCCGGGCCGTATTGACTTAAGTAATGAATGATATGACAACGCGATCATGCATCACCTGTCAAGTCGTCAGTTGCAGACAGGAAGCATAAGTACTCTTTCTATATAATGCTCTTCTGTATATCCACATTCCTGATACATATACTGAGTTGTTCTGTACCACTGGCATCAGTTGTTTCATCGGCAAGGACAGCATAATATTTAGCTTCTTTGGCATTGTCGACAATCTTTTTCATAAAAACAGAATGGCAACAATCAATCAGCTGATTCTGGGTTGTTTTGCTCACATATGTAGTCTCTAAATGCTTTTGGAGAGATGAATCATCTGCATCAATACGAAATTTCTAAACTGCTCGAAATTTACCTTGGCCGATTTTATCACTATCACTCGACCACATGGTATGATTGTCTTTACTGTAGGAATCATCCGCTTTCTATTTGATTGAATTATTTCCAGTTTCTCAGTTTCAATTAAAATATTAACAGCCTTTTTAGGGTTTTCATATGAACTTTTGGAATTTGTATTTTTTATTGCCGCCATTTTGTGGTAAATAGGTTACGGAATGGTTTCTGAAGATTTCTAACTCCTTTTTATATTTGGACAGCCACAGAATGCTTGGCACGGACCAGAAAATAATAAGTGAGGCAAAAAATATGCAAAGTTCTGTTGTTTGCTGTAGACTAGCCAAGAGTAGATATTTCTTCAGCCAATCAGATCGGAGCTATCTTTTGGTCCACCCTTCGTCTGCTCTTAATAATTATAATTACGAGGTGGTTCTGGTGATTTCATCAAATATTTATACTTGTCTGTAGTGTGATTACTCTACTGTAATAAATAGCCAACCAATAATCCTTGAAGGGGTTTAAATAAAACTCGAGTAGCGCGCGGATTCAAATTCGTCACGCAATGAAAATATCTTACAACAATCAAAAAAATTAAACATAATAGGTACTTATTAAGGTAAGGACAATTGATGACAACTGTACCTTAGATAGTGTAATACTTGCAAAGAAAATCAATTAGAATAATATCAAGTTCAGTTTAAGATTTGTCTTGGAAGAACTTAGATGCTTTTGGGGGGGGCTGGAGCCCCTTAGCCCCCCGCCCCTTGGATCCGCTACTGTATGTCCCGCGCGACACGGCGGCGAACGAACGAATAAGAATGATGCATGCTGTCTGCACATATTTTATTTTAGTCTATAAAAAAAGTCTCGACGAAAACAAATTCTCTTAGTTTTTTATTATTTTCTTATCGCCTTTAGACAGTGTTACAGTTAAATCAAATAAACTTTTAGATTATTCGTACTTATTAGTTTCCATTTTGAATTTAGTACATTGTTGGATTAGCAAACAAACACCGAATAAAAACAACAACACCATTTTGCGTGTTGTTATTTTTATTCTGTGTTTTTGCTTATGCATTGACTTACTAATTATAATTTTTAGTAGTATAAATGTAAATAAGTAAATTAGTATGGTGGTTTTACGGGTATATGAATGACAGTCCTAGGCATGCAAAGTATGAAGAAGATCCAAATATTCATTCAATGCAGCAATGTACTACTGAACTAATAGAACCAGAAGTCCGAACTAGTACATGTGAGCAACTGTACTAGATGGGAGCGCTCTTTTCAGTGATCGAGCAGGAACAAGCCTAATTCTCGGCATTTAACGTTTCGTTTTACTTACGGTTAAGTTGTCATACGTCGGTAACAATTTATTTTATATAAATTTACGTAAATAATTATATTTTGTACTCATTTCAATAGTTTTCATGCACACATATATGTTTAACAGTTTATATATATTATCAAAGTATTATTTTCATTAAGAGCTATTAAAATGTGTTACCGTCTTGCCGGCTTGTGGAACGAAACGTAAAACTGACGAGATAACAAATAAAATAGGTTAGGTTCAACTTAGGTGAAATAACCGAATTGGTTGACCCCGACTCCACCTGGTACGAGTCTGTCCTACCCCTAGAGTGTTTTTATAGATCCGGAGGCGCGTAGGGAGAGCAGCCTCCGCGTGCGATTTTTTACTCAAGGGCGTAGAGGTTGCTCGACCCGCAGCGCCGGAGACGTTGCAGTCCGAAAATAGATACAGAAATTCCTCTGAATCAGTCCCCCTTCCCCTTTAAGGGGTCTCCCCTTGTTTTTTACACTTATTATTAATTTAAATCCCTAAAATGAGAAAATTTTTCTCAGAAATAAAAATTAAAAAATCTCGAAAAAGGGGGGGTACTAGCCCTCCCCTCTTTCCGCCCCTCAAATCAACGGACGTTAATGGAAAGTCGTACCCCTAAAAACTCTGCATTACACAAGTAATGCTGGCCAATCATAGTTTTGAGAAATCTGCAAATCCAGACCTTCTAAGTTGTGTGTGAGTTGTAAGTTCTGCATTTCACTTGCAGTAAACAAATGTAAACCGACCATAACATATCTGAGTACTTACAATTCTAAGATGTGTGTTGAGGCCTTCGACAATTACCCAGTTGCGTTCCTGTATGACTTGGCATACAATTCCCTGCTTGCCTTTATCTTTGCCAACCATTATTTCAACTCGGTCACCCCTGGAAATATAGTAAAATAACTGAACTAGTTTAACATACATTCTCTAAGCCATACCTATGCAGGGGCGGAATAACACATTTGCCACCAGTAGGCTATTAAAATGTTTCCGCCCCTACCGGTCAGTCTATCTAATTCGATACCCCAGGACAAGACATAAAAAATAATGTAGGCCCCAAGTTTGCCATCCCTAAAATCTGCCGCCCTGCTGGTAAATCCGCCACTGTACCTGTGTATACCCATAGCGGTAGGCAGAGGAGTAGGTAGAGTTTGGAAGTGTTTGATAAATGTAAAAAGGCTTGTATCCTTATTTTTGGGGCATAGCCTAAACAGACATGGTTGTCATACCCCTCTTTTTTTTTATTTGATTTTTTAACTATTTATAAGTCACACTACATCAATGCCTATGGCCTACCACAAACAAACTAGAATACAATTTTTTAAGGATATTAAGTGGTGGTGGCAAATGGAAAGTACTTCTGTGTGTTCACGTACTTGAAAATGGGCCATTCCCCAACAGGCTCCAAAAACACTTTCTTCCTATGAGTGTTACGTTCATTCTGCATTCGAAACTGACTCGTCCATGGTCTGTTAGTTGTAAAACGATAGTTTTTACGAGCTACTAGAGCCTTCGTATATTGTGGATAGTTTGAGGGATTCTTCCAGTAAACCTAAAACAAACATAATAATATGAAAATATTTTATAGGTTATGTTTTTATCGCTACTATAGACTTTTATATTGTTTGGATTGGTACCGACCTGTTCATAGCTTCTTTTCACGTAAGACTCGGGGAAATTAGAATACTTTATAGTCAAGTCACCAACTTTCTTTGCGAGAAAGCCATATAATCGCATTTTTTTTGTTTTGTTTCGTAACGTTATCAATTTGACAGTCAGACAGATACCTACTATATTTTTTTTGGAAAGTTTGGAAACCTAATATTATACTGACAGCTAGCGGTAATAATAATTATCGCTACAATCAAAATTTACAGAATTCTATGTGATGATTATTTATTTAGTTAAAACACCAAAAAATCGATTATCTATATTTATTATATATTATATCATTTTGATTCAAAAATTGAAGGTAAAAAAAAACATGTTTGAACCTTGGCCCAACAGTCATTGCTCTGAATTCTCCATAACTAGGGTTTGGACTTGATGTACACAAACCAACTTATAAAAGATTATATTTCGTTATAATTTTGTAACCTATTTTTAAGTTCCGATTATCAACTTTCTTGTGTGTATTGTGTATGTCATTTATGAACCGATTACAATAATTCTTTTCATTTGGAATTTGTTGTAATCATTGGTCATTTAAACTTGAATAAAATATTCCACCTCTAAGGGTAGAAAATTAAGTAATGAAGAATACAGCTTTTTACAATTTATCATTATTTAGACGCATTGAAGTCTTTTATTTATACTTGATGAAAATACTTCTTAACAAAATGGCCCGTCCTATATCTTGTTAATAAAGTAAATAATTTTCTACTATTAATTCTCTAGTTGTTCCTATTGCAACGTATTGACCAAAGCCAATAAACGGAGAAAACCAACATAAAATATTAGCTAATAACAGAACAATTTGGTCCTAATATAGAGTTAGACGGAAACAAACATTTTGGATAAAAAGAAAGTCATTTGTCGTCCAGAATCTTGCATCCAGAAACACGTCCTGTTCCCGAGGCGAAAGAAAAATAATTTTTACATGAGCAAAGCCACGTGCCAAATGCTGGTGTTTGTTTAAAAATGAAGCATGATCCTTAAACTACGATTTCGTGTGCTTCAACTTAACTTTTATCAACAATAATATCAATAGTAAATAAAACCCAAAAACAAAATTAATAAAATCAAATATATCTTTAGATCTACTAGTCCAAATACAATCTATAGTGATGTCTAATAAAAATATGTTACCAGCAATTTGCAAGCAATAATGATCAATAGTGTTTCGTTAAACAAATACTACGTTTTGCTTCTGCAATAAGTTATTTTGTTTAATTGTAAAACAGGTCTTCCGTTTGCTTAATTTTGTTCTGGTGAGAGAATAAAGTTAAACATATATTTAATATAAATATATAGGTGTTTAATTTGACAAATATAATATATAATTTGACATATATAATAAATAATCGGTTATTAGCAAAACTTGATAATCTCCGGAGATTCTCTGGTTTTCTTGGATACGGAGCAATTCCCTACGCCCCATCCGTTGTTGATATTGGTATTGTGCCAAAGCCATTATTACTATGTAATCGGCGAAGCAAAGCTTGGTGATGATATATTCTCCAGTAATATTAATTCCGATACTTTTCTTGTTCAGAAGCTTGCACACATCGTCCAATGAAGATGTGAAGAGTTTGTGGGAAATGACAGTCGTCTCGCTGCAGCTGGGTAGATTTCGACGCCTGGTCTTGGTCCGGCACGGCGCACTGAAGCAATTCGAATCCGTTCATAATAAAACAAGTATATTTAAAAGATATAGTAAGATGGTTTGAATATTTTGAAAAAAAAAATCAATTTGAAATAAATTGCAATTAATAATCGATATCTATGTTAATTTTGTTAAAATAGACGTCGGTTATTAACCACAAAAAAAACTTAGTTTTTCTTCTATGACCGAATCCAAGTCACTAAAATGTATTAAAAAAGAGTTTCACCTTTATCTCTTTTTTTTGCGTTAAAGTTAGAAAGAAAATAGAAATTTAACACAAATACTATTATTTAATTGATGCAGCGCTGGTATCCTCAAAGGAAGGGAAATGTTCTATTGTGTAGTTGCACATACGTTAAAGAATTATATGTTGTACTCATGTATTCAAATGAAAACGGAACGTACATTTCACAACTTCTACCTAGCAGAGACAAAGAAAATATTTTTTTTAACGTTGATCTGTCAGAGATTACCTGTCAACCCAAAAGGAAATATTTATATAATAAGTTAATCAGTTCATAAATTTTCTTCAGTTGTGATTTAAACTATCTTATTTTTGAAATAGTTCAATATTTTGGCTATCATATTAACAAAAACATTTTATTGAATTCACCAATTTTCAAAAAAATTATCGTACATAGACAATTGACGTAAATCAGCTGTCCAATATCAGTCGTTGTAGGTGGCAGCACCGCGTCACGTGAATTTTCATGGCGTTGAAGGGCTAGCCCCGAATTGTCTTGTGATTTCGCCAAATTATTAGCTGTTTTAAATATTTAGTGTTAAACAGCATTAATTTTTAAGTTTCAGGTGAGTGTTGTGCTGTATTGAAGCGTATATTATGGAGAATTAAGCTGTTTAGCGCTTTTGCGCGGGACTGAATGATGTCAAACTTGGTAGTGACGGAGTGTAAGGGGTGGGTTGGGGATGAGTTTTTTGGGTTAGTGGCGTCCGGCGCCAGGATGTCTGACCCCCGAGCGGGCGCCGAGGAATCGGGCTATTTATTGATTTGTTGCGGGGACCCGTTGCGTCGCAGCTTTTACTGAAAACATCAGATAGATGTCTGCATCCGCGGGCTCCACACTGAAAGTTATCATTCCAAAATCGATTTTTCCTACAATGAGATTAGTTTTTACTTTAGTAAATATGTAACATTCGTTGTAACGTATGTTTATGTCTTGTAAGTGTGTTTTGAATACTTATTCAAGTTGATTTTGTAATACCTTTGTGTCATTCCAGTGGTGATAATGTCTGAATACTGGGTGATTAGCGCCCCCGGCGATAAGACTTGTCAGCAGACTTGGGACACCCTGAACAATGCTACCAAGTCGGGCAACCTCAGTGTCAACTATAAATTCCCAATCCCGGATCTAAAGGTATGCATTATATTTTTTTTTACATATTATATAAACAATAAGACCATACATGCATTAACTTTAATTATCTACATTGACAATAGCTAAAAATGACTATATATTTTATTTAAAATTGTTAATTTGATTAATAAATCTAAATTTTGAAGAACTAGTTAAGGTTTAGAACTAATCTATATATTCAGGAAGATGTCTAATTAGACTGGGTAGTATCATAGTACTCTAACTTGAATAAGACCCTGTTGTTCAGAATAACTTAAGTTGAGTTAGCGATATGTATGACTATGTCTATTATCTTGATTTCTTGTATTACTAGGGAATTTTTCTAGAGAAAGATTATTTTCATAGGATGCTGTGTCATCTATTGGTGATTCATTAAACCTAGGTCAATTCAACCACCAGTCAGAATAATTGCTTGTCATCTATGTGACAAAAATATGATGCACCATAACACAAAATAAATAGTTAAAAAAATATGAAAAATATGTTTAATTTTCATTGGTCTCATATATGTGATGATGGCGTTCAAAGGGTTAAACATGTGACCCAGCTAACTGTTAACGGTCACCAGTGATCAAAAACATAAATTTTAGTTAAACACTAATATAAATCCATCACAAGTTTTAATTGAGTCAACTGTTTATTAAAATTAATAAAAGAAGGGCAATTTGAAACTTGGTTTCAAGATAAATTATACGATAATTAAAAGGGTTTTTAATTTTAAGGTCGGGACACTGGATCAGTTGGTGGGGCTGTCTGATGATCTTGGTAAGCTTGACACCTTTGTTGAAGGTGTCACTAGAAAGGTTGCTCAGTACCTTGGTGAGGTGAGTTTCTTGTATATTTTTCTCTATTTTTTATTGAGTACTTTATTGAATTTTGTATAAAAATAAATTATATTTATTCTGAATTATGTCCATTTTCATAATCATAGTATATCTCGTAATTAAGCTTGCTTGTTAGAAAAGTTTCCTCCTATAACAATTTATTTAGTTTTTTTTATTTGACTAATTTGCTAAACCAGCACGCAACACACCTGATGGTAAATGGTGACTAGTGCTACTAAATATTCATACACAAGTGATTTCATGCCAGCTTCTGGGCCTCTCATGTGGAGCTCTGGTGTCGAAAAACTACAATATTTTGTAATGTAATCCTCGCCTAGTTTACCTCATTGATTTATTTTTTTACTGCTGAGCCAAAGCTTTGATTGCCACCTGGGACAATATAATTGTGTGGTGAGCAAGATCATCTGTTCTGTGTTTAGGTGTAATTTATCTATTGTATGAATGTATTTAGTAATATTGAAGTATGTTTATCAGCAGTCGGGTTACCATAGTACAGGCTCTACCTAGTTTGGGATCAGACGGCTGCTAGATGTGTCAAGTTATTTTTTTTTATTATTAATTAATTGCAATAATTTAATTATTAATTAACGAAAATTAATGAAGAGTTACATGAATGATGTCATTTATTTTATTTTTTATCTAATCTATCTAAATATATAGTTTCAAATTAGTGATAGTAGTGATTAAAAATAAGATACCTTTTTAATTTTATTAAAGGTACTGGAAGACCAACGCGACAAACTTCATGAGAACCTAATGGCAAACAACAGTAAGTAGTTTTTATTGCTTTCCCATGGCACTAAACATTTTTTTTTTATAACTATTAATAATAAAACTTTGATTATTGTTTGGTGCCATTCAAAGTTTGTTCAAATTTAATACATATTAAATAATGGTTTGAAAAACAGATATTAAAAATAGATACTTAATAACAGAATAGGAATATTTTGCATGATTTAAAACAGAAATAAAAATAGAACATAAAATAATTTTTATGGCATGTTTGGGAAACTTTAGAAAAATCATCTATGAGAAATTGGGTCTAATGTTACTAGCATGAAAACTAATTTATAAAATAGAGAAAGAATGAACTGGTGTAGAAAAATAAGTTAAAAGCACAAAGTAGTGCGAAAGATTATTAGCATGTGTCGCTGAATTTCAATGGTTGAATTTATCTTTTATAGTTTCTTTTATAATTACTTTATTCATTTATGTTTACCTATTTTTTATTTTGCATGTCATAAACTTCTGACTGCCTACATTAAACTAGTCAGTCAGTATATTACTTTTTTATTTTTTTTATAATATTTATTAATTTGCAATTATAAAATCGCCATAAAACTCAAGAATGTTCATATTGTTTTATACATTTTTTCACACATAACACATCTCATCTCGACCTCGTTAACACACAAAGTTCCTAATATTGTTGCACTAATGTGTACATATGTATTTATAATATTTATCGACGAAGCTTGCCATGTTAAAAAAAAACTGCCGTTCCTTTGTTAAAAATTACAAATAAAAAGAAGTGCATGTGTAGTACAAGTTTCGTCGATTGATAGTAATCACAAATTAAAAAGCTAAGAATGTTTAGTGGACAGTGTTTGTAATTTAGTTTGGAGGTTCATTTACTTCTAATTATTTTAAACCTCACTGCACTATGCACCCGTG
This sequence comes from Callimorpha dominula, assembly GCA_949752705.1. NCBI lineage: Eukaryota > Metazoa > Arthropoda > Insecta > Lepidoptera > Erebidae > Callimorpha > Callimorpha dominula. Next base: position 14,005,337 of record OX457014.1, read on the forward strand.
TGATGTTATTCTAAGGAATGTACAAAATAGAAAAAAAAAAAAAGTATTTTTGTTGCATAATTATTTGGTTAATTAGTCTGACAAAAACGATAATTCGCTTAAATTTCGCGTTGCGACAAGATATAGATTCATCGCAAATTGGATATTAGAAAAATGGATGAGTCCAGAAGAAGGTAATGTTAATTTTGATACTTATAAGTGAAAGATCAAATTTATACATCAGATTTTTTTATATTAAATAATAAATATATTTATATATTTTTATTGTATTCGAAATTTGACATGCTATTATTTACAAATTATTGAAATATGAGCACATATTATATATGTATATTATGTAATGTTCCATGATATAATAGTTATTTCGAATCGCTTTTTTATTTTTTTTTTATTTTTACTACACGAGTGTTGTTAATTTAAAAAAAATACTTTTAGATTGAGAATGTTAGTGTTTTCGGATTGCATTTCAGTGTCTGAGAAATGGAAAAAAGTTTGCGGAAGTGAGTAACTTTTTAGTAGTGTTTGTAAATAGTGCTTATTTTAATATTTGTTCTTTTTTATTCGGTACAGTAATAAAATAAAGCATTTTTTTTAAATGCAGATTTGAGTTAAAGCATTCAAAGAAAAAAAACATAATCTGAAAATGATATTTTATTTATATAAAAATAACTCTTATTTTGCTATGAATTAAGTTACTGTACCGAATTCGGAAAGCCTACAAGTACAATGAAATGTTCTAGCTTCGGATATAATATATTATTTACTGTAAATTTTATTTTTATATATATATGTATCTATTAACGAAAGCCTTAACATGATATTTTGAGATATAACATTAAATATTTTATATGTTATGATAAGTTATATATGTGTATATGTTTGTATAAAAAGCTTTTATTATGATGTGTAAGCTTTATAAAATACATTTCTGTAATGTCATCGTTACTGACTTGACTTTACGTTTCAGCTTAGGTTTTTTAATGTATATTTATACATTTAACAGGATTATAGCTATAATCGCTAATGTACTGATTTGTGTAATAATGTGTTAAGTGAACAATGATGTGTCATTTGTTTTATTTATTTTGATAGTATATGGCTGCAAAATATGCCTTTCTTAAAGGTGTCTCTTTTTGCCTTCGTTGGTCATAGTTTTGTTTTTAATATAACTTTTTAAAATGTAAGTAGGAATGACAACAATCCTTGTAAATAGTCATCGCTATTTAACTAAATATTTTTTCTTTATTTAATTCAGTATTTCCCGAATAAGTTAATAAATAACGTGATAAGAATCTATTTTTGAAATTTTAATAGGATTATATTTCTTTCCTTATTAAGGTAACGTAAAAGCTTATGTGTGTCTTCTTCTTTTAATTAAGAAGAGGACTGTAATAAAGTGCACTTAGCCAATCCCTCAAATGTATCATTAATTTAAAAAAAATTATCAAGATTTTATTTTTTTTACGTGCTTTAATTAAAATCGGTTCATATGTAGAACCGATTTTAATTAAAGTCTGCACACAGTGTGCAGTTTGGTCCAACTTGAGAGAATAGGATAGTTTTTATCTCAATTTATAGCCACAATATTTTTTTCTTGTAAATTACTTAGCCACAGCACTGCCGTGGCCGGGGTAGCTATTAGAATATATATTCTTATCGCTATTATGACCGACGATATACATATTATGTACATAATTAATATTTTAATATTCAAGCCATTTACTGTCGAAAAGTTCGACTTATAAATCAAGTGTTACATAAATTTTTCAATGTCGTTCAGAAGAATCTAGATAAAATGACATTATCTTAGCGACGGCGAAAGTGTGACTTGAGTCGATAATATGTTATGAAATATGATCTGTTAAGATGATATGTAATGGATATGCAGCCAATATTACGACAGTTAAATACGTATTCAGTTACGCTGCCTGCACTTTCTTGAAATTATATAGAATTATATGTGGTGTGTAACCCTTATTATTATTTTTTCAGAATGTTATAATACTTTAACCAACCACAATGAACATAGTATTTATATTGATATTCTAATTTTCTTTGTAAGGTCAGTGCCAAGATGCGCTCCAAAAATGTTCATGCTTATGGGGTACAATGAAGTATTTTATTCTCCAAAAGCACCACTAGTTTTTTTACATAAAAGTTTTTCTCGATTTACTATTTCTTTTCAAAAGCGCAATTGCTTTTTACAGCAGCTCATGTTATTTTATTTATTTTTATTGAAAGATATTTAGGAAACTTAGTATCACTTAAGAAATGTCATATCCATTGCATACCCCCCATAAGCTTATAAATGAAGCCACATAATGCTTAATATGAAGATAAATTGTTAGAATGTTGTAATTATGTCGCACTTTGTTGTAATATGTAAGATTTTCCCTATATTTAATACAATGTCTTCATACCATAGATAATAGCAATCACTGCCTCACAAGACATTCATAGCTTAGCTAAATCAAGCTTTAAAAATCTCTATGCTTTGCGCTTCTTAATTTACTATTATTATTATTTAGTTTATTTATATTATTTTTTATATAAATATATTCTTTTGCTCCTATCCCATACCTGTTTAATTCCTATATTATTTCATCCCACTTTTACCGAGGCGTTAATACAATATTTGTTGGTTAATTCAGATAATATTATTCAGAAACAAGGACATAAAACATTGAAATAAACTTTACAACCGCCATAAAACTGGACAGACGTAGTATGAATAAAAATCGTTTACACTATTAAAATAGCATCAATAATACATTTACACCTGTATTCGTCGCAGTAGACGTAAGGGGGATTTGATGAATGGCTTTGACGAGATGCGACTGTGGCGACTTTAGGCATTGAATCATACGCGGACCCGGGCGGAGGCGAGCCGCCTCCCACACCTACTTCGCCCGTGTGTGACTCGGCGTTCTCTGAGCACCACGGCTGTTGGCCTTGCGAGCATCGAGAGCACTCGGAATACGAGGCGTCGCAACCGTCAAGCGGGCGCAGCTCCCCGCGGTGGGACGATGACGAAGAAGAGGAACGCCACCACCACGTTCTTACTCAAGGTTTAGGAGTCCTAACCCTCGCCTAACCAGTAACTCCTAGATTTGGACGGAACTTGAAGCTTCGGTACTATTCTTATTTAATTTCTTGAGTCGAGGAGTCAAGTTCTATTCAAACTTTACTCCCGGTAGGCCCTGTAAACTCCTATTACGAAACGAAGTTTTAAAATATAAAGCTCCGTTCACGTACAGCGCTAACTGCAATGCGAACCTTTAGGTGTGATGGCAGTGATTGTTATGTTTTTCTTACTCTGTCTTTAACATTTTTGAAAATTCCTTTGTTCTAAATCGAAAAACAGCAGATGGCGCTGGCCGTTTTTCTATATTGCGAGCGCCATCCTGAATTTTTTGTAACTTTTCTATTCTATTGTGTCTAATGAATTAATACGTTTCCAAATAAAGTTTAGGGTGACGCTACGAATCTGTGGCTAGGTATGGAATCACACAAAATGTACGTCACACACTGCAACGCAAGTATAAGCGATTTAACATTTACATGTGTCAAATGTGTAGTTTACATAATGACCGGGCAATTTGCGGAATTCACTATTGCAAAATGGTAAATTTCACAAATTACCTAGTAGAATGCTTTATACACAGCTGAATGTGTTTTATAGCTTTGTAAGTTATTTTTCTTTTGCTAGTTTAATTTTGATGTTGTATTTTTTGGTTTGCTTTATTTTGTTACCACGTATTTATGTACTCTTAAAATATAATATAATAATTGTATGATACATTTTGAGCTTTGATCTATAAGTACGACAAAAAGTCACTTATAAAAGCTATTGTATCGGCCATTAATAGAGATTTATTACAAATTACTACTATAACCTTCGCGTGTATCGCATAAACGTGAAATGGGAAGCCGCTTGATAGTGTTTATTGTTACTTTGAAAGATTTGAAGGAGCAGGAAGTGATATTATACGGATTTTATTCAAACCTATATTGACGAGGGGTGAAAATTTATTTGTATACCTATGAAATAACTGGCACTAATTTCATACTGTATGAGTAAATACTTACTACTAAAGCATGTTTTTAAAACTGATCAAAAATCTTTTCTTTTTACTTCTTCTATCTTCTCGATACTTGTATCAATATAAAACTCATGTATAATTATTGTCATTACATCAGTTACTGAAGATTATAAATTGAAAATAATATTTAAAAAATATAATTACGGTATGCAGTTGTGTAATTACCGCTACCGTACTATGCAACAGCAAGCCTTGTTTATGGGTGTATTTAAATTTAGAATTGAAAGTTATCGCACATTTTTTGTTTGTCTAAAACTCAGGGTACGAACATTGACCGAATACGACGTAAGGCCTCAGATCAGCATCTTACTTTATGTCTTGAGAGATTGTTTTGCGCTGAATAATGCAGGGTTTGATTGCTCCAGGACCAGTATGAGCTGATTTTGAAGTAGAACAAACAGTATTTCAGCAAACGTTGCAAAATTAAGCAAACCCCGCTCTACGAGCAAGAATAGCGCCTTTTTTATTATAATATATTATGATACCGTAAAAAACACACTAAAGCTCTTTGGGTATTAAAAATATTTACAGACTAACTTAAGAGTTTTTTTAATTTAGGAATATATGTAATCGTGAAATTAAAAAGTTTATAATATTATTTATGTAGGTACATAGTTTTCTATTATTGTTCTAGTCTGTCGTGTATTACCTACTTATAAAACAGAATTACAGTATAAAATTATTATATAACGTATTTTATTCCTATTTAAATTGATCTGTGCATGTGTGTTTATTCTAGAAGTGAAATATTGATATAATGTAGTTCTTGTAATTATTTAAACTCGTCTTTGAAAATATTTTTAATTTATGTATTTTTTTAATATTTTTTTATATCGACACTATAGACTATACATATTATATTAATTTTATATGTTATATTTTCAAGTACGGGTATTCTGAAGCATGTTACCGTGCATGATTTAGATGCATGCGACCCAATGAACGTATGCTATGAATGTATCTTAGTCTCTGTTTACCAATAAGCTCATAAGCTAGAATTGTTTTTTATTTATTTTTTTATAAATCAATGCTTAAATTTTGTTATTTCTTTCGTTTTTATGTTAAGCACTTTAAAAGTTTTTAGTGTAACAAGTACTTGTTAAATGTTAATTTATATTTAAGGCCCTTATCTTGATTTTATTTTATGCCCTTATATTGTCCTTAGTAAAAAAAAAAATAATTAATATTAATAATTTTAATCAAAATAAAATTTATCTTTGTTTACATTTTGTCATAATTAATTAAAAAATACAATAAATATTTCAATTAGCAATCAAAAAATCTCATAAATAATAATAAAAAGATATTGTTTTTTTTTTTTTATTTCTAACTTGTATACATTGTCTTGCAGGCGATCTGCCATCTTACCTAACTCGTTTCCAATGGGACATGGCGAAATACCCCATCAAGCAGAGTCTGCGTAACATCGCCGACATTATTAGTAAACAGGTAATCTGCTCAACCTAATAGCAGAAAAAAAAAATTAGCCGCCGTTCACTCGTGATGCCGTGATCAAGAGAAATAGGGATTCATTTATATATATATATACTAGCTATGCCCGCGACTTCGTCCGCGTGGAATAGTGTCTTTGGGTAGAATTTTTAATTATTTAGGCTAATTGACAATGCTTCCATGCAACTTTTCATCCCCAGTTGTCAACCCCTCTTTTTTCGCATTAAAAAGTAGCCTATGTCCTTTCTCAGGCCCTAGACTGTCTGTGTACCAAATTTCATTTAAATCGGTTCAGTAGTTTTGGCGTGAAAAGGCGACAGACCGACAGACAGGCAGAGTTACTTTCGCATATTATATTAGTAAGGATTTTAGACTAGCGTTCGCCCGCGACTTCGCTTGCGTGAAACCTATTTTTCTATCTCTCGGGAATAATACTTTTATTCTAAATGAAAAGCATGTCACCTATGTCTTCTTCAGTACCCCTGACAACGAATATGCACCATTTCACGATGATCTATTGTGTAGTTAAGGCGTGAAAGCGTGACAACTAAACTTACATAAGCATTCATCATATTAGGTAGGTTTGTTACGAGCATAACTTATGTAAATAATTCGCAATTAACACAAGTCGCAGTCGCTATTTTTCGCACTTGTTAACTCGTAGTATCGCTGAACTAGAACTGAAAGTCCATATCGCAATTTAACTTCCTTATATAGTTTGGAAACCATCTCATCTACTTTCTAAAGCTGTGTGAACTCGATCTATTTGACTCAACCTCTGTTGAAACTTCTAAAACTCACTAGAACATTCTCATTGACAGGTAGATTAGTACCAACACTCTTCAAAAGATGGCGTGCATCTCAATTTAGGGAATCGTAACCTTTGATTTCCTTTACTCAATAATATATGGCGCCCGCGCGTCTATTTAAGCTCTTATAACAATATTATTCCTATGTCACATCACACAGGCACACTTTAAAAACAAATTGAAATTCTTTAAATGTTCCCAGGTGGGACAGATCGACGCCGATCTGAAAGTGAAATCGTCCGCCTACAATGCACTCAAGGGCAATCTACAGAACTTGGAGAAGAAACAGACGTAAGTACAAGAAGAACAAGACAAATCAGTACCTTTCTTCTAATTATGGTAAAGGAAGAAGATATATTATTGAATATTAACAAAAAAGTTGGAACCACATACTGAAGCACTGAAAATATACCTATATCCCTCACTCTCGTAGCAACTCGCTAGTGCTGTCTCACGAAGGTGCTTGTATGGTATTCTTTCTTACTATTCGTAGTCGTATCAGCAACTTGATGTGTCCTTTACAAGCATAAATGTCACAATTTGATATAGTAACTATTTTCACATGTATAAATACTATTATCTTTTGTATTACAGCGGCAGTCTTCTGACCCGCAACCTGGCGGATCTTGTGAAGAAGGAGCACTTCATCCTTGACAGTGAATACCTTACTACACTGCTTGTCATCGTTAACAAGTGAGTACACATTTTTTTTGTGAGTAAGGGAGTCAGAGAGAGAAAAAGAGAGTTAACACGACAGACCAAAGACAGTTAAAAAATGTAAAGAAAAATGTACTTATTTTATTCAAACTCAAAGATCCTGGCCTATAGGTCTAATGGTTAGTGATCCTGACTGCTAATCCCAGTGGTTGTGGGTTCGATTCTCACCCAGAACGAACAATTGTGTGATGAGCACGATCATTTGTCTGCTTGTATTGCATTTTATACGCCTAAGAGCCCCTTCACCTACAAATAGTACTTCATTGAAATCTGAAATATGAGTGACAAGGTCTCCTGAATCTTTCTTCATCTCTGTCTCAGTCATTGAGTTTCTGTCTAGGTCAATGTTCAACGACTGGAACGCAAACTACGAGAAGATTACCGACATGATCGTACCTCGCTCCACGCAGCTCATCTACCAGGACAATGACTATGGACTGTTCACTGTCACTCTCTTCAAGAAGGTTAGTACTGTGTTTATCATATTAACAAGTGGTATAAGCATACATTGAAAAAAAAAAAAAAAACAGTCACAAAAAATTGACGTCAACTTAATTGAAGATATAATTGTTATTTATGGTAAAACCGTATTCATTCATATAAAGTGTTGCCGTACTGAAATATTTCCAGCGTATATTGGACATGAAAGTTAAATAAAAACTTGATTATAAGAACACTCAAGTTAAACTACTAATTCAATTATTTTTAACATAAATTATTGATTAACCACAAGTTTTTAGAATTTAAATAAAATCGGAAAATTTATGTGATCATATTTTATTATTTGATAACTTATCAGTTTACTGTGGCACTGTCAGCATTTTCGCTTCTTAGTATTTCACAGCGCTTTATATTTAACCGACTTCAAAAAGGAGGAGGTTCTCAGCTCGACCGTATTTTGTTTTTTTTTGGGAATTTTTTGTAATTTAAGGAAAATATTCCACCTCTAAGTTTAGAAAAATAAGAAATGAAGAATGCAGCTTCTTACAATTTAGCATTATTATACTTCGTATTACTCTAGGTGGCTGAAGAATTCAAACACCATGCTCGTGAACGCAAGTTTGTAGTCCGCGAGTTCTCTTACAACGAGGCTGACCTCGCCGCAGGCAAGAACGAGATCACCAAACTTGTCACTGACAAGAAGAAGCAGTTCGTAAGTATATTGTGGCATGTTACGAAATATAATGACTACTAGATACAACTAGCGCCATCTATATCCGAACTACAGCTAGCGCCATCTATATCCGAAGTACAACTAGCGCCGTCTATATCCAAAATACAACTAACGCTATCTATATTCGAACTACCACTAACGCCATCTCTATCCTAACTAGAATTAGCGCTATCTATATCTGCACTACAAATAGCACCGTGTAAAACCATATCATAACCAGTGCCATCTATATCCGAACTACAACTTGCACCATCTACATCTGAACGACTAATAGCGCCATCTATATCCGCATCACGCCTCGCTCCATCTATATCCGAACTACAACTAGCGTCATCTGTATCCTAACTATAACTAGTGACATCTATGAAGAGCCCACCACGACATTTACGTTGATTATAATTTACACACATTTTGAATTGTACCTATGTAAACACTTTATTTCTTCATTCTATTTAGGATTAAAGATATCTATGTACATATAGAATATATAGATCAAAAACGTGAAAGTCGTTAGGATTTTTCTTGAAATCAAAATGGAGGATGTTATGTGTAACAACAACATTTTAGATCAACAACTTTTCTAATTATCTGTGAAGTTTTATTGCCTGAATATTTTAATGCACAAAACTATTTAAATCTAAATTTAAGTGATCGGTGAGCCTTGTGCGTAATGTCTCAAACAGTAAGGGCGTAGCGTAAAGCAGGGCAGACGCGAAATGTTGCCAGTCAATTAAAAGTATGTATAAAATGTTTATAATTATGATTTTGTATTGCCAGGGTCCTTTGGTGCGATGGTTGAAGGTGAACTTCTCGGAGTGCTTCTGTGCCTGGATTCATGTTAAGGCTCTCCGTGTGTTCGTAGAGTCGGTGCTAAGGTAACCATTTATTTAATTGTTTAATTTTCAGGTAATGTGTCTGTTTAGTTAGAGGTAGGATGGATTTTTTTTTTTCACCCGAATTTGAAGCCTAGGCTAGAGATGTATCTTGTACTTAAAAAAAAATATTGAAAAAGAGTGTCCTTGGAGTTTCTTGCCTGTTCTTTTCCACAGGATTTACATATTGGAACAGACAACTAGCTTCACGACTGACTAAGTCTGACCGTCTACTACTCCTGACAATTAAAAAATACCTATACGGGGTTTAATTGAAATAAATGATTTTGATTTGATATGATTGATACTTGTGTGTAGTGTTGTGTTTTTACCTTTCGTATTGTATTTCTTTCTTTTACTCTAAACATTCACATCTGTATAATGCTGTACCCTCTTCTTTTACTTGTTACTGTCAATTTCTTTTTTGTACCAAAATACTTTTTTTTTTGGAGAATCATTCCCTAGATTTAGTAATTGATTTGTTATTTTTTATGTGGAATGGTATACTTCCCGTTTGGTCCTTTAAATTTAAAGAAAAAATACCAAAATGGGTCGGAAAATGGGGGGTGAGTTTTGAAGTGAAACATCTTTAGAATCGTTGTGATTTTAAAATTCGATGAAACGAAAAAGCGACACCAAAAAGAGACAAACATATTCATAAATAGGATTTAGCCTGCGAGAGAATGAAATAAAATACAAAGTCTTTGCGTCATAGTCAAACTTCTTTAGCACCGTTGTGATTTGAAAATTCGATGAAACGAATAAACGACACCAAAAAGAGAAACAATTTATTAACATTAGTAAATTATTTTTATTTCTCATTCTCTCGTAGGCTACTTTTCTAAAGTTTCATTTTTGTCGTGTGTGAATTGCGCACACACAAAAATATTTTTTTTTACTTTTTGGTGCATGTTTTTGGGTCCGTCATTAACGGTCGGTCCTCGGTGTGTCGTGCGCAGATACGGGCTGCCGGTGAACTTCCAGGCGGTGGTGATGGTGCCGCCGCGCAAGGGCGCCAAGCGCCTGCGCGACGTGTTGCAGCAGCTCTACGCGCACCTCGACCACTCCGCGCACCACCACTCCACCTCCGCGCAGGACGTACGTACCCACGCCACTCGATCATTCATTATCGAAACGAAACGGCACTCGAATAGAAAAACTTTATAACTGTATCTCTTATAATATTGGTATGGATTAGTTACTGTCTGCAAAATGATATAAATAAAAGGATATTATTCAGTCTTTATATCCATCAAGTACGTATACGTACGTACATATCGAGTTAAAGAAAAAAAAATTATAATTAACTTAAAATCTGATAATAATATTAGTACTTTAAAAATAGCGAGTAAGATGCAAAAAAACTTAACACTATCTAGTAATAGTCTATTCCCACAGTAACCAGCACTCTTAATTAGTGATGTGCCGGATCATTAAAAATATAAATCTGCGGATACGGTTTGTTAGTGTCTAGATCCGCGGATACGGACCTTCATTTTTTTTCTCAGTTGTTGTTTGATATTGAAGACCCATATAGACGTATGCGTTTTCCTGCGCTCGCGGATCCCGCGCGTTGGCATGTTCTGTCAAAGATTATTGCGACTTCGGGTTCCATGCTAATTACTTAACGCTTATTTTAACAAAAACACCGCGTACGCGCAGCCACCGCGTCTACGCTCTACGCACGTGTCACCTCCACGTTGCTAGTGTGTGTATCATTTCGCTTCATACTGCGACACATTGCCTTTGTAATATATCAGAAACATTAATTTCGTTAATAGAAGAGATGGATATCTTATGGGACAAAACTCTTAAAATAAATACAAAGACAAACGCTAAACTTTACAGGCCTGCAACGAGATATGTATTATTTTAATAATTTAGTTCAAGTCTAAAAGATTTTACTACTTTGAAAAATTTTCTATTTCCACATGGCAAATGTAATAAAATAAAATAAGATAAAATAATATAATAAAATATAATAAGGTTAAAAAAATCTGTGTAAGTTCTGTTAAAAAGGCACGGGTACAGATCTTTTTTCTCCTTCGGATATATCCGCGGATGCGGATACGGATACAGATCCGGCACATCACTAATACTAAACCGAGTAATTCTACAGAGTATTCGATACTTGGTTACTCCGTACACCTTGTACTCGGAGTATCTCTCAATTCTTACTCCACTATAAGTCAAAATTATAACATCAAAATGAAACTTTGTTTGTATAATTAGTTCGGATGACAATACTATACTTTATCACCTTAGAACTGATATGATGACGGTGCCAGAAGGTGGATAGTGGAACTCTTCAGTAGCTACTAGTAAATTTCACAGGTTTGGCACATATGATTCGTTTTGACGAATCTGATAGATTGGGTAAAACTCGGATTTTTCTTTTTGAGTTTTTCTGAACTAAAATTTATTATTTTATATTTACAGAACGCAGAGATGGCCGGCCTCGGTTTCGGTTCATCGGAGTACTATCCGTACGTATTCTACAAGGTCAACATCGACATGATCGAGAAGTCGACCTAAAGTGACACGAGCTACGTGCGCCCCATTAATTAGGTAAATAGATTTTTTTTATTTATTCACGCTACATGGTGTTAGTTGCTTTGGCCGTATGTAGTGTCACCACAGCAATGCAATAATGATAAAATAACAATAATTAAAAATCTTACTTAGGCTTAAAACTGATTTTAATCACTGCTTACCTTCTACATATTTAAACTCAAAATAGCTCTGTTTTGTAAAATTCTGTATTTTTTACACACTGATCACAAACTAGGCAGAGCCTGTACAAGGGTAACCAGACTGCTGATAAACATACTTATATATATTACTAAATACATACATATTTAATATGAATTACACCTAGACACCGATCATATCATCGTGCCCAACATACATTTATTTGTCCTGGGTGGGAATCGAACCACTATGTCTGACTCGAGTAGTCAAGACCACTAACCACTTGGTCAACAGGCCCATCAATTTAATATATTAAGACGACATAGAATTAATAAAAGTGCTTTAGAGCAGTCATCAAAATAAAATGCAGTCTAAGTGGCACAGCTCACGCAAACACCTTAGCTTCCAAATTCAAATTCATTTATTCAATTAAGACACTAAGTGACATTTATGAACGTTAAATTGAAGCTAGAGTTAAAATCATAGATCGGCACAAACAGACGCCACAGCATGTGCTGGATTGTCAAGGTAAATTAGGTGAAAACACCAAAATCTACTGCCTGCTTGTGTCGATCTATAACTTCCAGTTTCCAAAATGCGTAGAGCCTTATGAGAAGAATACTGGCAAAGAAACTCATGGCCACTCTTTTTAAAAGTCAGATCTTCAGGTACATTAGTGTTAGTGTTACACGAATGGTAAACAGGATGCAAGCTGATGCCACCTGAATTTCATTTTATTGAAATGCTCCAAAAGCTAACGTACTAAAAAATAAAAATCACTCAGTGATACTGTTGAAGGTTTGAACCTATTAAACATAGAAATCATTCAAGGTGCACATCTACCTTCATTCAGTTACAAAATCTACTGTTAAAAATAATTCGTGACTGGATTAAGAGGCTAGAGTTGCAGTTGATCGAACCAAAATAATAGTATAGGCTAAAGCATCGCTGACTAGGCCGACCATTCACGAGTATGACGCATGGACCAGCCATCATCTCCTTCGCCATATCAGAGGGAAAGAAATGACCCGCCCCATGACGACGCCGCAAGCAATGACATTTTAGTGAGCATGACGAACCATAGTCGAGATACTGATAAAAATCACTAATAGTCAAATTACCATAATAATCGTCACGCATTTCTTTCAACTGACAATGGTTTGTTAATAATTTAGCTTAATTATAAGACAAAGAAGTTTGTGTGTATATACCTAATGACACCTTAAGCCCAAGACTGTTTGTCGTTTAGATAATCGTTGATCGTATAGTAGGCACCGTGAGATTCCGTGAGATTGCTTGGAGATCTAAAATTAGAATGTCAAAATCAGTTAATTCACCTGTTCTCAACTTTTAGAGATATCACGACTTGTATACTTCATGTTCTTTCTAATTCAAATATATGTTTTTTCTTTTTCAGGTAATGTTACCAGGTAATTAATCCTGTGCGTTCGACCAACATATTTAATTGGTCACAAGCAATAGCATGAAGTTCATCGTACAATTATTTTATTTAATAGACAATATCTATCCATAATCAACCCTTCAAATTAATACATATTTTATTTAATAGACAATATCTATCCATAATCAACCCTTCAAATTAATACATATTTTATTTAATAGACAATATCTATCCATAATCAACCCTTCAAATTAATACATATTTTTGTATATGTACAGTTTTCGATTTCTTTTTTTGTGACAACTTTAAAATCAAATATTTTGCGTATGCAACAGATTGTTGATATAGATGTTCGTGTAATTTATGTAATTATGTTATTTATGAGTAAGATGCAAATTTGAATTGAGAAAAATATATGAACAAAATTGTTGCAATAATCTTGATATATAAAAGGCTTGATGTTTTTGTTGAAACGTTTAAAACGAAACAATATTTAAGTTCAGTATTATGTTGCGAAGGTGTTTGAGCGTAACATTGTATCATAAACGTTGATAACATCACTGCAAAGCTATGTAAATAAGAACATTCCTCATTGAATACATGTGTGTAGTACATAATAAAATATTATTCAAGTTACTGTTTTTTGTTGTTTAAATTAACGAACCCCCAACTGGAGAAGTATCTCTACTGTAGAAGTAGAAATGACCTCAATCGCATATCAATCCTAGTACAAGCAGGCCAGGTCCACTCCGCTCTATAGGTATGAAGCTACAAGTACGTGGTTTCGTCAACGGGTCGGATTCTATCAGTGAACGCCGCGCACCGGCCGGAGAGCACGCTAGTTCAATACTTACATGCCGCGTCGCCATGCACGATAAATACATATTACTTAACTGTAATGAAGGCAAAATCAATTATGGCGTCGTATTCGGCTACTTAAATTATAACAAGGGTCGGAAACTCACGTTTTTCAAACTTTCAAAGGGCATCAGAAAGGTAAAGTAATGCAACCCTAAGAGGTAAGAGTTACGCGATAGAAGAGAGTCAGCTTGTAACCTAGGTGAACTGCACGTGATTGCGCTGTGCGACCTGAATTGCACTTTATTGTGTCGGTGCAAGAGTCGGTATATATTTAAATAATTTAACTCAGTGAAATTTCTGTACTAGTACTATTATGTATTAGGTATAAGGAACAGTGCTACTTCTGATGATATGTAACCAACCAACGTTTTAATTTGGTGTTGCGAGTGTTCATAGGCATTGAATAGTCTATGTATTTACTAGTCCTCTATTATACATCACTACCTGCCGATATTGC